>QNUK01000042.1:1507500-2132500 GCA_013621035.1 Clarias magur
CACAAAATAAGCATGGCATTACTCCCCCCTAAGGGTGAATCAGGGACTAGCACTCACAAATTATTCCCTCAAAGTAATCTTTTATGCCTGAACACAATCACAACATTTCCAGCCTGAAATTTACAACTCAACTCCAATTGTTGCACATGCAATTAATGCAAATGCAAAAGCTTTCTGTATTTTGCATGTGCAGCAATCAATTCATTCTCTCATACAGTAGATAATGGAATAAACCCAGCTGGGAGACTCTGACATTCTTTTGAAGCTGTGTTCACCTCTGCTTCCCCTGGATATTTATTGCCCTACACAGCTTTGAGGCTGGAGTCACTGCCCACCCCTTTCCCAAGCTCTGGTTACATTTATCAGTCTAACACTCAGCACCTAGCAGTCGACCCTTCCTGCATGTGCTCACCCTTGGCCAACCTATCTGCTCCGCTTCTCATAGTTAACGTGTGATTTTGTCCTGTGGTGAACTCTTCACCTCTTTACCATTGCTCCGTTTGTCTCTTCCGTTCATGCTCCTGTTGTTCTGTAACCTTTGGCAACTTGGCTCACTTACTTCAAAATAGGTCGGGGGAAGAGCAGCAGGCTTGAATGGTATAGTGTTCAAGTTCAGTATTAATAGATTGTTCACACCAACAATGCTGCAACACTCGAGATGATGGTGAAATGGGTGGTAAAGCCAAAAGTGTGATTTACACCTACAGTTTTATAATCACTATACTGTATGAACTAAGTTGAGAATCATATGCTATAAGGTGTGTATATATAGTATGGAATACGACACAGCAGGCCGTGCTGTTATATAAAACATATCAATGACTTTCTAAGCGTTGGAAAATTTTAAGTTACAGCTTGACATCTGACATTTACAAAGTGCTGACCCCAGAGATGCCTTCCATAACAAAGTGATAACAGAAAAGGCAAGTAAAGTCAGTAAAAAAAAAGAGAGATGAAGATAGCTAAATTTAAATAACAACAACAACAACAACAACAACAATAATAATAATAATAATAATAATATCATCATCATCATCATCATCATCCACCAACCAAGTAAGATTCTAAAATGTGTGCATGATGTGCATGAATGCTACTAAATAACAGACTATTTTAATGCATAGCATGCTCTAGCTGCTTCATTGTTAACAGGAAAAAGACTTAAACATAGCATATGCATTAAAGGCACCTCTCTCTTTCTTTATATGCATACCTGGGTGTTTGCATCCCTGCTTGTAACTTATATACAGTATATATGCATGCCTTTTAGATTCATACTGTAGAACAAGGAAGCGGTTGGGCTTGCACCTCTAACATCTGTCTCTTATGAGCTGTGTGATAAATTTGTGTCATTTTTAAATTTCAAATGCAATACATACTTGGTTTCTGCAGAATTTTCCTGATTATGTATTTTGCATAAAACACTTATTATTATTATTATTATTATTATTATTATTATTATTATTATTATTATTATTATTATTATTATCAATATATGTCTTCTGACCTACTGTTCCCAAACTCTAAATTTCCAATCTTTTGGTAAGCATGTCACTGTATTATAAACTACAGAATTAGTGGCAACTTTTAACAGCATGTACAAAAAAAGATTTCCAAGGATAGGCTCTGGATCCATGATTACCCAATGAAACAGTCAAATATTTATATTTATAAGGAAGTGTCAAAATTTCTAAATATGTCATCCCAGTAATATCGTGGCACTCTGTTGCACTAAAGATATCTGTTGCACTGAAGTGGCTCTTCCGGAGTGCTTTGGGGTTGTTGTCTATCTGGTGGTCATGGAGGTGCAGATGACATGATGACCCCTGCTAAGTACAATGATATGCCGTGCCCAACAAGAGGTTACGTCTGTGAGTCAACTAGGAATTGATCGTTAATTGATAGGCCTTTCAATGAGATAATGACCTACCTCAAAATCATGGGGCACAAAATTGATTATTTGCAGTGGGCATTGAAAAGCTGTGGTCTGAATTGAAATAGACAGACTATATGCATGACCTTAAGAAACATATAACAACACTTGAAATGTTCTGCATGATAGAGTGGTTCAGGCCGAGTATTTTTGAAAATTGCCCCCCCACCAAAATACTAGAAACAGGCCGACTGTGCTCTTTTGCATGGGGAACAATTTTATCATGTTGCACTCACATTTTTGATTTGCAGTATAAATTTTTTTATTAACACCTAGTATATATAGGGCATTTATTATTATTATTATTATTATTATTGTTATTATTATTATTATTATTATTATTATTATATATAATTAATAATCATGTTAATAAAGTTTTTACATTTGTTTGTTGTAGCCTATATTAATGGAAATTGATTAGCCTCTACTTCTGAGCGTTTCTTTTTAAACAAAATCATGGAAACTATGATCTCTTTGTAAACTAATGCAAAAATAGCACCCACAGATTTGCTTTTCACCCCGCACGCAAAACTCTCTCAATCTGGTGTATAAACTGTCCTCCTGGCAACAAAGGGTTAAAAAAAAATTTTAACTGACTGTTTTCTGGTCATACTCAGTGTGACCAGAAAACCAATAAATATTCTGAAACTGTATTTTAATCCAGTATTCCGAGTAGTCACATGGTCCTGTTGACTTAAGAAGATGCCTCTCTCATTACAGTCAGGTCTTTACCTTATGAAAGCATGCTTATCTTTTTTTAGCTTATAGATCAGCCATTGGCAGGCATTTGCACTCAAAGCAAATACCTCCGGTTCGCATAGCAGGGGCACTCAGTTATACTGAACATGATGGTGTCAACAGTTCAATCGCTAACAATGCTATGCACAGCTGTTGTAATCCAACAGCGCTACTTAGCCAAACCACAGAGGAACATAAATTATCCAAGCTCATGAGATGCACCAATCCTTTACACGTCACTATTAATATGGATGCTATTAATATGTGTAGATGGTCATGTTGTCTTTGCTACATCGTGCCAAGCTGACATGTTTGAATGCTAGTGATGTAAACCTTGTGGACATGCACATCTTAGACAGGTTCCAAAATTTACTACGAGTTTGTTGCATTGAATTTTGTCATGACTCTTGCATTAGCATCGTCTTGTATTAACCATTATGGAGATGCTGCTTTTAGCTTTTTGACCACAGAGTAAAATTATAGCCCCTTGGAAATCTAGCGTAAAACTATACAGAGCTAATCTTTTGCTGGACTCATCTGGACTCTACTTGCCAGTAGAGACAGATGGGGATTGAGCCCTGATTTACAGAGCTGGGAAAGTCCCGTAGTACAAAGTAAACCATCAATTTGGTTTTCTACAGCAAATCAACTGGTGCAGCTAAATATCCAAGATAGAGTATATTTTAAAATAAGGTTAACATATGGCAATACGTTCCCATTGTGTATTGTGACCATAATATGCTAATGGATATCATAATATTCATCTGGAGCAAGAATGAATGTCATGCATTTTTTTAAAATCCAATACACAAAGATCAGGAAGGTAATGATGCTACGTCAGAAAGAGCTTATTTACAGTACTTTGACTCAAAGCTGGCTAAAATAAAAAATCAGCACCTGTGTGAAGAAGAGCTAATATTGAAATAAAGATGTGTACAAGGCAGCACGGCGGCTTAGTAGTTAACACTGTCACCTTGCACCTCCAGGTTCCGGGTTCAATTCCCAGCCAGTTTCAATTTCCACCTCGGTGTGCATGGAGTTTGCATGTTCTCCCTGTGCTTGGTGGGTTTCCTCCTACAGTCCAAATACATGCTGATTAGACTCACTGGCATTCCCAATAGTGAGATTAAGACTAAACATAATAGTTTAACTGTTTGACATTGTTGTCATGGTAACAGTGACACCCAGTGAGTATATGGTAACGCTACAGAGCTCAATTGTTGGCTAATAGGTGCCTGGTCAAAATTAGAAAGTTAGCTAATGGCTAACAAGCTTGCACAGTCTGTTCATTACGGCCTCTGTGTGGTGAGGATGTCACAATCCAAGTCAGTGTCTCCATCTAGCGACCACACCTTTTTTGTGCCAAGGTTTAGGCAGCTGACTGAATGTACAGTAGACTGCGCCATTTCTCAAACTAGGCAGCTGTGTGTTTTGCCTGTCTGGGCCGTTGTATTTAAATGGAGATGAAAAATCCCTCCTGGATCAGCTGGTGAAAATATTTGTGTTTTCAGTTGAAGGAAGGGGTGCATCTGAACACATCGTTTTCCTCACTTGTCTACAAATAAACTTAGTAGCAGCACAACAGCAAGGGATTTTCCTTCAAAATCATTTTGACATTACCATGTATTGTTTAGTCCATTGTTTAAGGTATCAGAACAAATGGACTATGCTTATTTAGTTTATTTAGACATGAAAATCTGTTAAAGACGATTTTTCTGTATATCTTTTTATATTACACTTTGGAGCTGTTTAGGTTCACTGGCAGCAATTTGCATGCAACCATTGTCATTTCCTATGTAATGTGGAACATACAGTATTTATGACTTGCAACTATTAACACTTAAATGTATGTTGCTTTAAACTTATAGCGGCCTTGTTTAAGCATCTGACTGCCATCAAATGGTGGTGTTTTTCCACTTGAATGTAATTTGTCTTAGACCGCCTTTAAAAAAAAGTTATTTGCTTATCACCAACAGTTCAGGACCTTTGAACTTGAATAGAAATCAGATTCAGACCATTGAATATTAATTTTGAGAACCCCTTCAATATTGTGGCAGCTTTGAAGAGGCTGCTGACATCTACTGTATATACATTTTTGTCAAAATATTAACTACATTCTTTTCACATAAAAAATTTTACATTTCTCTTGAGACAAATTGTATATAAAAAAGGTTTGATTAGCAGTATGGTTAGCATTCATATGGGGTTGTTGTTGTTGTTGTTGTTGTTGTTGTTGTTGGTCTCCTGGCAAGGGGTCACCATCCAGTCCGCACATACAAACTTGGCACAGGTTTTACGCCAGATGCCCTTCTTGATGTAACCCTCCCATTTTATCCGGGCTTGGGACCGCCACTGCGTCCAGTGGCTGCAGTTTGAGCACTGGTTGGGAATCGAATCCGAACACCCACCACTGAGGCACCAATGCTTTCAGATTGCCTGGATAGTAGTCTGCACACTGTAGTTACCAAGAGAGAGAGAGATTTTTTTTTTTTTTATATTCAACAGAGACTGTATTTTTATAAAGTTCCAGTCAAAGTATTTTTTATAAAGTACCAGTGCATTTGAATAACCCATCAAGCACCATGATGAAATCGGCTCTCATGAAGACCTTCCCTGGAAAGCAAGACCAAAACTTACCTCTGCAACGGGGGAGAAGTTCATTTAGAGTTACCAGCTTCAGAAATCACAAATTAACAAACACCACCTCAGATAAGAGCCTTATGAAGTCTTTGCGGAAGGTCCGGGTTCAGTTCGAACCCAAGGTCCAAGTCCTCTAGTTCCAAGCCCAGGTAAATTGGACGGGGTCACATCAGGAAGGGCATTCGGTATAAAAACCATTTCACCAAGTTGTGTGTGGATTGTATGGTCCCTCAACTGGAGCAACCGAAAAACAAACAACATGAAGGCTTTACGGAGCATAAGTAGCAGACACATCTTAATATTAACTGTTCAAAGTAGATTATTGCATGCTTTAGATGCCTTCTGTATTGTTTTACAATGTGGAAAGAAAGTAGATGCTGTTAATAAGACCCTTTACATTACATGTGCTGAACTGGACAGAAGTTGTTGATAAAGTTGTTATAACCACAGCTCTGACAATAGTGCCTGCCAGAATTTACATAATAATGTAATAATGCATTCAATTTTATATTAAATACTATACTAAATACAGTAACACTTTGTTCATAGAAACGCAATGTGGCAAACACTTGACCCAATCTACATAATAAATAAAAAATGAATGTAAAACAATGGTTTAATTTAAGAGAGGAAAACGTTAAATCATGGATACTGTACTGTATGATGAAGGTGTCCGAAAAGAAATATTTGTTTAATGTGTATTTCAGGAGCAAAGCAGTAAAAAAAGAAAATAAGGATTCTTTATAGCTGTAACACTTTTTAAACTAACACCTTTTATTTACTCTTGCTAATTTTATTGTAACTTTATATCCTTTACATAAATGTAATTTATTTAATAACAACTGATGTTATGTACATGTAATAGCACCTCAAACAGTTTTCTGTAAATCCACCTTGCATTAGCTTCCCAGTCCAGCCATAATAATGGCTTCAATATGTTCTTCTTTTGCCACAGATATTCTTTAAAATGATCTGGGGAAAAAAAACTTAAGTGTGAAAAAAATTTAAACATTGTTCCTAATGTTCATAAATTGTTGTGTTCTGAGTGTAATAAAATACTGCTGTTGAAAAATCATGACTAATAACTAATGATAAGTAATCATGCCATGCCAGAAGTTCCCATCCGGACAGTTTCTCATCACTGCCCAAGGCCTGGATTCGACAGGTGCCGCTGTCTGTAAAGATTGAACAGGTGCTTCTTTATTCTTCATCAAACGAACCAGGCTGTAGTCAAAGCAGTGTAGTCATTCCCACACATTAATGGACCGGCGCTTTTGTCCCATGCACATGTTGAGATCTTTTGCACTGATTAAATGCTCGGTTGATCCACAGACTGTTTTGACACAACCCACTCAATCTGAGTCGGGTCTCTCTGGCATTGCTCTGGCATTTAGGTAGGGGGGGTGGGGCGAGGGGGGGGTGCAGGGTGAGACACTTTGACCTCTAAAGCTCAAAAATATGTTTGTGGGTTGAAAGGGAGAAGGGGATCGGACGCAGAATCCCGCTCTCCTGTTCCGCCTTGCCAAGACGGAATGTTCCGGATGACTGAGGCCGTGTTCACAGAGTCAGAAGGGCTGAGGAGCCGTTCTGAGAATTGTAATTGTATACAGCAGTCGAGCACAGTTTTGAGTGCACATGGCATTATTATTGCAGTCCATGGCACGAGATTTATAATGAACTTCCAAACAATGAGTACGAAAAGCCTATTAATGATTTCTGGTGGACACCAAAAGCATCAAATTGTATTTCTAGGAGAAGCAAAGCATTAAGAAAGTTGTAAGCATTGACAGAAATGTGAAAGAAGAATTTATTTAAATATTAATGTCTAAGATAACGTCTATCATAAGTATTAACTAAAAACTAGTTGACAGTTTGCACTGCTTGGTGTACATATTGGACATACGGTAAGAACACACCTACAGTATTGTACGTATGGCTCAGCAGCTACATAAGGTGTTTCTCTGATCTGACTGCTGCCTTTTAAAAATCTTTGCACATAAGAGATTTATTGATCAAGTTAGAAAACTAGATGTTTTTTTAGGGAACATTTTCTAAATAGTTTAAATTATACAATGATAATGGCATGGGCAGTTGTAATTGCTTCTGGAAATCTTACCTGTGGGTTTCCACAAGGTTCTATTTTAAGACCTCCTACTCATCTCATTGTACACGTTACTCCACGCTATATTTCTGCTTCTTCTAAATGTCAGGACTTTGTTGACAGGCTAATAGTGTCTAGAAATGTCTATATGGATGTTTCAAAACATTCTGTAGCCTAATCAGGACCCAACCTAGTTAATGATACTTGGTATTGAGTTTCACAGAAAAGTATTCATGGGGAAATTAGATCCTTTTGCTTCATTTATCAAATGCAGAATTCAACACATGGGTGTAATTTTAGATTCCGAGCTGGTTTAGCACTTAAATAACCAAAAAGATTGGGTTCTATAATATAGGCTACGTCGCTATGGTTAGATTTTTTTTTTATTGAAAAGACAATAAGATAATAAAATCTAAAAGACAATAATAAAAAATAAACCTATTATGTTTTTTAAAAAAAATGATAAACACCATAACTTGTTACACAGACTGCTGAGAGTGGGTGAAAGAGACAGAATGATCACTGACACTGATCTTTCATTCCAGATCCTGTCTTAAATTGGCCAAAAAAACATTCTGAATGTCTGTTTCCCAGCATTTTAATCTGAGATCTGCTAATATTTGTTTTCTGCCATCAGTAAAATAATAATAATAATAAATAATAATAATAATAATAATAATAATAATAATAATAATAATAAATTGAGATATTTCTGGAACTTTGATATTGAAATGAAACTTTTCATTAGACAGGCAGGCTTAAGTCATTAAGTAATTTAGCAAAATTGAATTAAAGTACTTCATCTGTCTCACATGTTTTACTTTTGCACTTTATTTTTATTCGTTCAAACATATTAATAATATTATTAATATATTGTCAAATTACATTACTAAATTACTTAGTCACATTAAGTAAACAGCATTTTGCAGCACATTTGTGTATAAAATGATCAGGTGACTAATTCTTCTTCTTCTTCTTCTTCCTCTTCTTCTTCTTCTTATTATTATTATTATTATTATTATTATTATTTATTATTATTATTATTATTATTATCATCATCAGTTTCCTTCAGGAACTGTTTTTCCTCCCGCAGTCCAAAGACATGTAGATTATGTTAACTAGCATTCCCAAATGTGTGTATATGTGTGCCCTGTGATGGATTGGCACCACGTCCAGGGTGCACCTTGCCTCGTGCCTTAAGTCTCCTGGTGTAGGCTCCAGGCACCCTGCGACAGTATATACAAGATAAAGGAGTATAGATCATAAGAGATTGAGTGTTATCAGTAGTAGTAACAGGAGTAGTATTGTAGTGTTGTAGTGTTGTTGTTTTATACTGTATATATTTATATATTTATGTTTTTTTATTGCCACAAAAAAAGAAAAATTCGAGATGGATGTAAACAAGCTTTGGTTTATTTCACTTCATGTAATTTCACTTGATGTCTATGCTTTAGGCTTAAATTAATAATCATTTGAACTTTTTATCTGTCTGGATGTAACATAGAGCCAAAAGAAAAATTTATTCTGCTGATGGGATGATGCATGTGCAAATAGAAGATCCATTAAGAAGATGCTTTAGTCTAGAGACGTGTAAGTGCTGTTACTTTTCATGAGTGTATTCGTACTGGCTATAGGATAATAACTCTCCTAAACACTATAATGGAGCATCCATCCTCATGAAGATCAGACGAGGGCTTTAACACTGTCCAGACACCATTGTGTGTGACAGCGCCTTCAAACTCATCTCTGCCCATTTGCTTTGTTGGTGTGTAGATAATGATCAGCCATGCACGTAAGACAAACGGATTTTTCGGGGACGGCGAAAGTCCATCGTAAAGCCTCCGAGGCAGCTAAAAGCCAGGAGCATTGATGAATCAGTCAGGCCAGTGGTTGTTTATACACATCTGGCGGATTACCTCACTCAAGTCACTGGAGGATCTAACAGGAACAAATGACGATTACAATTTAGGAAGTAAACAGTCTCACACTGTGAACATTAAAGTCATCAGTCAAGAGTTCTACAACATGTGAAACAAAAAGGCATCAGCTTCTTAGTCATCCTGTGACTAAAACAGGAATGTTTGACACATTACTTGAAAACTGTTGTACACTCCGGTTATATTCTGAGCCATCTTGGTCTTACTTAAATAACATGAAGATTTTCCTGGAAAATAAAAGCAAAAAAGTTCAAACTACAGATCCAGTGACATCAAAGGGCAAAAGACATGATTCTAGAACAGTTAAAACCATGGCACTGAGATGACATTTTTTTTGCATTCTGGTGATTGAAGTGAGCATTAAACGAAATTATTAATTATTTTATATTTGGGTGATGAATTTGGCTAGACGTTGCTGGTATACTGGTACAATATGTTAAGCTAATTTGTTGATAAAATGTCTGATGTATTAATACTCAATTTTATGAATGGTATAATTAAAAAGTGCATACTGTATACATAATAGACTTTTGTAAGACTGTGAAATGCGATGTGTCATGATTTCAAAAGGTTTATCAAGCAACCCTTGAAATCTTTAGTGTTCACAGAAGCAACCTGCTGTCCAAAGCAGTTGGCCTCCCATAGCTCTGGCTGCATGGGGTAGAACCGTTCTGGCTCATGAGCACTGCAGGTTCTTTGTTATGTGATTCTACAAATTTGGGATGATCAATGTTTGATTTATGTAACTAAATGTATTGCATTTATATACTTTTATATTGACTAATTAATAATCATTGATACAGGCGTGGGGGTTTGAAACTTCAACTGGGTGGATCAAGTTCAATATGACTTCAATATGACTGAGTGCGTGAGAGGGTGTGCAGTTACAGTACATCATCATGCACCTTGTATTCATAATGTAATTATGTCATCACTTTTTTTTTTTATTACAACCTTCCAACAAACCAAGCTTTACATAGCTCTAGTTGAGGTGCCAGGTTTCTGAAATAGAGCTTCTAGTGAGAATGCTTCAGCATTCATATTAAACTGTAATTTGGAGTTAAGAGCATGGTAATCAGAATTCATAGTCCATACACTGTATTTCTTTTAAGGATGTAGTCTTCATTCAGACTGTAGGTGACATTTTGAGGAAATCGCTCTGTACAGTACAAATGCTAGAATTCATATGGGACAGTGCTGAATGAAGAATAAGCCTGGCCATGCAAATCTCAGAATCTGAGGCGGTCTCAACAAAGTAAATATACAGCAGTGTACTGTATGTGAAGTAATAAAATAAAGGTTGAAAGGAATTATGGATGAGCTGAAACAGGTTATGGGTAACAGGGTGTGCGTTGCATACAGTTGCTGATGCAAAGCTCCAGGGTTTTTGATTTCATCCTGAATTTGAGTTAGTTTGTGTGCAAAATATTGTATATTTCCATATTCACATGGGTTTCATCCTCTGATCTCTAAAAAAATAAATAAATAAATAAAACATGTCTCTAAATGGATTGTGTACTCTACTCTACTTTTAATTGCTTATGTAGCACTTTGAGATTTGTTCATACATGTGAAGGCTTTAGAAATAAAATGCATTATTATTATTATTATTATTAAGTCACCCTTAGAATGATTCATGAATGAGTGTTTGCATGGTGCCCTGCATTTGGGGGGGGGGTGATATTAGGGGGTGTATTTTACAGGACAGATTCTGGATCCACTTTAACCTTGTCCAGTAAAAAAGGTCAATCAACCTATAAAGCAGGATCAAGTTTCTTGACCACGCGTAGGACCACTGAGCGAACCCACCAGTCGCAGAACAGAAATCGACATTTTAAATTGTATTATAAACGTCTGTTGAAAAGAAAAATGCATTATGAACAAGGGTCAACTAGCATGTACTGTACAGTAGATATGCACACGTACAGTAGTTTACCGGGCATTGTGTTCCTTGTGTCTGTGAGGCACAGGCGCTGTAAGACGCGGAGAAAGTTCCTCTCGATAAGAACCCCAGACCCCCCTGTAGAGCGTCTTAAGGTTCGGATTCACACGTGCACGTGCGTGGTGTAAACAAGCGCGCGTAAGCACGTGCGTAAAGGGGTAGTTTTGGGGATGGAGGGAGCGGGGGAGGGGGGTTACGTTCAGCACTGGCTGTGCAGTTACAGAGAGATAAAGAGAGAGAGAGAGAGAGCGTCCTTCAGGACCCGAGCACGCGTAGCCCAGTGAGATCATTGCTGATATAAATATCTTGTGCCCACGGATCTACAGTGTTCAAGCTCCTGGCTGTTAGCCACCTGAACTCTGTGGCAAAATGTAGGACAAGACTTAAGTGTTGCACAGCGGGCGAACAGAGAAGAAAAGAAGATTCGAGAGGTGTGTTGGGGAAAGAGAATGAACGTTGCGCACTTGCTCGCGCTTGTAGCTCAGCTGATTGGCACCGCGGCGGTTTGGTTGGAGGATCACCTGGTGGCCTCGGGTCGCCGCACTGGCACTCTGTACTGCAGGGTGGGCATCGGTTTCCACCTGCAGATTCACGCGAACGGCAGAGTCAACGGGAGCCACGAACCAAGTCACCTCAGTAAGTCCCTGATTTTAGACTTGAGCGCAAAAACGCAGAGTGCGCGCGCAATCCAGATATTCTACACACACAATGCTTCGGAACGCCTGATGCTTTTTTTCTTTTCTTTCTTTCTTTCTTTCTTTCTTTCTTTCTTTCTTTCTTTTTACAGATTTGATATTCCGCGAGCATGCAATGCAAGTTGCATATAGACTACACAAATGAGCTCTTAATTAAAAAATATATAGCACGTTTGACTTCGACATTAGATAGAAACAGTAACACAAAGACAGGCTGTAGAAGTAATACTGTACACTGTATATCTCACACACTGTCAGTAGACACACGGTAATGTGAGAAGTGAGCAGAAGTTACTAGGGCAATGCCAAGAGCAAAAAACTGCAAGATATATAAGAAGCATATTAATGACGCATATAAATCACAAGTTTAAATAAAGGGAGCTAATAAGTGAAATGAAGTTAACTGCAGTGCAAAGTGAGGCAAATAGTATTAACTGTGCAAACAACTTATTGTAGTAATTGTGCAATTACTAAAACAGCATGAGAATGATGGTATATACATGCTGGAAGAAAACTCAGGTTTGCATACAGTATATGTTTCATGTGCTATAAATATATTTTGAGGTTTTGAGCATACTCCTGGGGAGTATAAAATAGGGTGGTAGGAAACCTTTATCATCAGTAAGTAATTGCAATGCAAATTGACTTTTTAAATAAGCTTTTAACAGAATTTTGTTCAAAACTTGCCTTAAAAGTGGCTAAGAATCTGTCCCTAGTTTCCCTAGTGCAAGTTACACCACTGGTTCAAAGCATAGCACCACTAAAATACAACTGATCAATTTGTGCAACCCTATTAGACTAAAACATTCATCTGTTTTTGCGTTGTAGTTTGTTAATAGGCTGGAATTGTATAAAAATGTGGTTTAATTGCTAAATTAAAGTAGTTTTCACTTTATCAGTCTTGGATGTGCATGTATTACATTAATTGTTCAGAAAAATACAAAAAAAATGCAAAAAAAAAAAAAAAAAAATATATATATATATATATATATATATATATATATATATATATAATGTTACAGTTTTGTCATTATCTAAAGAACAATAGTGTATTGTTAACTATTATAAATGTTTTAGATTCAGCTGTGGTGGGATATTATCAGTACATACTATAGAAACTTACTGTTAACAAAATTTTAGAAATCGGCTACAATACAATTCCCAATATTTCACTGAGCCGGGTATGCAGTATAAGTTGAACATGTTTACACAGTCATAACTATTCATATTATTCCATAATAACTTTCAATTACAATTCTTAATTCTTTGTTATGTTTCATTTATGATTTTATATGATATTGTTCAATTACTGTGAAACAAGTTCTATCCTGTGATCAGATGTGTTACATCTACTAACCCCCCCTTAGTGATTTGCATATGTGATTAACTTATTAAGCCATTTCAAAATTTTGCTGCTGTTCATGTGCATGTGCTTGTGCGTGTTAGTTTATTAGGAAATGCTTTGCGCGAACAGCTGCAGTGACTCGCACGAGAATGTTACTTGGTCGAGCACCAGAATGTCGTGCACTCAATTGCTGTTAATGGTTCTGTGTTCAGGGCACATGCCAACTGTATTACTGTAAGATTGTTTAGAGGCTCTATCAAAGGTAACCTCAATCTGAAGGGGGTAGAGGCAAATAGCTTTGATTGTTTTGATGTTCAGAAGATTCTTAATCATAAAATAATGTGATTACAAATCTTTCGAACCAAAACAGTCAGCTAAGATGATTTACTTTTATTATGAACAGATTTGTTTTGCATATGGAATGTACATTAGAAAGGCTTCTGCCTTCTTAAGAAATAACAAGATAATAGATTCTTCATATGGGACTGCACCACTGCTTTGGCACAAAAGAACATCTGTATATTCACTGGTTTAGAGTTATATTCAGTATCATGCTACTATATTGTAAGTCTCATCACTTGTCACTCATCACTCACATAAAATGTGTTTGTGAACGGTGTGCAGGTCTGCTGGAACTGTTTTCCATATCACAAGGAGTTATAGGAATCCGAGGAGTTTTCAGCAACCGATTTCTAGCCATGAATAAGAGAGGATGGCTTCATGCTACTGTGAGTCAATACTTACATGTTACGCTTTCACATCTACTCACAAACACCAGGTGGATTTTTTTCTATTTATTTTATATTGTTTAGGGTGTAATCCCTTAACTTTATGACTTTTATATAATTCCATAACATCATTATAATATAGATTATTGGGAAATTGTATGATCAAATAATAGTTTCCAGAGTAAAGAATGTAATAACTTTTTAGTTTATTTTTCAAAGATTTTCCACCGCAAGCTTAAACAGAGCATCAGTGCGATGTCTAATCCCTATCATTTAAAGCAATGTGAGGAGATTAACTGCTCAATCTGTTCTTGTGGGTCACATAAATAGTATTTTGGCAGGCACTGAATGATCACCAAGCATCTAACTAATTATATCAGTAGTCACACTGAATTGAATGTTGGATTGCTGGTTCATTTATCAGGTCACGTTCTTGCAAGCACCATTTCCATCATCCCTGTCCTTCTCACTAATTGACCGCCCTTGTTGTAAACCTGACATTCTACAATTACTGTATATGAATCCTTTATTTTGGGGTTGAATTTTGGAATTTTGATCAAATGCATTGCAGATAATACGAGTAGTGTTCATATACTGTAAATTCCCAAAATTCATGGCTCACACATGGAACAAACTGCATGAATAGCGATTTCCCGTCATATGCAATATAAAATAAGGATCACCAGCCATCTCAGAAATGCAGTTTTCTGTATCTATCTCAAATCATGGCAGTCGTCAGCTTTGGTAGTTTCTTCAAACCCGCGAGAGCTTTACGAATGGTAACGATGCGCTCGGCTCACAACATCAGTTTGAGCCTGAGTCCAGCTGATAAAAGACAGAGCTCATTAGCATTCGTTAATAGGAAAGGCAGATTAGCAATGTGCCTGGGATGCCTGATAATCAGGAGTCGGAAAAAAATCAATATGGTGAGCAAACAGCGATGCAGAAAGAGGGAGAGAAACATAAGAGGAGTATCACGATGGCATAGTCTGTGACATTGGAGAGATCTTATGCATACTGTTGATGAAGAACTATAACTTGGTGTGTGTCAAAATGCAAAAGGAAAAACAAAACTAAAGTGTTAAAATACAGTATGTGTGGTACTTGCTTGTCTACTAATAATATACTCAATATTTTCTTTCCTAAAGTAAAAAATCAGGAAATATCTAGCAGCTGAGTATACTATAGTAGTATTGGTACTATATAGTTCTTGTACACTATATGGATTGTTTAATCATTCTGCAATTAAAAAGTTCAAGCTATGTCATGTTTTTGATTTGTTTTTGGTTGTTGTTTATTCGCCACTTATTGGCTCGAAACTGTATTTCAGAATACAGAAACAAATGATTTTTCACATAATAACGCATAACTCATATAACTACTAATAGTTTTGAATTCAATTCTTTATCTTTGTTTGATCTTTAATTGAAAAAAAAAAATATTTTTTAGCACTAGGATTTACGCAAAAAATAAAAATAAACTTGCAGAACTCCAATTATGAAACGTAGTTAGACTTCTGACAAGAGATGGAGAGAGAGCAGGTTAAGAGGAAATGCAAGATGGGGGGAAAAAAAAACTATACATAAATCTGAAGATGATCCTTTAAGCTGCTCCAGAAATCATCAGCAATTAGAGCAGCTGCAAAGACTCCATCAGTGTTGAATTAGGTTTGATTTTCCTCAGGCCAGCTACAGTTGCAGGGGTTTATTTAATAGTCCTGTCAGCTCAGCTCTTAAACCCCGGAGCACTGCTTTCCACATACACACCAGCGCGGCCAACACGGGTATCGGGTGACACGGTGTCTGATGTTGTTGCACTGTCTGTCATATTTAATATTTAGATGTTTTCACAGGGGCAATTTATTGCCGAGATAATAGCTGGGGAAGACAGATGTAGATCGTGCTGCGTGACCTCTCTCCAAACCATTACGAACGTAATCTTTTCAAAGGTTAAAGGGTGACCTGGATTTATTAAGCAAGCGATGGGCGAGAGGAGACAGGGAGTGGCCGAGAGAAGAACCTCTGCTTCAGCTGAGGGAGTATAGCTACTTTCCAAACAAAAGAAATTATGCATTTACTGAATTTTATACCAAATCTCTGTTGAATTCCTAAACACGAACATATACATTTATTTTCAAAAATAGCATAGCTCTGACAGGTGTTCCAGCTGTCACATAAATCACAGGTTAGTGGTAATAAGTTATTCTGTGTATAGTAAGTCTTTTAAAGGAACTTGTATAGTGGGTGCTGCTTGTAAAGTGTTTATATATATATATATATATATATATATATATATATATATATATATATACAGCAAAAAGAAAAAGAAAGTTCTATCTATCTATCATGGTTAATAAAGCAATATCACACAAGAAGGAGTACTGTTGTGCTGTATATCAGCATGGCTGTCATGTGGCCATAGGCGCTGGTTGTGCCACATCAACACTGGCAGAGCTGATGGCCAACATTTAGTAAATGTGCCAATCCATCACAGGGCACATAATACATACACACACTTACATGCTTATTTTACACACTACGGGCAATTTCAGGAACGCCAGTTAGCCTAATCTGTATGTTTTTAGACTGTGTGAGGAAACATGCAAATTCCATGTACACAGACCCCAAGGTGGAAATCAAACCAAGACCCTGGAGGTGCGAAGCCACAATGTTAACCACTAAGCCACCATGCTGCCCTTTATTTCCACTTATTCCACTTTAATATATCAGCTAACTTCCCAAATAGAGTTAAATGGAAAGTTAGTGCACTAGGGTGTACAATCTCTTGTTCCAGACACCAAGTAGTGTCCTTGATCATGGTTTAGAAAGGGAATTGGGATTCAGCCTTGTGTTAGAACCTAGTTATCTTTGTACATATAGTTAAACGTCCCAGTGGTGTCATGCTCTATTATCACCACTCATGGAATGCCTCTCATTCAAGCTGATTACTTGGTCGGAACTAACTGTATAATATGTTTTGTAATTTTTTTTTCTTTTTTAATCACAACTTTTTTTCATAGTACTGTAAGTTTTCCGCCATTGGAAAGTCTTCAGGAAGGAGGCCTTTGCAATTTATGGTCTAATCATGTTATAAAGAATCCAGAAAGTGCAACGTCCTCTGTCCTGAAGACTTTTATAGTTTCTAAAAGTGATTTTAAAAGACTGACTTGTCTCATGGGCAGTCCATCATGTTAATGTTAAATGTAACTACAAATGGTTAAAAAGTATGACACATTGTGTATTATTTTATATCTTACTCAAATGACGTATGGCAAACACTGGGGAAGATGCCTTAAAAGTTGAAATGAACATGTAGAGAATCTAACAAGAGCACGATATCCACAATCCATCAGTGCAGTAACTCTACACTAATGATGATCATGCTGAGAGATGGGAGACACCGTGGTACTGTGAGGGGAAAAAATGAACTGTAAGTGCTTAAAACATCCAGCTTAAAACATCTGCTGATTTGGATTCATTTTATTCCGGTTATTAATTGGTTTCTTGTTAACTCAAAATGCAGTAACTCTATACACTACTTCAGGTTGACGTTTATAAGGTTACATGACTTTTACAAGCGGTGTTCAAGACAAACCGGGACTTTTCATTGTGCAGAATAACAGAACACGTTACAAGTTATGAGAGTAAAAACTACCTTTATTTCTCTATGCTACACTGCTATCTCCCCTGCTACACTAATGCACTTATCATTATTTATTTAGGTACCATCAAGATAGAATGTTCTTATTATGCCGAAGGTATTATCAGACTACCTGAATTATGCCTGTAATGCTGGTCTCTCCAGGAACTCTACTAATGGCCTCTGCAGTTGGAAATCACTTGGACGGAAGTCAGAACTATAACAGTGGATGTGGCAATAACCCTAGCCATGTTCCTGTAATGTGCAAGTGGTGCGATGGGAAGTATGAGCTCATGCATTGTTCTGCAAAAAACAGATCTCACTCACTCATTGTCTATACTGCTTTATCCTGTATACAGGGTCAAAGGGGGCCTGAAGCCTATCCCAGAAGACTTAGTACAACCTGTACAGGGTTGCCCTGGATGGGGTGCCAATCCATCACAGGGCACACACATACACACACTCATTCACACATTACAAGCAATTTGGGGACGCCAGTTAGTCTAATCTGTATGTGTTTGGGCTGTGGGAGGAAACCAGAGTACCTGGAGGAAACCCACCAAGCATGGGGAGAACAAGGAGTTGAACCTGGCTGGAAATCCACTAAGCCACCGTGCCACCCAAAAAAAAATAACTCCTTTGGTGATTTCATTACAACAAAATGTTCCATGCTTGCGCTAACATAGTTACATACCTGACATGTTAGTGCCATCATGCGCTAAATGGGGACGAGTGTCACTTTCAGCGCGACTAACCGGATGCCCTTGGATCTCTCTTCTGCACATGAGATGACATGTATCTGTTTGACGTGAACTCCCGTCATACTCTATGTAAGACTTTTGTGATTAACTTACATACACAATTACAGTATGTAAGGCATTACAACTGGTATGAGATGTCATTACGCCAGCTTTGGCCAGATTGGGTTTTAAAGATGAAGATGCTAAAATATGACCTGGGCTGCAGATTTCTGCTGCCGTGTGGTTGTGTTATGTCATTTTCAAGACTGTCTGACATTAGAACGTCACAATTATGCAAAAACATCATAATTATGGAACACAGACATAGCATTAATCTACACACTTAAGTGTGTAAAGGTTAAGGGTGTTTAATTTCCTTCCCTGTACAAGCATATCTTCAAAAACATACTACATAGAAATATGGAGCACATGTAAAAGTTCATGAGTGACAGAAATGTTTCAGTAAACCTTTTATCCTGCATTAGTTTTGTACAGTACATGCTTAAAATCAGGGAGAGGCATCGCGTTCACCCTGTTTAACAACAGCGCTGACAAATGTGCCAACTGTAATTCAAATCCGTTTTATATTAACCCGATACCTTGCAGTTTCCATAGTAACCACTCATACACAGTAACCTGAATGATAGGCTTTCCACATAACCTACAGTAAATCTAATAATAAACATATTCACACCTAGCTGTAGTGTAACAACAATCACAACAAAATAAAAAAAATAATGAGCATCTGCATTTATTTTATTATCTTCTTACGGTGAGGGAATGCCTTTTTATAGCTGTTATAAAGCAAGTGATAATCAGAACTAACTTGTCTTTCCGACATGACAATAAAACTATAGGGAATTCACAGGGAAACACTGCAGTTACATCCAGAACGTTATGGCAATTCACAGCAATCTACGTGCCTCCGGGATGTTATGACCTGTCATTTTGTAATTGGCGTCATTTTCTGCTATGCTGCGCTCTTCAGTTAACCAGAACAAGTTTTATTTTTCCAGTGATTGGGGGTTACTCAAGGCTTTAACGTAGGAAATGACTATCCTTGGGCACACAATATCGTTTCCCACCAGCTGTATTTTTAGAAATGGGAGATCTAAAGTGCTGATTATTAGCATACAGGACGTGAAGATAATTCATACTCAAAGGCTATATGTTACATTAAATATATATAATGGCAGAATTACATTGCTTGGAACGAAATTACCCAAAACATACTGTAGCATTGTTTCTGAGGTGCTACGTTCTTATTCCTCTAGTTAGGGTTTACGTACTACTTTGTAATATCCCTCTTTTTTATTAGACCAAATATTATAATATACTTGATTAAAAGGTTTGTGTATTAATAAATAAAAACAGAATTAAAGATTGTAATCAAAGAATCACCACAACGCTTAATTTATCTTTCTAGACTCTGAAAGAGAAAGGGAAACTGAAATGTTGTACTTTACACACGCTGAAATAATAATTAAGTTTAATGACCGGCATAATTTTTTTCATTAGAATTGTGCACAAAACGCAAAAATCAGAAACATGAACAATTTCCTAACATGTTGGTGAATTACTAAGGAAATTCTACATATGACTAAAATGAGACTCAAAATACTGTATTTTGAGTCTCATTTTAGTCATATGTAGAATTTCCTTAGTAATTCACCAACATGTTATGAAATTGTATATATATATTCAATTATATATATATAAATTGTATATATATATATATATATATATATATACTGTATATATATATTCTCTCTCTATTTTTTTTTATATTAGTTTTTTTTTTTTGCATTCATCAACCTTAAATGTGCAAGACATACTTGAGCGTACTTTTTGTCAGTCGTTCTGGATAAGAGCGTGTGCCAATGTCGAAATGGAAATGATTGATATCATCAAACAAATTTCAGTATTATACAAAGATAGCCCACATAAACACAAATTATGATTTCTTTTATTTAAGTGGGGAAATAAATGTCCAACCCTGCTTGGCCGTAATTGAAAAAGTAGTCTTCCTTAAACCTTCCTCACCTGTTTTTAAATTTTTGTATTTACAAAAAACTAAGTGTTTTTGTATTTAAATACTTTTTCACAGCACTGCAGAAATGCCGAACAGCCAACTATGGCTGTTGCCATATTGAGACCCCAGAACTATATAAAAAAAAATGCTGCGTATTTTGTATTTTCTCATAAATGCAGTAAACATGATATTAATGCAAATGAAAAAAAAAAAACAAGACAGAGCTTTTCTATTCTAATACTCATTTTGCATCTCCCCTCAAGTGGGCTGGATAATTATTTCATGAGGTCAGTCAGCTGTTGGAACCGGAAAAGCCACTACTTAAGAAAAGCAAGCAATAACTGCTTACAAAAACTTTCTCAGGCAGATGTCATTATTGTAATTGTAACTAGAATAAAGGGTCAATTCTTTTTTATGATTGCATATAGAAATTCAACATCAAAGAAATACAAATGAATAATATCACTATCATAAGTATCATAAACCTGTCAGCACTCATAATCAATTTATCAAATTCATGAAATTTCGAGTTCATGTTTCAAAATTCCTACATCCCAAAAACCGCCATGGCTGCATTTATGAAACCTTACCTAAGTGTAAATGTTGAAACAGTGTGTATGTAAAGATTGCATGAAATAAGACACAGGACAGCATCTGTCTTTCTGGTAGATAAGGTTTTTTATGGACTAATGAGGTGTCTAGCCTGCACAACTAAAGCTTGTTACTTTTTTGAAGGCTTTGGATAGGGATGTCATTTCCAGTACCATGCAACAGATTAAAGTAAAAGACATTTATTGTGTACGCATCAGATGCTCTTTTGCACAGCTCGGTGAATATAATCTCCTCGCTGCTTTTCATTAGCTTACTTTATGAGGGACTAACTCAATCAGGCTGTGAAGCGCTCGGGCTGCAGCAGCTGCTAATGTGGAGGCTGATACAGCGTGTGCCTGGTAATTACTGAGTGTTTATGTATTGTGTTCTAGCTTTGTCACACTGGTGTAGATGATGATAACTGAGCTAGTGAGACGTGTAACATGCGATCAGTGGAAACAGGACATGAGTGCTTAATGTAATATTTGTGGGGGCAAGCCATGAATTTTAGTCAGAATACAGTGCAGGGGTCAGACAGGATTATCACAGGTAGTGAAGAAGAAAGGCAATAGACATATAATTGGGAACTTGCAATAGTAAAACAAGGACTGGGCTAAATTAAACAAAAGCACAATAATATTTTGTGATTCAAAGAAACAACAGATCTATCAAAAAACAAGTAAACCCCAAAAGACAACAGAGAAAATGACAGGACCGGAGACAGGATTAGGAAAAAAGCCCACAAAATCCCCATCTAATATCATGCATCAATGGGAAACTTAACAAGAATAAACTAAATTATATAAAGTATTAATGTAATGCAATTTAAAACTCTTTTTTGATTTCTTGACCAGTATATTGCTGCTGCTGGTGGCAGACTTACTTCTAAAAAGATATGTAGCCTATGTTTATAAACTAAAATCTGAATACAAAACAAAATTCCTTTAATACATTTTAGAACATATTTCAAAGGATACACCTTAGCTTATCTTAATTTAATGGTTTAATTTATTTGTTTTAGTGGTTTAGTTTTTCAAAACAAAAATATTATATATAGAATATTAATTACATAGGATTACAAAACCGTATTTTGGTGGGTATGAAAGTTATTTGATCTTAAATTTTAAATATTGGAAAAGAGCAGAAATCAAGAAATTATGAGTGTTTTAGTGCAAAATGCGATAAACATCGATTTCAGACTTTCACTCAGTATGGCAAATTATTTCCCCAGGCACACAACACAAAGTTGTTTATAACCAAACTTTTATTATTATTATTATTATTATTATTATTATTATTATTATTATTATTATTTTGTTTGTTTGTTTGTTTGTTTGTTTCTCATAATCCTTAACAATCTTTGTAATTAAAAAGATTGTGTTTATAAATATGTGCGAAAATACTCAACCTTTTTCCCTTGTTCTAATTTGCCATCCTGACTCACACAAAACACATCACCAAAGCATGTGTACAGTATGCAATATTGTTTGCTATAATATGTACTATTAAAGTCAACCAACATATTATCAACGCTAATTGCATATTTACATGTCCACATATACAGTACAATTGCAGGCTGATTAATCCATTTTGACAAAACTATTATGGCATTATACAAAATATTACAACTCAATTTTTTTTACATATTTGTTTTTCAAATGTTGTTGTTTTTTTTAACACAATTTTCACAAAACAGAACATAGACAAAATATTCCCTAATTAGTAACACTTTTTGCATGTAAAAAGGTCAATGTTTGAACTTTGTTTAGAAGACATAATGTGTATTAATAAATAAATAATGGGGTCCAATTGAAGAGCATTTCACATGATTTGAATTCCACTGCTGTCCACCCACGACATTCACAATTTTTTTTTTTTTTTTACAAAGACAGTGATCTTGTATTAGCGTACCCTTCCATTTTGGCTTGAGACTTTATGTTCCTGGATAATTACAATTTATTAATGTTAAGAGGTTTTTTGGAATTTTTTAACAAGAAGCTTGGAACAATTGTTATCATAAAATGTGGTTATCTAATTAGAGAATTGCAGGAGGATAATAGCTCAGGTAACCTTACACTACAGAAACATCATTGCTGTCCCAGATGTGCTCCAGATGATCCCACTTTCATTCTCAGCCTGTTTTCATTACAGTGTTAGATGCCAAGGTTTGACCCTTTGTGTCATATGATTCACTGCTAGTCCCTCAATGGATTTAAGACTTGCATGCTTGTTAGATTGCCTTAGAGTTGCACTGATTGCACTGAACTAAATTGATTTGTTAATTGTTTTCACAGGAAAGGTTCACTGACGACTGTAAGTTCAGAGAGAGGTTTCAAGAGAACAGTTACAACACATATGCATCAGTGATACATAAGAATCACCGGACTGGGAGAGAGTGGTTTGTGGCACTCAACAAAAAAGGGAAAGCCAAAATGGGCTCTAGTCCAAGAGTAAAGTCCCAACACATGTCTACGCACTTTCTACCCAGGATGAACCTGCACATGAAACTGGAACATGGCTTTACAATAACAGACAAAGAGCAGGCAAAGACTCGTTCTCTGCCAAAACCTCAGGCCCCTAAAGTCACCATGAACATGGGGCAGAAACAAACTCGAACTGTCAAGTACTGGCCAAAATTTAGGTTTGGATAGAATAGTGTTGTAAACTTGCAAATAACAAGACAGCGGTTGTATATGAAGCATTTTTTTTATTCTGACTGTCACCATTCCACTCAACAAGTGACTTGACCAAAGAGGGCTATGAAGTCCAAATTTGTTTTTGATGCTGTTTATGATGCTGAACTTGAACTTGCTGACATGAGGGTATTACAAGGGTAATAACTTTGCAAGAGCATTTATATAAGTTCCTTATAATGGTTACATGAGTCTATTTATACACTGTATTTATGCTAATCTATATGTACAAATGTCTATATGTGCAAATGTCTATTTGTTGAACATATGTCTAGTCATATAAAATACATACATGCAGGGTGGAACTAAGGTCTCTATACATAGAAGAAATAAACACATCTTAAATGTTTACCATCAATTTCCAAATTAGGTTATAAAAGTAGTCTATTAGTGTTTAAGAACGCCTTTGACAAAGGAAGAACATATTGCAATTATTCTCAGGGATGGAAATCTGTCGTAAGGCAGAGATGAGTTTGTCTATCAGAAAAAGGGTTTGCTAAAAAGAGCCTTTACAGCAAACAATACCATTGTGTCTTATTCAAAAAGTAAGGATAATCATAAAATACAGTTTTATCCACCCCTGCACTTTTATTATTATTGTTTTTTCTGCAAATAATTCACATGATCGGTTTTATAGGTTTTATTTAGATAGGTTAACCTCTTCTATTTTCGTCACTGTTAAAAACATATACATACATTGTTTTATACCATTTTAAACATGCAATGTACAGTGCTTGCAATTACTGCAATGACTGAAGACCTAAAGGTCTTGATTGAGACACGCCTACTGTATATGTTTGTCATACATCCCAGGGAGAGTAAGAAGTCAGTACCATGCATTTATTAAGTACATTCTATCTAGTTAAAACTATAAGATCATTCTTCGGAAACACACATGAGTAACGCTTTGTCCACTGTGCACTATATGTTGAATATTCAGTATGTGTATATTGTATAGCATACGCACCATAGAAATTATATACATTATCAAATGGTTGCTTTTTTTTTTTTGCACCCAACCCATCATGAAACAATTATATAAAATTATATAAAATAATGATTAAGAATTCATCATTCAATTAATTTCAAATGGTCAATTAATTAATTCACTTATTCATTCATTTACTTATTTATTCTTTGTGGAACACAAGGTGAAGATTAGACACATGTTAAAGATACATTAATATAATATAGAATATGAAAAAGTATAAAATGCCAGACAACAGCTTTTGAAATGTTTATTCGTACTGTAAATGTTACATTCCATTCTGTTTCCCTACACTTTTTTTTTTCATGGTCTTAATATCCCACAGTGAGCAAATGTAGTGCACTACGTTGAGTTTATGTTTTTATTGTGGCTGAGGTAAACCAGAAGCATAGATCTAATATTGTATTGAAAATATAAAATTTCAAGCAATTTGATGATAATAGTAATAATAACTTCCAATTTAATCTTGCATTCGATTTCCCCTCTGTCGCAGGTACAGGTTTCCTACAGTCAAAAGACATGTAGATATGGCTAACTGGCGTTCCCAAATTGCCAGTAATATGTGAATGAGTGTGTGAGAGTGTGTATGTGTGTGTGCCCTGCAATAGATTGGCACCCTGTCCAGAGTGTACCCCGCCTTGTGAATATGTAAGATGTAAAAATGTTACAAGGGTATATCTGGCCCAAACATTATTTGCTAATTGAGAATTTCTCAGACTTCATATATCTTATTGACGACCCCTGCGCATTATGTTATAATTGGGATATAGAAATGAATTAGTACTGACATACAGTACATATACTGGTTATCAAAAAAAAAATGTTTAAACAGATAATTGAATACTTACAATAACAGACCATTAAACCTGAACTTTCACCTGTTACAATTAATTACTCTGTGCAAGGACAAATACGCTTACTGTATAGTGTTTTATATTCAGGGATAAATTAAGTTATATGTGGGTGACAAGCACCCATATCATTATCCATACCAAAGCATTACTAATGCATGTTGTTTCTATAAACCTGTACACATGAAAGGTATTCCTAATTATTTATTAATTTCTCCATGTTTAAATCAAATGTCTGATGCAATTACTGAGTAGTACCGCTAACACAATAACGTTAATGTGAATAAATACTAATTAACACTGCAAAGCAGGTGTGAAACATACACAAATAAATTATTTGGTGTCATAGGGAGCTTTATTTTCACTACTTCTTTCACTATACCCAACACCAAACATTGAATTGGAGGCAAAAAGTCCTTAATTATTCAATGAAAAGCTAAAGAAAAAATGATAAACTACCAAGATGACATCAAATACCAAGGAAGCTTTGCCAAAACTTGAAACTTGAGTTTCTTTGAAATTTTATTGAACTAATTACTCTTCCGATTACTCTTAAAATGTTTGTTTGTTTGTTTTATGGGGGATGGGGTGGGTGCCTGTGATTTGCATGGAAATTATATGATTCTATTTTCCCCCAACCGTACCCCCAAAACTACAAAGCAAACAATACTATTGTGCCTTTTTCATAAATGTGAGAATAATGATAAAAAATACAGTTTTGGCTAACTCCAAATGCACCCTGCATTTTTAGAAATAATTCATATTGTGTTTCTTTTTGGGGGGGAATTTATTTACTTCCACTGCTTTAAAATCATATTTATGAAATGTTTTCCCAGCAGGCTCAAAGGGTTTATTGTTGTGGTGGGTGGTTGGTGCCCTGGATGGACTGGCACTGCTTCAGTGTTGTCCAATGTGGTCCAACTCTGGATCTATGGTGACCCTAACCAGGAAGTGCTTATTGAAAATCAATGAATTAATAAACGCATTAAAATTGCAGAATCAAAAAACACACAAATAAAATGAGCTTAGTTCATTAATAAAATGAGCTTAATTCCTTTGTAAAAAAATTTTTAATGAGTTGAATCATTTGAGTTGAATGAGTTGAATTAGTTGAAACATTTTCAAATGATACGACATGATGAACTTACTGTTGTGATCAGTTAAATTCAAGTTTTAGGTGATTAGACAATGCCACAGGCCTCAATATCCACACTATTTGACATGACTAAAACTTTGATGTAGAGGGTAACACATTCCATTGATAATAAAGGACCTAATGTGTTTTTTGCAGAAAGCAACCATGTCCAAAAGTGTAACTGCAGACATGTTAACAATGTGTTTTTTTAATTTTTTTTTTATTACTTTCAAAAGTCCATGGGAAACTTGTCCGGACTTATGTCATTATGGGTTCTGACCTGTTCTAGGACATTTTAGAATGTAAGCAGTTTGACTCTGCTGGAAAACTAAACCTTGTGTTGTTGTTTCACTGTCAGGCAGGACAATGATCCAAAACTCTTCTCAAGACATGTACAAAAATGGCTCTGAATTAAGCACCTAATTCAATGACCATTTTAGTCTCTCAAATAAAAATAAAAAATAGAAAATTATCTCATTTTAAATCTAAGCAGTTGAGAGTTAAGGACCTTGCTAAAGGGCCCAGCAGTGGCAACTTGGTGGTGCTTTGTTTGTTTGTTTGTTTGTTTGTTTGTTTGTTTGTTTGTTTTTTAAACTGCTAGGTATTTGTGGCATTTGGTTCTATTTGAAGAGGGTTGGGGTTAGCCATGAAGCTACGTTTAAAATTTGGTTAATACAGTTGAAGCTATATTTGTGAATGTGAGTGTTCTTGACATTTATTACTGTCCATGCTGGTACTACTATCTCCTTAAAGATTCAATGCATGATGACAGAAGGAATCATGCCATGAACAAAGGCATGGGCTACAAGAGGCAAATCCTGTCAACTGTCAAAATGTCCAGAATTCACCACTTTCCAGATTAACAATTAAAATTGTCCACAGCATCAGCAAACCTGGAACTGGAACTATGTTTCCTGGATGAGCAAGTCTAGTCACATTCTGTGTCAGGCTCAAGAAGGGGTTAGGAATTTGTCCCAACCACATCTGGACTAAGCTCCATGGAGTTCTGCTGTAAACAGTACTGGACGATGTCAGCAGTTGAATATTGTTAATTTCATTGATTTCTAATGATTATATGATCATTCCAGCATAATAATAATAAACACCAGCACCAAAGTCACAAGGCACATGTCATTTTCAAAGGGTCCAGGAACATAATGGTGAGATTTCCCCAGCACAGTTCTCAGACTGCACAGGCCCACTGAGCAACTTTGTGGTCACAGAGCAAGGAGAGATCTGTGGTGAATACGACTCAAGTTAAGTGGTTTTATTGAAATTTAAACCATATACAGCAGGGACAGTACATAGTGAAAGGAAAGAACAGACCAAACAGAGTGGCACAATGATAAACATAAATAAACTACAAACGCAAAACTACATAAATTGTAAATAAGCTCAGTGAAGAACAGTGCAGCATGGCCAGTTTTTAAGTTTGCATTAGATACCTGCCCTTATCACTTTCTAACTATTAAGGATTTTTTTGAGTACTTTGAGACTGACATGTGGACAAAACCATTTAAAGCAACTCAATGCCTGGTTGGGAAAACCTTGATAACCACTAGAGGGCGTAAGTGATTAACAAACAGAGAACCTGATGACTTGTGTGTAATTGCTTGGTCAATAGAGTCCAAAAAGCAATACATGCAACTTATAACATACTGTATGTTTATGCCTTTATTTTTCCAAATTTATATAGATATATAGATATATATTAAAATACAATTAATATTTTGTTTCAACTGCTATGTTTTTGTTGTTGTTGTTGTTGTTGTTGTGCAAACTGCATGTACAACACCAATGCAATGCAGTTAGCATCTTACAGTAGTGCATAAGTACAGAATAAATGTGGGTGGAATATACAGTATTCCAATGGTAATATGAATTATAGGTGGTGCAAAGATGCATAGTGAATAATAGATGGTCTGTATGTTGCTATAATATACAGTATGTACAGAATAAATAAGGGTGGAATCATATCATTCTTTCTTTAATAAAATGGTTGAATTATTATGGAAAGGACAGGTTTGCTACCACTGTTGTTTATAAAGGGTATGTAAAGAAAATTGACATTCTCATCATGTAGCAGCTGCTCACACTGTGTTCTTACTCACACTGTTCTTATGCCTAACTGTGGTTGTAGGATATACAGTATTTCAGTGCTGGAGTGGCAAATAAAATAATACAATGAAAGCAAAGAACAATAAGCTAAAGTTAACATTAATGTTAAACACTTATGAGTTTACAAACAGAATTTTGATGCTATTGGTAGTTTAAAAGTCATGTATATTTTAACATTTATTAAAGGAAATATTTCATGAACAACCATACTAGCCATTATACAGCGCACATCGCTCTTCGGTTGCAATCAAACAAATACTCTTAAAAGAGAGGGTGCAACATTCAGACTTTTAATAAAAATATGAACATACGTAAAATTGCATTTAAGTTGCATTAAAATTGTACAAGTACGGCTAATTGAATCGCCTACTACGCAAACAGAATTGAACAGTTTCTACAGCCATCTAATCTAATAAACCTGAATGAGCACAATGCCTCTCATTCACAATCATCCTGTTCAGTAGCTGCTTGAAATCATACAGCTCTGATTAAAGAAGCAGACTTTTAAATCAATAAATCCTTTATTTGTTTTCATTTTTAGTAGCTTTAAATGAACACTGGAGTTAAGTATGTTAAAACTCAGATGAATAGACTGTGCTGGATTAAATGCACTATATACAGTATCTGTATATGTCCTCTGAGTTACTTTTTTATATATATATATATATATATATATATTGGTTTGTGCAAGAAGAAAAGACTTGGGTCCTCTTCAATCACTAGCTAGGATTACAGGAATGTAGGAAAACACAGTGAGATGTACATGACTGTCAAAACTGTTTATAGGTATGTTGTGCAGTGCTAGATGTTATTTAGAATAATCACATACTAGCTGTTTTTATTTCCTAGGAAATAAAAAAAAAGGGAGAAAGATTGCTTCTTTCTGTGTTTTAGATTAGGTAAATGTATTATGTGCAATATTTACTTATTCTGAGCAACTTTACATTGGATCTGAACACTGAGCATGAAACAGGACTACAACCTGGGCGGGATGCTAGTCTGTCACAATGTATTGGTAATGTAATTCAATGTAATGTAATGTTCCCTGAAAGGCAAGTAAAACAAAAATAATCCTCTAAATGGCTTCACGGTTCATTTTATGAGTTTTACAGAAAATCCAGCAATTAGGACTCCATATGAGTTGCAAAAAAGTCGCAGAAATCAAACGTAAATTAAACTGAGTAACTCCAGCCGTAAAACAAAACAAGGGCCAACTCTGGACAGAAACCACAGAACTGACCTCTTCCTTTAAGCATGTAGCCCTTTACACTCTCACTTGGTGACATCATGCATGCTGGAGACTTTCTTCTACCTCCAGTCATGTTTAATAGCATAGTTCAGCATAAGTTTATACCAAATTTGAGTCATTCACAATTCTCAAAATAAACCACTGAGGAAGAACATATGAGCAGCTTCACCATTCCCCACATATGCACATAACACAGGAGTGACTTCACTGGATGTCATAGGAATGAAGTGGTAAGAAAAGCTACAACACCAAACACAGGTGTAATCTTAACCATTTGTAACCTGAAAACGCACTGACTCATACAAATTCTTACATGCTTTTAATCATGAAACCATACAGTATGTTGCACAGTAGGGGTGCTAAACCTTTACAACATTTACATGGTATCATTTCCAAATCAGGAATAAGCCCAGCATTCTGCAGAAACATTAACCCTGTTTGTTACTTGTTAATAATAACCCTGTTGTCAACTTCTGTTACTCAATTTGTTTAAAGGGTATACACAATTATGGGTGGATAGATAGATTTTTTTTTAAAATTCTGTCAGACGATTTTTTAAATCAAATTGCCTAGAAATATGATACTGAATGCTGACATTAAATGGCGTAAAGCAGCCCTTCTCCCTCAAGTTTGAGGAGCTTAATATGAAACATGACTCTTATGACTTATGTTTGTGATCACTGAATTTTTGTATCCTATTAAACTATAAAACAACATTGCAACTACATTAGCAATGCCCCACTGAGATGCTGAAGCAACACACATCTGCTACCTCCCCAAAAGTATAATAAAAAAAAAACAGCACCAAGCAACAATTCTGCAACAGAATCGATAAACACATACAGTAAATACTTCAATATAATATTAGATATTTAATGTGTTTCAGCATGGTGTTTTCCTTTGTGATAGCTCATCTATATCCATTCGTCCATCCATCCATCCATCCATTTAGGAACCTCTTTAATTCAACCAGGGTCTGTGGAGGGCAGTGGCGAATACCATTGTATTTATTCCCGTTTCACGACTGTGGTGGGATATTATTTACACACGCGTAGGACTGTGGTGGGACAATATTCACACACACATTCACACACACACTACACGTTTTTGGACTGTGGGAGGAAACCAGAGTACCCAGAGGAAACCTCCAAGCATAGGGAGAACATGCAAACTCCATGCACACAGACAACAAGGGAGGACTCAAACACTTGGAGGTTCAAGGCGGTCAGAAATTTTAATTAAACTAACTATTATTTAATTAATAATTTACCAATTCTGGTGGAAATGAATGAACGAAAAAATTAATAAATAAACATTTTGAGAGGGTTGAGATGGTTAACCTTTTTTATGTTTTGTGTTTTAACTAACGTCTAATATATTTAAGAAAGCACAGGGGTGAAAACTTTTGCATCATGTAAATGCTTTAATTAATTTCTCATTTTAAATGTAACGTATGGTTCTCGTGTGGTTCTTGAAGGACCCAAACCGGTCACGTGAAGCCGTTGCTATGGGAATCACCTATCCCATCGTAAACAACATGGAGAAGCGCAGCGCTAGGACGGATTTGGATGGAACTGTTACCGAGTTTCTTACTTATGAAGAGTATTTAGACTACAAGATAACGTCGTTAGACCTTTATTACCTCGAGGTAATTTTTAAAACACTTCCGCATATTTTTATTCCTTTTTCCAACAACTTTAATAATTTGTTTGTGTAAAGCAAACGTCCTTTCTCGCTTTCTCCTAACGTTACACCTTTTACCTAGGGTCCATTTTGGCGTCCTTGCTAACCAAGCTAGTAGAACAGCAAAAACGGTTCTAAAAATGAATACAGTGCTACATGTTAGACTAGGACTTTGTCCTTAAGTGTAGTTACAGGTGGCTCGAATGTAATTAAGCTACAGTGGTTATGAATTGAGCAGCAATTAGACTGTTGTGACACTAGATGGCGCCACTAAAGTGTTATAATTTTGGAACGTGCATGAAAGGAAGTGCGGAAATGTAGCATATGACCATATATGGTGTCCAATATATGATGTTTTATAGTGTGTGGGTTTCACATATACTGTATAGTTATTTATTGGGAGACTTATATGATGCGAATTTCAATTATGTATAATGTACTGTATATAGATATAGTGTGTGTTTTGGTGATTATTTCTCATATAAATGTATAAGGTGACTTAGTGATTAGCACTGTCAGGCCTTGCACCTTCACAGTCTGGATTCAAATCCCCACCTTTGGGTCTATTCTCCCTGTGCTTGGTGGGTTTCCTTTGGATACTCCGGTTTCTTCCCACAGTCCAAAAACATGCAGATTAGGCTGAATTGCGTTTCTATATTTTCCGTATTAGATTAGATTAGATTAGATTAGATTAGATTAAATTCAACTTTATTGTCATTGCACATAGTTACAAGGCAACGAAATGCAGTTAGCATCTAACCAGAAGTGCAAGTTAGCAGCGCAATATAAACATATATACAGATCTATAAAACTTATATGATAAAAGCATGGTCTATGTATAAATTGTATTACAGAAACATGAATATACAGTGTAAACTGAGCATAGATGGATAAATTAATGTACAGAATAATTGTAAATCTACAGATATGTCTGATTATAAATATGTGGAATAAAGATATACAGATACTATATATAGGTGAATTTACATTATGTGCAATAGTATGAATATACATATGAATAAATATGAGTAATTTAGCCGCTGGATGGAATAGAATATATATATATATATATATATATATATATATATATATATATATATATACAGTGTAAAGTGAGCATGGATAAATTAATGTACAGAATAATTGTAAATCTACAGATATGTCTAATTATAAATATGTGGAATAAAGATATACAGAAACTATATATAGGTGAATTTACATTATGTGCCATAGTATGAATATACATATGAATAAATATGAGTAATTTAGCAGCTGGATGGACAGCTACTATTTACAGAGGTATTAAACAGGAATGTTGGGTTATCAATGATGGTGGTACCGTCCATGTAAGGGGGTCAGTGAAGTTGTGTTCAATAAGGTAACCACTGTGGGGTAAAAACTGTTCCTCAGCCTGCTGCTCTTGGCTTTTAGACATCTGAACCTTTTTCCAGAGGGAAGGAGAGAAAACATTTTATGTGCAGGGTGAGAGGTGTCCTTCACGATGCTTCGTGCTCTACGCAGACACCTCCTCTTGTAGACTTCCTCAATGACAGGAAGTGGGGTACCAATGATACGCTGAGCAGTTTTTACCACCCTTTGGATGGATTTGCGATCCGAGACAGAGCAGTTACCATACCAGACTGTAATACAGCTGGTTAGGATGCTCTCTACTGCACAACGGTAGAAATTGTTCATTATGTCTTTAGAAAGGTGATTCTTCCTTAGTAGTCTCAGGAAGAAGAGGCGCTGGGAAGCTTTCTTGAGGATACTGGTGGTATTAGTGAACCAAGTTAAATCCTCAGAAATGTGTATCCCCAGGAACTTGAAGTTTGTAACACGTTCGACCATTGTCCCATTGATGTAGACAGGGGAGTGTGTGTTACCTCTTCTCCTTCTAAAGTCCACAATGAGTTCCTTGGTCCTACTGGTGTTCAGGAGCAAGTGGTTGTCAGCGCACTACTCGGCCATGTGCTTTACCTCTGCCCTGTAGTTAGTCTCATCGTTGTCATTGATGAGGCCAATCACTGTTGTGTCATCTGCAAAGCTAATTATGGTATTAGAACCATGCATAGGGCTGCAGTCATGTGTGTACAGTGAAAACAGGAAGGGGCTCAGTACACAGCCTTGTGGCACGCCAGTGTTCAGGATGATGGTTGAGGAGAGAATGTTATTAGCTTTAACATTCTGTGGTCTGTTGGTCAGAAAATCCAGTATCCAGCTGCATAGAGAGGTGTTGATTCCGAGATCAGTAAGCTTGAATGTGTGAATGGGTGGGTGAGTTTGTGTATGTATGTGTTTGCCCTGCGATGGATTGGCACCCCATCTACGATATACCCTGCCTCATGCCCTAAGTCTCCTGGGAGAGGCTCCAGGTCCCCCACGAATCTGTATAGAGGATAAAGCGGTATAGACGATAAAAGAGAGAGGGATATAAAAATATAGACAGGATCTAAACAATGTGTTCCTTGGTTAAACTTTTGTCGTGTCATATTATACTACATACCCTGAATATAAATTCATTAGGCTATCAGATAGAGGTCAATTGATTTATTGTACTCAAATGTTGCTAATATAAATATCATAAAATCTTAATAAAGTAAGTATAACATAATACAAAGAATATTTTTTTACATAGATAGATAGATAGATAGATAGATAGATAGATAGATAGATAGATAAATAAAACCTAATTGAACCCAAACATTGCAAAGGATTGCTTAGATGCAATCAATTAATTCTGTCTTTAGTTCTATAGAACACTGAAAGTATGTTTATTCCAGTTACTCCATTGTACTCCATTTGAATTTAAGTAGAGGATTTAGATTTTAATTTACTTATGTCTGGGTTTTTTAAATAGCACAACAAACGAAATCCTTTAGTTTGTATGATGTGTTCTCTCAAAAGGAAAAAAAAAGAACCAATTATCTATGGTGACTTATCGTGTGATTAACATTTTTAATATTTATTTTCTTCAGACTGACAAATCCTTCATGGAAGACAATTGTATTAAATTTCAGGTCAAGCAGAGATTGTTTTAATTTTTGATTTGTTAAGTCCTGTTAATATCTTCTGTGGGTAGGATAATCAAATATATTTAAAAACAAATCCTCTTATTATTTAATCTAACTCTTTAACTAAGGTAACTAAGTCACCTTAAACAAAAGCATTTATAGTCTTTCTTATCTAGATCATGATGGAATATTTAAAATAGATAGATAGTCTTTACTTGTCATATGCACATTACAGCTCAGTGACATATTTTTCACATATACAGTACCAGCTTGTTATGAAGTTGAGTGAGAGAATAGGTTCAGTTATGATATGGCCCTCACTAAGCAAAAGGGTGAGGGGTCTTGCTTAGGTCAAGGGCCCAATAGTGACAACATGGCAGCCCCTGACCTTCTGATCCTGAAGCCTTACCTATTGAGCCACCACTGTCCTAAAACTGCTTTCTATTACAGGTAGGAGGTAGTGTTTTTCGTGTTTGGTCTGTTAGCCAGTGGTATACCTCCTTGACATATATTAATCTTACTGCATCACTGCAGTCATAATCAAATTATATTACATTTGTGATATCAGGTAACAATATAGTATTTTCCCTTACACTGTCATATCTGTTTCATCCTGAATTAATCAGCAATGACAGTCAACCATAGCACATATTAGTATTTTGGGTCTTTTTAAAGAGCTTGTGTGGCAGGTACTCCTGCCTGGTATTAATGCTGGGAATGTTCTGCCTGGGCCCCCCAAGGACCCAAGTCAAATTTCCAAATAACATTTTTCCATCTGACTGCTTGCTTACTTGGGATTTGTTAATGTGGTGCTCAGGAGATGAGGTTTATAAATAATTCAAACATTAGGTGAAGGAATTGTCCGCAATAGTGAACTCATTATGTGTTTTGTTAACTATGATTACCCCAAGGGGACGGTTTCAGACACATGTTAGGGATCATTTTTCATTGGCCAGGACTCATTTTGGGTTTTCAGGAATGTGTGTGTCCTAAACTATATGGTTCCTTAGCAGTGACTTTACTGCTGTCATTCCAAGTCTCTGAACTGATGTTAAATTAGTCTTTATTGGGTTAGTTAGCTTTTGGTAAGTACGTACAGTATAAAGCTTTTTCCCACAATACTGTTAAATTCTTGGTCAGAAAGTGTTCTGTAATTTTTCAATAATAACTGATCAGACAGTATGTCAGAGTTCATACTCATTCTAATATATTATTGTTTCTATAGTAACAAATAATACCGGGGATTGTGTGGCAGATGTTCCCAATCTATGGCTAACAATACACTGATTAAAAAAGATTTGCTTTTTAACAAAGAAACACATTGTTTACATGGTGAAGCTTTCTTTGAGCAGACATTCAGGTAACAGTTACGGAAGTGGTCTTCATCATCAGCACGTTTTAACAATCAGTAAGTTCTCCAACATCTTTCTCTCTTGATTTTCCTCTTAAAGCTCATCATACAGGTCTGAGAGGCAGTGGTGTTATTTGCTGAACTGAAAGGCTTGTGAGTTGTTTTTCAAGAGCCAAATAGCTCTTCATCTTAGCAAATTTTTCATTGTAGGTTAAATGGATATATAAAATCAAGAGTATAAAATCTATGATCTGTATCACAAACCTTTTGTGTATGACAAACCTTTTAAAATGAGTCTGCTGCTTGTCATCATATTCTCTAATTACAAGTAAGGGTAAATATTTGACTCCCGCTCATGATAAATCAGATCCCAAATTTGCAACGTAGGAGAAATGGACCATGCCACCTTCTTTTCCATTAAACACACGGACTCCTAGCACTCATTAGTTTATACAGTAGTTTCTTCAGATTTTTAAATGATCACAGAAGACTTGATGGAGAGAAGTTTTGTGCCACCCCAAAATGCTTGAAACAATTTTGCTGTCTTTAGATTCAAATGAACAGTTTCCACTGTTTCCCACATCGCTGCTGTTTCCTAACCAGTCAGGCTTTGCCAACTCATTTCCCCATGGCCACATAAAAGCAGCCCTTTTGTTTGAAGGCCCAAGGAATCTTCCTCAGTCATGTGGCTATTACACGATGGTCCATGCTGTGTCGACTCACTGACATGTGGCAGAAATCCTTGATCCAGAAAGCCATTGTGCATCTTAAGGGTGGCATTTTAGCACCAAACGGCACTTTTGTACTGCGTTGAGTTCGACTTAATGTAGACAGTGCTGATCACTGTTACTCACTGTTACAGTATAAGTTATAAGAAGCCTCTTATGGTCTGTGCAAAACTAACCAGATCTGATTATTGCTCTTCCAGGATGAGAAGTTGGCTCGCCAGGTGGTGGAGCTGGGCCTCAGGGGTACTGGCGAGGTCTGGAAGAGAGAGGAATTCGAGAGCAGGAAAGCAGCTGCTCAGGCCTCCAGGCTCTCCAAAAGGAGCGAGCAGAAGTAAGTTAATGTGTGTTGACTGCAGTAAGAGATGATCTTCACACCATTGTGTGACCTTGAGAGAGCACATTTGTCGATGTGTTTTCCAGTAAGTCTACAAGTAACATGTATATTCTACATTTCAAGGACAATGGGCTGTGTAACAGCATAATGTCAGCAAAGTGTGTACGTTAGGCCCGTTTTGTTGTAATTATGGATATTTAAAGTCAAACTAAGCTGGAGGTGTGGTAAAGTGCCTGTTCAATGCTACTAGAAGAGCGGAAAAAAAGAGCAAAAAATAAATGCATTCTGCAGTCCTGTTTGGTTCATTTCGGGTCATGGCAGAACATTTTTCCTGTCAGTTGGAATGAAATGACAAATTAAAAGATGGTTTATATCAGTTGTGTCGTACTACAGTATATGAAGGCGTCCGGCCAAAAAAATGTCACCGGATGAGTTTCGTGTGATATTCTAGGAGTAGGTTGCCTGGATTGGGATAAGAGTAAAAGCAGTGCTTTCTATGTGTTTGTGGGAGTTTTGGGATGCCGTAAACTTGGACTCGTACTCGGCGATGATTGCATAGTTGGTGTGGTCGGTCTTCAGGAAACATTTTTGGAGCACTATATTTGTGTTTTCTCTGGCTGCTTGCGGCCAGCTCCCCTGCCTAAACCACCTGTAGACGTGTCTCTTTGGCATTCGACCCTACTAAAACATGGTTAGACATTCTTGGTTTCGGCTTAAGTAAAGTAATACATCAAAATCAAAATGCTGATTGAAAAATTAAAAGTTGCTGAAAATAAGGTCAAAAGCAGAAGAAAAGCAACCAGAGCGCTTCGTTATAGTCTAGGCTTATCTGTGGTGAGCTTCATCTTATGTTTCAACTCTGACATCCTAAATCCAATAAGCTAATTGTTGCTGCAGTGGCTTTGTCTGTAGCCCAATATAATCATATTTTAGGTTTGCATCAAAAGCATAACAGTTGATGAAAATCAGTTATAAAGCTTTGGTTATTTTAAATCTTTTATCTATCTTCTAAAACCATATTGTTATACAGGTATGGCTAATAAAATCAATTTTAGTAATAATTAGAGGTGTGGAACTGCATAGAGAATGTGGACATCGATTGCCCTGTGCATCCTTACAAAAGATGGTGCAGTAGCCTAAGGTTGTACTAAGTCTGTATTTGAGCAAACACTGATAGTTCCAAAAGTTCTAAATGGGACAGAATGATGATTTACAGCTCTTCTGTGACATTTGTACGAACATCATGTTCAACCAAATACGTTGCATAACACACAGGCTTAATATCACCTGACACAGTGAACAGTGTATCATACTTTTTGCCAGGCACAGCACAATTAAGCTGTGCATAAGCAAGTTTTATGAGTCAGCCACTAACAGGACGTTTTCATCACATTCGGCTTTTCCAAGAGCCGCTGCTTTAACAAGTAGTGTTTCTCCCATCGTTTGCATAAGATTTGCTCGTCTCTATAACTCCCTCATTCTTTCCCTGCCCCTTTTTCTTTTTCTTTTCTGCAAGCCCTCACATTCTCAGAAAGCTTTAGTGCCTGCAGGTGTATAAATAGAGCTGTTTTCAATTAGGATAAGCTTTGCCCATAGCGTGCATCTGATCAATGAATGCCCTTGCACCTGTGGTAATAAAATACTAAGGGAAGAGGGAGATTGTGCAGTGAATGCTAATCAGATGTTGCCCTTTTGTTACCCTGCTAAAGGCTAGTATATAACATGCTCCATTTGACAGCTTTCCGTGGAGGTATCTTGCCAGCAAAGTGTGAGACGAACAAACGAAGGGATTTTGCTTTGAGAGGACTTGTGTGAAACTCAAACCTCTGCCCAATGAAGAAAACATGAATGAAAGAGATGCCTGAATGAATGATGGCTGTTCGGGTGAATAGAGGTTCTGCATTTAGTTATGACTGCATTGAATCAAGGACAACAGTAAACTCAAGCTTTTCCTTTGTGTGATTAAACGGAGGCTCGGGACTGTTTGAATGACTCAGTCAGCCCTTGCCAGGTCTGTCTTTTTTTCCCTCATTGCCCCTCTCTCTCTTTTTGTAATTTTACAATTACAAATGAACCAAATAATTTTTTTTTTTTTTGACAAATCAGATTTGAAGTGTTAGAATTGGAACCTATCTCTATTTGTCTCTAATAGCACACAGTCAAAAACAGACTGTCTATAATAATTGGCATACTGTTTAGCTTAACACACAGTATCTAGACTAGAATATCAACTCAGAGACCACACTTCACATTTACAATTCACAGTATCTTCACAAATCCATGACTGCTAGCTTGGATCAAAAAAAGCGAGAGGTCACGCAGGTCTCAAAGAGCCAGCAAGAGGCCTGGTGGTTTAACACTGTACTGATATGAGGTATTGGCATGATCCCCAAAATCCTCCAAAATTTGGCCAGTGCCCAGTAGTAAATGTCAGCAGATGTCATGACCTTATGCGCCCCTAACGGGCACTTACTTCCCTGCAGCAAGCTACCACAGTCATGCTCTTTGTCCATTGTTTTGCTGTCTTCCAAAAAAGGCCTCCACAAAATTCTAGTCTTTCTACCTCAATGGCCGGAGGAGCCATCCTTCCTTGGCCAAGTAAAACTGTGCAGCAAACGTACACTGTACACATGCACCCCGAGTGTTAATCCCTCGTCTACATAGGCTGAAATCGGACCCTGTGTTTTCAAGACCTAGACATGTAGGCCTGTACGAAGATGCTGTGGTGTTCAGTGGTTCCTGGCATCAACGCTTAGGTCAACATGAGGCATTTAAATTTTTTTACCAAAGTGGAACAATGCTAAAATTACATAGCGCTGCTCCACTTTTAGCAAAAATTTAACAAAGGTTTCTGAAAATATGAAAAACTAAAATATCGTCTCTTTCACATAGCTGTCATGTTATAGGTCCATTCATAGCATCTGCCATGTTGTGAAACATTTAATAGCATTTTGTATGTTTTCGTTTCATTTCCATTGTTTATACTGCCAATGCAAGATAAAAAAAAAAACGTTATAAAAACTTCTATTTTTACTTTATAATTATCTGTATAATTATATTATTATGAAACAAAATCCTTGTGGTGATGGAACAGCATTTGCCTTTATTGAACAAGAATTAACTGTTTTATTCTGCTTAATAATATTATTATTGAGGCCAAATATGACCATATATGTTCTTTCAGGAGAGAATAATGGAAGCGCTTTAGCAAAAATGAATTGTGTGTGTTGGATAATAGTCTTTTCCCACCTTTCACTGCTGAATGTTCCCGTTGAATGGAACTGTATTTAAATCAGCTGAACAAATATCTGCATTCACTGGGCTTAAATGCCAGCTCTCTCGTTCAGCTTGTTAGCGTTGAAAAGAACTCAAAAATTGGCAAAAGCCGCTTCCTTGATAGATTTGCAATGTATCAAGGCAATCTGGAACAAATGTTCTTTTACAATTGTGTATACGCATGTGTCTTGAATGCAGTTGATAGCTGTGAACGTGCTATGAGCTGTTTCGAATGAAACTTGGCGGTGCAGAAATTAGCTCGGCACATGTGGCTCAAACCAGAGGCCTGAAGGATAACAAGTTCGTTTTTGTGTGATGGAGCTCTTGTCACGAAACTAGCACTACAACTTGTTTTCGTATGATGAAGAACATAGGAAGGCATGTCAGCAAAGCTAATCTACGATTGATGATTTTGTAAAGGAATTGAAAAAAATTTTGAACCTTGTTTTGGCACATTTACATTTAAAGCACTTGTCAGGAATACTTGACTTAAATAGATTTTTAATAGTGTTGTCAGTGGACACATGCTTTCTACTTTATCATTGATGAACCAGATATAATATGCTGATTATTCTATAGAAGTACTGCTATGTTTCTGTATTTCTGTGCCACATGACTCAATAATCTGTCTCTACAATATGTGCATGCTTCACTTTACCACTTGTGAATCATTAAAATCCAGTTGCTTTTAAAATGACAATAGTTGTGATATTTAATATTCTTAAATTAAGAAGCCCTACTTTAGCAGATTGCCAGATGATGAGACCTCAGTTAGCTTTGTCCTGCAATCATCTGGCTCTGTGTTCTTGTGATCATTTTCACCACCACATGTAACAACCGTGTGGTCAAGACTTAAAGATGGTTTCATTTAGTTTGCCTTCGCACCAGATTAATCTTCATTGTGAGTCCATATCAGCTTCAAGATTAAGGGACTTAATCAGTGCTCACTCGCTGCTGATACGTTCTGAAAATGGTCACCAGCTCAGTTTTAACGGGATTCAAAGGAAGGCCGGCTGAATTTCTGTTATGGCCATAATGAAACCATCTGTTTGCTTGTTCTGCTTTTAACCATTTCCTCTCTGCATGCCATTTGTCATGTAAGCAGCATTTCTCGCTGAGGGGTCCAAGTTTGCGGAGAGGTACACCGCTTTTTCCACCCACCCACTCTGGACTTCTTAGTAAACCGTTTTTATTAGGAACTGTTACAGTGGTTAGTGACCACGCAGAGGTAGGCAACGTATTCATCTTTATCCTTTACATTACTCTCCAAGGCCTGTGATGTGTGATGACTCATAACCCAGTCTCCAGTATCCCTGAGCAGAGGTGGAAGTGTTTTTTACATTATATGTCTGCGTGACAAAGACAATTGACAGTACTGTCATTATCTGCTTTGTACTTCGACCCCCTTTTTTGCAAAAGGTGGATGTATATGATGGATTCTGCAGCAAACGCTAGCTTTTATGTTAAACGATTTCTTATGTAAAACATCCAAATTAAGTCGGCCACCCGTAAGTTTCTGTTGTGGTTGCGGAGGATATTGGTAGTGCAAAGATATTGATGATCTTTGAATCTTTTCTGAATTTTGTGAAAATGGTACAATTCTGCAATCTATAGTTTGCAAGTAATTAATCTGCAGCTGAAGTTGATGTAAGCCTCCCCCACCCCACAAAAAAATGCCTCACATGCATGTTCATTATCTGTTAACTCTAGAATAAAATGGCTTTTTATTGTATTTTAGACATTTTGATGGACAGTAAGGATTACATAAACAGTCAAGCATATTGTTTCCCAGTGTAATTTTGTAAAAACTATGTAGTGTTTTTTCCCCCTAACATTAAGTTCCCATACCTGATTTCATAGCTAATTAGGAATTTTCTTTGACTATTTTTTACATAAATAGTTATGAATAGCAATATTCCTTTATTTTCCTTTTTTTGTTTTTTTACTTTGTTTCCATCTTCATGGAAATGAGCCATTACGTGATGCACTGTGAGCTAATGCAGAAACTAGGGGCATAAAACTAATGAAACTAATTTAGCATTGTGTTTCATTTTTGGCTCCATTAAACCTAATGTTCAGTTTACAACTTTGCAATGATCGTTACAAAAACTCAGATCAGCTTTTTCATCTCTTCTACTTTATGGCAATATAATTGCCCTTTTTGTTCTTTTTTGAAAAAGTAGGGAAAGTTATTTTTAAACACACAACTGGGGTAATTGTTTGCTGTTTCTTTTACTACAGGTTGTAAGAAAAGTCAGAAACCAATGAAAGTAGAACTACATACAGTGCTGTCCAAAAGTCTTGAACCACCCCTCATCTCTTCATACTGGATTTTGCTGGATTTTAATGCAGGATTGAGGAATAGTTCCTTGAAAAATGTTTCAAGTTTTTGGTTCTCATTTTCAAGTCAAGTCCCTGTACCTGACCAGTTTCAGAGTATTTTTGTTGTTTGTTTTGCTTGTTAAGCCACATAGTGACAAGAGAAGCAGGTACAGATGATGGCAGATGATCAGGCCAGTGAGTATTATACTGGTGCTGCTGAATGCTGAGTCATTTTATAGTTATTGATGGGACAGTTGTGGGGGTTCAAGCCCAAACAACACCAAGCTGCCACTGTTGGGCCCTTGAGCAAGACCCTTAACCCTCTGTGCTGTATCATGGCTGACCCTGCACTCTTACCCGGGCTTCCTAACACGCTGGGAAAATAATTTTGCTGCACTGTATATCTGACAAATAAAGACGGCTTCTTCAGCTGCTTCTGCCTTTATGCTCACTGTATTTTCTTAGTGCATGCAGGATTTGCTCAACATATTTGGATCATCATATATGCTTAACATATTCCCATTGGTTCCTGATTTGTCAGAAATTCTGTATGATGCATTATATTCTAAATAGGCAATCAAATCTAATTGTGCAAACCTGCAAAGAAAAATGAGGTGCTTCTTCATCTCACAGTCACACTGGTTATTCAGATGATTAGGATTCATGGTGCTTTTAAGTTACAGTGTGGTGAATGGCCACCAAGCTAGAGTATGATTAGAAGCTCTTACAAGCTGATGAGGCTAAACCCACAAAGCCAACATGTGCAAAGCAGATTAATGTAATAGCCCATGGCTTTGTGTAACAGAGGAATACAGCTTCTGAATGCGGGCTATAGTTGGAGTCATGTTTAGGTCTTTAATAGTATATTATTACAGGGCTGAAAATGATTTAATCATAATTAAGTATGGAAGATTCATTAGAAAGACAAACCAAAATGGATAGGTTAGTTCATACTTCCTGTCTGAAAGTGTTTAATCATCTGACACAAAGTAAGACATTATATAATTCTTTTTGCTCACTTGATTGCTTATTAAGTGACACTTTAGTCAGATTTCTGTCCTAGGCTCATTTAATTTGAAAAGGAAAATAAAAAAAAGCTTAATAAATGAGGTACAACTTATTCAGCTTAGAAAAGAAAATTAACAACGGCTTAGCTTATATGTTAATAACATGAGAGCCAGTCTGTAGTTACATGGTTTAAATGCAAATCAGTACATTGAAGGAAAAAAAAACAAGGATTAAGTTATTAAATATTTCTTGTGTCTAAATGTATGACAGCTGTGGGACTCATTAGCAGGGCACCTTTTACCTTCTAACACATACATATAGAGGTAGTAATGAGGGTAGAATAGGGAGTACAGAATGTGTAATTGATACATTTGGCTCAATTTAATCAGAGGTGACAGAGGATTTCAAAAAAAAGAGAGTTAAGTAAATTGTCATGCTGTGTGGAATTTCCCTTGACGTTCAACAGACCAAAATAATATTTTCCATAAGATTCTTTTCACCCAAGTACCCTCAGGAAAAATATTCCAAGTACTGTAAGTGCTGATTTTTTAGAAATCTCTGTATTATTTAAAGTTGCCATCTGCCTGGCTATTGAGAGCTCAATTTTATTCTTATGAAATGCAAAAAAAAAAAAAAAAAGGTCTTCACACATCTGCTGCTCCCTGAAATACCACAGATTTCTTCAGGGAATCCTTTCTTTTAGGATAATCCAGCTGAGTAATTTGTTTGCAAATTGTGGCCGAAGCTACGGTTTTATGATGGATGTCAAACAATTTCCAACGAAGGGATTTTAATGACATTTCATCAAGAATGGTTGAAATGATTTGCCGTAACAAATTTCAGGGTGGAAGACGAGACAACGACGTTTAATGATAATTAGGATTCGGTAAGTATCGAATTTGTTTGACGTAGGTGATAGAATACCAGAGAGTTAGAGCTCAGGGCAGTGTGCTGTATTGAATTTCTTTTATTATATTCTAGGCGTTAAACACTGCCTCTCCTCTCAGCTGTACAAACAGATAGTAAATTTGAGCTTGAGCACAGCTTAAAGATAAATCATTATTGAACGTGTCGGTCAGGGCAAAGTTAGGGGAGTGCCACAGGAAACACCTTTTGTCGTGCATTTGATAAAATTGTGCATATTTTTGCCAGGCTTCAGTCTGACATGTTTTTAACAGTGTTCTTTTGCCTTTGGCACTATAAAATGTTGTGGGATAACACTGATTTGGTCACTCTCAAATTGTTTGCAGTTGCCGTAAAGCTAGAGGAAAAAGTCCACGTAGAATAAGGTTGAATGTAAAATACGGTTTAAACATCTGCCTGAGGTAGGAGGATTTATGGTAACTTTGGCCTTCTCATGCTAGTGGTCATCTGTCCAAAGCAAGCAGCTCTCTTCAAATCCTGTTTATCCTGTGCTTTCATGCAAGAGTGAAAAAGAGAGAGAGAGAGGAAGAAGATGAAGAAAAAGTGGGGGAGTGGGGCAAGAATCTGAGTATCATCATTCATCCCAACCCACAACATAATACATTTGTGACTATAAAATTGTACTTCAAAATGTCTCAAAAATGCATTTGAGAAAAAACTTAAGCACAAGTCATCACCAAGTCCCTTCTGCCACCATGTTAAAAAAACACCCACACACACACACACACACACACACAAAGACAAAGGTCTCTTATAGCACTTCCACATATTAATCATTAACATTTTTGTAGAATGTTTGCACATCTTAGCTCTTGCCAGCTCCTTACGTTCATGAACTGTTAGACCAGATTGTAACAAATGGAGTTATCCAGCCAAAGTGTTTTTGATGCATCTGCCAGCATGCAGCTGAATGGAACATATTAGGGATGCCAAAGCATTTGCTGAATAAATTGTTTGAAAGATTATTACAGGAGGGAAAGGGTCTCATGAATCTGCCTTGCCTGTAAGAATCCCCTCATGCTAATGTGTTGTTTATACTGCTGTAAACACAGAGATAGTTCATAGCTCCTCTGACTCCAGTGACAATCTGTTCACCCCCAGCAGAGACTGTAATACTTTGTGGAGGGTCCACATTAGGACAGAGCTTTATTTCTCTCAGGTTTCATTTCAAGGTTACCACATGTAGAGATTTTGCAGTAAAGGAGAATAAAGTGAATTCCACATTACAAGCCTGAAAGTCAGGAAAAACTGTAGTGCTGTTACGGCCCTCTGCTGAGGTTCAGAGTCTGCACAATCTGCCAAACAGTGAGGCCACTGCCCCAGCTCTAAACCATGATACTGTGGAAGTCAATCCCGATGGCCTTCACAGCCCATCTTCCTGCACTGCACCCTGTGTAGTGCAGGAAGAATCAGTATTCATCTGATACCCCTCACCGCCCTGCTTCTTTATCAGTTGTCTGCAGAGGTACAACGTGGTGATTACCACACACTAGCACCCACATAATTCAACAAGGCACCTCCCCTGCCAAATCTCAGTTTAAGCAAAACCCCATTCTTGCAGAGGTCTTCAAGATGACATCCTTTACCAGGTACTAATTATGCCCTTTTCAGCCTGAGCTATGCCATTGTATGACCAAACCACATTAGTTTGTCTTTGAGGTTGTCATGGTAGTGTACCCACCACACTTTGATGACATTATGCTTGCTCTCCACCATAACTTCAAAGATATTGTTCTTACTTTGCATGCTAGCTTCATAGACGTTAAGCCAGCACCACACATTGCCTTTTTAGACAATGCATTCCACACTGTGCTCCATATCCTGTCTCTGGAAATTTTATGCATCAATCAAGCCTTCACCATAGACCCTTAAGGTGTCCTCTTTTGTCCTGTGCCATATTCCTAGTTAGGTTCCAGAGTACCCCATGCCAAGTTCTTGGTGTGTTCCCATTCCAAGTTTCAGCCAAGTGCCCATGTCAAACTCCAGCCTAGTGTCCATGCCAAGTTACAGCTACGTGCCCACACCAAATACCCGCTCTGGCATGTCATGTTAGGTTCCAGTCTGGCCCACATACCAAGTTCCTGCCCAGTTCTCATGCCAAGCTCAGGTTCAGTTTACATAACAAACTCAGTCTCAGTTCCGATGCCAAGCACCATCACAGCCCACATGCCCAGTTGTACAGCCTCAGCACTGGTTGAGCCAACCAGAAGTGGTGATTGCTCATGGAGGTGCACCTGTGGGTGCAACAGGAGTTGTATCTTAGGAGTGGGGTTATGTCATAGTTTCCACCTAGTGGGTTGTGGCGGCAGCCACTTTTAAGGTCTTGTATGTTGCTGTGGGGATCTTTGATTTGCAGTTTCTCAGTGTTTTCTGTGTTGGCATTTCCAGTTTCACTTTGTGTTTTAAAATGATGTGGTTATTTAGTTCATCATTGATGTCCTTATGTAAGTTTCAGTTTTTTCTCTGTTCTTGATCAAGCTTTAATTTAAAAGTGATTATCTGCTAATTCTAATAGCTCAGTCTTCAGTTCTAAGCTGTAATCCATGTGTTTTTGTTTTGTAAATATGTTAATGAATAAAACAATGTCTGCATTTACATCCTGTGTTCTCTTCATCCAGGACAAAAATATAAAAGTAGATAAACATATGCCCATTAACATGTAATAGAACTTGTTTATGCAGCCCCTTGCTGTAGATTTTTATTAGAGAATGAAAAGCTTGTTTTTATTTATGGGAACACGGTAACCTCACTTGCCTTGGTAGTGTTGGTTAAACATCAAGCAAAGAGAAAATGATTCAACACTGGATTGACCCAACTGCACAAAGTGACCCGAATGTGGGTGGCATTTTATTGAGAAGTGAGCTCTTAAACCTGATTTTCAGGTGTAATTTATGGCTCAGTGGTGGGCTTTTCACCTGCCATGAATCAGCCAGTGCCCCAAACACAGCCACTGCATGCAGGGCATCCTTACTGCCTGTTCTAAGCATGGATAAAAATGAGAGGGCTGCATCTGGTGTAAAACCTGGACCAAGTTGAATGTGTGGATTGGATGGTCTGCTTTTGAAACCCCTTAACATGAGCAGGTGAATCAAATGAAAAACCAGAGGTGATCAATTTGATTTGCCATGGGGCTAAATTCTATCTGAACAAATACTTCAGTTGGAGTTGATGGTAGGACATTATTTAATACTTACAGTAATACTCCCATTTTGAGCAGCACGGTCGTGTAGTGGTTAGCACTACAACACCGTTTACAAACCTAGGTTTGATTCCCGTCCCTGTGTGCGTGGAGTTTGCATGTTCTCCCTGGGTTTGGTGGGTTTCCTCCGGGTACTCGGGTTTCCTTCCACATTCCAAAGACCTGCAGATTAGGCTAATTGGCGTTCCCAAATTGCCTGTATTTTGTGAATGAGTGTGTGAGTGTGTGTATGTGTGCATGCCCTGCAATGGATTGGCACCTTGTCCAGAATGTACCCTGCTTCGTGTACCCTGGGAGAGGCTCCAGGCCCCCCGTACCCTAAATACAGGATAAAGCGGTATAGACAGTGAGTGAGTAGTCTAATTTTTAAAGTTAGGAAATTTGAATGTAACTCTGAACATGTCAACTCATTAGATTAAATAATGTATCTTGGATGGGTAGGTAAGGATCAGAGGACAGTAGTCTAAAAACTGGTTTGCTAATAGATATCTAAATGTACAGTGAGAGCTGGTGGGGGTTGTATTTGGTGATGGGGTATACAGTATCTTACACCATTATGCCACAACTCTTTGTATATGGGTTTGTTTCAATTTTTGTTTTTCAAATTTTTATTATTCTTGTTGTTTGTTTTTCACAGCTGTTGTTTGGGATACAACCTTGAACTCATATTCCATGTAGACAGTTTCCATGTAGACTGCCAGTTATCTGATTGATCCATGATAATAAAATATTTTAATCCTACACTAACATTTCTTCCGGTGGTGCAGTGGCTTAGTGGTTAGCACTGTCACCTTGCACCTCCAGCGTCCAGGTTCAATTCCTGCCTTGGGTCTGTATGCAAGGTGTTTGCATGTTCTCCCTGTGCTTGGTGATTTTCCTTTGGGTACTCCGGCTTCTTTTCCTAGGCCAAAGACATGCGTATTAGGTTAAATGGCATTCTCAAATTGCTCGTAGTGAGTGTATGAGGGTGCACAATGCCTGTGATGGATTGGCACCCCATCCAGGGTGTACCCTGCCTCGTGCGCAAAGTCTCTTGGGATAGACTCCAGGCCTCCTACGACTCTGTACAGAATAAATATTAAAGAAGATGATTTGAATGAATGAGTGAACGCTTCTTCCAGAGAAGAATAGAATCTTAAAGATATACTCTTTCACATTTGTATTATCAAACATAAAGATAAATCAGTTTAACTCCGTATGTGAGTATACAGTACTAAAATCATTATCTGATTATTTGATAACTATCTTCTACCACTGTGTAACAGCTAAGGCCTGCTTAATCCTACTAAACGATCCTTAATGAAGGATTTTTTATTTTGAAAAGGAAGATGATCAGTTTCTGTTTTACAATAGCAGGCTATTTTATGCTCTCATAGCATGATTTTCTGTGTTTCTCTTGCTACTGGATGGGGGTAACCCCATTTACGCACCTCCTCAGCACCTGTGTTTACATTGGGGCCTCGGCCTCCATGACCTAGCAACTCACACTGAAGATGAAGTGGGTTCCCAGTCTTCAAATATGTGCTGCCCCTGCACTTTCACCACTACGCGATTCCTCTAAGACTTCCATTATGAGCATTGGCCAGAGAAGGGTATAAATTACATTCCTCCCTCAAATTTAAGTTTATTTTAACATGCAAGGGGGTAAAAAAAAGAGGAGAGTCTGTGCAATATTACTACAGTGAAAGGGTATCGAATAAGAATTTTATGATTGATTTTAGATGAAACTGGCAGAACCAACAAACCTCTGTGAAGGTGGAACACTTCTATTTTACTCCAGATTGTAAGCACACAGGCAGATGTAGTCACTGCAGTTATAATTGTAACTGGTACGGGTAAAAACGAGTAACTGGGTGAAACTAGGGAAGGGAATAAAAGCTAGAAAAAATCAGGAGAACAAGAAACACAGGAAACCAAGCAGACTTGGCTGAAAGATGCAGTAACACAAACAGACACAAACGGATGAGTATGCATCAAGCTAACAAGACATAATGTTAATTGGCGGGGGGGAAATAAAATGTCACATTTGTCTCAACTGGCCATTTTTCTCCATGTAGTGTCAATATAATGATTGTGTAAAAAGGGGTCATGCTCATTTTGCATTCTCATGTTTTCTCTCAGAGACTGTCCAAGTTTCAGTGTGTAAAGTTTAAACCTATTTCTCTTGGATACCTAAGAGTTTAACTGTTTTATATACTGTATGTTTACATTGCGTTTCTGCAACATGAGAGTGGACGGACATCTCTGTAAATATATACTTGCACGTGTTTATGGGTTGGCAGTTTCATTCATCTAAAAAAACAAGAGGATACCAGAGTCCAGTTCTGCACTGCCATTAACACGTTCATAAATTATATATACTTTTATTTTGAAAATAAAAATGTGGCCAACATCTGTCCGGAATGTTTTGTGCATGACTGTATCAAAATGTTGCGTTATACAAAAATAGTACGTCTGAGACATCTCACTCTTGTGTGCGAAAACAAAGCATTTTCCTCACAACAATTTTGGAATTCAAAACATCTGGAACACCAACTGTTTGAGCTAAGGGTTCTTGACAGGACCAATATATTTCATGACAGGGGTTGGATACTGATATTAAAGTGTAACACACACTATTGGAGTTGGTTTACAGCTGGAACCTTTCACTTTGCAGGAATGAAAAGCATCTATTCATTCAGAATTACAGTGACATTTGTCGTGTGAGACCTTATGGTTTCTCTCCCTTCGTTTCATTTCGATTTTTCTGACCATTCTGTGCACCAGTAATGTAGATTTTTTAGGTTTCCCTTTTTATTATGATAATTACACCAGAGAGTTGTATATAACACATAAAAGACCATCTGAAATCTATTAGGAGAAAGAATTTCTTTTATTACACTTAACTGTGATTAATTACTTCCTTTATGTTTCCCTGATTTAAAAAGTGACTATGTGCACAGGGTCAAGCATTCAAGAGGTACAGCTAAAAGATCATCCAGGGATAAAATTAAAATGTTATTTAAAACATAATTGGACATACTTAAATGAACAGAACTGGGACAGAAACCCAAGACACGTAACCCATACACACCTTGTACACACAACTCTTTGATTTGAGATCATGCAGCTGAGTGGCATGTCCTATATCCAAAACACTCTCAGATTGGATGTAAATAACAAGGCCCACTGTGTGCATCAACACCATATTTCAAGGCCACTTAGGCCTGTCCTCTAAGGACCATTTATCATAGGCCTATAAAAATAGTGACGGATTCAGATGCTCTGAGACCGCATGACCATGCAGCAGAGTCCAAGAGAAACCATTTTCCCCAAACCTGTACTCCTAGGAGTCTATCCACTCACTATATAAAATCTATATAAAAATACATATGATTGCCTTTATTTTTATTATTCGACAAAATCATATACTTTGCAGCTTTTTTAAGTTCTCATACAAAGCCATTCATACTAGTGGATGGAATCATAATCAAACACAGAAGAGCAAACAGTTATCTTCATCTCCATCTTCACCTCACATAGCTGCCAGAAAGTAACAAGCTTTAAAGGTATTCCGGATATGAAGAGCAGTGTGGTCGATTTTGTTGGACGGAAACAATGTTTTCTCAGAAGCTTCCCCTCCCACCCGCTGAATACGTTTGCGGCATCTGGCAGCCGAATAAATGTGTACTTTTCAATTTGCTATGTAAAATTGTAATTAAGGCACATCTGTTTGACACTTGCCCAGGAATCCAAACGCTGCACAAATATGAGATTATTTAGTTTCATAAAGAAAGTGTACAGTAAGATACTAAACTCAGCCCACAAGTCATACAGTGACTTGTGCTGTCTTATATCTAGTTTTCAGGAAATATCATAACAATTCATACTAATTGTGGTATGCATTGTGTATTTCTATTTATATTTGTACTGTACAGCTGAGATTACGTATATCTATTCATTCATTCATTTATCATCTACAGTATAATGTATGTCTTGTGTACAGGGTCACAACAAGAGGACCTGAATCCTATCCCAGAACACTTTGGACATGAGGCAGGGTACACCCTAGATAGTGCTGTGCAAAAGTCTTTAATTAAATGCTGTAGAGAAAAAAATAACTATAAAGCACAAATCAATTATATTATTGATATAGTGTATAGTATTTGTGTGAAAATGCATTAAGGATCTTCTAATGTCAGGTGCAATTTTATAACGAAATTAGCTACTATATTTTTTGTTCTGACCATCCTCCATGACCACCCACAGTCTTTTGGAGGACTTTCACTGTTGCACTTTTTTTGCATGCAAAAACCTATCAGCTTCTGTTTTGTTTTGTTTGCTTTGTTTTGTTTTTTAATAAATACTTTATTATTACTTCATTTTATAATAAATATTTCTTAATTCTGTTAATATATTAATATACAAATATTTAGTATTAATAATTATTTATTAACTTTGCATGTCCTCTTATTCTGTTTAATGCAAAGATTACAATGTCTGTTTATTGAAGATCAACACATTGTACATTTTATCCATTTATAGTTGTGTAATCTTTTTTGGTGATGAAAAATCATTCCCATTATACCAGCTGTGAATAGCTGTTACCTCCACAACTGATACCTTACAACCCTGTTGTAACAATGTACTGACACTGGAGACGCCTTCCAAAATCTCCACACAGAAAACATTGGCATATATACAAAGACACACATATTTTGTAATATGTATATACAAGCTATAATGTACATTGTTACAATATACAGTAAATGATCAACGTACTGTATATGATCAAGTACAGTGATGTAACCTAGATTGGATTATAGTTTGCACTAATGTCAGAACTGCTGGTATAGAATACCAATTAATGCCTTTGGACCAATCAGAGAGATAATTTTGTAGCTATGTGTTTAAAAAAGAATGAGGAATGAGCATGCACTTGTTATTTTTTTATGTGGTGCAACTAATTCAACAGGGCCATCACTGATGAAAGGTCTTGTTGGTATAATCTGTGAACATTAAATAACTCACAATCACCAGCAAATGCATCTTTCTCCTTTCATTTTGTTTTAGCTGACAGTGGATCCAGAACTTCAAAAACGTACAGTGATTTTCAAAGATCGTCTAGCCAATAGGCCAATAACATGGCTTGTACTGTACCTTAGAGAGCTAGAGAGTTCATATAATTTTTTTTTCTTTTTTTTTTCATGTGTAAAAAGTTCCAGTGTTCCATTGTTGAACTGTGTTTTAGTCTGGAAATGTCTTACACACCTGCATTAAGAGTATCCAATTATACATATTTTCAAAGTTAACTAGTCACTTCCATGGAAACTTTGTATAACCCTCTATACTTAGGTAGTATTAGGCCTGTGTCCATTCAACACCAGTCTGATGTGATTCTTAAGGATACGTACTGTATGTGGAACTTTATTACCTGAAGTAGATAGGCATATTCATCAAGCAAATGGAAAGTTTACATTTTTTATTGTATCCAAATATGAGATTAGTATCACAGAAAACAGAGATTAAAATGCTTAGTGAGCATTAAAGTCATACAGGAATTGCTTTGAAAAAGTTATTATTACAAGGGTGGTGCTTTAATAGAACTTCTGGTAGTGATTTAAAAGTAATGGATAGGGTAGGGACATATAATTTCCCTATAATAAGACCAAGATTTTTTTTCAGCTTGGCTGGGTCTGTTAAATCATGATAAGCCATTGTAAGTGTCTAAACACGGTATTGTACTGTAAGGTGTCAAGCATGGCCCTGAATAGAAGAGGATGGGGTTACCTTTTAGGAGAAAGAGACAGATTTTTATAAAGATTTTGTGTTTTGTTACTGATAGCATATAAGGGATTGTTTTCCTTATTACACAGTTTGCAGTTTGTTAACATTTAGCAAGAGGCAGGTGTAGCTTGGTGGTTAAGGTGGTGGACTGCTAATCAGGAGGTCCCCGGTTTCGGATGGCATGTGGACAGACCCTATCCCCTACAATCTTTGGCAAGGAGTAGCTATTTGTGAAATATTTACAACTTTGAGGTTTGGCCTTGTGACATAACAAACTCAAGAAACTCATGATGGACAACCAGTATACTGTAATTGTGCATATACCACAGAGGAGTTGAATGTTGATGTGGAAATGATGAGTTTATTAATCTTTCAACAGCATGGCTCAGACAGTAGTACCAGCTACAAGGTTTATATAATGCACTTATTTTAATATGTATGACATCTCCACCAGTAGCAAAAATGTACTGTGCAGTATTAGAGGTATTATTATTTTTTTTTTAATAAGTTTTTATTATTTTTTTTTTTTTATGGTATAGCATTTATGGAAGGAGCCTCCAGTGTCCTGGTTAAGTGTCATTTTTATTGCATCAGTCTGGCAAGATTGCTTGGTCTTGCTAAATTTACATTACTCTACATCCAACTTCAGATTCAGTGCAAGCAGCCAACTAGGATGAGCAAAACAAGTGGCATGTGTGTGTGTGTTCCATTTACTTAGAGCTGCCCCCAACACACACACTTTCTTTTCGTCATCCAGAATAAACAGAAAAGGCTCCAATCGCATCATGGTCTGCTAAATCCTTTCTGAGTGGCAAAGGCCTGTTTGCAAAAGGTCTCCTACCTGTCCGCCTCTGACCCGAGTTGAGCAAGAATTGATGCTGACTTTAGAGGTAAGAGGGTTTAGAGGTCCATTAGGAATATTAAATCTTCTGACCTGTGCAGGTGCATGACTTTTGACATGCCTATTTGCATAGGTCAAACCCATTACCTCTTTATTCCAGTATGGAGAAGAAAACAGATGATGTGAAAAACAGACCTTTTAAAGTGACCTGATTTAACTATAGAACATATATGTCTGTGTTTTGAGTTTATAGAGGATTGTCCCCCACATCAGCGATTTATTTGTTTGAACTTTTATTTTGAGATTTATCAATCGAAACATTGTGTGAAACTTTATAAAATGTGCTTTGCTGCATTTCTGTAATATTTTTGTAATTTAAAAAAAATTCTAGAATGTTAATAGGTTAAAGAAAATGTATAAAAGTAGCTGTTTAACAAAAAACATGAACAGATCCGCAGAGGTAAGCAGCAAACAGAGCATGAGATGTAATGTAATGTAATCTGTGCTGTACATGTCGAGCAGGTAAGGATCGGTCACGCTGTACCCAAGCTACCCTTTTCACCTTTCCATGCACCTCACAGAACAGTGCGTAAACCAGAGCAAGTTCTCAAATACCTGTTTACTGGCAAGCGGATGATTCTGCAGACATAATGCAGACGCTATGAAAGCTGAGCAAAGTGGAGGTTGGGGGGAACGACAAGGCGCTATTGCTGGTACTGCACTGTGAAAGGTGCAAGATGGGTGCCAGTGTTTTGTCAGGTGCCACGGATCCTGCAGCACGCCAAAACTTTGAGAATCCAATCATGCTGAAAAAGCAACATTCAACGTGAGATAGAGGTGAATAGCAGAAGAGAGAGAATTTATGCAATAGCATTTCCCACTGTGATTAATTACTTCTAAAATCCTGTTACTGGACTGAAATCACTTGCTGAGACCGTGCGGGTTTTGCGATTCATAAATCACTCCTTGTTTTCGATGTTGCTCAGTTGTGATTTAACGCCATTTGGCTGCATTTATTTTTTCCGTTCCATGTTGAAGTACTTTGGAGCTTCATATATTTTTTAAATTAGACCCCTCGTTCTGTAGTCAGGAAGTGCATCTGTATGAATTTCTATTTCAGCACCACTATCTTTGTAGGTCTTTCCTTTAATTTCTCTGTATCTTGATATATCTTGCAAAGTGTTACTGAATACATATATGTACTGTATTTTGTTTTAAAATGCAACTAGTAAGTTTACAATTTGGATAGCGTTGGTTTCCTCCGAAACAAGTTAATAGATGTGCAAACTGCTTCAATATTTTTTTTAATGTATTTTAAAAAACATGTGCTCTGTGTGTGTGTGAATGTTTGTGTGTGTGTGGGGGGGGGGGGGGGGGAGTGGTAATTAAAGAAAACTGTCGAGAGAACATTTTAGGCATTAAAGACCTTTTTAAAGGAACATTTCAAATGTTTTCTTTGTTGACTTTTCCAGGACCCTGGCAAGTGCAGGAAAAGAACTCAAAGACAACTTCCTGAGAGCCCTGGCCGAGCGTGAAGAGGCCAACCGCAGTGGGAAAAATCATGTGAGTACATTATTACAGCACTGTGTTCACTACCTAACGGGATTCCCCCCTCAAAATATTTAGCCAATTCCATCAGGACAAGAACAAAATCTACACTGTGTGGAGGAAGGCAAGGCTGAAGGCTCACACACACACACATACACAAACACTCTCTCTCTCTCTCTCTCTCTCTCTCTCTCTCTCTCTCTCTCTCTCTGCCCTCAGCTCCATAAAACATTATTAGCCATAGCTGTTAATTTTGGATGCAGCAATTCTTTAATTCTAATACCATGGTGGACATTAAATTCTGTTTGCAAACTATCACATGATTGATTTAATGTATTTATTTAGAGTAATCTAAGACTGTTTTTTATATATATTAGTGCTGTCAATCAATTAAAAATTTTAAACTAGTTAATCGCAAGTTACGAGTAATCACAATTTTAAGACTCAGATGTTCTTTTGTTATAAACGTGCAATGATGCATGACAAATTGGTTAGAGGAAACAGTTCATGCTGTTTTATAATATCTCAAACGTTAACATTTAACAAGTGTTAAATTAAAGTTTCAAGCAACCCATCACTAGCGAGGCTCAAACCCAGAGAGATAGAAACCCAAAAACTGACAACCTAGAGCTTTAGTCACCTGAGCCACCACTGCCACAGCTTATGTTTAATGTATTTTGGTAAATAGTTCCACTTCAAGGTAGCATGAGTACACAACTTTAGTTTTATCCAAGCGTCCATCTAACAGCTTTTTATAATGAAATCTGCAGTTCAGCACACCTGGTGATCTTTCTTCAGTCATCTTATTATACGTTAAACGTGCCATCATCACACACAGCCGGGTATCTGCACTTCGATTACGGGAAGCCATTACAATGTAATGAAAATAATGCAATATTTTTGTTAAATATAACTTTATTATTAACTGACTTCAATCATTTAAATTGAAAAACTAAACTTACTTGAGTTGGATCAACTTAATTTACAACTCAAAAATCTGTTGTACCAACCCTATTCATTTAGGTTGGATGAACCTTAAAATATGTTGGCTTAACAGTATTAAATTATGTTGGACGCAGCTGTAGTAAATAAGTTAAATGAATCTAATAAATTAAGTTGACTGAACCTGAAGAAGATGAAGTTAGGCCAACAAAATTGCTTAATGCTGAAAGAAAGCCATTAAATCACGTGGAAACTCTTACCATGATTTAATTAAGTTTATTCATAGAGTTATTTTTTTGAGTGTAGTAGAAATACTCTTCCTCTGTACAAAGGTTCATATAGTCTCCATCTCAAGCAATGCGTTCGTGCCATCGATGGTTCCAAACCCCTTGAAAGTCCTCTTTGTCGCAGTTGATACTGGTATTGACAAGAGCAATGTGCACAGATGGGTAAAGATAAAAAAAAACAGTACTGAAGACGAACGACAGTAGGAGAACATCAACTGAAACAAAGGGTTTTCGAGAGATCAAAAGGTTTCAAAGCTGCATCGCTTGTGATGGAGACTATGTTGATCAGAACCTTTATACAGAGGAAGAGTTATACTACATACATGTGCAATTTGAACGATCCATGTCAGTCAATAAAAAAGTTTACACCCACTTTTGCATTACTGTTGGTACAGCCCTCCCATGATAAATATATTGAGATAAGACGTGCCAGGAAGCACTGAATACAACATTAAATACTTATTTGCAGAAATTTGAGCTCTTCAGTTATCTACATATTGGTATCACAGGGTAAAAATGCAAAAATACAGTGGCCTTTTATGTTGTACAGTATAATTGCAAAAGCAACAATTTTTTAAACAAACTTAGTAAAGTGCTTTTTTTATTACAACAGGAGTACTTTTCAATTAATACCAAAAGCACACACACACACACACACACACACACACACACACACACACATATACATACACACACACACACACACACACACACACACACACACACACACATACACACACACACACACACACACACACACACACACACACACAAAACATACTGGAATATTATTTTTATTTATTATTTTTAGAGTATTCTTTTTTGTATTGTTTTTGACTTATTTTTTATAGTGAAATGTATAGAATAAAATAGAATTTGTATAGAATAAAATAAATAACTGACCACCAAGTCAGACACTGAGCATACTGTACAGTACATAGTTATCCTGTTCTTTGTGATTTACACCTCTTACACCTCTCTCTTACACCTGTGCACATTCTTGAAACCTACTGATTAAACCATGAATTTAATCAGGTTATTTGATGACAAGCAAAACATCCAGGCAAACAGCAGAAATTGCAGGTGAATAAATCTAGCTATTCCATGTTCATGTTTCTCATCACTACATACAAATTAACTGAAATAAATGCTTAAGACATGAATGCACACAGTTCTTCTGAGCTCATTAAATATATTAAAATATCATCCACAATCCGGTAAATATTGGGGTAAAAGTAATATGCATCAGGCAAACATATGAAGCTTATCATGTTACAAAGAAACCTGAAAGGGCAAAGTCTATAACATTTTTTTCATCTATCTATTATTATACTTTGATTAAACTTCATGTAGACTTAGTTGCAGTTAATTTGAATGTGCTGTTACTACAGAAATTTGAATGAATCCGAGCAAGCACTGTATTTGTAATCAACAATCAATCAGATTGGAGAATCCAGTGGTATTGTTCTATATGTTTTCTAGAAGATTGTCCAATATCCAATGCCTCTGTAACATTAAGTTTGTAATAGAGCTTTGTTTGTCAGAAGTTCAGGACTAAAATCATCTGTTTGTTGCTTTGACCTCTTACACAGGGCTACACGGTTATCATCACTGCATGTCACATGCATCAACTACTGACAACATTACATGTTTTTAATGAAACAAGAGCCAAGCAACCCAAAGGAAATGAACAAATGACAAACCGGAGACAGGTATACATATCTCCACAATTTGTCAAGTCTGATATGACCCCTTAGCAGTCGTAATTATAAGATCACATAAGGTAAGACAGGCAAGTGTAGACAGAGTCCCTGGCCAGATTCTTCCCTCAAAATGTTGATTCTGTAAACAATACTACACGCCACTTCAATTTAGCATTATATGCGGGTGTTACCAAGGTGGGTATAACAGACTCAGTTACAGCTTGTTCATTTACGCAGATATTCAAAGAAACCACTGTAGCAAAGGAAGGGGGGAAAAATGTGAATCAAGCACTGTCTGGTATAACACTTCCTGTGTTTAGAAATGAGGAGAAGAAAAACATCAGAACAAAACACTGTTGTGTATTACCAACAATATTATGCCAGCATGACCCCCTGACCCTTTTTTGCATTTTGTCCCCCCCACACCCCCCCACCCCCCCACTCCCCCTCTAAAGTGCTTCCTCTGATGAAAAATGGCATTTGGGAAAATGTTTATTTTTCTTATCCCCCTCCCATCCAACCCTATTTAAAATCAAACCAAGATTTGAGCACGTAATACCACTCCCTAAAAATTTCTAGCAAAAGATCTCATCAAGAGAACATATACACATATATAAATGTCTTAAAATAGCCACTATATATACATAACATACACTGACAAAAACTATATATATATATATATATATATATATATATATATATATATATATATATATATATATATATTAAAATTTTATTTGTCATACACAGTCATACACACTATGATATGCAGTGAAATGCTTATAACGACTGCCTGTAACCTTAAAAATATTATTAATAAGAAATAAATATGGAATAAACTAAGAAATAAAATACAGAAAAACTTTAACTATAGAAAATACAGCTATATTGGATATGAACAAAATATAAAATATGAGGAAAAACTTACTTACGTACAAATATAGAAAATATATAAAACTTAAATTGTGAAAATGATATATATATATATATATATATATATATATATATATATATATATATATATATATATACACTCACCTAAAGCATAATTAGGAACACCATACTAATACAGTGTTTGACCCCCTTTCGCCTTCAGAACTGCCTTAATTCTACGTGGCATTGATTCAACAAGGTGCTGAAAGCATTCTTTAGAAACGTTGGCCCATATTGATAGGATAGCATCTTGCAATTGATGGAGATTTGTGGGATGCACATCCAGGGCACGAAGCTCCCCTTCCACCACATCCCAAAGATGCTCTATTGGGTTGAGATCTGGTGACTGTGGGGGTCGTTTTAGTACAGTGAACTAATTGTCATGTTCAAGAAACTAATTTGAAATGATTCGAGCTTTGTGACATGGTGCATTATCCTGCTGGAAGTAGCCATCAGAGGATGGGTACATGGTGGTCATAAAGGTATGGACAGAAACAATGCTCAGGTAGGCCGTGGCATTTAAATGATGCCCAATTGGCACTAAGGGGACTAAAATGTGCCAAGAAAAGATCTCCCACACCATTACACCACCACCACCAGCCTGCACAGTGGTAACAAGGCATGATGGATCCATGTTCTCATTCTGTTTATGCCAAATTCTCACTCTACCATTTGAATGTCTCAACAGAAATCGAGACTCATCAAACCAGGCAACATTTTTCCAGTCTTCAACTGTCCAATTTTGGGGAGCTTGTGCAAATTGTAGCCTCTTTTCCTATTTGTAGTGGAGATGAGTGGTACCTGGTGGGGTCTTCTGCTGTTGTAGCCCATCCGCCTCAAGGTTGTGTGTGTTGTGGCTTCACAAATGCTTTGCTGCATACTGTACCTCGGTTGTAACGAGTGGTTATTTCAGTCAAAGCTGCTCTTCTATCGGCTTGAATCAGTCGGCCCATTCTCCTCTGACCTCTAGCATCAACAAGGCATTTTCGCCCACAGGACTGCCGCATACTGGATGTTTTTCCCTTTTCACACCATTCTTTGTAAACCTTAGAAATGGTTGTGCGTGAAAATCCCAGTAACTGAGCAGATTGTGAAATACTCCGGTCTGTCACCAACAACCATGCCACGCCCAAAATTGCTTAAATCACCTTTCTTTCCCATTCTGACATTCAGTTTGGCATGCCGTTTAGGAAAATATTCATGAGAGAACTTAATGAAAACTCTGAATATATTAAATGAACTGTGAGAATATTGAATGGATTCCGAATATATTGATTGAAAAATATATATATTGAATGAAATCTGAATATATGGATTGAAAACTGATATATTGAATGGAAAGTCTGAATATATTGAATGAAAACTAAGTATATATTGAATGAAACATGACGTCATCGAAACACAGCGCCATCTTTAGAAAGGATGAGTGAGTCGGCGAGAAACTTGGTTGCTGCAGTTGTGACAAGAGATGGTCAAATTGATGAGTGCGTATACGGCCCAAAGTGGTGGAACAAGCCGCACTCAGTATCAGACTACGGATGAAGAAATTTATTCGCTATTTCACCGCGGGAGACCGGTGTTATGCGCTAAAATGCCCCCCTGCCACAGATTGCCCCCCCGCCATAATCTCTATCAAATATTATATTACAACATAAATTCATAGGTTTATTGTTATCAAATATGATATAACTATTTTAATTAACCCTAGGCACTATATATTTATATATAGACTATAATTTTCATATAATGTTTATTTTGTGGCACATTTATTTTACAGGGATTTGTCATGTAATACAAAAATGCTTGCACTAAATAAATATTTATGGTGAAAATTTTAACGAAATGATTTTTATTATTAAATAAGCAATATCAAAAATACATCTTGTATATTAAAAATATATATTTATTTTTTCCCTATACAACATGTAATTTTTTATAATGCTTATTTTATAATCAAATCCATTTGGTCTAATTTCTAAATCATAAACCTATAAATTTCTGTTCTAATATAATATTCGACGGAGATTATGTAGGGGGGGGGGGCAATCTGTGGCAGGGGGCATTTTTGCGCATAACACCGGTCTTCCACAGTGAAATAGCGAATAAATTTTTTCATCCATCGTCTGATACTGAGTGCGGCTTGTGCCAACACTTTGGGCCGTACACGCACTCATCAATGTGTTCACCATCTCTTCATTTCTCACAATTGCAGCAACCAAGTTTCTCGCCGACTCACTCATCCTTTCTAAAGATGGCGCTGTGTTTCGATGACGTCATGTTTCATTCAATATATACTTAGTTTTCATTCAATATATTCAGACTTTCCATTCAATATATCAGTTTTCAATCCATATATTCAGATTTCATTCAATATATGTATATTTCAATCAATATATTCGGAATCCATTCAATATTCTCACAGTTCATTCAATATATTCAGAATCTTCATTCAATGTATATAGAGATTTAATCAATATATTCGGAATCCATTCAATATTCTCACGTCTCATTCAATATATTCAGAGTTTTCATTAAGTTCTCTCATGAATATTTTCCTAAACGACATGCCATAAAAAAAAAAAAATATATATATATATATATATTATATTATATTATATTCTGATAGTATTATATAAATTTACATTTACAATTGTATTTATACATTTACATTTAGGCATTTGGCAGACGCTTTTATTCGGAGCAACTTGCAAAAGTACTTTCTAGGTTCTATCATTGGATAGATCCTTACACTGGGTTACTAGGTTACTAAATAAGTACCACCAGTCAAACACCGTTGGGATTTTTTTTTTTTTTACATAATATATAAATAAAATATATATAAAATAAAATATATACACACACATTTTTTTCAATGTCCAGTATATCATATATGTGTATTGAATATTTGTCAATGTATAAAAAAAAGTGTCTTTGTGTGTATATGTATAGTACAGTATGCAATATGTATAAGTACATAAGTAAGTAAGTATAAGCATATAAGTACAGTATGCAATATAACAATGTACCAAAAGAATTTATTTGTAAGCATGATTCATATTTTATTCACAATTCCTATATACCTACACTGATACACTGGCGCCAGCTAGCTTTAAATCATGTAAATTGAGCAGATAAGTCAAACATGATTATAGAAGAAAGCCTGATTTATCCCCACTGCTCTGTGCCTGTGTTTTCTGTGTTGGTATTCTTCCTTAACATCGTACCTTGACATAATCTTAGGATTTTGGCTCCTTTAACCCGGATAAAAATAGCTCTCTCTGAATTGCATTACAAAAAAGAATCACATTACCAAAAAAAAAAAAAGGTTAATCTTTGATGAAGCTGAATATTAAGACCACCCACTAGTGTAAACTATACTGTAAAGAAGTCTATCTAAGCCCTCGGGATTGCCTGATCAAACATGTTCTCTCAGCCTCTCAGCACGTAGCATCGTACTCTTCACTTCACTTCACTTATTAACCTTTTCATTTGTGAGAACAAGAGTTATGAATGGTGTACGCTGATAAATCATTAAAACCAATTTCCTCACACATATCCTTTGCATCATGTCAGAAGACCACACGGCACTCTATTTGAAGCACAGCCCAACTATTTTGTCATAGAGCTCACTCCCGATAAATGACTTGTTAATAATCTGCTGACAGCTTTAAAAATAGTAATAAAACTATTTGTTTATCTAGCCTAAAGGCAAGATCTGAAACACCCATCCCATCAAACGACAGAAGCTACGAAAGGCTAGTGTCATTAAACGCCTTTGCCAACATCCTACAGAACAGGCTGTGTTGGAGAGAATGACCCGACCCTTCCAAGCTTTTTTTTTTTTACGTTATCTGTGCCATCAGCTGAGCTCATAAAGCCTCAAACTCGGACGCATTGTACTTCTCCTCCCCCAGCCCTGTTGCGAAAGTCGCACCGCTGCCAAAAGTCACACACAAACAAAAGGTGCACCTGGGCAGCTTTGGCATTATTTACTCTGGGTAAGAAGTTAAGTTTATCAAATCCAGGTCACACCTGTGCTAAGGTGCCTCAGGGGCTCCTTTGTTTGGGAGGTACGCATTTGAAACCGAAGGTGTTCTAACCCCCGCCTCACCCTCCACCGCACGCCACCCTCACGTTTGTTTGTTTTTTTTTCTTTCTCTCTTTTTAGCAAATGATATGATGATGTCAGCAATCATGCCTTGTTTGCAGTCCTGGCAGTAATGATTAAAGAAGACGTTCCAAGCCATACAAGCTACATGAAAGGCAGATGAAGATGCAGCTTGTGTGTTACACTTGTCAGAAAGCATATGATTGTCATTAAGGTTGGAAATTCAGTATTTCGATTCCAACTTCAGCCCATACGCTGATTTATTAACACTTCTCCATGAGTACGAATTTGAATCCTACTGGACAGCCACATCCATACATTCCATGTGTAGCTGTTTTAAAACCACAAAGCTCCTAAAAATTTATGTTCAGAATGTCAGCACAACATAAATACTGCACACATATGGTTGTTAGAATTTAATACTGTGTCAGGACTTAAAACAGTAACACCCACAAGCATGCATATTGTGGCTGGCGTGGAGGGTATGTGCATCACTGAACATATTGTTAGCAAATGTGTTTAAGCCTTTTTTTAATCAGAGTTTGAGATTTTTCTTGCAGTTAATGCATCTGAGACCAGAAACATTAAAAACTAAGAAATAATAATTCAGGAAGCAGGGATATTTTTCCACGGTACTTGCAGTCGTGAGCCAGATCATGTGGCGCCTCGGTTGCCTTTTGTTCTTTCTGAGTTAACCATAAAACCTATATAACCCCAGAGCTGATAATGTCACATCGATCAGTACGAGTCCATTTGCAGTTACTAATAATCTTCTAATTATGTGTAGACATTGTTCCCTTAGAGTAAATATTATCATTGTCATTAAGTTAGATGGGACACTTTTGCTTTTCCAAGCTTGTAAAGGTGTTTTGTTTGACATGTGATTAAACGTGCATTAGCATGCAATGGAATATATGAGAAGTTTTAAAATCGGAAAAGATTTCTTCTTTTAAACATATCCTCAAATATTTTTTTCTTTGGCTGATTTTGTGAAACATTTGTTATGAATGTATTTTTTAAGGTTTTGCATGAATATCAACCAATTATTCCAATAGGACTTCCTGTACAAAGCAGGTGCTTGTCTTTGGTCTGTGGACCTAGCACGGTGTATATTGATAAGCCTTGATCGCGTATAGATAATAAGGTGGTCAGTCATGCAGTCCAAAGATCACATTTAGTATAGAAATGAGAGTGGAATTCCCAGCCAGATCGGTTTACAGTCAGTGTGTGAGTCGGTCAGTCGGCCCTTTGTCCCTGTCATGGCCAGTAAAATAACAATAGCATGTTGGTTTCAAAGCAGTTGACCAAAGGTGAAAGCACCTTGGAAAAGCTATCATGTGACCCTGTCTTGAAAGCCACACAAAGGACTGGGGGTCGGTTGAAGTATCTGACCCCTCAGTTTAGCCTCACTCAAAGACTGGACAAAGATATCCTTTTATAAAAGGTGTAAAAATGTGAATATTTCAAAACCTTCTATAAAACCTTCTCAGGGTTTCATGGAATCAATTTGGTCTCTTTTCTCTTTCCCCACAAACACCATCAACTTCCAATGGGAAAAAAACATTCTGTCTTGACTTTCCCATAAAGTCATCAGAGATAATTACAAATTGATAGATCTTAATTGAAACACACAGTTCCAAATCCATGGATCTGAAATTGAGCCCTATTCTCTGAGGCAATAAATAAATTACAGCAGGTTAAAATTATTTATGCCTTCTGGATGTATTTTTAATACATGGCCCTTTCAAATCATTTCCTGTGGCTGGCGCTTGGATGCGTTATGGAAGAAATCGAAAATAATTTTACAACAGTCACTCTGTTGTGACACGTTTGATGTTTTAAAACACAGTGAAGGGAGATTCCATTTCTGCATTTTTTTTCTACAGATATTTGAGATGATTGGCCCCAGTTGGAAGAAGCAGCTGCCATTAATGAAAAGCTCAGTTCCCGCACCATACCCACCAAATGTGACCCATGAAATGAATGGGATAACAAATGTAATAGATGCAAGGTGCAGTTGCATGCTCTTGGTCTGTGATGCACATTCAAGAAGAAGTTTAAATCAAACCAGACATAATCTGGACATGTATGATCCCAGCATTGATAAAAGGTTGGTAACAGAATGGAAGATATCCTGCTTAATGGTTTATTCTAAAGGAAAGCTGTGACCTTTTCCTAAAATCATCAAAAAAAAAAAGATGAAGCATAGACTGATCTATTTTTGCTCAGCACATTTTTAGGTGGAGAGGAGTATAATGTGCCTTATCTGGATTTGCTCAATGAGAGGTACAGTTTCCTGATGAGCTCTGTCAAAAAAAGACAGTTTCCAGACTTCTGGGCAGTTGGGTTTTTAAAGCAAGATTAGCTGGAACCGTCTATCATTTTCTTCGCCATTTCCTTTTTATAATACTGGTAGGACATTTAGAGATTGAAAATATACAGTAGATGGGTTCTTTTAATCAAATTATAACATACGCTGACATATGTAGATGTGGGTCTACCCAACTAACTTTTCAGGTATGTGGGTGTATGCTGGAACATGTTTTTACCCCCTAGTTCTAATGAAAGGAAATCTTAATGTTACAGGAATCCTGACATCATTGCCCGACAATGCAAATATTCTTGCGGCCAAATGAGTGGAAAGCCTTCCCAGAAAAGTGGAACTTATTATAACAGCAGCAGGTGGACTAAATCTGGAATGGAAAGCTAAAAAAACGGAATGTGATGGTCAGGCATCCACATACATCATTTTCTTATCTTCTATACCACTTTATCCTGTAGGATCGCTGGGGCCCTGGAGCCTATCCCAGGAGACTTAGAGCACGAGAGCACATACACACACTTACACTCTCATTCACACACTACATTGTAAATCCAAATGCTGAAAGTAATTAAGCATATTGAGTACTGTTAACTTAAACAATTTCAATTAGTTCAAATTAATAGACCTTGAAGAGTATTTAGAAGAGTATTTAGTATGAGTTCATAGAAATGACATTTTCAAGTTAGCTTGACAAATTTTAAGTAACTGTTAGTACTTAAGTACTGTCACATTGAAGTTCCACCAACTTAAAATCTTTCAGACTAGTGATTTTGTGTATGACGTCATCAGTTCAATAGGGCACTGGTGGCACAGTGATAGATGTTTTGCCTGCCATGCGAAAGGCCTGGATTCGATTCCCAGCAACCGGATGAAGTGTCTGTCCCAAGCCCAGATAAAATGGGGAGAGTTGCGTCAGGAAGGGCATCTGGCGTAAAAACCTGTGCCAAGCTTGTGTGCCAACCGGATTGTCTGCTGTGGCGACCCATTGCTGGGAGCAGCCGAAAGACCAACAGCAATTTATTTGATTTGCAACAACTAAAAAAATTCAAATTGCTATTAAATAGTATGAGTTAGGCTACTCACTAATGCAAGGAAAGAACGATTAATATGAATGAGTACAACAAACTCAAAAACTGATAGTTCTGTTTACTTAAAATCGGAAACATCATTACTTAAAAAATTTGATGTAACTAATTACCGCAAATTTTTGAGTTTTGCCAACTTATTCAGGTTCACAGTGTACAGGCAATTTGGGAACGCAAATTAGCCTAATCTGCATGTCTTCGGAGAGTGGCAGAAAACCAGAGTACCCAGTGGAAACCCACCGAGGACGTGGAGAACATGCAAACTCCATGCACAGAAACACGAGATGGGAATCGAACCCCGACGTACAGTATAAGGCGACAGTGCTAACCACTAAGCCACCATGCTACAACATGCTGATTACGCAAATAGTACTAAAAAGGGGTTTTCATAAGTCAGGAATAACGAGATAATTTCTCCTGCAAAGCAAAATAATAATTAAAAAAAATTAATAAAAGTACCTGACAAGGATGATGGCTGTTTGCACCTTTCAGGCACCAAGTGCGTCATGAAAGAAACTCGGCCCTGTTATCCTTGACCTCTTGATAGGTTCAGGGTGCACCTGTTTTTTCGCTATGACTATGGAATTCTGTCTTATCCACTTTCCGACATTGTGATATTATGATAGCAACTCCCACCTACAATCCTCATTTTTCAGCATGACATACTGTACGACATGTGTTCATGTACGTGTAAGGAACCGTTTAACCTCTGCTCTCTGAAGGATTTCTGGCTCTTCTTTTTAGGAATGTACACCTGCTCCATAATAGCTGTCAATATCATTTCCAGGCATTTATGTCAAGACCGCGGATATATTAGATTTTATATTTTAATTTCACCAAAAGTTACTAAAAATAGTTATTTACTAGACAGTTTAGTTAGTTATATTGGTCATTTAGAAAAGAACGTTTGTCTTAATTTTATAATTGAGTCAGAAATTCATACAGTATATTCCTCCGTGAGTGATATCCAGTCGCCATGTGTAGAGTTATGGCTGGAACTTTCACGTGAACCCCCGTTGTTGGTCAAGGCTGACTATCCATCTGGGAAATGCAATTACACTTGAGCAGGCTTAGGAGCACATGGAGCACATTCTTTGGAATCCTTTTTGTTTTGTCACCACACAGTGGCCTGCTTAGATGTGTATTATTCCACCTGAGTAAATACAGTACAGCATTTCTCCCACATAGGTCTGAACACGACTTCGACGAGAGAGTCTTTTTCCATCTTTCTCTGTCTTGTCCACACAGTTATATTTCTCTCTCTCTCCTGCTTTAATCTAACACCTCTGAATGTCCAAACTTTCAATCTTGTTAGATGAGTTCAAGGAACGCCTTTTGGTATGCGTAGCTGTTCACCTAAAATATTATTACGAACTGCGTGAGGACACTTCCTGGTGAATTATTGTCATGGTTTAATGTATGCTCCAATGAACTTACCTCATTGGATAACTTGTGATTTAAAAGGACATGGCATGCCAAATTCCTCACATAGTTTTATCTTATTGTAATGCATGATTACAGGCGCATAGTTCAACTTCAAGATTTACTCATCTGCTAGAACGTCAGATAGGATTAAAGTAATCACTTTATTCTAAGATATCTTGTACTTTGTATCACAGGAATTCACAGTTCAATGTGATTTCTTCAACACAAATCACAACCGATTATTTAAACATAGTATTCCACACTTCATATCTTGGTATTCAAGGTTTGGTTCTGTTCCCGAAAAAGTGTGCAAGATTTTGATTTGGGTGAATACAGGTTTACACACACATTGTAAACCTGGTGTAATTGGAAACAACTATCATTACTCATGGATAACTGATGAAATGAGTATATTCGGAATCTACCTTAACCCTGGTAAAGTTACACTTTGAGACAGTTGGTATTTCCAGAGTCCAAACGTCATCGCTGCCCTTATCAGCTTCCTGCACCCAGCCACCCTCTGGCTGAGGTGATTTCTCTGCTTCGTGATGTGAAAGTGCTTCATCTTGTTTAGCTTCACCTCCTGACAAACAAAATCTGCTCATCTTTTTAGTCAGAGGAAGGTCTGGTATCTGTCAGAGCAAACTGACAGCAGCGATAAACACATTTCAGTGGAATAAGCACTGGCTCAGCTTCGGCCTAAGTGCCATTGCACCTGATGTTATGGTAATGTTCTGTGCAGAAATTAAACTGTATTTAGTAAATATTTATCTCTCTTATGCGTGTGATGTATTAACATCAGAACAATGCGAGCGCTTACCAGAACTGAGCTTCATTCAAGTGCTGCAGTTGTTTTGTTAAGCAGGACAAGCAAAATATACAGAAACAACAGTGAGTAAGAGCTACTTAGTTTGATGTAATACTGATTAACTTGGAAAAAACGTGCTCTACCCTGCCGAGCCAAAATGTAAAAAAAAATGCTCAGACTAATCTTACATTTGGTTTCAGTACTCGTCCTGGTGGCTAATTCTTGCATGAAGATGATTCCTCCTCCCTGAACCATTTCTTTACAATTTGAGGCTTGGCATATACCCATGCCATCAGGGGCAAAAAACTCCCATAGATTTTATTGCCACATAACATCACTGCACCTAGACCTAACCATTATCATCATCGTCATCATCAATATTATCATCAACTTTCTTAGAGAATGTTGTAGCGGTTATGAAGATGCGTCTGATACACCCGGTGGTGCCACAGAAGTGCCCCAGGTTGAGTCTTTGACTCTTCAGGTCTTGCTCGATTTGTTTGGACCATGTCTTCTTTGGAGCCACAGGGGGTATTTTTCATTGTGCAGGTTTTTTTCTTCACAGTAACACTGCAGGGAAGATGATGTTGGGCTATTCTACACCAGTGTAGTCTTTGCTTTTGTCTTCAATCTCCTCTTCAGTGGTTAACTGGACACAGTACTGCTTTCTGATGGTCTCATTCCTCGTTGCAAGACACCCAGTACGCGGCGTAAGCGTCTCACTAGGCCTGACGAACTGAAGCAACCCCAGATCATAACACTATACTCTATGCTCCCTGGCAAATTGAAATCTTTTTAGTCTCCTTAACAAATGGTTTTCTTATGGCCATACAACTGTTTAGTCCCAATCCTGTAAGTTCTTGTTGCATTGTTCGGGAAATTAAGAATCAATCATTTGTCACATGCACCTTACAGCACAGTGAAATGACTTTATCACATATCCCAGTTAAGAAGCTGGGGTCACAGCGCAGGGTCAGCCAGGATACAGCGATAGGGTTAAGGGCCCTGCTCAAGGGCTCCACAGAGGAAGTCTGGCGGAGCTGGGGCCTGAACCCTCGACCTTTCAATCAGCAACCTATATAGGCTTAACCAAGCATTACTCTTCTCTGATGGAAATATTTTTTAACCACATTGCTTCTGTGTGTTAATGGTTCAGTATTATCCTTTCAGGGTTCACTGAATACTGCATTAGAAAGTTCTTAACACAATTACAGTCTTTTAAATGTTCTCTTTGATTGATGCAGACCAGTAAACTCAAGCTACATCCAAGTTTTGAATTGGTCTATACAGTATGTTCATGATACGCTATGATCTTACCTAGTGCAGAGAGAAAAAAAGAGGAAAAAGACGATCTGTCCAGGATTTAATTCTAGGCCATTACAGCATATAGCATGGCCAGGAAAGTGTTGTGCAAAAACATTGAACCATCAGGCCCACAGCACACCTTCACAACTGCCCAAGGATCTCATTGGCAGTGTGAGGGGAGCTTCTTACCAGAGTCACAGGCCAACCCAAACAGTGTCATGTTTGAACACCTATTTCCACTGGGAAGGAAAAAAAAGGAACTGCAGCACTTTAATCAGAATCTCACAAACAGGCAACCCTTTGATAACAGCCCATGCTGTCCATTTATCTTTCTACTCTGAAGGGTGTGCTGGCTTATGTCACCCACTTTGATCCTGCTTTTTTGGAACATGATGTCGGACATCTCTCCTCTGCAGTGCTGCCTTCAATAACAGACCTTTAGTTTGGGATCCATTACAAAATCTTCTTGAGAAAACACTTCCTGCTTTAGGTGCATTTTTAGGTATCTTCTTGCTTTCAGTAAGTGCTGCTCAGCAAGACCTTGGGAAGATCTAGCTTTTTAAAATGTTGCCATTTTTATTCATTGTGTTTTTCTTTGGTTTCAGTAACAGGTTCATATTTGTGGCCATAACCAACCAAAAAAAAAACAATTAAACTTAGCAGCTGCACACACTTCATACAAAATGTTTTTCCAGGCCTTCCTTAGTGATGCCTTGCCACAACTTTATAGTAGTGTCCAGAGTTTTCGACGTTTTCTTTTCTTATGTAGCTATTTTTCAACACTTCTCTGAACTAATTTTCTTCTTCAGAAAGAAGAATAATTTTCTTCTTCATCTTCATTCATTTAAACATCTTCAGGTTTGACTGGACAAATTATTGTCATAGACAGCTCTGCATGTTTCCCCTTCATTTTGATTGCTTTGTTGAAAGCATTATCAAACATTATTTATAAAAAATTAAAAAGTCAAGGTGTTTCCAAATATTGATGGAAAGTCTAGCTGTTCTTTCTGCTCTGATCGTTATGACTAAGGAGATACATATCCAGTACTAAGTACAGGGCTTAGGTTTGATATGTATCAATCAAGACCAGAAGAATAATCCTGCCAGGACAGATTTATATATATCATAGATGTGGATGTTGCTTAAGTCTGACAGAACAAGTATGAGGTCTTCCAAATGTAATGTTTATGACAAATCATGGGGGTTTCTCTAATCCTTTAAATCGAGACCAGACTAAGGAGTAAACAGCAACCTACAGTACAATCGAGGAGGAAATCCAGAGACAAAGATCGCAAAGTAATGCATTACAGACTTCACTGGAGGCCTAAATGGAAAGTGAAGCGGTCAGCACTAAAAATTATTGGCTATTCAAGCCTATTATTGACATTTACATTTACATTTAGGCATTTGGCAGGCGATCTTATCCAGAGCGGCTTACAAAAGTGTTTCCAAGATTCCAAGGATTGGATAGGTCCTTACACTAGATACTAAGTTACTTACTAAGTACCATCAGTCACATTCCTTTGGGAAGAATTTATTTATTTATTTATTTATTTTCAGTGGTGGCGGGGCATGGGTCTTTATAGGTCTTTAGTCATTGACCTTTGATTGACCTTTTATTTCCAAGCATGTTGCTTGAAATCCAGTGACTCCCACAGCACCATCCTGGTTCTGAGATCACCCTTGTCCATAACTTAGCTAGGCCCCAAAAGAAAAATGGGACTCGTCTGAAATGTTGGAATGGTATCAAATCAGATTTAAGGTTTGCCAGTCCACTGATGTATTTTTACTGGGAAATCATATTATCCTGAGAGACATTAGACATATCTAATGTTTCACATACGTTGGTGAAAAACAATTTGTGGTATCTAGCCCAATTATAGTAAGCATATCAGTATCAGAACAATATTTTTATCAATCAAGCTACAATATCGGCACTGTACTAAAAATGGAAAAGTGGACTTCAAAGATCGGAGATAATTATGCCTTTCCTAGCTAAATGTGGAGCTATACTTTATACTACTGTATATACAATGGTAGTGCAACAATATTTGTCTTAGTTCTGGTCGAGGCCAATAACAGCAAAATAAAAGTACTGTAAGTATCGCTGAGGCATAGCGATTTGCATTGATTTTAACGAACTTTTTAGCCTGAGTCTACAAATTCAGTTTCCATAAGCAGTTTCAACACCTGGTTACACAAATTAGCCAGCCCTATGAACCCTAAGGCCTAAGCTAATTACTTAATTTAATACCTGTAATGACAAAAATGCTTTGGCACACTTATTTTTCAGGCACATGAACAGTTATGATCTGTGTTCTGGGCCCAGAGTAAATTCTGCTTATTTGGATTGCAGAAGGTGTAGTAAATGAAGCAACGTTCATTCAGACACTTGGACAGTTAAATTAGGTTCAAAGACATACCCTGCTGATTTAATACATCTAATAAGACAATGACAACACCCCTAGCCCAGCAGTGCCTCATTAGTGCGGAGCCCGAATTAGCAAAACATCCTGTTTAACACATGTTTAGCACCAGGCACCTCACAGTGTATACAAGAAGAAGCCCATGGTGTTTGAGAGCCAAGCTTAAACAAGTGGGCCACTGGAGTTTGCTTTCTTTCCGGTGACACGTATGGCTGCCACTTATCCAGATCGACTGCAGAGCCTCCACTGGCCAGACTCAATGATCAAAAAAAACTTTACTTAAAAAGAAAAAGTCTGACTTGCAAAGGAAAATTTATGAATAGCTTTCAAATTACAAGGATACGGACAAAACTCTGGTTAGTGTCAGTGCTCTGGTCATTACAGTCTTTCAGTACTTACTAGCTACAGGTGGGACCTGTTAAGGAATGAGCTCTGTATTCATATCACTGCACATCCCTGACAAAGCATTAGCCTGGAGTTTAAGCACTGTATTGTGCACTTTCTTTCCAGCTACTGTAAACGAAACAATTTGTCACAACAACCGTGAAACGTTCCACTTTACAAGATGTCAGGCCATCTAACATAATGTGTCAGCATGTGTAAATACTGTATGTGTGTGTGTACAGTCCACCAGCTGTTTGCAGTTGTTATTTTTATTGCACCCTTAGAGCTCACTATGACGCAGGCCTCAAACTGATAGTATGTCAGATGTCACCAGTAATATTACAACATGATTTTCTTATTTTTTATATTTCAAATTTTCAGTGTTTTCTCTCGAGAATTTTTATTATTCCTGTAATATAAATTCAGTATGTGTTAAGATTAAATTAATACATCACATATGTTGTATATTACTGTACTGTAGCCTTCCTAATATTCTGAGAGAATATTTACAGTTTTGGCCAATTGTAGTGTATCAAAAACACCTTATTATGAAGTAACTGTAACAACCCTGATGGTCTGTTGTAAAGATACAGTAAAACATACAGTATCATTAATTTTATTGTAAAATAAGATATCAAAAGCAGTTTCCTGAAACTGCAAAAAAAAACTAGTCTAGCTCATTTACCGCATTTATTTTCACTTCTTTCATTATTTTGCTCTTCTACGTTTCGACTAAAAACCCTATCAGCCCCAATGGTAAAGTGCTTACCCCATCATCTGAGATTCACAAGTTCCTGGGTGATGCAGCCGGGGGCCTAGACAGAGCTGATTGGCCGAGCTCTCTCAGAGCAGAGGCTCTACAGCCAATCACGTGTGTCACAATGTTGTCCAATGTTGCGTGGACGAGCAGTTAAAAAAAAGATGCTTCATGTATGCATTTGATGGCTTGGAGGAAACACGTGTTAGCCTTCTCCCTCCCTGGTTGGCCAATCCCATAGCCTTGATATGGGAGTGCGGATGGGAATCGGTTACGACCAAATTAGGGAGAAAAACACATATTGTCCAGAGCATGTTCAAATCCCTGGTGATGATGTAGCTGATTGGCCAACCCCCTTTGTGAAGAGAGGTAGGAGGCATTCTGTCATTTTCAGGTAGTTAATCATGGGCATCTGTGAGCTCATGTGACTGGAAGGTGTGGACAGCGCTATCCTCGCACTAAAGTGCGTAAGCAAGCAGTTTGAAACAATATGTTTGGCTGACGGCAAGTGATACCTTCACCCTCCCTGGTGGTTCACTGTAGCCTTCATGGGAGAGTGCCCTAGTGACGGATGGGAATTAGCTATGACTAAATAAGATGGGAAATAGCTTCCATTATTTTTGTGAGACTGTGTAAATTCAACAGATTTAATCATGAAACTAAAACTAGCTAGTGCTAGGTAATTTTAGCCTAGCTAGATAGCAAATGTTTTCTTTCTAGCCTGATGTTTTAAAAATATTACCGTAGAGTCTCATACTTGTTGGTAATGTGGTATTTAGGACTATGAACTACTTGTGCTAAGCTTCATCTCACTATTTTAGTATCCATCATTATCTATACCTCTTATCCTATGTAGGGTTGCAGGGGGGGTCTGAAACTTAGGACAGGGTACAACTCAGATGTAGTGCCAATCCAAGCAGGGAACAAGCACACATGCACCCTTTCACACACAATGGGCAAATTGAAAACACCAATCGACCAAGCATGAAGGGAAATTAAACCTCAGCAGGAACTCCCAACACTGAGGTGCGAGGCAACAGTGCTAAGCATTAGTGCCACCATGTCACTATTCACTTTAATAGTTTCCTACTATTATGTTACATGATATTGTATGTCTTGAGTTCCCAGACTTTTTAAGTAAACAACCCCAAGTGGATGTCATTAAATGTTTTGCGATCCTTGACTGCATATGTTTTTATTTCCAGATTTATAATTAAGGACTTATAAATCCATATTTCACAAATGTTTTCACAAATTTTCTTGACTTTGTTTGTTCCACTTGGGTAGAATTACTCTGTATTTTTAAGTAACTAGCGGAGATTAATGGATGTAAAATGCATCTATTTTTCATTACTGAACTCCAAATTCAGTGCAGCATGTAAGCTAAATGTAGGATAAAGTCTAAAATAATAAATTAAATTAAATGGGTTTTAATGCTTTGGAGCAATGGAGAGAAAGGTCATGTGGTCTGATGTGTTCAGATTGAGTCTATTCTCAGCGATGGCTGCATCAGGGTAAGAAGGGAAGCACATGAAGCGATGCACGCATCATGCATAGTGGCCACTGTACAAGCTTCTGGAAGCAAGTTCATGATCTGGGGTTGCTTCAGTTGGTCAGGTCTAGCCTCAGCAATGTTATGTGGCAATAAAATGAAGTCAGTTGATAACCTGAATGTACTGAATGACCAGGTTATCACATCTATGGAGCTCTTCTTTCCTGACAGCACAGACATTCTCAGGGACTCAAATTGGAAAAAGAGCTAAATGATTCAGTGAATTCCTTGAGTGTGTGACTTTTTTATTTTATAATTTTTAATTTTTTTATTTTATTTTTTTGGCCACACAGTGTATATCCCCAAAATGCTTCAGTTAGAGCAATATTTTTAGTGTGAATTCCTATACCATAGAATTCATAAAACCAAATTCATAAAACATAACCATTTTTTTAATCAAGTGTGACCCCAAGTGTGGCTCGCTTATTTTGGGAGTTCCTTGTCTTATGTTATTTTATGTGAATGGAAAGGTAATTACACACAGTTTCAACAGGATATTTTGTCGTTGTTATTGTTTGTTTGTTTGTTTGTTCATTTGGACATATTACTTCATACGATTTATTTTTCTACATTCTGGAACAACATATGAAATAATACATACGGCATTAGGTAATTAAATAACAATATTAACAGCTGATTATTATTTTAAGATATGAAATTAAGCTGTTATGGAACAGTTCCTGCAAGAACAGTATCGTCGAGTGCATTTGCAAAACCCATCAAGCATCATGATGAAACCGGCTCTCATGAAGACTATCCCAGGAAAGCAAGACCAATATCCATCTTAATTTCAACAGTTCACAGGAGATCATTGCATATTTGGGGCGCCTTTAGCATTGTTTTACGGTGGAGAAAGAAATAAAAATCGGGAACAACCATGGAATTAGAAGATGTGTCCAAACTTTGACTGGTATTGTAAGATTTTAAAATATTTAGCAATTTAAAGATAAAACTACACTACACGCGATCAGTATGTAATGTTTTTTGCACATATTGTCAACTTACAAGGTCATTTTTACAGTGACTATTTTTATCTAAATTCCACTATTATATAAATAATTTGCTTAGATTTTTTTTATGTTTTATTCAGTTATGGTACTTACGTTAGGAATGGGTTTGAGGAATTATCATGCATAAAAGTGAACGTGAATTAGGTGCACACATGAATTCTGCCATATGTGTTCTCGTTCAGAAGTGAGACAAACTCTCTTGGAATGAGATGGTCAGAATATAACCTTAACTGCTAATCCTACAGGAACCCACTGTATACATTTCCGTCTGGATGTAGCAAACAAATTCTGCTCGCAAACAGTTTACAAGACAAATCAACAGGAAGAGGAAGTATTGAAGACCGCTGTAACCAGAGCATAATGTGTATGTGAAGATTTCCTTTAAAATAGGCCAGTATTAGAGAATATCCATGCAGCCACTTCCAGATGTGTTCCATAAGGCAGGGGTATCGCACAGTCGCCCTGTAATTATCTCCTCTGTGCTTTTTAGTGTTGCAGAGAAACCTATAATCTATGATTGTCCTTTATGATATAGTGTTGAAATTTATCATCTTAGTATAGAGTGAAAACACATCCAACGAACACTCAGGAATATACTTTTATGCCAGGATTAGCTAATCAAATCAGGCTGCTAAAAGCCACTCCCTAGTTCTGCTAACCCACCCCCCAACACCCCCACCCCAAATTAGGCTAATAAGGGGAAGGTTAGATTTTTTTTTTACGGTTCCTAAAAGGATAGGTTTCTCAAACGCCCATGTCAGTTCAAATAGCCAGAGTGACTGGTGATTTAAGGAGAGACAAAAGAAAGCAGCTTAACTAAGGAAAAGTACTGTTTAAAAATGATAGTGTAAACCCTATAATTAGATATTTACTTGAAGACTCAGTGCTTTTATGTGTTTTGGCAAGGTATCTTTTAACACAACACAGAACAGATTGTCTAATGTCTATAAAGCTGTCTGTTATTTTTGGCTTACTGCTAATATAAAATTAAAGGTCCATTTATTGCAGCTATTTTATTAAAACCACATTTTACCCCATTTTGCATATCAGTACATGTTAAAATGCATTCCAAAGCATAATCACAGTGCTCCAACAAAATACACCTGACCATGTGCTGAGTAACTGCTCACTCACTCACACAGTGTCTATACCGCTTTATCTTGTATACATGGACACGAGGGCCTGGAGCCTATTGGGCACTACTGGGCACACACACATACACAAACTCATGCTCATTCATACACTACAGGCAATTTGTAATGCCAATTAACCTAATCTGCATGTCTTTGTTCTCAGAGCACTACACTGTTGACGTGAAAACCCCGCCTCACTCGTCAATCCTGGTGAACTACAGATAATGCTGTTTGTTGTTAAAAGTAATTTCCACCGTGTAGTTTTCTTCGTGTTGAATGAAGCAAAGTGTCGACTCTAAATACAGGGCAAAATTGTCTTCCTATTTAAGCCTATTGTACACTTCAAAGGTCTAATCATATCCTCATTTCCTCGCTGTGTGTATTTTCGTATGCTTAACCTTTAATTACAAGAGTAAGAATCAATCGTTAACAAGTCTTTCATTTCTTAAATTGGTTTTGACCACTGAAACAATCATCTGTATTTAGAATCCAATAAAATGTTACCACATTTTCAAGTGCTTATGTAAATAAACTACATGCTAGCATTGTTTTTTTTCCGCCCTTTTCTTTGAAAGAACTAATTACACGACATTATTGCTAAATTAATAGAATGCCATATTATTGTTATATTCCCTGTTCATTCTATCTGTAAAGGGGATAGGGGGATACGGCACATCGGACAACCAATACTCCCCACCCTGGAGATATATCCGTTGTTTCTGTGGCATTTCCTTATGTGGTCCTGGTGCCACCTCAACGCCTGAATGTATCTGAGCAAATGAGGGTGAAAGACCTTATTTATTATTTTTAGTTGTCGAATTTATAATTATTGGAATCTGAAATTTCCTTCAGGATCAATGCATTATCTATCTATCTATCTATCTATCTATCTATCTATCTATCTATCTATCTATCTATCTATCGCGCCACCTAAAATATGTGAATTTTAGTGTCATAAATGTTGGCCTGATGGTGGCGCTAGAAGGTCTAAGTGACAGAAGCCCATATTGGCAAGAAGCCTTCTTTGCCATTTTGCTACTGTATCAGTATGCTAATTTCCTGAAGTCTCATGAGAAGTAACTAAATATGATAATTCAATTGGATTATAGCATTAAATTTTTTTTCTTTTTCAAATATTTACTTAATTTTCTCTTAATTTGATCAAGTCCTGTTCACTAGCTAGCCCTCCCCTTTGCTCAACAAATATCACCAAAGATGTTAAATGCTAACGTATGCCAGCTGAGACTGCATATTTTTCGATAAGGGCATTTGCCAAATGCTATAAATATAAATGGTTTGAAACTGCTTTTTGGGTTACATCACACTCTGACAAATGTAATAACTGTCTTCTTACATAAAATACATCAGCTCACAAGTACACCTGATTGGCCAGTGTTGCTATGATTGACCGGGGAGAGAATAATGTCATCCATCCAAACCAATCCATCCAAGAGCAGGGCTAGTTTTATTGGACTCTTGGACTCCCCACGGATAGATGGGTGTGGTTTCATAAGAATTTAAAACTTGAGATCACCTGAAAATAGTGAAAACGCTTTTCTTTCTCACTCCCGCTTTTCTTTCTCACTCCCTCACTCATCATCTATACCATTTTTATCCAGGGTCACAGGTGTCCTGGAGCTCTCAGGAGTCTTAGGGCATGAGGCAGGGTACACCCAGGATGGAATGCCGTCGAAAACACTTTTCTGTCAATTTAATTTATTTCAATACATTTTGCTTATGCATTTTGCTTATGCATTCTAATTTAATTAATTATTCTTAAAGCTTCTTGTTTTACTGAGGCCAAGGGATCTGTGAGGGGAAAAAATATTGGAATGTTGTATACATAATTAAGGTCACAAAACTGGTAATACCATATTATAGCGCCAACATCAGTCCAATGGGGGGAGCAAGGGTGGAGTTCTGCATCTTCCTGTCAAATTTGGGGTTTCCACTCATTAAGTGGCAGAATCCTAATAAAACCTGCATCCCTCTACAACATTGTGCTGTTTGGCCTCATAATACGAGGATTATCAGTTTAGCTCTTGTTGCACATAAAAAAAGTTTGTCTTTGTGTGGTTGGAAGCCAGCTGCAAATATTGACCCTCAATTATGTTGTGCATACTTTATAATATGGAAGGTTAGCTAGTATAAACATTCATTACAACACATTTATAATCTGGTGGGTTTGGGGTGTGGTACTATTAGTGCTAAAATATGTTTGGCACTTATCCATAAAGTAAGTGCGCGTGCGTTCGTGCGTGCGTGCGTGCGTGCGTGTGTGTGTGTGTGTGTGTGAGGGAGAGAGAGAGAGAGAGAGGTTCCTATCAGTGCAGTAAAAATAAGAAAGTTCTCTTCATTCTCTGTTATGAGCATTTCCCTCATCAGATAACCTTTTAACCCCCACCATATTCTTTAGTTATCCATAATAGCATTAATCACTAACTGTTAGAAATTTACATGTAAGTCCTGTGAATCTTGTGGAAAGCAAAAATCTATGAGGCAGAGGAATTTCATCCTGGACTGGCCAACAGGTCCTGGGAGTTTGAGTGGTTAAAGATATCTTATTTAAACACTATTGTTCAATACACAGTGGCCTATCAGGAACTGGGCTGTACGTATGTACATATCTACACAATATGTACATTGTGTCACAGAAGTAGATAACATATTAGTCACTGGGCGCTGCTCTGCAAACCTTTGCAACTTGCCATGTCACCCAGAGTATGTGTGAATAGCTTATTCGTGACATTGTAATAATATGACACAATATGAGCTCTTTTGAGAAAAATAGACTTACGTAATTATATTATAATCTTGTTGGTGCAAAATTTGAACGTGTATGGCATTAAAGCAGGGCTAGAACTGTGATATCTATTGACGGTTGACATGAAAGCATGAAATGTACTGTATGTTTTCTTTTATGTCCCCTAGTAGCGTTTCGGTCAACTTGTTAAGATCACAATGGTGTAAACATCCAAGGGTGGAAATTACCCTCCACCCAATGCTTTGAAGACATGCATCCTCCTCCTCTTTCCTGTTTTTTTGTTTTGTTTTGTTTTTTACATGGTGATTATAGCAAGTGCCCTGAATATTTAAAAGAGTCCGTTTTTTTGTTTTGGTTTGGGTTTTTTCTGTTAAAATTTTGGTATCTAAATAGTTTCATACATTTTATTTTTTTAACGATTGATGGAATGGCACTCTACATTCTTGCTCAGATTCTGTAAAGTGCTTACATTCCGAATGCATTTTCCAGTGCGAGGCCTATAAACGTGATTGCATTTAAATAATGCTCATACATTAGTCTGTGATTACTATAATTATATGGGACCAAAACAGTGCCAAGGCTTGTAATAAACTAGGCTTATAGACAAATTAACTGTACCTGACCACTGGTCCACATGGTTACAAGACCAGCTTTCCCTAAAATGAATCCGTGTGGGCAGATGAAAAGCATTCTTTGACTACAGTAAACAACGCAATTTTGAGACCAATGTCATCACTGTTGTGTACTTTACAGAAGAGAATATCACAGATGGGGCCGAATCGCAAAGCTTGAACTGGCGGTGGAGGTATAAAGTGAGGTTGGGTATTGTATATAATTTTTAAATGAATTTAAATTTTTAATTTTCTTGACAAGACAAATGTTTGTTTTTTTTCCCACACAATGGTGGTTTAAGTAGCCATGCAGTCAAATATATGTTGGGGAAATCATGGAATTAGGTCAATCTCATTTATTATTATTTAGCATAAGCTGTCCAGCTTCATAGCAAAAATGTGGGATAGAACTAACTGCTTTTTAAGGGTTTTTGGTCTTTGAATGGTGTCCTCACAGAGATACAGCAGAAACACAACACCCTCCACCGCCAGCACCACACCCCCTATTATGAATGCAGCATGCACCTGTGCAGCCTTCTTTTGACGTCTCTCATGACACTTCACAATCACACTCCTTTTGATCAAAGTGGAAATGAATCGTCTCTAGCAGAGATATTAGATCTCACAAGATAGACTTTGGTGGGGGGTTTTTTCCCCTACACCTTGTCAGCATCTCTGAGAACAATGAGCCGACCACGGTTACGCAAGATGGATGAAGTGGCCATGGAATCCATGCTGTGTAAACATACAAGAGTGCTTAAGATCTGTTCATTTTCTTTCTCTCTTTCCTTCTCTCTCTCTCTCTTTCTTTCTTTTTTCTCTCTCTGATGTACTGGACCACCTGGAAGTGCTGGCTCCCAATGTGAACCAATGAGCATGTTCAAACTCAACTCAGCTCCAGATAAAAAGCAGGGCTAATTACGCAGCCTGAGTAGTCCTGACTAATTCCATTGGTTGCTGTGCTAAAGCCTTTAGTGCCATTCCAAGCAAATAGATGAAGAATAGAACGAAAAGCCCGAATCAGTAGGGCAGAAGAAAAGAGAAGACTGTCCCAAAATTCCGGTGTTCACAGGGGCAGGAATGTTATCACAGCACATTTGGGACTGTCCCTCCTAATTACAAGAGGCTCAGTCTGTTCAGGCCAGAGGCACTATGTAATTATCGTGATTGCAATGCATTAGGATATATTAGACTGCTTTTTTATCAGGACATGGACATACAAAGTATATATTTGAAAATTCATGCCGTTCTAATGACCATAACCAGAGTAATTATCCGACATATCAGGTTTTATTTTAGATTTATACAACCATGTTTTGTTAAAGGTTTGGCTATAATAATCATTTCACAGCTTTCATGGCTCACATATGTTCTGACAGCTTAAGTGTAGCAAGAACAATTTTAAGCAATAAGAAATGGTGCGGACTATGCAGAAATTTCTACCATATCTCTTTGGACTGACTAAAATAAATGAAACTGCCTCTGTTTATTGCTACTGGTAGAAAGCTTGTTCCTAGTCGCACCACTCATTCTTTTTCGCATTCTCTCTCTCTCTCTCTCTCTCTCGCTCTCTCTCTCTCTCTCTCTCTCTCTCTCGCTCGCTCTCTCTCTCGCTCGCTCTGTCTGTGGTAGAGAATAATGAAAAGAATGTCAATGGGAGTCACCCGATGTGCCGTCCAGCTGCAGCAAACCCCAAGCTGCACTTTTTAAGTTAGAGAGGCACCCATTCTTTGAGACCTTTTTTTATTTTTATTTTTTTATTACTCCGAATGAATACCTATGTGCCACATTTATTTGCCCCTTACTCAATTTAAAACATCCCTCTTAAATAACAGGAAGGGAGTCCACTGCAAAATAAAGTTGGATGTGGCAGACCTTTTATGTCTGACCAAGGAATTCGAGAAGGTTGATTTTCACATAAACTTTCCTCATTCATTCAGGCTGGTTGTTGTGGGTGGTTGTAACCATAGGATGTTATGTTTTAGTAGCAAGTGATTCACTTGTCACCGGGTAACAGCGATGCTGGATTTAAATGTGGTAGGAACTTCATTTTCAACACTCCGTTTAAAAAAAAAAAAATTTGCAATAACTCAACAGATGTTCCAGACAAAAAACAATAAGGAAGTCATGAAGTGTCATTCTTAAACACTGACTTTATTTTATTACACAAAAAGAAATTGTAGTTTACTATAAATCCAAACTCCGGTGGGGTTTCTTGGCTGTAAATCAGCGAGAGTACTCGATGATCCGAATCAACCTACGGAAAATCAAGGCAGGCAATAATGAATAAAAGTAATGTATAAGACACAGACTCGCCTTCACAAGCCGTCCCATCTTGATAAAATGCTTTTGACAAATCCCAGTCCTCAGGTGCCGCTCAAGTGCACCTGCAGAAGCAAGGGTGTAGTATGTGTAGGCTTTCAGGCTTCTGTTAATCTCCTAGATGGGAACAAACAGAGTCTGGCCCTTAAATCTGATAAATCTGCTATGAAATATTTTTTTTAAGTTAACAACTGCAACAAGAAGTGAGCATTGTTAGAATCAATTGATATTTGTGAGTTCAGGTTTGTTAAAGGAGAATGAAGAATTAAGAAGCTCTGCATTGGGTTCCCATCCATGCTCATTAATAAGTTCTTAAATGGATAAATGAATTAATTACACTTGTAGAAATATCTGGTTTAAATTACTTCTCTAAAGTACCAATGATTCCCGGTGACCTTCACCTTTACACACTCAGGTTGATGATGAGGTTTTTTTTTTTCAAGCTTTGACAAGGAGCAGTTCTGCATGTTTTATTCAGGCCTGGTTAACCTCAGCTTTGCTTTGCTTTGCATTACTCTCCTGTGCAGACAGTGAGCTCTTCTAATAATGACAATGTCATTTCCTTCTCTAACCCAAAATCCTTCATTCGTCTGCACAAAAGTCTAAGTTCACATCAGGAAGCCTAACTCAATTCCGGAAAGTTGGGATGCCATGTCATAGCAGGGTGTGCAAAGTTAAACATTGTGGCCAGGAAAGGATTCCGAGTCATTTTTTTTACTTCAGCACAAGTGGTGAAGATACACAGTTGAGCATACCCTGCCTGGCAAAACACAAAAGGCATGAAGCCACAGTGCCTCACTGTTGTAATGTATGTTCTATATGTGGCAAGCCCATCTTTCTTCAATACTGCTTGATTTGTCTTTATAGTGTTGTGTAGAAATCTACAGTGACTCAGAAGTATAAAAAAGTTATGACTTGGAATATAAAGGTCCAGTAAAAAGGATGAGCATGGAATCGTGGTATGTCATTTTTTGGAAGTCTCTTGCAGATTCACAAATATGGACGTCCCTTTGTCTCCCATGAGCTGAGGTACTCTGCACATGCCTGAGCTAAACTTAAAAATTTCTTTCCCGTAAGTAATTTGCAAGCCAAAAGTATGTGGATAAAGCAAAGCCATGTCTATGTTTGGTTGAATCAGCAAAAGAAATCTCGGTTTGACTGATTTGTGTTTTTGTCATCGGTGCCAAAGCATTTGACCCTATAATTCTTGATATAATTCAGTAATATATGATTTTCAAGGAATCATATGTGTATTTATTTCAAGATCTTATTTTCCTTACATCAGAATTTTTTTTTTCAGGAAGACTATATTCTGTGTTTAGATGTATTAAACCCAAATAGACAAGACATATCTCTTACTTGGCTTGGCACAAATTCCACTGCCGGTTCATTAGACTCTTAAAAGGTAGTGCTTGATGTTTAATATTAAATAATGATGATGTAAGATACAGCTTAATGTTGCATTTCTAGGGGGAAAAAAGCCATTGTACGACAGAAAATGGAGCAGAAGATAAGCTGCACACCAGATTATTTGAATATGCTATTTGGAAACGTCATAAACCCTACATTTTTTATCCCCTGTTCACTTGTAAACTGGTGTTTCTTGGCCTGTACTTTCATATTGGCTCATGATAGACTTGTAATTTAAAATGTTCAATGTTAACTCATATTTTCCAACAGAATTTCACATCATGTTTGCTAAGAGAAAAAAATCAATAGTATTGCAGTGATTTTGCATGTTAACCAGTTTGCATGCGCATGTTTAATATTTGAACATTTTTAATTGCTATAAGCTGAAGTTGATTTTTATGGTGAATAGTTATTAATAGTAGGTAAAAATATTGACAATAATATCCTTTAGAAAATTTCTTTATTTTCCATACACCAGGCCAGGTATTCAGACTTGCTTTGTTATTGAGGTTTGAAGATAAATTCCAATTAGTAAAATAATAATAATAATAATAATAATAATAATAATAATATATGGAGCTTTGCTTCAGGTGAATGGAAAAAGTACTTCTGCTTAGGAAGTACTCTCATCCTCCTCTTTTTTTCCTTCCTCCTTCTTATTACAGGCTGAGAAAACAGCAGATGGCTTATTAGCTTGTCCATCCCACTGGGCAACCACCTCTTGGGGCCTCATGAAACTCATTGCTTCTTGCCCAGGGATAGTGATCAAATGGATGAGTAGCCATTGGCATTTGTAGTCAGCAATCACCACCATGCACTTAAACTAGTGTTATTTACAGAGAACCCCACACTGAGTGCACTTAGCATAGGATAGGAATACATGGTTGCAACTATCTTTTATGGTGTAGCAGATCTAAAGTGACTTCATTTCTTTCCATTATTTCCATATGGCAGAATGTGGAGCTGCTCTTTCCTTTACTCCCAATATGCTGTGGTTTAAAGATCTGTTCGCCACATACAGGTTTTTACAGGGCTGTCCTTATGCGTTCCTGATTGAGCTAGAAGGAAGAGACATTACCCAGAGCTGTGATGGAAGCAATCTAAGAAAGAAAAAAAAAGTATAGGTATGAAGAGCATTGTGAAGGTTTCAGGTCTAAACCCTAAATCTTGAAAAATGAAACAAAAAACTGGAGAACATTTCTGATTCTCAGTGCCTTTTAATTTGATGTATGTGGGTTCGCAAAACCACTTATTTTGTGGTTTGAGCTCTGCTGGCGACTTGTGCAAAAAAAAAAAAGAAGAAGGGCCCAACACAGCCTTCTCTGAGCTGTATGCCAGGATGATTGACCAACTCATCTATAGCTACAGCTAGTTCAGTCTCATCTCACATTTGGTTATTGGACATTTGGCATTTGGACAAGGGATAAGGGGACACCTGGACTTGTTTGGTTTGGTTTCCTGCACAAACACCTCAGCCATGGAGATGCTCAACACATGAGTAAACAAATCTTCAAAATCCTCTCTCTCTCTTCCTTTTTATAAAAAACTTATGAACACATGCTGGGCTACTGGTCACCACATAGCCTAACACAAGCCCGAAAAAAAACTACAGTTTTTCCCAAAGAGAACAAACCACAGTTCCAGCACCTGTTTCAAATTCGATTTCCATAGATCACAGATTTTGTTTTGTTTACTCTCTAGCATTTTCTTTCTTTCATTGTTTCTTAATTGTTGTTTGATCACACAGAGTGAAGCAGTACCTAAAATAAAGTAAATACAGATTGTAAGACCTAACAGCTCAGCCAGGCAAACAGCTCCTTGGTACAGCTCAAGTCGTACTTTTTTTTTTCTTCTTTTTTCATTTTTTACCTTGTGCCAAGACATCTGCCTTGGGACACACCCTATGATTATAAGTGAAAGGAAGCAGCATCTTTTGATTATTTTCCTCCATACTACACACACATGCCGAGGTCTGTCAAAGCCATTAAAATAAGATAGAAAACATTTGGCAGCTTTGATTAATTTGACACAGATTATAAGAGCTGCAAAAGGACACTGGTAAAAATTCAGTGACAGATTGAAGAGCTAAAGCTGAAGCATGAGTTAGAAAATGTAAGCACCTGCAAAACTAGGCACTGCATTTATCTCATTATCACATGGGGTTTTTACAATCCTGCAAGTGTTAAAACGCATACAGAAGAAATTTATTGCACGAAAAGTACTACATCATGCTATTGCGAGACTCCCATCGGCTGCATAAAACACAAAGGAAATAACCTGTAAGCAGAATAAAAATGATATAGTCCTCACTGTGACCTAGCAATGTATTTAATTCAAGGTCTTCAGTATTAAGCTGTGCCTGAGAGTCCACTGCTAGTCATGCATTGCCTGCCATCACTGTCAGCTTTAATCCATTGCTTCACATTGCTTTGTGTAACAGTGTCTCAACAGAGGAAGTGTGAATTCACTCATGTTTTAATGTTTTCGAAGACGTTTTTCACAAGTAATTTTGGCAAGCATATGAAAATGAATGAGTTTAGGACATCTGAGGAATTCCAAATTAAGTGAGCTTTTAGTGGTGGGTATGTTGCGCATTAAGAAGGCAAAGGCAAAGGCAAGAGCTTTAGCGGTGTAACTCATGGCAATGCAAAGTGGAAACATGTCATGGATCTTTTTTTCTCCACCCTTTTTCATTTTTTCTTATTTCTTATTTCTTTGATATCAGTTGCAGTAAGTATCTGACTGAAGATTCTGTCAGTTGGCAAGTTATGAAATTTTAACAGTGGCCATCTGATAATTTAGCACAATGTCTCATTATAATGCAGAATCCATAGAACCCAGCAATAAAATGTAACCAACAAGTACTAATGTGTACAAAAGGTTTTCTCAATTGATCATCATGCCAACCTTGAAATTCTTGAAATTCTCTAATAAAGTTGGGTATCAGTTTTATGTCCCAAGCAAGTGTAGTTTTGTTCAATCCCAGAAGAAGAAGCACACCTCAGCACATCTGGTTTCCACTGCTGCATCTATTACACAAGTCCTACTGTGTGAAGTCACTTCCAAGTTAAATACCACCACCCCCCACTGCACCTTTTCCAAAAGGAACACCTAAAGGGGGACAAGGAGTAAGCCTGCCAAAAAAGGACTAGGAGCTCAAACATTCCTGTCATCCAGGCCATGTTTTCATTACCCCAACAAATTTACACAGTTGTTAGTGATGGCCTGGGATTCCTCCTAAAGCACAGCCCACCAATAATAAACAGAGAGCAGCTGACACCCTCAGACACCTGCACAAGCCTTCCTGACACTGCATGATTGTTCTTGTTGAGGTACTGCGATAGAAGGTGATACCAGGATATCTCAGGATGTTGAATTTTGCTCTGCAAGAACACTTCTGCTCTGCTGTTTCTACTGTCCTGATTCTCACCTTAGAGATAAAATGAGTCTATGGAAATTCCCTTCACAGAAAGGCGCTTGTGCAACTCCATGATAAAAGTTGTTCAGTCATTTTCCATGGCTCTGCTCAAAGTTTCTCAGGGTTGGGTGTTTGAAGGGTTTCAGTCTTTTATAAAAAAAATAATAAAAAAAAATTAAATCTGTGAACCTTCTGTATACCCATGGAGTATACAGACATGGATATATACAGTATACAAGTACAAGAAGTATAGTGGTCCATTTGTCATCATACTTTATAGTCATCTTTGTTATAGAACCTTAAAAGAAGTCCCTTATTTATTAAACCCTGATTTATCAACTGCATGATGATTCGGGCTATTGTTTAGAAAATCAATCTATCTGTGCTAAAACATATCAACACAATAATCATTTAATATGTAATATTTACACTATTTCTGGCAAAACAGTATTAATGTAATTATACCATGTGTTATTAGTTATGGACAAGCTCTTGTTGTTCAAGCTTTTCGAAAGCCTGTTGATCGAAACAAGTCAGTTTGGAGTGAGCTTGATTCATTTGGCTTGGTATGAAAGCTCATTTCAAACCTGGGTGTGGACAGGAGTTCCAATCTAGGGTACTTCCTGCATCACGGCCAACTCCCAGGGTTGGACAACAGGAAATATAATTGTAACTCTAATGCAATCATATCGTGATGCACATTTTTTTCAAGCTTCATTTTTCAAGTAGAAATCAGAAGAAACAAATAAAACCCCTCTATATAGATCTAGTACACAAATCTTTAAAAGCACAAGTGACTATAATCCAAGATTAAATTATTTCTATATTGGTTTTAAGCTTCCTTTATTCGAATGCTCATTATATTCAAACTACTGGTGAGGTTTGAGGAAGAGCAGTAAAACATAAATTTAAAAAATCCAAACACTTTACCAGTCTATTGTATTTTACTTATTAAAGAAAGATCTTGGCTTTCCTGTAGCTAATAATTCCTACAATACAAAAACCTCTCTAAGTCCTTCTGAAGGGAGAACACCTGTTCTCCAAAACTACATTATGGAATCAGGCAGTTCCTTTGAGCCATGCTTTTGTTTTATTACTTTGACTCATGAGTTATGAGGGTGAAGGTAGCTGTGGGCCGAAGGGTTTTGATTCCCCTTTCTGAAATCGAAAGACGATCCACTCGCCTTGTTCTTCCCACTGTATTTCTTATCCTCCGTCTGATGATTTCTTTTCAAGGGAGTGGAGAAGCCACAGATAAGGTAGATCGCCCGGCCTCTGGGCAGCTGTGAACCTGATAGCATCTGTTTAAAGTATATAAAGAGGAGCTCATTTCTTTTTTTTAAGTCTGTGGTACCAGTTATCTCACTTTTATCCCACACATGTAAGGGAATCCACAGATGGCCAGAGTTCAGACAGAAATACAAATGTGATATCAGTGACAGGAGTGTTGTTGGGTGGAGCTGAGGCTTCACAGTAGAAGTGTAACCCTCTCATACTGAGGTAAACAGACAAGCCAAGGCAAAGTTCCTATTCACAGCTTATATTATTGGAAGTTGTTCTTTTATCATTATCATCTAGACAAAATAACCACTGACTGTTTTTAAACTGCTGAATGCATTTAGTCTCAACGATTTTACAAGAATTATATTTGATATTTCATTTGCTGAACACTTTATAATTTCATTCTAACTCTGAGTCCTGCTTTATTTTTTCAATAATCCAGTAAGCAACATATTTTGCCATTATTAAATATTTTTGTTGTGTCATGCACATTATTGTTTTGTCTTTCTGATTTATGAAATAATTTGTATGGTGCATGCTTCTTCACTGTATATCTCTTAGAGTTTTGCTAGTTTGTCATTTTTTTGTCATCTTCTGCTCAATATTATTTGTACAACATGTGCTTTTTTTCTTGCAGACCATAATTTTCATAAGGGACCACAGTGCTTGTGGACAGGAAATATCTGGGTATATAGACTACGCCCACAGACTCAAACGTGAAGACTTTGAAATGTATTTCAGTGGGAAAAAAAAGCTTTTGCCACGACCAAATGACTTAAGGTAAGCCTACTTGTATTGTTACTTGCACAAATTAGCCATGACGGGCTACTGTTTATTAGAAATGTGCCTTTAAGGTTATGGTTAAACCTTTAACCATATAATATATGGTTTAACAGTTACATAGGAATCATAAAAACAGTCAGTTCCCCCCCCCCCCCCCCCAATGGGGTGTTTCTTTAAGCTAACAATATGATTGACTAAGCAGTCAAAGATGTAGTATTGCAATTGTTAAACTTTTAGATATTTTATTTGAAGAACAGAAGACATAAAGCAACAGTCAACATTCAAATTGAAATTTTATTAATTCTGTGCAAGTGAAGTAAAATGTGGACAAGTGACAAAACCTCACAGTTGTTTCTAGTAAATTTCTTGAAAGGTGGTACAGTGGCTTAGCAGGTAACACTCTCACCTCATCCCTCCAGGGTTTGGGGTTCAAGTCTTGCCTCTAGTCTGTGTGCATAGAGTTTGCACATTCTCCTTGTGCTTTATGGGTTTCCACTGTGTACTCCAACTGTCGTAAGACATGCCATGTATGTTGACTTGCATTTCTAAATTACCTGTAGTGTGTGACTAAGTGTGTGATGGGATGGATGGGCATCCTCGAAACAAGCCAGTGGCATGGTTATTCTATTACTCTTGAATTTCTAGTACCAGAACTTTTTTTGTGTTAATCTATATCAACTATTTTGGTGCTGAAAAAACAAAAGCTACTATATTCTATTTTAGTCAACAACAAAAAATAAACTAAAAAAATACATTCATTTTCCTGAGAAAGCCTTTGATCTGAAGAAGTCATCTGACATTTGAAAGAAGCTTTCATGTGTCACTAAGCTGAATTTTATAAATTGCTGTAAATGGAATCTCCATTCATGTATGATAAATAAATATCTCCTTACAGAAACCTTTACCATATCTATGCATTCTCATTTTTGATTGGTTAATTTATATATACTTTGTAGTGTCTGCTGTATATTAGCTATTACTCAAGACATTAGGATAATCTATAATTATCTTATAGCAGCTGATATGGAAAATGATTAAATAATTTATGATTGTTTAGACATGTATGACTTTTATTAATAATATTTATTATTATTATTATTATTATTATTATTATTATTATTATTATCAATAAAAATAGTAATACTATATTGCTATTATTATTATTAATAATTATAATAATCATAATAATAATAATAATAATCATCATCATTAATTGCACTTAAAATAATGTAAATTACATTATTATATTACTGAAACTATCATTATACCAAAAATTTAATTGTAGTAAAACACAGATTTGAGCTCGGCAAAGTTTGCAAAATGGAAATCGTTGCTTAGTTACACAAAAAAAAACAATAAACAAACAAGTTCATACAGTTCCAGAAATCAAAAACAGACAACACCAACTCACAGCCAATACATTTTCTGCATTTCATATTTGACATAGTTCCATTAAAAAATCCAATCAACAATGTATTCCAGAATAAATATATTCTATATAACAATTTAAGAACCTGTTTGACTAGCACAGTAGTTCTAGATGGTGCTGCGTGTTCATCAGCCCACCCTTACAGCAAATTTCAAATAAACATATTAAACGCTTTCAGAAGTCAGAAATGAGTCATCACAATGTGTTGGGCATTATAAACTAATGTTCTATGTTCAATGCAACTGTTCACTGCCAAGGAATTTTTAAATGCAGGCAATGATTCATTTCATCCATTGCATATTAGACATGTGCCTAGCCAGCAGCAAACCTTATCAATTTCAGATGTTTAGAAATCCTGTGAAAATTGGTAATTGTTTATAAGTGTGCGAGAGAGAACATGTGTATTGGAAACTAATTTCTTTAGATCTCTACATATGATTTAGAGTTACTTTATGACAAATGAAGACAAACTGAATGTCAGTTGCAGATTTACAGACCGATGCAGGTTTTGTGAAGTCTCTTAAATGGTTAAAAAAAAAAAAAAAAGATTAAATCTTTGTCTTTGAAATAATTTTTCAATTTAAATCTTAAATATACACAGTTTCTTTATTCACTGTACATGCACTGGTAAACTAAAGAGAAATTGTGAGCGTGATATAGGATTTATTTTTATTTTTTTTATGTTAAACATTTCATGTGACATGAAGTGATGTGAACCACACCTGAATCACTTCAGGAAGCACACACACATATACACACACACACACACACAAGCATACTTCCAACTCTAAACATTGTAAGCGAAGGAATTAAGTTCATTATAACATAAGCCTGGAAAACCCAACCACCTTCTCTCTCTCATTCTTCCTCTCTCTCTCTCTCTCTCTCTCGGGAAAAATAACAGCCAGTGCTTGCGGTTGCTGGTAACATGGAGCAGACGAGTTCTTCCCGTACAGATGCACAAGTCCGTGCCACAAATTGGAATCTGTCCACCTCATCATAAAAAATAGCATTAAGAACAAACATGACCACCAGCTGAAAACGTTTTCAGTCCATTTAAGTGTAAAGAAGATGTGTTGTTCACGAGACAAAGCAACAACTCCCACATATACTTGTCATACAGCTTTGTGACAGACGTTACCAACCTTTTGCACCAATCCTGAATACATGCTTCATTATGTGGAGCGTATTACAGAATCTTCCAAAATATTAATGCGTGTTTTATTGGAGTTCAAAAAAGCAGTGTATACAATTCACGGACAATTTACTCTACCATCTCCTATGTTTATCCCACAATGATCATCCTGACAGATGTTTAGAAGCATTGCCTTCTTTCGGTGTATCCAATTTTACCGCAATCATTGCCATGCACAAGTGTGTAATAGTGTTTGTGTGCACGTGCAGTATTTGTATATATGCACATCCAAACATGCACAACGAAGTCCATATAGGCAAAAAATTGTAACGGAAAGTTTTCAAGGCGTCTCCCTGGCTGAAGCCTTTCCGTGTCCATCCATGCTGCATTCCTGCAGTGCACCTGTTGCTCAACTTTGCAGCTTTAGAAATAAAGATGCACTCCCATTCTATTTTACATTTTTTTTAGTAGAACTGAGATAAGCACAGGAATAAGCACACAGGTTTCTGGCTGCCTTGGTGTGTCACATGTAATGTTATGTAGGTGGAATATTTTTAAAGGTAAGATATTTTAAAAAATTCCAGTTCGCTTTTGATTAATACGATTAATAATATTTATGAGTAACCATTTCCTTTTTTTAACACTAGTTTTGAAACCTTTTCATTATGTGATTATTACATATCACTTTATTTGGGTTTAAATTATATGATCATGTGATCTTATGATCTACTATGGTTTATTACCTCAGAGAATATAATTTGAGAATATATACATGCAGATAAATTATATAATATTATATAATAATATTAATATGTGCATACACATAAATTATATAGATTTTTAGGTTCATTATAATAACTTTATTTACAGTCTGTATGCTCATTTGTAATAAAGCTCTTAGAAACATGAAGAGCTCATATGCAGTAGCATTTATCTGCTTATTTATAGGTTGATCAGAGAAAGTTGTATTTAGCATAATGAGCCTGACTACAGGGTTTCATTTTGTTCTTTCCGATGATGTCAAGTTTAATGCTAAAGACTTTTCCACAAAATATTGCAGCCTATGTGTGGTGCCATCTCCATTGTGGAGGTAAATAATTATTTTTTTCTTTTCTAGATGATAATTCTTCAGGGAAAAAGTAAAAGATAAATGCAACATTGCTCATGTTTTTTGTCACAAAACTGAGGGATGAAAATCTCTAAGAAAATGTCCAGTCTCGTAGCCCCATCCAACTTGAGAGTTTAAAGGCTCTGGAACACTATTTTGCCCATCTTTTCATGTTCTCTGTTAAAATATCTCACATCTGTCCTGTTGCTTCGACCCAAAAGTAAGCGGTTCACCAATGCATAAAAGTGGTGAACCCAAAAATGTTAATTGCTAGATGGCGTTTCAGTATAAATAGACAGCAAAAGCGCTGTCAAAACTTATTCTAAAAAGGAGGAAGTGCCATTGCATCTGAGCTTCTCGCCAGATCGTTCTCATTATGTATATATTCAAAGCCATATGAAGAAACAGAAAGACTTTCCTTTCTCTTTAGGAAATTAAAGTAGACCATCCAAGACATTACCCAACATTATAATGTTTAAATCATGGTGCAAATGGAGCATGGGTTAAACTTATGATTTCATGCATCTTGCCCCATAGAAGGTAGGTTGTAGCATTAAAACTTGCCATGTTTACTGTAAAGGCAGTCCCCATGTAGACTGACCACAAGTGAAGGCAGCAAGGTCTTTCCCCAGTGCAGGATGGCAGACAGGGATCCTCCAAGGATGTTTAATTCCTTTCCCCCTTTCTTTTCATTTGAGGCATTCTTTATTTGCTTTGGTGCTGACAACAGCTCCATGGTTTCTGGTCAGTTTAGAAGGAGTTTAGGAACCTTAAGGCCATATCACCTTCACTCACACTTTATATGCATTGTGTCTGTTAAAGCCATGGTGATAAATTTGGGGAGATTTCAAAATTTTACAGCCATATGGATGTATATGGATCCAACAGGTTGAGGTCGTCTGTAAGGTTGAATGATGAATTCTTAGGTGGATTTATTAATGTTGGATGTGGAAAATGAAACAGGTCCAAGTATGCTGAAATACCAGTTGCAGACAGACACTTTGCCTTTAATTTTAAGGCAATATTTCCTCTTAGATAAACATCTGTAGAATTATAAAATAAAGAGCCCTATACTGTCATCATGTTTCTTGGTTTGCTTTTTGTCGTTCCAATAGATTCTGCATATTTTGTGCATTTGTTTAATGCTATGTTGTTTGGAACATTTCTGAACTCGTCATGCAAATGCATCAGGCATCTTTATGCTCTGTCCAAAAGCTGCTACTGAAATCAATCCACCAGAGTCTGAATGATCAGCCAAATGTGGACATAATTTTTTTTTTTCTTTTTTTTTCTTCTTTTTTTTTAGGACTGCATGAATGATTTATCCCCTTCAGGTTCAGATTTTTACATCTGTTGTTAACAACATATTGGATTTTGAAGTTATATATCAGAATGTGTCATGCACTGGCCAGGAGCCAATGCGTTATCTTGATCCAGGATGACTTGCTGAATATGTGTTTGCTCTTTCAATGTGCCCCTCCCTTATTTTTCTAAGGCTCATCCTCCCTGAGTTCCAGCATTGCTCTTGGACAACAGACTGTTGCTTAGGAATAGCTGAAATCCACTTGTCCAACCCATCCCTGCTTTTAAAGTGTGACATGTGGTGTTCTGTTTCCTGCCAAGCAGCTGTCTTTCAGTACTTCACTTCGTGATAAGAACAGTCAACAGTCAACACCTCAAAAATGGGCATAGCATTCCTTTATTTTTTACAATAGTTAAAGAAAATGTAGTAATGAATTAAAACACACATACACAGACAAAAAACTCCACAGATGTGATGACCTGGTCATTAATTTATTGCAGCATAATTGTCTTGACCTGACCAACTGAAGCAACCCCAGATTACCCCAGATAACCCCATTTTTGATGATGGGTGCATCGCTTCATGCGCTTCCCTTCTTGAGATATTTAGTCCCAATACTGTGTGTTCTCATCACATTGTGTGTGTATATAAATGCCCTCCCCTTCACTATTAAACATAGCTTGTGTTTTTCTGCTGTTGATATTGTACCATTCAAATGTTTAAATGATCTTCATTCACGATTTTCTTTTCATCACATTACTTCCACAAAGTTATCCATCCAGGTGTTGATCATGTGTTGAAGGTTTCTTAACCCAGCTCCAGTAATTTCAAATTCACTTAATTTACAGCTTTAAGTGCAACTGAAAAAAGAAATTGCTTCATTTACATTTCCTACAATTCAATGTTTCTAGTTTCTTCAACTGGAAAACAAATGAAGTTGCTGGATGTGACAGTGAAAACTACCAGGTGATTGCTAACAACTCAACTGGTGTTCTCTTCAAGAATAAAAAGGACCGAAATATTGTGAATGTTGACCCAGAGGTAGGATTTATATATAGTGTATAAATAGTGTTTAGTACTTTCTTTGAGATAAGCTATTCATACTGGAATCAATTTGGTACGGTGCAGTGCACTGAAGTGACATCCTACTTTGATATGTGTTCTCACTTGCTGCCCGGTGTCCGCAGGAACTACCAACAACTCAAAAAAAATGTAGTCATTAAACATGAATGACAACTTTATCTTCTCTAAAATAATTTATGGTTTCTCTCTATTGTTCGATACCACATATAAGGTACACTGGCCATTTTATTTGTGTTACTTATTGGTTGACTGAATTGTATGTACTTTATATAAAATCTCACTCCGTTTCAAGTTTTCTACTTTGGAAGAGCGAACAGGTTATTTATTTAAATGGAAGTTTGTTCATCAGGCATAGTGAATCATAAGACCACCCAGATTGAAAGCAAGACTTACTGCCACTGCATCATACTGTGATTTCTCGCCAAAGCAGTGGAATCCAGTGGCTCTCTCCTTCTACTTGATTCAAAAATGAACCTGCACTGGATGAATACATTGAACTCCAGACATAATTGCACTGGAGAAAGATCTTTAGATACTGTAGGTGCTTCCTTCCTGTCTTTGCACTGGTTTGGGCTGATAAAACATGAGAGAATGTGCAGCGAATTCCAGCCTGAAAAACCGTGCCACTTTGGTTTCTTCATCTCTGCACTTCGAGGACGGGCTATTTTAGTAAAGACGCAGCGCTGCAGACAGGCCGCTTTGAACGCACATTGAGGCCAAGATGGCAGAGGCAAATTGTGCCTGTGGTCGAGCACACCCCGACCAGGACGGCTATTAAAAAACGGAGGGAAGGCTTGAGAACCCAGACGCCAAAACCACCCAAGCGCCCTGAACCCAGCCCAGGCTTCTACTAGTCATGACCTCATTGCTCATATAGATGCATTCCCATTGACAAAATGGTACATGAAACGCTAATTAGCGTTATTCGTTCTGCTTTATTTTGCCATTTTGTTCTAATTGTTGCAGGAAGGGATGTAGGAATGGTTTTTGATCATGCTCCTCATTTGACTGATTATACAGTATATACATATTATAGTGTGAAACCAAACATTCTGCTTGTTTTTTGTGTTAGCTTACATGCAGCAGACATATGTCTTTATAAAGCATAAGCTTTATGTTGCAAGTGAATCGTTTCAAATTCCACAATTAATATTAACCAATCACAATTTATATTAATTTATATTAACCAACAGGAATATTGATGTTTTAGGTTTTTATTATTATTATTATTATTATTATTATTATTATTATTATTATTATTATATAATCTCTGGACATGAATGTAGATTTTAATTGTATTACAGAAGAAGATTAATTCAAATTATTGTTCTAAAAACTACATTTTCTTTATTTTTCTTTACAGGAATCATCGTCTGAACACTCTCCCAGAATGCCCCTTAAGTCCGACATCTATCTTCATGTTGCTATCTTTGACCATTATATCAAGTGTGCAGTCTGACACACTCTGTAATTAGGACTGGCAGCTTAGACATTGTATAGTGTGTGGTGTGTGGTGCTGATACTGCTTACTCCATCTTTCCAAAAATCCACGTTATGGATGGCTGGAGAAACATTTAGTCATTGGGTATTTAGTAGTTATATTTCTTTGCTTTTTCAACTTTTTTTCTTACTTTAGCCTAAAGATAGCTTGTTTAAGTTCCCGTTGTAATCCTGGTGGAACTATTGAGTAAAATTCCTGATTCTGACTCTAAAGATGTAGCCATAAATAATTTTTCAGACTTATTGCTCTCACTTGATTTCATTTGCTAGCCTTGTTGATGCTTTTAACTGAAATACTGTCTATTATATACTATAAATTTTTAAATGGCACAAAAATCTCTAACATTTCATCTGTCTTTTGGGAACTGTTTTTTTTTTCTTACTGTATAAGAAAATAAATCTATAGTATTTTTCCCCACAGTATTGTTGGTTTTATTTAGATGTCATCTTACTTTATGTATTTATCTGTGACATAATTTGTCAATTAGATTTTTTTTTTTTTTTTTTTTACTAAATAACCATGTCTTGGATAATAACCTCACTGGCCTCACATGTTATGTAGAGATGATCACTTCCTGCCCCAATGGGCCTGACGCCTTAATCATGAGCCTTAATTGTTTATGGAAGGAATGCAGTTCCTCGTATGGATCAGACTCCGGCCTACAGGATGTGTGCACAATGTCATTGGACACAAAATGAGATTGAGGGCATGTAGTGACCTTCATAATCCACCTCATTTGTCTATGGTCCTAGATGCTGACAGATGTTGTGTAGCTCTTACTCAAAAAAAAAAAGAAGAAAAAAAAAGACTCAAACCAAGGTTTGTTTTTGGAACAATAATCTGAATTATTCAATAATTAACAATAATTTGAATTAGATCTTCTTCAAACCAACTTTTCTGTTTATTACATTGTTTTGATGAGGCATAGAAACCTGAGGGATTTTTTTTCTGTCCTTTTCACCTTTTTTATTTCTTTACTAACCTCTCTCTCTCTCTCTCTCTCTCCCAACCCTCCTCTTTCTGTTTCGCCATGGCTCTCCCGTGTCTGAATCTAAGGTGAAGTACCTCAGGGTTCTCCCCTAAGCCCTATAAATCTGCAGCCCGTTCCGCTTGGCGCTCATATGAGAGCAGAGCGTGGATGCCATTGGCTGTCTCTCCAGCAGCGCAGCGTCCGCGCACAAAACCCCGAGAGCGCGCGCCAGACGCACCACTCGCAACACGCTCCTCATACACTTTCGCCATCGCCAGTATCAAATATACGGCAGCTTCGGGGCTCGCTCGTGTGATGATCTCTTGAAGGGAGTTGAACAGCTAACCTTATCGAGCGCCATGGATCGCCTGCTGGTTCTGCTTCTGGGATGGAGCTGCGTGTGTTGTGGATATTGTGCCATGCTGAAAGATCACTTCGCGAGACTAACGCAGGATTTCGGACACACGGCGGACACGTATGAGTCGGAGAAGTCCGTGCAGGATACGGTCTCCGAGCACATGCAGATGCTCTACAGCAAATACACCAGCGCGAGCTTCCCGCTCCGGGACGGAAACACGGTGCGCAGCTTCAAAGCGCACCCGGGTATGTGCCTCATGCAATCTCGCTTGGTCCTGATTATTCCTTTTATTCGTTTGACATCAATATTTATGATCGTATGCATTACACAGTCCGATCAGTGTGAATACAATTCATCTTAGATCAGCGCTTATTCACTCCTCCGCGCGCGCTATTAGTGGAAATCCACCTGCTGTCTCCTAAATCCTCAGCGCACACTGGGTTTTGTTTTTGTTTTTGTTTTTTTTACTCCTCTTAATGATGAATAGAAGAAATGGTGTTTTAGAAAAGAAAAAAAAAAAAAAAAAAAGGTCTGAGGAAGTTTTATTGCCGTGGTATCTCCCTGATCTGACGTCAAACCCTGCATGCGCTTGTGCGTCTCTGCAAATTAAAGGGTGTGAAATTCGTGCCAGCTGTTCAATCTCATGTTTAAACCTCTTACTAGTGTCCCAAGGAAGTTTAAATATAATAATAACCTAGTATTTAGATGTTTAGCTTGACAGGATCGGATTCCTTCATATTCCTTATGCAATAACCTGAAAACTGACCTGTGAGGTGAGGATCTGGCCATGATTTTCCATGTCTTTCCATATTGATGTCAGCAATAATTCCACAAGGATGTCATGTAGAGTAATGTAAAAGCAAAAAAAAAACAGTTATGGAGCTGGATTTTTTTTTGTTGTTGTTTTTTTTTTTTTTGACAAAAATCTTTAGATCCAAGCAAAGCATAGATATCTTGGATAACAAATTTAGTAACCTTCATTCTCCCTGCAGGTACCATCAACAATAAGCACCTACAAATCTTCAATCTAACATCCCTAACTAACTCAGAGGATGTCCTCTCAGCAACGCTGCACTACTATATCGGAGACCTCCAGAACAGCAGCCAACGATGCTTAAAGTCCAAAACCTGCGCTCGTCATGGCCTCAGGCGGCACGGTCACGTTCACCTGAACATCTCGAGCTTCTCCTCTGTGAACGACAGTACCAGAACCCTGGGACGCTTCCTCGTTAACGTCTCCACAACGTACAGAGAATTTATCTCTTGGCAGTGGAGGGACATCACCCACATAGTCAATAAAGCAAAGCATCACGATGAGCTTCTCATCGGCATCTCGGTCGATTCGCGAGGACAGCAACCATGGAAGAATCTCCTGTCCGACCATTCACCGTACATTCTGGTTTATGCCAACGACTCGGCCATCTCCGAGCCTGAAAGTGTCGTGTCCACTCTCCAGAGGCACAAAGGGAGCTTAGTGCCCGTACTTCAGAAAATCAGACTGCACAACCACAATAGTACTTTACCACACAGGACGAAGCGTTCCGCCAACGTCCTTCTACCGCTGCAGAACAACGAACTCCCAGGACCCGAGTACCCTTATGAGATCCATACTTGGGACGAGCCTAGCACGTACGACCCTGTTGAGAACAAGGCAGGCAAGCGGTCGCGCAAGAAGCCTCGCAAGAACCCAAGAGACAAAAACCCACTTCTGCAGTTTGACGAGCAGACCATAAAGAAAGCTCGGAAGAAGCAGTGGAACGAACCAAAGAACTGCGCACGCAGATACCTGAAGGTGGACTTCGCTGATATCGGCTGGAGTGAATGGATTATTTCTCCCAAGTCTTTTGATGCCTATTACTGCTCAGGATCCTGTCAGTTCCCAATGCCAAAGGTATGTTTCTTTACATGTGAATCACATCATCTTATACATTTATAATATATACTGTATATATATATATATATATATATATATATATATATATATATATATATATATATATATATATATATATATATTTATTTTTTTTATTTATTTTTTTTTTTTTGACAGTTTTCTTTTTTAATGCTCTTTTGTTGGGAGAAAGCTGCATCAATGTTGTAAACAGGTGCTATTTAAAAAAAATTTTACTTGTGAGATCATAACAACCAGTGTACTAGGAATTAGGCCTGCTGTAACACTTGTTTACACAAAGCAGGGAAATATATATGTTGAAATGGATAGTCAGCTCCATCCAGTGGTAGGATAGGGACATTTCCAGCACTCTGATACATAAATGCAAGAAAACAGACGTACACAGCGTTATTATAGGTCTTTGTATGTGTGTGTAATGTTTATAAGTAAATATTTACCTTTTTAAGAAATGCCTCAAGAAAAAACTTCTATAAGCCAGTTTAAGCACCATGATATAGGTTCATTATAGATATTGCAAAATAGGGATCGAAAAGGGTCATCAACACATGAAAAATCCTTTATGGATATTGTTGGTATGTTAGGAAAACTTTTAATACTTTCTTATATCTGAGATATATTCTTTTGCATTACATTTCAAGTGTTAGTTGTGCCCTTCAAACTTTTAGGAAATCTGCATCGAAAACTTCCTATTAGTACAAATTAGTATAAACCTATTGTCAAATAGTGTTTTGTTGTGATTCAGCAATGAAAATGCAAACATTTTTTGAGCAAGAGTATTACTGCAGTCAGGCCAGGTACGAAGATTCTTATATAGTTCACATATCTTGCTGTTATGAATAATCATAACCCAGCGAGGAAAGCACTATACCGACTGAACATGCTACCTTGTTCACACTTGCCCCTGACAGCCATGTAGACGGGTGAATTCCTGAAGATATCTATAACTAAATATCTCTTCGTTCCACAGTCCCTAAAACCTTCCAACCACGCCACCATCCAGAGCATCGTCCGAGCAGTCGGGGTTGTCCCTGGCATTCCAGAGCCCTGCTGCGTCCCTGAGAAGATGTCCTCACTCAGTATCCTCTTCTTCGACGACGACAGGAACGTGGTCCTGAAGGTCTACCCGAACATGACAGTGGATTCCTGCGCCTGCCGATAATGTCTCATTTCGAATCTTTTTCACACACCAGACTCTGCCTGATCTTCCTGTTTATTCCATTCCCATTTTGCACTGGACGAGAGACTACATCCCTGTAGCTACCCGACGATGATTCTCTTCTATTTCTAAGGACAATTGTTAATTGTCCTTAGAAATAATTCCTTCGAGTTTGAATGAACTGTCTGGAAGGAAAAACGCTTATTTTGCAAAATCGCCCACCCAGTTGAACACAGAGTCATTCTATGACATGGCTGTTATGAACTTTTGAAGAGACTTCCTTTCCTTTTATGTTTCTGTTCTCTTTGGATGTGTAGATTTCCGTGTGTCGAGGATGTAGGGACGGATGATAATATGAATTTGTACAGCATTGGTTTGTTTTTCTCTCTCTCACTATCAAGCTGTTACTATTATTTCACATTTACAATACTCATATTCAGTTTGTATCTATTGCTGCTATATAAATGAGATCTATTTCATTGCCGAAATGTTGTTATTTCTGAACTCAGTATGTTGGTGAATTCATCAACAACAACTGAGTGGTTTAGTTCACTACTCACGAGCACAGCTTGCTGTGGACTGTTTAATAAAGTACCTTCAAGATTAATATCTAGCGCGATAAATGAAATAAATAAAAGCTATATTTTAATGGATATCATTTGTGCACAGATCGCAATCAGTGGCCACGTTTAGCTTTGTTTGAATATGATCTCTAGCCTGAACTCTAGTGTACTTACTGACCAAGTGCCCTTGTTGACTTCATTTTATGTACAATAATGTAATCATGCTTGTTTTCTGTAAATACCACTAAACAACTATTTTGGCTCGGAAGAGATTACATTACCAATTTATCAAGCCGCCACAAATTCCCCAAGTTTCAGGAAAAATGCTTACAAGCAAACCTCTGTCTGTCTTGCCAGGACACATTTTTAGGGTATTTTTGAAGGGCCTTATTTACACATCGAGCAATAAAAGGTCATTAAGTTTTCCTTGAAAATGTGGAAACAACTTCAATATGCCAAGTTACCGATGAAGTAGTATATAAATTATAAAGCATATAAAAACATACACAGGACTATATATTTGTACATATTATATGCTTCCCAAAAGTGCCTTTAAAAAGTATTTTACATTTGTCTAAAGTGATGTTCAAGTTCATGTTTTGTCTATAAATGTGACAAAAATATTAGTTCGATCGTTTTATTTCCTGTCTGTTTCCTTTTTTATATTTACACAGAATTCATCCTAGCTTTTTTCAATGCATGTTAATAATTTTTTTTTTTCAGGTTTGACATTTTATACACATGCAACCGATACAGATTTAAAATTGCAAAAAGGGAGCAATTACCTTAATATATAACACAGAAATAGCAAAAAAAAAAAAAACGAGCACTCCTTCAATATTTGTATAATATATTTTTACTGAAAGGCTTCCTATTTTATATTATAATATACTATATTATACTATATTATATTATATTATACTACACTATGTAATCTATTGTGTAAATGATTTAGTTGTAAGGTTGTGCTTGTATAATAAGCTTCATAAGAAATTATATTTGTACATGGAAATGAGCTTTAAACGCGTTTATTTATTTTCTGTATTTTACATACTGTATCTTGTCATTTTTTTCTTTTTCGGGCAGGGAAAGCATTCACTGAGATTGGATTGGAGCCGTCACATGAATGATTTAAATGCGTTAATAATTACTTTCTGAAAGTTGAATCCTGTTCAACTCCCCATCTGTAAGATCGCTTTCTTCTTCTTCTTTTTTTTTTTTTTTTGGACAGATCATCAATAAAGTTGTATGTTCCACTGATCATTTTTTCCTCTTTATTATGAATTTTATAAGTTAATTAAGTAATACAGTGAACTATATATATTCAGAGAAAATACAAAACAGACAACTGCATGACAGTATGTCCTAATATTAATGAATAAATTAATCTATGAACATTTATAGATGTGCACAAAGCTTATTAGATTGTGGGTTTGGCTCAAGTGCAGGGGCAAGGTGAAACTGAAATAGCACCTTCCAGGCTCTACACAAAGGTTCGCAGTGGTTATAAATATTTCACACAAGTCCATTTAAATGACAAAAAAAAAAAAAACTCCCAGCAGCTGAGCTCATCTTCTGTGGTCCAACACTGAAGCCACATCACTGCCGTTCACACCCACATTCGGTTTGTGAGTTCACAAGTTCGGCACTTGGCTCGTCTCTGCTTCCAAAAGTAGCCACATCTCACCTTCTCGGTTCTCCAGGTCAGGAAAAGGTAAATATTTCTTCTGGTTTCACATCATTTTCTTTGCCGTTCAAAGTCCGCAATTTAAACACAATAAAATTTCTTGGGCAAGGTTCTTTGGAGAATTCTGTGGCGTAGTTTACCGAGCAGTTACGTTCCATCCATCTCCATAATCGGGTAGATAAACAGGATAAAATTACTGAATAACACAGAACAGAGTTACTAACATCATCTTCCAAATAACACTGGCCTAGTTCTTCTCAAATGCCACATTCCCAGCTGGTTCCTCCTCCTCCACTCTGCCACCTACTTACTCCAGCACAAATATGGCCTGTGCTCAAGGCTGTGCTTTGTCAGAAAATGTTGTGCCATACGCTGGATTTCTGTGGGCTTTGTGGTTGGGCGGAAAAGGATGATGTAGGAGTTTTGACTTTGTTCACACTGAGGTATGTAAAGGAAGGGAAGGCGAGGTTGTTAAAAGTCCATGTCCCATCCGGAAAGTTCATCAGGGGGAATTTCGTCTTCAGGTGGATAGTTGTCAAAGTAGCTGTGGTCTGTCGGTCCTTTCAGCTGGAAAACAAACGCCTCATGTCAAAATGTCATGTTTTATAATAAACATCATTAATCATATTATATCATACCCTTGCTGAATGCTCAGTTCTGTTTGTCAGATGGTGTTGATTCATGTTTGATAAAAAGCAGATCTGACAGTCTTTCTGGCTGTCTTCTTTGTATTAATGCACACATTATTATTTCCATAGTAACACAGGTGACCCTCCGCGTAAACAGGTTAAAGAGATAATTTGGCAATTTGTGCTGTTTTTTTTTTTTTTGTTGTTGTTTTTTTGGAGATGTTTAGTTAACATTTTTTTGGAGGAACTGTCCAGGGTCAGCACTTTGAAACAGTCTGGGGTTTATTAAAAAAAAAAAATCTTCATAACATTGGGTTTTGTATTATCTCAGTAACTGGTGGGGCTGGTGTAGGAAAGTCTGTTTATTGCTGCTATCATAGCGCAAGAACAGACGCTAACATGCTGTATGGATGTACCACAACATTACATATATTTGTAAATTAATTAAATATGTTAAAGTTGTAGTACATATAATTTAGTAATCACTGGAGCGCGGCAAGGTCACATACTGTAGTAGTTAGCTTTGTCGCCTTTGCACCTCCTGGGTCCAGGTTCGATTCCAGCCTGGGGTCCGGTGCGCATGGGGTTTGCATGTTCTCCCTGTGCTTGGTGGGTTTCCTCCGGGTTCTCCGGTTTCCTCCCATAGTCCAAAGACATGCAGATTAGGCTAATTGGCGTTCGTAGTGTATGAATGAGTGTGTGAGTGTGCGTATGTGTGTGCCCTGAGGTGGAATGGCACCCTGTCCAGGGTGTACCCTGCCTCATGCCCTGGGTCTCCTGGGATAGGCTCCAGGCCCCCTGACACCCTGAATACAGAATTAACTGGTACAGACAATGAGTAATTATAAGTAATTATGAGTAATCACTGGAGAATTATTGGGATATGATATGATATAAAAATTAACAGTTCAGGATGTACTGTTTTTGGAGAATTATCAGCTACAGCTTCACCATCCCGTCATACATTATTGTCCCTTATCAGTAATGCAAAGTAATTATAATTGTAAATATAAAGATTGTTAGAAGTGTAAAATACTGCCCTCTTTCATTACCTGGGCTCAGATTTAAATGCACATGTTTGCAGGAGCATAAGAACATAAAATGTCAATTTTCAATTTCATATATTGCCTCTATACTTACATACAGTGTATACACCAATCAGCCATAACATTACAATGCAAAACATTAATCCTAATATTGTGCATGTTCCCCTCAGGGCATGACTCCACAAGACCTCTGAGGGTATGTTGTGGTTTCTGGCACCAGGATGCCAAGTCCTTTGGGTATTGTGGGTTGTAGGGTGGGTCCTCCGTGAATCGGACTTGTTTGTCTGGCTCACTAATCAGTTTAGGATCTGGGGAGTTTGGAGGCTGGGTCGGCACTGACCTTTTGCCAGAGAGTTTTGCTATTGGCTTTTTTTGTAGGACCGGACCAGACGGTTTGGCCTTGGCTTGCCACAGGCATAAATGAGCTTTGGGTGCCCATGATCCTATTTATTTGTGTATATACAGTACTTATATATTAAAGATTAAGATAAAGGTAAGAGATGCAGGGTATTTCAATATATTTAGATGCAGTGCTGTAAAATCTAACAAAATTAAAAGAGGAGTCATTTAGATATTATTTGCTAATTGCTCTTCTGACCGTAAGAATCTAAACAGCACAGTCCTCTGTGTCGCTCAAATCAGCAAACCTTATCTTCTCTTACCTCTCTTTTCAGCGGTGATGTTAAAGTCCTCTCTTTCAGGCCACTCCAGCTAAAGCCAGTAAACCACCTGCACAGCAAATGAACACAGCATATATTACTGTAATACCGCATTACACTTCCGACCTGTCCTCGGCGTGACTTTACATCCTTAACACTGATTGCATGCAGAGTTAGTGTTTCTAATAACAAACAATGCATAATGAAATATGTGTACGTCTGTCCAGGATCCTGTCTGAACTGAGAGGGGAAGAGAAGATATTTTTCTTGACTATTAGAGTACCATCCGCTACGCCTGGGGCTGTGTGCGGAAAATCAGATCAAGCCGCAGATTGCCACTGAGATCAAGATCCATCTGCTTGGCTTTATGCGCCAATTGGATTAGAAATCCTCAGTGAAGCACCTTGAGTTTACAATGATGACATGCCCAAGGGGGACGCTTGTTTCCTTTGTTATCAGTCCTAGAACGTTTAACAATAGACATTTTTAGATCTCTAAAGACACTGACTATCTCTCTTATAATTGCATTGTGTTGCAGAGTATAATAGAAAAAGGCAACCATAAGGAAGAAAAATTGCAGGTTGTATTTAACTTAACTCACAGCTATCTTAACATTTCTGATCTTATGAGCATGACCAACATGGTAACACAAAGCAATAGAAATTTGCAGCAGATCCCAGCGTTCCCTTTAACTCCAGACTCTTTAATTACTGTCTAAATCAAGTCTGCCTGGAGACGTCAGGAAGTAACATGCATTTTTAGAGAACTGCACAATAAACACACTGTTCGACAGACACCTGTCAGCCGGGTTGTGTGTCCGTGTGTGTGTGTGTGTGTGTGTGTGTGTGTGTGTGTGTGTGTGTGTGTGTGTGTGTGTGTGTGTGTTTTTCTTCACCTGTGCTTCTTGATATCTATTATTCCATTCTTCATATTCCCAAGGCGCTCAGAAGGATTCTGTCTGTAAGGCAAAAAAAAAAAAAAAGGTAAATAAAAAGCTGTTTATTTCTTACCACCCTTTTTATAGTAATTATTGATGTGCAAAAAAAATGTTGTAAAACATTTATTAGTGAAACAATTATTTTTATAAGAGCATTTTTTCCTCAACTTGGTCGTTTGTGAATTCCCATCAACACACTCGAAGTAGTGCTCCTTCGGCATCATTGGATTCAAACTTACAATCTTCCAATTCAATGGGATAGACAGGTACAGTATGTAGTTAGAACAGTAAGAAAGATCGTCCTGAGAACTTACTTGCAGAGCTTTCGAATGAGATCCCCAGGCCTTTTTGTAATCTTCTTTGGGAAGTCCATTTTCTCCATGCCTTTCAAAATAAAGGTGTATGTCATCATCTGATCCGAGCCAGTGAAGGGAGGGCTGTGATTGGGAAAGATTGGATAAAGAGTTGTATAAATTCATGTTCAGTCTCTTTCATAAGTATATTGTGTGTTTTGTAATGATACAGAGAAAAATTATTCTTCGAAAGAAAGTCTAGATTACCTAAGAAATGGATGGTGCACCATGGTTGGGTATGCTTTTGCCCAAAACATTATTAATATAACTTATTAACAATATGAATGTATACATTATTATAGTACCCTTGTACTTTTATTATATTTTACTGACTTATTAGTAGTAGTAGTAGGAAGAGGACGAGGAGAAAAAAAGAAAAAAAATGGTCTTTACACTTTCTTTTAAGAGTGTAAACATAAACTTTTTTTATGTATTAATGGTGCACTATAAATACAGTATATTATTATTATTATTATTATTGTTATTATTATTATTATTATTACAATAAATCCATTGACCTTTATTACATAACGGATATCCCATCAAGACCATCTGATCCCCACACAACTTGGCAGAGGTTTTTATGCCGGATCCCTTCCTGACTCAACCCTCCCATTTTATCAGGCTGGATAGTTTGGGGTGTGGCAACCCATCAACAACAGGGCTCAAACCTGGACACTTAGATCCCCAAATCATCAACCTAGAGTCTTAGCTGCCTCTCCCCTTAAGCCTATCAGAATACCAATTAGGGGGAAAACATTTTTAGATGCAGTCAGCTTAAAATGTTTGAAATTTATAGTTGATCAATTTATCCCTAATGATCAAGTTGGAGGTGATAATGGCAAAGAAAAGCTTCCTCAAATGACATAAGAAAGAAGCATTGAGAAAAGTCATATGCCATCATAGTGAAAGAGCTTGTATCAAATGCAATTCAATGTCATCTACTCACATATATGTACTGTATAATGTATTGCAAGGGATCCAAAATATTTAATGTTTTTCTACATTTAAAAAAAAAGCATATATTATGTGCCACACATTCCTCTGTCGTCAATTAATGTGCGATCACAATAATCTATCCATCCAACCATCCATCTAGGAACCTTTTATTCAAAATAGGGACCATCCATGGTAGGATATATATATTTGTGTGTAAATGTAAAAAAAAATGAGCACAATACAATAGAAATTATTCTGTTTTTCTTTCATAGACAGGAAAACCATTTCTTTTGAGGCTCGATTACTTGGTAACTTAATCACATCCAAATACATTGTGTGGCTCATCAAAGCAGATCATTTCATTTTAAGTCATTAATAAAGGAGATATTTGATTGGTACAAACCTTCCAGTCAGAAGCTCAAAGATTAGGATTCCCAGAGACCAAAAGTCTACACTAAGCCCATGGCCTTTATTCAGGATGATCTCAGGTGCCACATACTCAGGAGTCCCACAGAACGTCCATGTCTTCTGGCCACTCTTGATCTTCTTTGCAAAACCAAAATCAACCTTACAGAGGAAATTGACCAGATTAAACTTTGCAGTGTCTGTCATGCTAATTAGCCACGTATCAACTCGAAACCATCAGCTGCTCATGAACTTTGCCTACCAGTTTTACATATCCGTCTGAGTCCAACATGAGGTTCTCAGGCTTCAGGTCCCTGTAAATGATTCCTTTTTTGTGGAGGTATTCAAATGCTTCAGTCACACACCCCACACAAAATTTGGCAGTGTTCTCGTCAAAGCTTCCCCTGAAAATATCAGCGATATGAGGAGTCAGTAAAAGCGAATGATGAAAAGATCTTTACATTGGTTGAGATATATATTCAAGCTAACCTGTCTCTCAGCAGACTCCAGATCTCTCCGCCCAAACACGCCTCCAGCAACATGTACACAAACTTACTGTCTCTAAATGTACGGTACATTCTAGAAGGAAAATATCATAACATTTTGAATTATATTATATAAGTGCGTTAAAATATCTATACAGGAAAACATATGAAAAGCTTCAGTCAAATATCCTCACAGATCTAAATCATAAAAAAGACTGAGCTCTCAATTAACTAAATGCTTGGGGATATAAAAACATGCAAGCGTGATAATCACATTAGCATAATAGCAAATTAGCCATGCTTTTGTGTTGGTACTTGCCAAAAGGCAAGCGCGATGAAAACAAGAAATCTTAGCGAGTAAACATACCTTAAATCTTGTACAATTTAATCACCATTTTTAATATAAGATTATAATAAAACCAGATATAGGATTAGATTATTTTAGACACTTTTTAATATTTTAAGCTTGAAATGCTATGAAATGATCGAACGTAGCAAAATCATCTGCAAATCGGATAAGAAAATTGAAAGCTTCAAAATAGCAATAAACAGGCTGAATAATCTTATTTTTGGTTTATTGTAATCTTATATTAAAGGCCAGTAACTAAACTCGACTATATTTATTAATATACTTTTACTCGCCAAGATGCTAAAGAACATATAAAACCTCAGCTATTGCAAACAAATGCTTGATTTAATTTACATAATGTTTATTTATATATTGTTAATATTATTACATATTATTCATATTTTGGATATACTGTAATTCCCTCAATTATTATTGTAAATCATCCACAACATGCATATTATTTGTGTATGCATTTTATCCCTTTTGCACACATTACTTGGGATTTTAGTCAAACAAGTGTTGCTCTGTTCCGTCAGAATGAATGTCCCATGTACGAATATTATACGTACATTAGAGGTAGAGCACAATGCCACTATCTGTATCTGTATTTAGTGCTTTAAATGTTCAAATCTCTAATTATTTTCACATTTAAATCCAAAGAGAGCATATCCACTTAAACAATGGAAAAAACGGGGGGAATTTTAATAATGATGTTATAATTTAACCATTAATCCATTAATTGTTCTTAAGAATTTAGAAATAAAAAATTTACTAACTGATAATGTTTTGCATAATGTTTCTCCATGCGCATATTTAACAACTTGTTCACCACAAGAGGGCACAAATGCAGTTCAGGAAGTGCACAATATTGAACATTGTATTTTAAGCAACCTCAATTTAAATGAGAACATAGTTCTTATATGTTTTAATTGTTTTTCCTTTATGTGCATCTTGTTGCTATTAATCACTATTAATTAAGCTATTCATTGTTAAAATATTCACCTGTATTCAAATATTCATCAGTTAAGGAAAATATGCAACATTTCCAGTAAATTCAATTAATTCAATTTTCCCTAATCTCATCACTCGTGTTGTGTGTGATAATGTTTTTCTTTTGTTTGTACCTGCCCACAATATATTTTCCAACAAATTTAATTTAGACTATTTCCCAAAATATAAATAATCCTATCCCGTAAATTCAACCACTCCGTAGTGCGAACTGTATTATTCACTAATACACTGCCGACCATTAGTACATTGTATTTTTGTTGAACACACATACAGTAACTGCTGAGAGCTCTCATTTTCAGGGTTTTATTCTGTTAAAATGAATGAGTAACTATGATGAATTATAAGTACAGACTACTTTGACATACTTGACAATAAAAGGCGAGCAAGTCTCACTCAGAATTCTCCTCTCTGAGTGAATGTGTTCCTCCTGTCTGTTGTCCACGATGTGACGCTTCTTAATACACTTCAGCGCGAAAGTCACGTTATCGTTCTTCACTTTAACCTTGTGAAAGGGATACATTCAAATAAATGTCACTGAACCGTCTTTCTATTATGGTTTCAAATTACTTTATACAGACGGGCCCAAAAAAATGCATACACACTTCAACAGTTGTTATCTGTGCCCTTTTTTAAAACGCGAATTGAATTATGGGAGCAATGTGTAGTATTATGTTTCCTCTAAAGATGTCAGTAGTCGCACCATCGTTGATGCTATCATGTGACCATTACCTTTTTGTGCATATATCTTTCATGTTAAAGTTTGTATACATTTTTTTGGAACTCCATGTATTTTAAGCCTGAACTTAAATTAAGAACATAATCAGGGCAAGACTGAGCATCAGATGGGAAAACAACCTGGAGACCATGGGTAAATTTTAATTAGTTGATGAACTAAAATTATACATGAAACGCAAATGCTCACCAATTCAACTCTACCAAATCCCCCTACTCCTAGTGTAGCGATGATCTCAAGGTTCCTGAAGGAAAGAGAAGAAGTAAAATCTTTCTCTTTGAGCTGCACCTGATCAGTGGACAAGGGAGAGCTGGGAGTACTGCTTCCTGACAACCTGCAGAAACAAAGCAATGAAAAAATGGGTCAGTAAGTAATAGGACTTGGGCATTTTGACATCAAACGGCAGGGACTGTCTTTAGGCTATGGGAGGAAACTGAAGTACCCAGAGAAATCCCACAAAGCACGGGCTGAACATGCAAACTCTATGCACATAGACCCCAATGTAGGAATTAAACCCATACCTGGAGCTTACTGCTAACCACTAAGCCACTGTGGCACCAAATGAAAAAGTGCAATTCACAGTGTGATGAAACAACACTCGGGTCACACCAAAAGACTAAACGTTAGTACCGATGTGCTTGTTAAACTAGTTCCTTGACCATCATGATCCTTGCATAATAGCCTATGCATGAATAAAACGCTAATTTATGATTATGATGTTGTAGTGTGATGTTGTACTATAGACAGCAAAACAAAATTTTTTATCTTTTGCAAATTATTGCCATATACAGTTATCCATGCAAATGGTATTTTGTAACAGCTGTGCATTTTAAAACACATGCTTACATGTGCACTCACTCACTTTGCATTTCTCTTCTTGTCATCACGGGCTAGCGTCTCAACATAGCCTTGAAGATACTTCTTAAGTTCATCGAAGGTGCCAACAGTTTGACTGAACGTTCTGGGAAGAGAAGAATAAAAGTCATTAGTGAACAAAGTCGACCTATGCATTAGTAAAAATGCAAATGCGGTGTGTTCTTACTCTCTGTCAATAACGAGGCATTCAACACCGTCTTCATCCGCTATAATATTCGCTGACCTGACATCGTCACTGTGAAAAGGAGGAAATGACATCATGCTGTAATTCTAATGAGACCAGGTGGATAGTTTGGAATCTCATTCTGGCTGCACTAGTAGGAAGAATTACTTTTATCAGTCATTAATCATGAATGCAAACTGCTATCAGCAGCTAATATCAGCTAAGGTCATGTAAGATTATAATGAGAAAAAAGGTTACCTGATAAGGGCCTTTTCTCCAAAGTAATCACCTTTCTTTAAAGTATTGATGACCTGGGGCTCCTTGTGATCCTTAGTGCTTTGGGTTACTTTAATCTGAACAGAATCACATTAAATATGACATATGGAGAACATATTGCTAACTCCATCATTTATGCTGCTTCACCAAACATAAGTGATGAATCGTGAGCCATTGATTCTAATTAATGAATCCCAGTGGAACGTAGTTCTTCCATTATATGACCATAACCATCTGTGAGGAGAGAACCGTCTAGATCATCATTTAATGAAAATTTTTTTTTTTTTTTCATTTTGAATCCAACTTTCAAAACAATGTCTAACACAAAACCCAGGATCATACAGTTATCAAGCAACGTCTCTGTCATCAGATATCAAGTTTATTTCAAAGCCACTGTTCTCGACTTCCGGGTCTCTCCTCTCAATCCATGATTAGATCCACAATTCCTCTTGTAAAATGATCTACAGCTGACCCTCTTGACCTAGTAGGCAGCTTTTTGGTGGCTAACACTAATGGGCTTATTCCCAACACGCCGTCTTGGACAGAGTGGCGACAGGCTGACGAGAAGCATCATTTCCGGCACTTAAATCGCTCTCAGAAAAAAACATCTGTCTTCGCCATTGCAGTCAGAGTTGCAGCTATAGTGGGGGCCCATCAGGGGATACATGACCGGGTAGCTCATGATAAACAGTTCCTGTTACTTCCCAGAGGAGACCTCTGTCTCTTAACCCCCGCAGTGTCAGATTACTGATTTATCTCAACATGTTCGACCTCCCACAGAAATGGACACACATTTCCCCTCTAGCCCCAACATAGTAGTGTTGAGGGAAAGTGACCAGAGAAGAAGCCCCAGCTTTGGGGTCCTATTTTGGGAAAAGAAGCCAGATCAGCTAAAGGGCTTAAAAGTTAAGTAGGAGGACCAAAATATCAGGATTGGCCAAACAAAAATCTCTTGATATCATCCCAAATTTCAAATAACATCCAATATGTGTTCAGTGATGCTCTTACCTTTCCATTGGCAATGATGTAGAACGTATTCCCTTCCTCTCCCTCCCGGATGACATAGTCACCTTTGTCATAATACTCCTGATGAGGAAATACAAAGAAGATCTTATTTAGCTATTGATTTCCCAGTGAGTCAGTGCTGCCATGTTCCTGCAGAGATATTCTCAAAGGAGAATACAGGAAGGATGCAATCGTTCACTCAGAGATACACAATGAAGTTATTTCTGATATAAATAGGTTTGTAGAAAACTAAAATATGTTCATATTCACAGTTGCAGTCAGAGGTTTGTAAACATTTAAAGTGTACATGAATGTAATGGCAATATTAGGCTTGCAATGGTTTCTTTGAATTGCTTTTTCTGGTGCAGAATGACTGTACATTCTGTACTGTTCCAGCTTAAATTAAGCCGGTTTTATGCATTTCACAACCATCTTTTTTGTGCGTTTGGGGTCCTGTAGAATTTTGTCTGGGTGTTTATTTAAAGCTATGCTGAAGAATTCGGAAATAGCCCTCCTTCTTCTTTATTATTCAATCCATTTTGTGCAATGTAGCAGTTCCACTAGCAGCAAAAAAGCCTCAAAGCATGATGCTACCACCACCATGCTTTACAGTGTTCTTGGGGTTGAATGAGACACCTTTAATTCTCTAAACATATCTTTGGTCAAAACCAGAAACCTTCCTCCAAAAGGCGTTTTTGTCCATCCGGTCAGCTGCCATCTTTAGTTGGATCCATGGCAATGCAAAACTCACTTGACTGTAGACAACGACACTGGTGTTCAAGTACCGTAGCTTCTAGTTCACTCTCCAGGGCCTGTGCCCTGGAGAGTGTGACATCTTCTTCTAGACCTTGCCAAAATGGCTACACCTCCCAAAACTGTGTGTTGGTCAATCCAATGATTGCTATCAAACAAATCACCATCTGGAGTCAATCGATCACAGACAAACAATCATTCACAGTACAGTCCAGTACAAAAATCACTGAAAGTCCAATATTGCCATGACATTTATGATCATGATGAGTGCAGGTGCACATCTGACAGCAACTGTATGTGTGTATATATACAGCAATGTACAAAAAGACTTAAACCACCCCTCATTTCTTCATATTAAATCAAATTAAATTATATAGATTAAATAAAAGAAATGGAAATAAATGTTTTACTGTCACAGCCTGCAAAGTGCCTAAAGGTTCCATTAAAAAATTGATTGTTTATGTAACAACTTGTTCCAGCCACTCCACATTCAGCATCATCAGCCTGAGCATTTTCCATCATCTGCACATGGTTCTCACTGGTTCACGCTTTAAGTTAGATGGCAAAAAACATTTCTCTGAAACTGGTCAGGTACAGAGAAATGAAAATAAGAGCCAAAAAATCTTGGAAAACTATTCCTGAAAACTACATTAAATTACAAGAAAAACTGACTATTATAGGCAAAATATAAAGAATTTAAAGAGTGACTCAAGACTATAAATGGCATATTCTGACTTGCTCTCATTCTGTTTTCTGTCTCATTGTCTGTAACAAAACTTGGGGAAAAATTGCTATATGTTCTTCTCTTTTAACCAATTGGTTTGCTGCATTTGGGAGCCATAGTGCATGACATGCTATTATTTTTCTTAGTGACATGAGATACATGCGTTGTGTGTGTGAGAAGCAGTTGCATCCTCTACATTTGGATACATCCCGATCATCTATATGGATAAGAATGAAGCTTACGTCGTTGGACAAGCAGATGTTATGCAATGCATGTGCACCTGTACTGTGATAAGGCGCTGCCATCAATTACTTTCAAACTGAAACGGTAAAGGAGGAGGCCGATGATGTATTATAAATGAAAACTTTTTGATTGTTTTTAATGTTTCTCATGACCTTCATCGGTCTGTTGTAATGTAATGTAAAACTCGAAGCTTTTTCCCCTGTTCCAATCTGCTGCCAGAGACACTTCAAAAGCACAATCAAAGCATGAGTTATATTGTCTGTTAAAACTCAACCAGCGTATTATTGATAATAAATTGCATATTTACATGGCAACAAACACAACTGCAGGCTCAAAGTATTTATCAAGTGTGACAAAAATATGGGAGGTGGATTTATAGCATTTTGCAAAATAATAAAGTTCACATTTATATGACCAAAGCAATTGACATCATAATTTTGGCGTTTGTGCTTTTTTAACATGTTTTTGTGTTTTAAAAAAGAAATAGGGGGAGGCACAACTTAGGGCACAGGACAGGTTATACACTGAACAGGGTGCCAACCCATTGCAGGGCACAAGCACACTCACAAAAAGCTCACTCATCCACTACAGATAACTGTCTTGTTCTAGTACAGGTATGCACCATATAATGTCCACTCATTAGGTTAGAACATAGTTACCAAATCTCATAGGAGAGCAAGACAAAGCAAACAGAACGAGACATAACAAACACAACAACTTCCACGCATGTTAACCTCAAGTCTCTCTGCACAAAACACCTGTGCATCTGTGTTTTCGATTTGGCTATACTACAGTATTTCACTTAGCTTGGTTAAGTGTATAAAATGGTGTTCACACAACATCCAAATCATGTAAATCTCTATTGCACGGAACATATCGTGGACTTCAAGCCACACATACCTGTAGTCCATTAATGCTGGGGTGACTGCAATGCCATAACAATAACAAGGTGTAAATATTCTTTTCCTTGGCCTTAACATTCTCCAAGAATCCACTGAATACATTTATTTCACTCACAGCAGCTACTGTTTTCCCAGCAGGTCATGTGATTGGCTTTTCATATCACCTATTTGCTCTATTGCTGTATATATATATACAGCCAAACCATCTACGGTTTTTCTGTATAAAGTGGAAATTTCGTTTGCCTTAAATGTGGAAGTTTAACATTTTGTTATAGACAAACTTGTGTGCCAGTGAAAAACATATTTGGCAGCGAGTTGTCAAAAGCAAGATGTTTCAGGAATAATAAAGGCATGTTTACACGATTCACACATGCACTCAGGCAATAACATCATCATTGCCTGATTCATGTTGGTCTCAGACAGAGGTGCATATCTCTAAGGTGAAGCTGAAGAGCTTCCAAGCTATACGTCAGCACCAAGAATGATTAATATTGCAAGCATATTATATTTGGGTGAACATTAGAGACCAGTTATAGTGTCTTGAAAGTCAGAAAGCCAGTTCTAGTCCTTCTCAGGAGTGTGATTCCTATCAGTTTATTCATGATATATCCACGTGTTCTCCTGGCCCGACTCGAAGGTCATTTCATCCAAGAAGTTTTTAAAGAGATCTTTACACCAGGAACTCGAAAACATTTGTCCAATCCAAGACTTTCTCTCACCACATTCCATTCCTCACTGTTTAATGACAGAGCTCCATATTATCTGCATTTCACAGTATGAAACATCTGCACCACTATTGAGTTACACTGTTTCCCATCCCCTCAGGAGGGAATATAATCAACTCCATCAGAATCATTAAATAACTAAATTCTCCCATTCGAATCTGAGGACGTGTGATCACGCGGAATGTCCTTGAAGTATTTTCAGAAGGTGAGGAATGTGCATGGGGTTATTTGACACAAAACTGACAAAGCCCACACTCTTTTGGAAACATTTGCTTCGAGCCCCCTCCGAGAGCTTTGAAATAAATCAGTCAGCAGTCCGAATCAGCTGTCCAACAGATCTTTAACAAAGCACAGACTGTACTACGCTTCTACCTTCAACCATCAAATCAGAAACAGTTGACTTGGCCCAAGTCAAATAATTATGGCAACAATATGTCAAATAATTATGATAACAATCTACCGGCCCAGGAGATGACAGACGTAATTCCTGCACTCTCCAATACAAAGGTCATCGCTGGGTGTTTGCGATTATTTGTGTGTGTCCGTGTGTGTGTGTGTGTTTCTGTGTGTTCAGGACAATATCAAGTATTGAGATCTTTACTTACCACCTCCAGGCAATCAACAATCTTAGTCAGCTTGTCTTCTGGAAGATTAGCCAAAAGTGAAACACTGGAATTAAAAAAAATAATAATAAATGAAAAGGAACTAAACATACTTCAAACAGGATACAGATCTTTTTCTTGTAAAAGGTATGTTCTAATGGTTCTAATAAGGATAATAAGGAACAGTTGTGTTTGTTTTTTAGATTATACGCAAATTAAAACCAGAATCCGCTCATGTTTTCTATATAAATTGTGTGTTTAATGTCAGAGAGATTGTTTCAAGCTTAATTTTGCATCTCCATATTCATCAATATGGCGCAGCCAGTCAAAAGACAAAAAAGAAAGTCCATAGATGTGATACCCTGGTCATGCATCATATTCATGTCGTCAGCTGATTTTTTTGACACATAAAGCTGAGCCTAGACCAGACCGACTGCCAGGTAAGTAAACCCAGATCATAACACTGCCTCCACAGGCTTGTACAGTGGGCACAATGCATGATGGGTGCAGCGCCTCATACACCTCACAACCACCAAGTTGCCACTGTTGGGCACTTGAGCAAGGCCCTTAACCCTCAATTGCTCAGATGTAATGAAATAAAAAATTGTAAGTCGCTCTGGATAAGGGTGTCTGCCAAATGCCTAGATGTAGATGTATGTAGAAACCACGTTACTTGCAATCCAAGGTTCCACTGTATATGTATATGATAGAGCTGAGGTGGTATGCGGGGTACACCTTGCCAATCCATCTCCGGGCACACACGCACACAACAGGAATTATTTGGGTACACCAATTAACCTAATCTGCATGTGTTCAGACTGATGGAGGAAACCGGAGTACTCAAAGGAAACCCACCAAGCTAACCACTATGCCACCCAAGCTGTGATATATGTCCATTTTATATAATGTCATTGTTGAGACACTAGTTATATGACATGTTAGTTATATCACCTTCTGAGGAAGTTGCGATGCTGCTCATGCCTTGCCTCTGCGGTCATTCGCATGATGTTGTGAAAGGCCTCCCGGTCAAGAACCCACGTTCTGACATTACTGGCCGCTGCAAGAACAGCAAAACAGCAGGTAATGGTCACCAGTCACCAAGACACATCTACAGTACATCTTACAAAGATGTCAGGAAGTGCTCACATTTTAGTGCGGATTGTCAAATCAAAGCAAACACTGGAAATAGTCGTTAAAAGTTACGACGTGTAGTTAGAATGTTTTGCCAAGGCTATCTAACAAATAGTGTTATGATGCATCTATTTTCTGAGGTTGACATGTCAGTTGAGAAATCAGGAGGTGCACATGAGGTCAGTGTTTCTTTAAAGTTTATGATGCATTTTACAGTACATTAGAGAAAGCGCCGTGCGCCAAGACAAATTCAGTGTTCATGTCCAAAGGCTTCGTGCTACAAAGGAAAGTGTTAAGATTTCTTATTTGATGAGCTTAACGATGTCTAAACTTTAAATATCCTCCAAGTCTGAGATCACCATGTTTAGTTAACACACACATGAACTGCAAATCTAAACACGAGAAAACGTTCGGGCCTTTTGAATTTTATTAAATTCTCCCGTATCTAAGCCCAGGACAAATTATATCTATTATCCAACCTCAACACGTGTTTATTTACATCATCCACCATTATCATGGTTAAATTCTTAACTTGGGTATTCACACTCATAAAAATAGAAAGGATTATTTATTATTTAAAAACATTTTTCTTTTTTATTGTGATCCCGATTCAAAACAGATCCACGATACCTCACCTTTAACGGATGCAGTCCGGGTGCAGTTATATAAAATAGCTAATTCACCAAAGGTTGTCCATACGGCGATCGATGTGAGCAGTTTATTGTTCTGATAGACGTCCAGGTTGCCATCTGTATGCACAAACAAGAATATCGCTCAACAAACATAGCATACAGTACTCCATACTCTTGTACCATATTTAGAATGTTTCTTACATATTTCATTATGATAAAACCATAATAATATATCTTAGATCATGGCTGTTGAAAATACTGAATTCTGACTATTTATATTGTAATACGACTGAATTCTTGATTCTGATTTGTCTGAAGTTTATTATTATTATTATTATTATTATTATTATTATTATTACAGCAGAAAACGTGCTACTGTTATAGAGTGAAATGTAAACTATCCGGTCAGTATCACCTGTAACATGCTTCTCATGTGATTTAAACCAAATAAAGAATCGAGAATATGTGGATTCTTACCTGCCAGCACAAACAGGTGATTCCCCGGCTCACCTTGCTTGATGACATACTCTCCTTGTTGGTATGTTTTCTCATACATGCACTCCACCATATCTTTAAGCTGCTGTCCCTCCAGCCTCTTCAGATACCGGTTCTTATTCAAAGCATCCATTAAAAGCTTCTTCACGCTGTAATAAGCATAAAATAATTAGAAAATGAATTTAGATTTTGTTTCATGTCCTACCGAAAAATGGCATTTTCTTCAATATTACATTGAACATGATATTTAAGCTCTGATCAATGATGATTAAATACATGGTTGTTATAACTGGTGACATCTCAGCACATCTTACTAAATATACGGTCTTTGGTCTTGACCGAATGAGGACTCAGGAGCAATGACTAACACTAATGAATTAAGTTGACAGATGGGTTTGCTTTATTTTTGAATTATTCAAGACAAGGTAATTAGACACCCCTTCAGACCCTTTCTTTTAGTTATCAATTGCACCAGTTCTTCAATTGTCAATACCAGCATGCAGAATAGTTAATGAGCCCCCAAACGGTATGATTTAATATAATGAGTGCATCACACTCACATCACAACATGGTCTCTATGGAGATTACCAGCTGAATGGCACATCCTAATTAGTCATGTATAAAAGATGAGATCATAATTATTTTTCTCAACATTATGCAACTGAAAAATCTACCTGACTGTATAAAGTATACCGCGGTATACATCGTTATTCTTTTCTGACCTGGGTTCTTTCCACACTCGTGCACCCTCAAAGTAGAACTTGGGCAGGCTACTGGAGTCATACGTCCTGGATGATGGTTCCGCAGACACCCCAGCTTTGGCTCCTTTTCTCTTGTTGAGTGTCTCTCGCAACAGACCGCTGAGTCTCTGAATTGCCTCACTGGGTGAGTTCATGAGTTCTAAGTCTCGTTGCTTCTTCAGAGCCTCCTGCAGACTGCTGATCTGAAGACACTTGGCTCTTAAAGCATCGGAGATGTCAGCAATGACTTGGTTATTCTGGGCCAGTTGCTCTTCCAGCTGTTTGATCTGTAGCTGCTGGGCACTTAGTTCTTCATCCTTCTTCTTCAGCTGGCCCTCCAACTCCTCCACCTTCATTTTGAGGCGCTGTGGACCACTGCTTGACTCAGTGTTGAGCTTGGATTTGGCCGAGCCATTGACGTGTATGAAAGGGTTCAGTTTGGCTGAGCTGTTTCCCATTCTGGTACTGCTGTAACCAAAGCAATGGTTAGGACACTACAGATGAATACCTTTTGACATAAATGCATCTATAACATGCTGCTTTCTCTATTAATTAAAAAATAAATTAAACACGTCCATGAACCGCTTGTTTCCTGATAATGCTTATACGAGGGTGAGTCAAAAATTATCTGCACTCCAGTTATTTTTAAACTTCTGTTAGCCTTATCAAGTACTTTCCATCAAGGTTACTGTCTCCCCAGTCACTGCTGTGCGTGTTACATCAGTTCATTTGTAACTGCAGCGCGAGCAAAAATTGATGCCCATTTGTGATTTGGACAAAAGAAGTGATTCATTTTTGTGGTCTAAGGGTGTACCTGATGTTGAAACAACTCACTCAAGAGTTTAACCAGAACCATTTGCATATCTGCAAACAAAATTTGGACCGATACACTAAGGAAGGTAAAGGTTTCTTAAAGAGAATCATTACTAGTGACGAGTCATGGATTCATCCAAAAAAAAGTTCAAAAGTCAACCATCAGCTGGAAAATTGATGCTTCCAGTTTTCTGGGATTCTCAAGGGCCAGTATTGGAACATTATCAGGAAAAAGGTTCAACAAACAACAGTGCTTGTTAAGGTGAGATGATAATTTAAGAGCTGAACCCTAAACTTTGGATTAAATGGAGAGGACCGCTATCCAAGTGCACTGTGATCTTGCATTACAAAGCGCATCCGCACACTTTTGCCCACACTGTCAACATTGTGCAAAAACTTCATCCCTATAGTTCTGATCTTGCTCCATCGGACTTTCACCTGTCTGGTTCCCTGAAGGTAGCCCTACAAGGAGGAAGATTCACTTCTGATGAACATCCCATTGCAGATTTAGTCCCCACTTCCTGTTATAATAATCGCCACTGTTCTGTGAAAGCTTTGCACTAGATTTTGGATTGTGAATTGTTGGGTTTTATGTCAATTCTGCACTAGTACTGATCCCAGGTCAGAGGTTTTTTTTTTTTTTTTTTTTTAGTTCAACCCAAAGGTGTTCAGTGGGGTTAAGATTAGAGATCCGTGCAAGACACATCTTCTAGGAGTTCTTTCACATGAACTTTGACCAGGTTATTGTCATGCTGGAACATGTTGGAACAACTAAGGCATATTATATAATTGTGGGCATCCAAATTTGTAGGCAGGTCTGGGGAAGAACCTCATATGAATGTGATGGATGTGTGTCCACAAACTATAAAACATATAGTGTATATCTGTTTATGTGTCATTAGGATATATTAAAGTCTTTTAAAATCATTATAGTGTAAACAAATAAAACAAAAAACGATATATTTACATTTTTTAATTAGATTTTTTTTATAACAAGATTTTCTATATTTAGAATTAGAAAGTGTTTCATAATGAAATTAAGTGTTTAATTCAATATTCAAATACTATCTATTTTTATTAAAGCAGAAGTAATTTGCAAAAATACATATTATAAAATTTTTTTTAAAAACTCAATGTTCCTTACAGAAGTGCTCAAAACTGCTATTCACCTGCAGTGTCCTGCCTTAAATGGTGCTGAATTTCCATTTTCTGTTACCGTTAGCAATCTGTACAGAGTATTACATGACAAGGGCTGACATTTGGTGTTGTCATTTGTATAGTAATGCATGGATGTGTGGTCCTTTTCTACATTTATGATTTAGTACTTGCTTTTGCATTCTACAGAGGTTTAATGGTAAAGGACAGGGGGAAGTTTATTCATCTATTAATGAAGTGGTTCTGTGTGTGTGTGTGTGTGTGTGTGTGTGTGTGTGTGTGTGTGTGTGTGTGTGTGTGTGTGAGAGAGAGAGAGAGAGAGAGAGAGAGAGAGAGAGAGAGAGAGAGAGAGAGAGAGATTTAAATGTGATCCTGGACCCCAACGTGCTTCGCCCTACTGATCAATTATTCAGATGGCACAATGCTATGCAACAGCGCCCTCACACACCATGTGTTTACAGTGTTGTTGTCGTTCATGATGATGACACTATTCTTTACTTTCAGAGGGATATTCATGGGTGGAAGGGGGAAAATATATACACAGCATGTATACAACAACGCTGGACATTATGCACTGAACACTCCTACTGTCAGCCCCAAAGTCTGAAGCATAACTGAGCCTACAGTGTTTACTATAAGAGACATGTGACTCGTAGAACCACCAACACACAATTACATCATCAACACGTCCAGTTTAGTCTCAGTCAAAGGACTCCTACACTGAAATAACATTCCTGCTGCGTGACTAAGCCAGAATTCCTCCTTTAATGTCATATAAATATGCTTTGTTTGAGTCTGTTGGCTAAGTTTACACGGTTTAAGTTATATAACTGATCTTGCTAATTGACTACTAAACCAGAGGAACTTTGTGTGCTTGAAGTGATTTTGGTATTATGCTGTTTAGTTCAATATTAACATAATAAAGAAAAAAAAATACAGTGAAAACAAGTGGTAAATTTATGGAAAGGAGATGACAATAAGGCGGTTCCCAAAAATGATATCTTGTGATATCATGATAACTGATCATGTTTGTACTGTGATTTTCAGAGAATAATATTAAATCAGTTTGTATTGTTGTCAAATCAGAATAGATTAAATGCGACAACTACTACAATAATGTACAGTCGTAAAATTGGTTAAAAATAGGAAAGAATCCTAGACTAGACTAGACTCGTTTACATTCTAGACTGGTCTAGATTAGAGACTTTTAGGGACTTTTAGTGAACACAAGCTGAAACATTCACTACGACAGGCACAGATTAAGTTCCTGTATTTAATGTTTATTAAAAATAGAACATCATCATCAATGAATTCTCTTCCTGTGTTTGTAAATAAATAATTACACATGAAACGGTTTCGTTGTACAATGTAACGTTTCGTAAGATTAGGGAACATATTTTAGTAACAATAAGGTTTGTAGCTGATAGCAATAACGGTTAATATAATTGCTGCTGAAATACTTTACTGTACTACCTATAATTCTGTAGTATTAATATTCGCAAGAACGGATTCGTTTTTTTTTTTTTCACCCCGAAACGACAAATACTTTTTTTGTTTGTTTGTTTGTTTGTTTGTTTGTTTTTATCACACTTTCGTTTACACGCTTCAGTTCTCTAACACAACACACATCCATCGGCTCACCTGTGTGTGCTTACGAGCTCCACCCTAGTCTCGGCCGAAAGTGCAGGAGAAAAAAACCTGGAGACGCTCCGAGTGATGTTTCTCTCAGTCAGACTCTGCGTTCATTCACAGCAGCTCCGCGCGCGCGCGCGTCCACGTGCCTGTGCCTTTCTGCCTCAGCTGCACTGTTTACCACATGATCTCACTACAGCCTGTAGGGTCTCATAAAAGCAGATGGATGAAGAAGAGTATTACAGTGATATGAGGAGGAGGAGGAGGATTATAATGATGATAAGTAGGAATGCACAAGGCTTATTGTCATCCACTTAACATTATTATATACTTATACTGATTATGCCTTTGATGATGATGATGCTGATGATGATGATGATGACATTTTTAATATTGATGATGATAATGATGATGCTAAGGATTATGATGATAATTAGGAATACAGTCAACACGAGGAATATTGTCATCCACTTAACATTATTATATACTGACACTGATTATGCTTTTGATGATGATGATATTAATGATGATGACAATGATGCATTTTTAATATTGATGATGAGGATGATGATAATGGTGATGATGACATGATAATGATGATGATTGTAACATTGCTGCTGATGATGATGACGATGATGATGATGACACTCACTCACTCACTCATTCATTCACTCACTCACTCACTCACTCACACCCTGGGTACAGGGTCACAGGTTCCCTGAGCCAATCCATCCTAATCTTGTGGTGTACAAGTTAATAAATACAGTATATGCATGGAGAAACATCATGCAAAACTAACATTTCTGTTAGGATTTTTTTTTATTATTTCTACATTCTCAACAATGAATAGATTAATTGTTAAATATTAAAACCCCTTTTACAGACCTCCCTCCACCTGTATTTTCCATTGTTTAGGTGACGATTAGTGATGGGCTTTATCTCTCTTCGCCTCATCATCTCTACCTCTTTATCCTATATACAGGGTCACGGAGTGCCTGGAGCCTATCCCAAGAGACTTACAGTAGGGTACACCCTGAATGGGGTGCCAATTCATCATAGGGACACATACTCACATGCTCATTCAAATTCTGGGCAATTTGGGAACGTCATTTAACATAATCTGCATGTGTTTGGACTGTGGGATAAAACCGGAACACCTGGAGGAAATCCAGCAAGCACGTGGAGAACATGCACACAAATCCGAATCCAATCCTGACCTTGATGACTTTGTTAATTATATTGATGATGATGATGATAATGATAATGATGATATCTAAAGTAAGTGCTATAACCACAACTACATACCACAAATATATAATATTTCAACATGCTTTCTAAGTAAACAAATATAAAGTAATTTTAAAAAGTTTGGTGTCATATAGAAAGCTGCAGTACCACGATTATTATCAGTTGATGGTAACTGGATCTTAATTACAAATCAATGGTTTTGAAGTGCATCAAACTTTAAACACTGACATTTTTGAAAAAAGTTCACAACATTCCAGATTCATAATTCAATTTAGCTGGAACATTTAAACAATCTATGTAATCATATCAATCTGTATTTTATCAATAAATCTAATACAAAACTTTATATAAACACATGCAAATATATGCAGCGTACAGGTAATGAGCCAAGACGAGCTGACATGAACTCATGTTCATTGTTTTGCAGCTAATATAGTTGGTACTGGAACAAAGATATCATCCCCAATTTGGGGGTATTTAAAAAAAAAACTATCAAAAGTACTATTTTATGTTAAAACATTATAAAAATCCTCTGATTGCAGCAGGTCTTGGTATTAGGCAAATGCAACCTCAGACATGTGGCTGCTTTTTTGTTGGATTAATTGATTATCAGCAGGTCTGCAGACTTCTATAAAAGCAGAGCTTTTGGCAGTTTGCTGGTCTGAAGCATTCAGGTGTGTGTTAACACAATGCGAAGAGGGAAAAACATAAGCAATGGTCTTAGAGAAGCAATTGTTGGTGGACATCATTCTGGAAAGGATTATAATACAGTTTCCAAACAATTCAGAGTTCAATGGTCAACTGGAAAGCATTCAAGACAGTTGCTAAACTTCTGAGGAGTGAATGCCCGAGCACATTTACCACAAGGTCAGAATGCACTGCTCAAAGAAGTACAAAAAAATAAAAAGAACCAAGAGCTACATCTCAGGCTATCCGTGCCCCACTGAGCATGTTAAATGACCATAACAGCACAAAAAGTCTGTGATATCACAATTAGAAGAAGACTGAACAAGTACAATTTGTTTTGAAGGGTTGCCAGTTTAAAGCCTCTTCCTTCTAAAAAGAGCATGAGCACGAACTAAACATAAAATTACAATAGGGGGTACTAACGTTTACACATGGCTGCATGTATATAAAATGTTGTAATTAAAGCACACTGATCTGTTTTACATCCCAGATTCTTATTGTACAAAAAAAAAATCATCCTCGAGCTTCAGAAATCCCCCACTGACCCTCTCTCTCACAAGAATGACATAATCACGTGTTCAATATATAGACAGCAGTGTGCGTCACTTATTGCATTATGAAACTATATTTATTTTAAGATAAATTTGATCAGTCCACTTTCATTCATTCTGATGAGTTATTTATTCAGATGAGATATTTGCTTGGAAATGAATGTTGCTGTGAACTGTTCCCTTTTGCAAGTCATGGTCCGTATTATGTGATCAGTGAAGCTATTTGGATTGATCTGTGTGCATTTAACTGGATCACAGCCAGGGTGTTACATTAGAGCAGCTACAGCTTCTGTCTGCAAAAATAATCAATAATTCAGCACTTAAATGTTACAGGAAAAACCCTGACCTTTAAATCTCTGCAGCTTTAATTTGAAAACTTAAAGTTATTATTCCAAAGGATGATGGGGTTCTTCTGTCATTATATAATTAGTTTCTTTTGTTCTCGAATTAAACCATAATCCTGGAAATAGTATGTTTACCTTATATAAAATCTCCAAATCTCAAATATTTTAAAACATATTGTCCCTAAAAATATAATTGAACTCAAACGTGCCAGTAGGTGGAGACAAATCCTTTCTATTGGGCTTTCTCTGCAGGATATTTTCTCCACATACTGTAGATTGTTTGAAATATTGTTCAAATGTGCAATATTTATTTTTTAAAAAGAGAGAGAGAAAAGGTTAAATAGTTGAAAAGTTTACCATGAATTCTTAAATGTGAAATAAATCATTTCATGCAGGCCTGACAAATAAAACAACACCATAGTGAAGACTCTCAGTGAATTACTGTCTTATGGGCCAGAGTTTATTGCTCTATTTTGCCCCCTAGTGGAATAACAGAGACTGGCTTTTTGAGTAAATTTAATTCATTCAATTTCTTCATTTAGACAGAATTTGTCTATGAATGTATTCGGCAGCCTAGAGATTCGGGTGAAACGGACCCTCAAATTTTATCAAAACTTTAAAATAATTGTTTTTGGTTTTCTGGCCTGTCATTAAAAAAATAATGATGATAAAAATATATATATTTCAACTGTGTCGAGCAAGTGGAATAGGTGTTTTGATTGGTTTAGCTGTGCGTCCGTCATATTTGCCCTTTGTTAATTGGTTTAGATTTGTGAATGGGCGGGTTAAGAACTTGTGCAGGTGTAATTATTCGCTGATTTCGGATAACAGAAAATATAAAGTGAATCTGAATGAATAAATAAATATATAAATAAACTTCGGAAGTATGTTTCTTAAAGGTCAGGAGCTACTGCTGCACTTCATTTTACTGATTTTATTTCGTTTTTTAAAATTGGCTTCCGTTTCATTAGCCCCGCTGCTTTATGTTTCTGTCACATCCGAGTGTTCTCAGTTGTGTCTTAAGTACAAATCAATGGCTTTTAAGTGCAGCAAACTTTACTGGCATTTCTGAAAATGTTTACAACATTCAAGTTTACAAAGAATTCAATTTAACTGGATACATTCAATAATTCAAAATTATTAAACAATCCATGTAATACTATTAATCTGTATTTTATCAATAAATCTTATACGAAACTTTATTTAAACACACAGAAGTGCAGTAGGTGTTTTGATTGGTTTAGCTGTGCGTCCATCATATTTGCCCTTTGTTTATTGGTTTAGATTTGCTAATGGGCGGGTTAGGAACTTGTGCAGGTGTAGTTTTTTTTTTTTTTTTAAATAGTAACCATTTTTATTATTCGTTTTTTTGACAATAACAACAAGACAACAACAAAACAACAACAACAAGAGGGGTATACTTACAATTATGATAGAAATCATACACACACACACACACACACACACAACACAAATTCATTCATTCATTTCCAAACAATCTGGAATTCAACATTCTACAGTGAGAAAAATTATTCACGAGTGTTCAAGACAGTTGCCCATCTTCCCAGGACTGAACCCCCAGCACATTCACCCTATTGTCAGATTGTGCTAAACAGTTAAGTGTAAACACTTAACTGATATTTCAGTTAAAAAGGATTAAAACAGGCTTAATGGTTAACACTGTGGCCTCGCACCGTCAGGTTCCAGGGTCCATTCCCGCCTCAGAGTCTTTGTGCATGAAGTCTGCATATTCTCCCTGTGCTTGGTGACTCGGGTTTCCTCCTACAATCCAAAGACAGCTTTAGGTTAATTGCGTTGCCATATTGCCCGTAGTGTGTGAATGAGCATGCGAGCAATAGATTTTTAAATAATTAGAATTATTATTTACAATAAAATAGATGTGGTATATAAGAAGATGCTTATTGTATATCACAGTCATATGTCATCTCCTTCTGATGTTGGGAGTGACCATCAACTGAAGCTTTTGACCTGTATCTTCATTACGGTATGGATTTTGCTCCTGCCACATGCTTGCTTGATTGATTGGATAATTGCATAAATGAACAGATGTGACAGTGTTTCTATGAATTCCCAGCATGCTCATAGCCTACAGTTGCAGTGGGATGGTTTTATACACTCGTCAAATGAAAGTCATGAAGGTCGATTGTTTGATTCTCACCTCAGGTCTCTGTGTATGGAGTTTGCAAAACTTCTTTGTAAATACTCTTTGGTGGGTTTCCTCTTGGTACCCACAGCCCAAAGACTTACCTGGGTTAGGCTTCATGCCTCCCATAACCATTCATAGGATGGATGGTACTTTTTTGAGACAAAATGATTATATAACATATATTTAGTAGACGTAAACCCAAGGAACATGGAGAACAAGGTTTTAATTTATTTGCGGGTTTCTGATAAACACTAGGTAAAAAATATACACCCTCTAATATTTAGTTATTAGTTCCATAGTAGGTTTCACCTTTAGTACATGCTTTTGGTCTCGATCAACAAAATACTTGGGGAATTCTGGTTGAATATTTGACCACTCTTCTTCATAGAATCATTAGAGGTAAATTAAATTAAATAAATATTATTAGTAAGTTCAAAATTGCCATGAAAGTCATGTTTAAAGTGAGCGTATATATAATTCTGGCTGCAACTACAGTATATGTGATCTAGTCATTTACTTTTATTCATATAAAATATATCATACAAAATTAAATGTGCACTTTTTAAAAGATGCTCTGAAAATGCTTGTTTACATAAGGATTCTTTTATTTAAACACTTTTTTTTTTTTTTTTAACTGTACAGCTATTTCAGCGGTTCTTTTATCCATCAAAACAGTGAAAATACATAAGTGTGCACAGGGGAGAAAAACAATTTATTCACATAAATTCCCCATGAGCAAAAAAAAGAACATGGTAAACAAGACACCAGGCAGTATTAAAGTCTTTAACTTCATTTTGTATGCCAGTGCCCTAAAAACAAGTTGATAAATATAAAATATTAGAGCAATATCTTTTAGCTACAAAATAATGTACAAACAAACACGACAAAATGTAGCAAAATGCATCAAAAGAAGAAAAAAACACCTTTTAAAAAGAACATGACACAATATAGTTAGGAAACAGGAACAAGTTGTTTTTAAAAATAATAATACTAATAAAATGTAAAATGACATTAAGCACCTGAACTATCCTGCCCTAATGAGTGTGTAGTGTATTATGTATTTTTTTTTATATTTTTTATTAATGTTATGACCACCAGGGGGCCACATAATAGCATAAAACCAGAAGTACCTTGTGTAAAAAGGAGGTAGATGGACTTGTGAGGGATGTATGAGTGGAATACAGTCTATTTCTATGTTGAATGAGTGAAAAATTAGTATTTTTTTAGCTACACAGTTAATAAGGAATGTATGTCTTCTTCATCAATCCATATGAACAAATATCATTAATGTTATAGAATATCACCAAAAAACAGGTTATAATGCAAAAAAAGAGACATTTTTATTCTCGAACACACCCAGTGCATTCAGCAGACCATGACGAGCCGCTCTCGGCCACACTTGACATTCACTCACACACGTGAGGAAAAACACCTTTCAAATACCTCAGGTATAAAAAAACGTCAACAAATCGGGAAAAAAATAAGGACAAAATAAATCTATTCTTAAATTAATGTTGTATACTGTTAATACACAGTACTGGTACAAAATACACACAATGTTGGTTTAAACAGTCATCGTTTGTTGTTGTTTTTTGTGTGTGTGTTTTTTTTTTTAATAATCGGTCCAGAGTTGACCAACCAGCAGCAAACTCTGTAACTTCTTGCTTCAAAAGCATCCAAAAATCTCGTGAAAATGTATCATGAGTTGCAGCCAAGGGATGTCAAGAACTCAGCATGGCGTTTCCATAAAAAAAATTTTTTTTAAAGAGTCTTTTTAAAAGGTATAGTGAGTGTTAATCTTTACAAAGTGATGAAGAACCAAAACATCCAGTTCTCCATCGTACACACAAAAAACACGTCCAAAGTAGTGATTGTTGTTTCCCTTAAAAATCAGGGCTACTTCTCACTTCTTGAAGGGACAAAAACGGGGACACGGCTGGCTTGCCAGAAGCTTAACGTCACTTGGTTTCTTCAGTAGAACTACATCCTGGTTAGCAGAGAGGACCTGCAATAAGATCAGAGAGATAAATCAGGATAATGTATCTGTATACGAGAATAATAATCAAACTCTTAATCCGATTTTGACATTGAGAGCGCAGCGACCGTCACCCCTTGACTTGATGTTGGCTCATCTGACTGCGTTAAAACCAAAGGCATTTATCTACCTGACACACAGCTGGTGTGCCCAACTTCCTGTCTCTCATCTCCTCTTCCGTGTCTGCTACAGAGTTAATTTCCTTGCACTAAAGCACTGACAGTTGTGCTCTCGCCTCTGCCTGGGCCTGAGCACGTTCTGCTGATCCACACAGAATCCTGTAATGTGACAGATCCTGTCGCAGTGGGGAAAACGCCTCTCTATATCCATCACTCTCCCTCGAACGCCCCCTCCCTCTATGCTTTGGACGGGGTGTTAAGAACCGTGACTGCATACAGAGCCAAGTGGACTCTCCCTCGCCAGACACCAGGGAGGGGTTGCGTTTAGTCATCTTTTGCTACCATTACCAGTGTTCCATGCTGTGCTTTTCAATATGGTGCTGTAACAGTGTTTTCCACTTGGCGGATTAATGGAAATTATATTCTCACTACTGATACTAGATCTGCATGTTTTATTTATTAAGGTATTTTAGGATTCATTTTATTCATCATTCTGATCGCATAGCCTCAAGGTGAACAATTTTCCCGTAACAGCTTGCTGCCAGGTGTTAACTTTCTTACTTTATTGTGCATACATAGTAGGAATTGTCATGACACAGCTGAGTGATTAATGCACAGATATGGATATTAACGATGTAGTACTCTAGTCTGGCCTAAACACAAAAGCCCAAAGGCTGTCATGACCAATTGTTTAGCTATGATGATTGAATGCTTACAGTCACATACCTCAGAGCTTTCCATCTGTCTTTCTCCATGTTGTTCTCCGGTCCCTCGCTCTCGTAGGACGCCAGATACAACGCTGTCAACAGATAAGAGAGTACGATGCGTCACTTCATCAAAGGCCTTGTTTTTGACTCATTTCTATCTCCTGTGTTTTCTCAAGGGAGGGAATACTTCACACTTGAGTTAATCAGCATACGTGACGTGTGCAAGACACACTGCTGTCTGATTACTCAACACCTATCAGACTTGACATGATGATAGGTATGAGTGGGAGTTTCTGTGTAAATTATGTGTTGTTACTAAATAGATAACAGAGCTATATGTATTTATTCAGCAGATTGGCCGTGCTCTCTGGGTGGGAGGGAAGTTATCTGTCTCTCTTCCCTGTCAGTGAAAGTGATTGTAGCCATTTGTGGGTTTCTGAGCTTATGTATGCAGAAGAGGGCAGTGCGCATGTGTGTGTGTGTGTGTGGCTCTGCATACAAATGGCCTAAAAGGAGTTATTTGCATTTGTAGGTTAGAACCCAAAAAAATCTACAAGAAGGTGGTGTATATTCTAGTCACCTTGGGATGCACTTGCCACACTCATACCTAGGTGTGTTAATGATTAATCATTAAATCAATGAATTTCTACTAAGACTTTAATCGATTAAAAACGGATTAGCTGATAAGGTTTGGTTGAGCAAACAATCAGCATTAAAGACTTAACTTTAACTTTATCTACTTGCACAAGCAGTTGCTATGTTAAGAATGCTAACCTTGAAGCCACAACCTGTATGCTAATGTTTTCTTCACTATCTTTACATCCTTGCTACATCTCACGTACGGGGGCGACAGATCTGTAAAGCTGCTCACAATGACGACACTGACTTTTATTATATAAATAAAACTGAATTGAACTGAATTTGGGTTTGTGTGTGTGTGTGTGTGTGAGAGAGAGAGAGAGACCGAGCAGGTCAATGCTTTTAAATAAGATTTTAAACATTTTTTAAAACAATTTTAAATGAGTAAAAAAAATGGATCAATGCTGATATTCTGGGAAACGCTGGATTGTGCTGCAAAAACGGTTTACATAAACTTAGTGGGAAAGGTGTATGTGTGTGTGGTGATCATTAATTGACTATTGATTAGCAACGTGTTCGACTGTCGGTTAAGAAACACGTGCTTCCTGCATGAAAATATCTGCTTTACCATCCTCGCTGAAGATGGGAGCGGTGAGGAGGTACTGCAGAATCTTGCGGTCCTTCTCAAACGGGCACTCCACTTTCTTCCAGGTCATGAACTCGTTCACCTGCTTGGCCAGCTCCCAGAATTTCTGCCCATCGAAACAAGAGAATGCATGTTAAAGCCCAGCTTCATTCAACAGCACACGGCACAAAAGCAAGCTTTATGCTGAAAACTTCCTCATCGTGTGTATGCGGCAACGGCCTGTGTTTTGATGTGACTGTTGCTATGCTTAGCCAACAGTTTCCTCAACAGTTATGCAACTATTAAAATGGACAATAGCAGTTTCCACTTCCTTTAACTATAAAAAGAAAGTTTAAAAAGCCTACCTCAAAATTGACGTGTCCATTTGGGAGCCGGTTTGCACATCCTTCATTCAGGATGATGATGTCCTTGATCAAGAGGCTGAAGAATGGAATGACAATCTGAAAAAGGGGAATAACACAATCATGTCACGAAAACAGATTTAAAAGCAGTTGTTGTTATAGTTACTAGAGTTCAGTCGCATGCATGAACATACAAGGTAATGTTTGGTGTTCGAATATGAGATACAGGGGAATAACTCTGCCGTCTTGTACTTTAGTTATCTCTAAAGCAGTGTATCAAAGTACACCTGTTTCTACCACTCTAGCGTGCAATTACAGTGACTCATAGACAACGGCAGAGACCTTGTAAAGGAAACACGAGCTCGGCTGTCACGCAACACCTGAGCTGAAATCCCTCGCAGCGAAATACATAATGCAGTTGTGTTTAAGCTCATACATAAAGAAAACAAGAACAGTCACGCAAAAAAGAAATGTTAAAGCAGAATTTTGTGTTTAGAAGTATTGAAAGGTCAAGTAAGCCTTCAGAAAATGTTCATTATGGTGAGGCGATACATTAGGGAACAATAATCACTGACTTGCAATAAAGGGCTTTAGTGAATATTTACGTCATCACTGTCAAAAAAATTAACTTTTGTATGATATACAAGGGATTGAGTTAGCTGTGTTAAAGCTGTAAATATATAACTTTCAATACACATTGTTTGTAGTTTTCCTTCACCATGACTATGATGGTGAAAGATTTGTTTGTTTTTTTTATTGCTGAGGGAGTACTAGAAGTATATAAGATGAGTCAAACTTCGAATCAGCTGAAGACAGGCTTGGTAAGTATAACCACTAGACCCAGATGATTTTGGCCCACTGGGTCTTCTTAATTGAGAGAAATAAACAGAAGGACAAAAAGTCACTGAACTACAGTACATTTAAAATCGTTTAGGGCGAGCTGTGTATCTACATTTACTCCATGTGATTAAATGCAGATGTAACACTTCTATAAGTTGTTTAGTATTTGTAGACGCACAGGAACCTAAGCAAATTGTGTTGTGTCTCCTATTAAAAGGCTGCAGACTATAAACAGGTCTGATTCGGGCAAAACAAGGTTGCAAGTTGCCACCAGTGTGAGGAGGAAAGTCAGTCAACAAACTCCCCCACCCAGTGAAGAGAGTAGGAGAGCTGAACATTCCATGGCTTCTTGGGAACATTCTGTCTCACGAACACAAAAAAATACAGCTCCTTCCCACACCATGTTCACAAAGGGCCATCATCATCATCATCAACGCGATGTGTCTCATCAGAAAATGAGTCAAAAATGTGACAAAGACGGTCAGTGTTTGTGTCTAAATGATGAAACGCAGCACATCCGTTGAACGGTACATAGCCGAGGGCAGACTGGAGCAAGTCGTCCCGGGTCAACATCGCTATTGGAACTGGCCGCCTTCCACGTTGTTCCAGAGAACAGAATGTTTTAAAGAAAAGGCAGCACGTCCACTGTGACATCTCACCCAGAAAATTCTGACCCATTTATGGCTCAGTCCTTCCACCGTGTGCCCTTTGAGAAAGCTTTGTTACATAATGTTTTTGGGCAAAGCTATGAGCGCACGCAGTTTGGCGAGAACACTGGGAGCGCTTGATAGAAGCGATAACGCAATGCCCAGGGAAAGAAAATGACCTCAGTTAACAACTTTGTCAATGTGGTCCTCATTTTTGTCTACGATTTTATGATACAATCATTATCCATGTCATTATAAACCGTGTAATTATCTTGCTGTTTACCGACTGTACGCTAAAGATATCTGACATGTTTGAAAAACACATGCAAAACAAGACGTCTGACTATTTGCATGGCAAGGCCCAGAAGAACAAAAGTGAAGAGTCAGGCTTAAGTAACAAGAAATACCTGTGTAGCAAGAATATTCCTGACTGACAGCAGGCTTACCTTTTCTCTGCTGGTATGCGCGGTTATAGATCTCTGTGTGGCACCACGTAGCGCTGTTCTGTAGTTGTAGAAGTTGCTGGATGGGTCCATCTGGTGCTACGGAAATGAAAGTAAACATTAGGATTGTGTTTCTGCAGCAGTGACCTGAGGAACTTCTTTCCGGACCAATCCCAACAAATGTTCGCACTAATTTCCTTTTACTGAGAAAATAAGTGATGCGTGCTCAGGAGTGTTCTTGCAGGGGAACCTGGTTATCAGAGCCATCTTGTATAAAGTTAACATTTGCCCAAAATGTTTAAAGTGGTATAGAAATGATGAGTGTGAAACCAAAACAATCCCAGTCCAACATGGCTGGATTTCTTCAAACGTCCACTTAAGGACGATGCCTGCAGGTTTAACATTCTAGGTTTTGACAGGGAAGACAAAGAGCCACCTAAAACCCTTTAATCTTCAAACTCTCAGATCTCCTGAGTGTGTAAGGAAAAAGAGAACATTGCTTTACTAGCTGCTGTCTGCTAGAGGGAAAAATATATCTTTGAGTGATGGAGCACCGAGAGTACGTAGACAGAAAACCCCCTCAAGACTTCTTACAAAACTGTATTTACACACTGAAATGCCAAAGCCCTGAAATCTGGGAAAAACGGTATGACACTGGAGGTTTAGAAAATGGGGATGGGTGTATGTTTACTTTATAAAAGTCAATTATCCAGCTCATTGACTGTAAAGGTAAAGCAAATCCCGATAATCATTTGTTGAGGTTAAATTAGCCGCATGCAGGAAGAATCAATCGTTCCATTGTTTTGAAAACATCTTCAAGCCCAATTAAAGGCTAACCTCTGAGCAGAAAGGATATTTACTTGGGATGAGTGGGTCTACATATTGTCGTAGACTGAGCACCATGCATGAATGAGTCACTTGGACAGCACCAATGAAGTGCCGTGTTAGAAAGTGTAGTGATTCAACAGTGTTGTTAACTCTTGTTATTCCCACTCACGCTCCCACGCCGATGATGACTCAAGATCATACATAAATATCTTAATATGAGAAATAAATGAAATACTAACCTCCAAAATGTCAAACTTGGCTGTTTTAACTTTGGCCCAGGTCTTTTTTAGCCGCGATACTGGAGTCATATTCATGCCAGCTGTAGAGGAGACAGAAACACACATACACACATCAGGTCAGAACGAGACAACACCCAAGTCCCATTTCCTGACACAGCTGCAATTTTGCAGCTTTTAATCCTCAGGAACAATAGCATTAGTGGGCGCATCACTTCCCCCCAAAAGTCTGGTTAGCACTTATTACTGAGACAAGCTATAACTGGGAGAGATCAGCAAGACTAGAGCGATGAGGTCATCGCACTAGTGAGACTATCTGTTCGATCTGTACTACACTGATCCGTCTAGTCATGACAAAAGCAAAAGTCATTCAGCAGTCTTTATCTGATGACTGAGTGACTCTGGGAGCAGATGGTGTTATGGTTTGGTTCTAGACTTTAGACAGGCAGAAGAAGTAGCACAAAAGAATTACAATTACTATGTCAGGTCTGATGTAATATATCTGATATTGTTTTTTTTATTACTCCGAGAACACTGATTATCTCGTAAGAAATACTTTTTAAAGCAGACGTTTTACATTTTTTTAAGTCAAGAAAGACATTGCCATCACTTCAAACAAAAATCCGATACCATCTACACCGAAGTTACAAAAGAAGTCCATTTATACTGCTGACAGGTGATGGTACAGATCTCTCCTATCTCCCTCCTCTGTCTGCTGTCTTTGAAAATGTTGAGAATAATGTTCTAGCCTCATGCCAAGACGCGTGCTCATGGCCCATTCACCCAGGACAATAGTTTACCCTCCACGCAGTAAACCTCTCTCATGACTGTTTTGTTCTCGGCTTCCGATGCTAGTATGTGATCTCTCTCTCTCTAGGGAGAACACTTGTGCAGGACTACTGGCTTGTTGGTTTGCCTCTAGGGAAAGTCCTAGAAAAGGACAGCTGGTTTCACTCCTCCTCCTATCTTTCCCTCTCTCATCTGTGGAGATGGTCAGTGCTGACCATCTGCGTGCAGATCCCTGGCTCCAACCCAGCAGCTGCGTTTTTATCCCAGACACTAATCTGTCACTGACCTAGCAATGGTGCGTTTTATCGCTGCTACCATACAGTAGAAGTGCTGGAAAGCGAGCCCTTCTTTATGCTGACTCACCAGTGTAATTTCTCCTTGCAACATTTCATTATGCCAAGGAAAGCAATAATGTTCATGCAGAATGACAGTGATTTCATAATTATTTTTAAAAAATTATTGCTTGGGTTTTTTCCCCCAAAACATTTCCCACTTAAATTTTAATCAGAGATAGTACTAAAGATTACAATGTGAACTAATCCAGCTGAACAAAACCTTAACTAGAGCCGGAAGCAACACAAGGTTTTCTAAGATAGCTGAGCAAAAAAAAAAAACAAAAACAAAAAAAAAGAAACCACACACAAAATTGAAAGCACTCACAAATGATGGCCATGAGAGAGTTGAAGTTGCCGATATTGAAGCATTCCCGTGCCACGTCGATGAAGAACTCGATGACGCGAGCTCGGTGCTTTTTCTTCACAGGCTGCACGGTAAACAAAGGAAAGCAATATTTATCATGCTGTAAGTTGTGCATGCAAGGACGCACCAACTTCTTGTTTACTAATAACAAGGCACGCCAACAAAGGACAACCCTTCCCTGGGGTTAGGAAAAAAAATTCTAACTGTAAATCATATAGCCACTTTGACTTTGTTGTACTTTGTAATTATCTCTCATTATGAAAGGCCTTGTGGGTTAATTTGCGTAAGTAATTGAAGGGCACGGAGAGAATGTGTCCTGATAGAATGAACTCACCATGCAGATCTCGGTGGCTACCAGGTAGCTCAGCCTGTTGAACCACTCCACATACGCCTCCAGGTTGCTTGTCTTCTTGCGATTCTGCAAAAGAGATTTTTCACAGCCTTAGATAAGCTAGATTCAGACACAACGGCAGACCTTAAAAACAATACAATCTTACATTAACAGTGTAATGTGTAAGATGAATGAATCCAAGAAAAGTAATGTGATCCACTATCGCCTCATATAAATGGTCATAGCAGTGCAGGTTATTTATAAAGGAATGCGTAAAACCGCTGTTTGAACAGAGACTTACAAAAGATACCTAATGGCATAACACAGGAGCACTCCATTAAAGAGAAAATAACTTGGCATCCTCTGTGGGCCGTGACTCTCACAGAAACACACAAGGCTAAACGCTTGTGTTGCATTTTCCTGGGTGTGAGTTTTTCTTTTCTCATGCTCATTCCTTGCATTCCTCTGCATTGACCATGCTATTCCCAACACAAAGGGCGGCCCAGTCGGCCGTCTCTTTCCGATAGACAGTCTCATGGAGGCATGTCTGAGAGTCGAACACTTGAAAGAGACAGCTAATTCCATGGAAGCAAAAGTGCGCCAAGGCGTCATTCCACTGTCTGTTGCTTAGCAGCTGACTGCAAGAATTTTCTGACAACATGGTGGGTCTGAGCTGACCTTGCGATGGGAGTTTCATGAGAGGCTTGGATATGGTCAGGGAAAAAAAAAAAACCCAGGCGAAGTAAATGGATGGTGAAAGTTCTCAGTTTACTGTGAGTGAAAAGTCACAGTATCGCCTCAGGGTTGTGCAAATATTAGCTGCATTGATTTGTTCAAGTTTGGTATTTGTTTTTTGGGACTCTGGTGAAAAATCCCCAAAAAAAAAAAAAAAAAAAAAAAAACTTCCCATACAATGGTGATGGTACCTTTTCATTGTCGAGTGTGTCTTTCTGAATAAACGCCCGGACAAATTCTTCTGGTCCTATGTAACTCAGTCGCTCCTGGAAAAGTAAATGAAAGATGAAGTCAATGAAGGCGTTTACGTAATGTAGGTATTGTTATATGACCAGGCAGGAGGATATCACATGAATGCTCACCAGCTCGATATGTGTTAGCTGTTGAGCCAGAGTGAATGTGTCACTACAGATGGACAGGATGTCTCTCTGGATAGACTGAGGCTTGGTTTTCAAAACTGTTAGTCTGTCTGGCACTGTGGAGTTGATCTTGGACAAGTTTTCTTCGTACTGACTGTGTGTAGTGAGTTTACGGATCAGGGTTTGTGTCATCTGCTGCACTGCTTTCCTGTAGACCTAGAGACACCACACGAGAGAGGGCAAAATTAGAGCTGAGCTCGCACCAAGATTTACAACAAGGCTACTTTTTAGTGCTGGCCATTACAGAATAATGATGAACCAGTAAAATAAGAGGATATGGCCTGCAGAGATAAGGCTGATGACTGGAAACATTAGAATAATCCTGTCGCAAATATAGCGATGGAGGCACAAAGCATTTGGGATCTTCAAGTGTAAAATTAAAAATTTTTTGTTTGTATTTCATTTGTCTTCAAACATTTAATTTTTCACTTGGTCAGGCAGTTAAAAGAAAGAGAGTACTGCTGACTCGGTTGAACGGTTACATGAAGACTTCCTGCACTATTATGTAAGAGCAGTGCTGTCCAGAGATATCCTCTCAGAAACCTTCTAATAGAACTGGCAGGCTACCCATTTCCTGCCATAACCCTGTCCCTTAGGTCCTGTAATCTTATAACAAAAGCTTGACACGGTTCAGAAGACGCAGTTGTAATGTAGTGTAGTGTAGCAAGAGAGTTAAACTGCCGGTCTATTCCATCTAGTCAGTGCTACCCATAATTGATGTGCTTATTTATTCTGTAAATACACTATAAACTTGCTGTGTTATAGTCTAAAATCAAAGTAAAAAAATGCCTCTTTGTTTTGGGCCTAAGGTGAAATACAGATGGCTAGATTTCCGTGAAGCTCTGTGAAAACAGATGGGAAATTGAAGACAGTCCTTCAATCTAAAGACGATCTTATAATGACAGACTGTTGGTTCTTTGTGGCCTCACAGCCTAGAGGATGTAATAAGCAGCTTTGGGCTAAAGAAACCCGAATTCCTGAATTCCCTGAGGTCCATGCATAACAAGATCCCTGAGTATTATGCTAATCGGTTTAATCTGATACGAGGACTAAATAATTCCTTAAGAAAATATTTTTTTCCCTTTAAAGTAGAGTTCCTTTTGCTCAGATGAGGCCAATTTGCAGGAGATCAAAAAGGTTGCTTCTTCAGGAGCCACCATATGGGAAAGCTTCTGGCATCACCACAAAAAAAGAAAAGAAAAAAAAAAGAGCAAGTGGTGGTTATTTTCAGAAACAATTCACGAAGATAACTGGCTGACATTTTGAAGCAGCAGGGAATTTCTCACTCGTTGTAGAGAGAGCCACTCCTGTGCCGTCTCCTCGCTCGAAGTCGGCATATGCGACAGCTGACCTCACGATACGGCCTGCTGTGCTCCGGCGTAAACACGGCCTGTGCGAAAGGTGAACTGAAGCCACCGGTCAGGCGCAAATCACAGAGCTGGGTTACACTGGGCTCTGGCTTCCCTATATAGATGACCACATCCGTAATAACAGTCTCAGCACACCGAGACTCTAAAGACCAAACTGTGGTCTGGAGACAGATGTTACAGTGTTTATTCTAGGCTCAATCTAGCCAACATCCAAGATCTGCAGCACAATGAGAAGCTCTTGCTTACAACTGGTTGTATCTGGACAAGTTAGTCGGTACAGATGAAGGAAAAACGCAAGTGGAAACTGCAGCATCGACTGCACTTGCGTCAAACTCCTTGCTCCTTGTATTGTTAGAAATAATGCTGCTTATAATACCAGTCGCTGAACTGGGTTAATTACATCACAACGCATTCCTGCTGCACAGTCAGTCAAATATACAGGTCTAGTAAATGCAACAAATGCTGCCTCAGTGTCCTTTAGTATGTTTTAAACATTGATTTTTCGTAGGTGCAGCTGATAAAAGAGGTTACTCGAACAATAACACATCAGTGTATGGGAGAGTAAAATGTTAATTGACTAAGCTCCTGGGTTTGTCTTGCTTTTCTTTAATAATCTGCCCTAACTAGCCTCCTGCTGCTAAGCAATTCCCTACCAAGAAGCAGCATGAGACCACTGCAGATGGTTTTCCTAAATCAATTTTCCTTTAATATCTTCCTGCAAAATCAGGTTTTCTTGTTGTAGATGGGAACTGTTCGCCTAAACACGGAAATCAAAAAAGACTGGTTGACACGACCAATTTCAACCTAATTCATGTTGCATAAATAAATAAATTCATGCAACACTAAGAAGTAAACCGCAATGCAGAAACTCTTCTACTCATGATGGCGTGCTACATTTCAAGTGCACTTTATGTGAAGTTTACAACTAACAATATGCAGGATCTTTTATCTTTTTTTTTTTGGTAGAAAGAAAATAAATGCTAAAGCGGTGACATTCAAGTCAGCTTTAACTGAACTATTTAAATGCAGCATGTGGAGGAGCACCAGAGGAGACAAAAGCAGCCACACAATAGAGCTTTCTTCTTCTCCCTCTCTCTCTCTCTCCTTGTCAGGCACGACAAACTGCTTTGGAACTGGAGAAATTTCTCCCCTCCCCCAAGAAGTGGCTCCCGCTTCACCCCACGTGTTGGAACCTCCAGAAGTTTATTGCTTTTTAGGGAATGCGTTGGGGTTTTGAGCAACAGAGTGTCAACTTTTGTTGCTAAAGTCTTCTCCATAGTTGGAACAGAAGTTTGTTGTACTCGTATCCTAAACCAAAGTGCATTCTGTTTTTTTTTTTTTTTGAAGACACACTCACCTCATCTCCAGTGATCAATCGATGTGTTAATTCTTTTAGACTCCTCATCATCTGCTCATCCCTGAAATCGTAAGGAAACGTCTCGGTCCACTCTGTGAGCAACTGCAGAATCTTGGGAGCAAGTTTTCTGATTCTCATCTGAATAAAAAAAATAATAAAATAAATGAGAGACCCCAAAATATGTCATTATGCAATTAAAAACAGGCACAAGGTCTGTTTCGCATGAAATCTAGTGTGATTGAGGGTGTTACTGTGATTACAGGACTTTGTTACCTTATCTGCTGAAGGATCGCTGAGCTTCTGATGGTCTGTACACAAGTGGCAGACCTTACACATGAGCTCGTGTGGATGAATGAAAAGACGGGAACTGAGCAAAAACGTAAAAATGTACGTTCTCTGCAGGGTAAAAAAAAAGATAGCGTTAATTAAGCTGTAAAAATATTTTATTTTATTGTTATAGCGCTTTGAACAATCGAAATTTGTTATATATTGACACAGAATTCAGTTAACAGGTAATACACAGAATGATAACGATTAGGCTAGACGTGACTGGTGACTGTATAGTGAATGTCGTGTTATGTTTGTAAGAGAGCTAAACCAGTCCTCACATCAGGATAGTAAGCCACGGTGGGGACTAAGTGTTGAATGAGGGCCTCCAGAGACCCTGACACCAGGTTGTTGTCATGGTAATATAAGCCGCTGTAGTCCTCCTCTTTTGTCTGGTAGAGGTTGTTGTTGTAGCCATTGGACCCAAACATAGCTGGAAAGGGTGGCGTTTGAGGCATTTTGTCCTGTTGAAGGCCAGACAGGATATAATTAGTCCACATTCTGAGAAATCACAGTCAAGATTTTGTTTACCTTCGAATGGAACCCAAGGTCCCTGAAATCATTATGGGAAGTTGAGTGGAAAATTACTCTTCTTTTGGAAGGGCACTCATGGGGATACATCCTATATGATTAATCTAGTTCTGCAAACACCTTTTCTTGTTTCCCTTAATATCCACACTGGAACATTCTGAATGCACATGATCTCTCTTTCGCTCATTCCCTCACACCATAACAGCACAACAAAACTGTGTTCACTGTTGTCTCGTACAGTGGCCGTGGAACAAAATAAGCATTTAATTCGCTCTTGATTCACATGGCCGCTTAGCGCAGCTCAACACAGAGAACCTTTTTACTGAGAGGAGATAAACACGTTGACCGATGAGAGTGAACACTTCTGAAAACATCACGCACCATGAAAACGTGTATGAAGTCAAGCGATTCATTCCACATACTTGTCCTGTAGGCCCCGTGCAACGCTTCACCTGGGGCGATTCCTGAGTCAAAGAAGTTTGTGTACTGGACTTGTCAATTCATGCTCTAATGTTCTAGGATGAGATCTCAGTTTCCTAGAGATGGTGCGCATCCATGGGAGGATACACGGGCCTCTCGATAAAGGCCTTCTCAGTCGAGGCACAAGGCGCCCAGGGACCTGCAAATAATAGATAGCTCCAATGGACGCCTGCCTATTCAGGCCCGCATTTAGCTGCAGGCGTAAGAGTGCCAGGGTTAGACACGGGTGTGCAGGGAAGAGGGGGCTGCCATACGTTTTATCCACACACTCCTCTCCTTGTCTTTTTCATAACACAACAGAGATTAGCATTAAAATGGGTGATAAAAGTCAGAGCTGTGCCCCCACACGCATCTGTTGCAGCATGTGTTCAGCAATCCCACTTCAAGGACATGAAGAGACCCGGGACTTGGGATGGGAAAAAAAATATTAATATGTAACTTTAAACTGATTGGGGTTAAAAAAAAAAAAAAGTGTTCATGCAACCCTAACAAAATTTTGCTGTTTGCAAGGAGTGTGTCAATGTTACCACAGCAACAACATAGTTAAGTGCTGACAGTGTTACAAATAGCTAACATTAATGGAAAGTGTTTCCCAAATTTTCTTATAGCGATTGTGAAACAAAGCCACAAATACAGTATGGACTATGAAAGTACTTTGATTGCAAAATAAAAGAACATAAATCTGTCATCTAAATCTTCACAAATATTCTTGTTTTTACAGAAAATTCAATAAAAATGTATCTAGATTACTCCATTAATCTGAGTATAAATATCATATTTTTTAAAGAAATTAACACCTCAATAGGATGATTATTAAATTATTAGACTGTGAAAACGTAGTAATTTTTTTCCTAGCCAACAAAAGCATCATGCATCAAAATAAAAAAAAAATTAGATTCTTCAATTGTAATTGCTTTTTCACATATTGGCACGGCCGACACTTGGCCAACTGATGACATCCCAGTGGGCAACGTGTAAGATCTCTCATGCATCTCTTCGCAGCTCACCGAGACAACATCACAGTTTGGAAAGACAAGCAGTCCTTGCTTGAACAAGCCTATTTTTTCAGACTCACAAGAAGTGTCAGCTGCCATACAAGCTAATCCTATAAAAGCGTAAAACAAAGCAGGAGCTAATTACTAGCAGGCCAGCTGACTGTGTTTGCTCTTCAGTCGCAGGTGCAAGTACTCGCGGTCATGGCTTGTTTCTGTAGTGAAGATGAGTCTGGGCTCTTTTGCTGATAGCATCATGTTTCATTGTGGGTGGCTGATTACAAACCAAAATTTAAAAACCACAAGTATTAGGTCACAACGCTTTCGGTTGTAACCATAACTTCTATATATAGTTTAAAGACTCCAGTTTCAAATCTGGAAATTTATTTCAAAGTCACATGTCGATCGTGTTTCATGTGATGAGAGACGTCATACGGGACTTTCTTTTCAAACGGGGAACTCATAACAACATGGAAACGGACACTTCCTTATACGTGACTGGACACGTTATTGAGCTACATTAATCTGTATTCAAAACACACATCTGCAGATTAATATCAGGATTATAAAAAATAAATAAATAAAAAAAAAATCACACCCACATAGCTGGGTTGCCTCCAGTTTTTGTGGTGGTACTCAAATTTCCACCTTAAGGTGCGGTACACTACATGCTTGCTCAATATACAGTAAGCTCTAGACCGTTTCTAGACCCTCTCCCAGGCCACGAGGTGTTAAGAACTGAATGAGAGGTTTAGCTAGGGCCACAAATCAGGACAAACAAAATGACCTTGGTGACAAGAAACAAACAAATCATTCCCACATTGCTCTGGCACCAGCTGTGGCAAAGCTGGTACTGAAAAGCACTCAGAAGGAACTAAGCAAACAGAGCTCCTCCTTGTTTACAGTCCTTTAACCCTGAGGAATCTCAGTTTGCCACAAGATGTAGAAGAGCCTTCAGTACCATTACAGTACTTATGTAACAAGCCATGGCAGCGATAGACCTATTAACACAGCACTGATACTGCAAAGGGTCTGTTCCAGATGTCCACCCTGTGTTTTCTTTTAATGCTCAAGATGACAAACGACATCCTTCGTCAGGTTTAAGTTTCTGTTCCAGCACGTTAGGCAGGTGTGAGGGTTTGTGTTTCTCGCTGGGAAGATCTTATTTCACAGAAACTACTACTAAACTGTGTCGTGCGGAGGGAAATGCTTTGGCAAGCATTGTTTTTTTTCTCGGCATCTGTGCCTTCTAGTGACCTCGCACTTACACATCAGGGGGTTTAACATCTTAGTGGTTCATGTTAGTCTATTAGAAATCACAAACCCCAATGCAACTGCAACTCACATTCAGGAAAAAAGGAAATATATATATATGCACTTGGAATATCAGCATTTTTAACCTGTAACGTGAGGAGAATCCTCCTACTGTAGAACAGAAGTTAAAATAGACCACAGCAGGTAAACAAGAGAGAATTTGCTCCTTCCTCAGCATCACACAACTGAACCAGGATTTAGAATTTATATGAAACCGTCTGATCAACATTCTTATATCCTGAAATCTTGACATTAAAAAGGCTGAATGTTTTCTCTCAATATTACAAACGATCCAGTGCACGAAGGTTTTATGCTGTATCACAGTGGTTTAAATGCAAATCTTAAAAAAGAATTAAACACACATGCATGCACTCCAGCAGGTTACACAGCATCTCTCTGTGCTTGTAAAACTTTAATCACGACATGCCTAAGGAACTAAACACCACCTTATCCTGCACATTCAGAAGCCGCATGAAATCGATCCAGTAATCTCACCTCCTCAGAGTCTTCTAGGCTGAAGTCCAACTCGATTAAAAGGTACTGCACGAGCGGCTGGAGAGGCACGCATGCGATTTTTATTCTTTGTTTGTAAAAAAAAAAATGGTAAAGAATAACTCAAAGAAACAGCGATAAATCCACACAATCTGTCTTCAGGATGAATAACTCGGAGCTATGCACAACACACGCGCTCCGCTCTCGCGCCTGACTAAGTGTAGCGAAAGCGCGCGCGCTATAGACCTGGTAGTAGCTCGTGACGCGCTGGCCAGCGCGAGCCAATCAGAGCGGGCGTCGTTCACGAGGGATGCGCGCTCCCCCGCGTAGGCGCGTGACCGCTCCCGATGGTAATTACAACAAATACACACTTCAGCAATCTAGGAAAGAGGAATTGATCTGAAACTGAAAGTGATCTATTTATATAAGAGGTAAATTCCGTAGGTTTTTTTTCCCTTTATCATAACGAACCCAAATTCGGAGAAGTGTTGTTTTGTTTACTTCAGTCACAGTATTTGGTGATCTATATTTTTTGGAGTTTCCAGATAAAACCGCGGTTCTCAACGTAAGATCTAGGGGATCCCCAGGGATCCATGTTTTGTTATTTTGTCTTAATGTAGAAAAACTACAACTCACTATTATCCTATCAATTTATGGAATGGAGTTAATTAATGAATGGAGTCAACTCGCTGCTGCTCCTCACGCTGCTCCAATGCTTCGGCAGCCCTTACTTCTGCCAATCGTATGAGCTGTCGCTGTAGATATGTTGCAGTCTGAGCCGGGCTATCAGTAGCTATAAGCTCGGCCTGGCATACCGCTTTCACTGTAGACGACGCTGCCTGTGATACACTCACCGTATGGCGTAAACGTAGATGACGCTGCCCGCTATGATATACATGGATAGAAATATCTGTGTAAACACAAACAGAATTTCTGTTTTATACATATACTACATATACTGGCTTAGTAGTAGGTCTCTTTCCTGCCACTTGAAAGGTCTGGGTGAACTTACCACTCCATGCCCTAACCCCAATCACAGGTCCCAAGCCTGGATAAAAATGGAAGGGTTTCATCAGGAAGGGAAGTCAGTTTAAAACTTGTGCAGAGCTCTGTGCGGATTGGATGGTCCGGTTGTGAGCTAGAAAGCTAACTAGCTTCTAACACAATGCTGAATCCCAAATCCCTCTCCAGCTCCTGATCACAGGCACTACTTGGTGTGTGGAATATTCTAACTCACACCCTACACAGTGCACTAGTTTTCCATTTAATGGATCCAACCCTCGAACCCACCTCCATTTATCTTATCCTCTTTAAAATTAAATGGAAAAATTAAAAAATTAAAAATTTAAAAACACTTTTACCCCTGTTAATTACATCAAGGGTAAAAGTGTCAGATGCCGGCACAACATTATTTCCGCCAGGTGTGGAAGGAAATGTGTTGGAAGAGGAAATAACTGATTAATCAAACAACCAAATCATAATCTGTGAGATGATAAATGGTATTTGTGGAACTGTTGTATAAAAACAATATCACACTCAGTGTCATGCTGTTATACAGAATCAGACAGCACTCCCGCTTGTGTGATACTGCTTAAAAATTTTACACTAAAACCCCAAAAAGCTACCCACAGTTATACTGAAACTGAAAAAAAAAACGAGTCTTTATATGAGTTTGTTCTTCACATTAAACCTTGGGTGTGACACATTCCTGTCCCATTTCACCTAAACAAATACACAGATCTTTGTCACACAAGACTTTTTCTCCTGTGGACTCATCCAGTATACAACAAGTACCAAATTATAGCATATGACCTGCTCCTGAATTTTACACAGCCACAAAGAGGAAAAAATGCCAGAAAGGGTTCAGCGAAAGGCCTTCCTTCTCTTATTGCAGCTAAGAGTATAAGAGGTCATTTACTTGGTTCCTCTTTAATTGGTATGCTTTAGTATTAGCATGAAACACAATTACTTACTTGTTCATTTTTTAAAAAGTATATTACAATTGTGTTCACAAATTGTCACAAAATTTATTATATAAATAATTTCTTACATTAAATCAGATCCAATCGGCTAATATACTGTATACTGTGAAGTTATGACAGAGATCTTGCTTGTCAATACATACTGTCATCAAATAGTAAAGCAAATTCAGAATCGCACAGCAAAGGCTTGGCTTGGATTCCCCAAGGTTGGTGCTTTTTGATTATTTAAACACTTGATATTGGTTGATTACTACAGCGTATCCAATAATATTCAGAACTGATATTGGTAAAAAAAAATCTGATTGATAATAGTATAGTGTTTGTTATTAGCTTACAGTGACCGTTATCTGGACTGCGCTTAGCTTGATGTTGATGTATCTGTGTAGATTTTGTAGTGCAGCTCCTTCACCCGAAGAAAATTTAAGATGCAATCTTAACTTATTGCATGTGGAAATTTGTCTCATTCACACTGCCTTTGAACAGAACAGCAGGAGTCCAAGCTTCCTGAAACCACAAAGACGCCTCTGAATAAGCTCCTTAATCTGCATCCAAAAAGATCCTGCCAAGGCTAGGTAACAATGGGACTGAATATATCCTCTTTTATTCAGTTGCAGAAAGTACTTCTTTTGACAGAAACAACTGTTTACAACTATCATATTCAACACCTACACTCCAGGTCCACAATTACATAACTGCTGGTGAGGAGAACGTATTGTTCTTTGTAAACGACTGAGAGGAGCTGACCTTGTTCCTGCGGGCCACCATGTGGGATTCACACCTGTGCTTTGTGCTCCCTGACAGAGCGTAATGCTGAGGGTGAAAGACTGACCGGATCATTCGCAGGTTACAAGTGTGTAAAAACTTGTAAAACAGTTGTTCACCTTGTTATTGTTTAATTTGGATCTTTGCTGTTTTTGCTTAAGAATCTTTTTAATAGATCTAGCCTAAGTGGCCTAAATAAAGAAATAAGTGGTCAAATAAAGTAAGACTTTTTTTAATGAGATAGCGCAAATAATGTGCTCAGAGAACAACACTAGACAAATTACACACACACCTATGACGCTTTTGGAGTTAATTATAGAAGTTGTTTACAAAGACATGACGTTACAACTACTTCAGATTATTTTCGAGTTCTTTGAAGGTGTGCCACCTTTCTGCGCCTGGTTAAGAATATCCCTTTCTTTCCTTAATTTCTTAAATTCACAACGTACTATCAAACGTATCATTGTGTCTTTTGTAGTGCTTAAAAACACACATCTAAGAAACTGCGAAACAACTACTGTAATTATTGTAATTGCTACATTCTGATCCTTGTTTAGAGGAACATTTTCTTCAACCAGAGGCAAAGCAGGACACGGTCCATGTCGTCCATGTTAAATAACAGTGGCTTTGAAGTGAAAGATGAAAAAATGCCACAAATGCCACATGTTCTCCTGCTTTACAATTCATATATATGAATTCTGCTCTGCATATCTGTATCTTTGGGTTAAGTTACATAAGTAGTTCATTAGGTTGTGTTTGTACATCCATATCCATTACAATGTTCATTAGATTTTTTTTTACTGAAATTAGTGTTTTCCTATACTCTTGTTAAATTTCCTGATTTACAATCGCTGTGTTTTTCTCATGTTTGAAGTAAGACGGTTGAATTTTCCTTACCATAGAAATGAGTTAGGACAGGGTTGCCCAAAGCCTATCCCAGGGGTCTCAGGGCATGAGCAGGGGTTCACCTTGGATGAGGTACCAGTCCATTGCGGGGCACACAAGATATACATTTCAAGATATACTCTCACACTATGGGGAATTTGTAAATGCCAATTTGCCTACATTGCATGCCTTTGGTAGGAAACCAAAGTAACAAGCACAGGTAGAGCATACATATAGACCTGAAGTAGAACCCTCAACCCTGGAAGGTGCGAGGCCACAGTGCTAAAGACTACTACCATGCCGCCTTGTAATGCCTGACTTACTTTTTTTTATTTCAAAGGTCTTGTACGTTTGTTCAATATTACAGTATCTATAAAAGTACAGAAAACTTGAGAACTTTCCTTCTCCCCATGATTGTCATGAAATTAGCATGCTGTTGAACATGTGGCTTGTGAATCATTCCACATATTTAGGTAACAGGGCTGAATGAATGTTAGAGAACACTGAAACATCACCAAAATGTATAACCTCCAATGGTCATGGAAAATTATATTTTAAGCATGAGATTTTAAATGGCTTCACACACCATGACACAAAATGATTATCTTCGATTGTAAAGTGTATTGTAGTGGGCTGAGATACTAAAATACTGATGCTATGTGCTTTAAAGATGTTTTTTCTTATACTGTATATATAATTAATGTTATTGTTATTTGACCTAAACATACATATACAGAGGTGGGCAAATCTAATGTAACGTTATTTGACCTAAACATACTATACATGTACAGAGGTGGGCAAAAATATTGAAACAAAAATAAAATTCAATGTTTTAATGACATTCTAATTTTTTGTTAAATCCTGACAAGATACAAAGTCCTTTATTTCATAACCTGCTGGAATCCGGAGTCAAAAAATCATCTGCAGTGTCTCTCAGCCCAATCCATGTCTGCTTGATTGCTTCCTGAATATCATGTACAGAAATTTGACACAGAAGTTCAATTCACTTTAGAATGCCATAGTTTTAGCAATTTTGTGCAGACACCATGGCTACAGAAAGTAAAAATCCTGCCACATATTTGTTCCATCCATCATGTAAGTCAGCTAATTTTTTATGAGCAAAACATTTCAGCCATATAGGAGAGACCTACGTAGTGACATCATCTGTTTTGTGCACGGACAGAACTATAACACTTGGCATATGTTGTCTTAATACTTTTGGGCCCCACTGTAGGTTGTTAAAAGGAACATTCTCCTTTTGTCCAGAATAATTAAGTGTTCAAATGCATTTGTAAAGGTAATGCCAGTAATAAATGGCATCCTGTCACAGATTCACCCATATATCTCATTAGGCCTAACCTGGTTAAATTAAATTACTTAAAAAATAAACCTTCCTCCACTGTAATGATTAAACAAATTGCTAATAGAGCTTTTGAGTTTGTGCCAAAAGCCAAACATGTACTGTATCAACAGAGGGCAAAGTCAAGTCTGCTTGGTCTGCTGCTTCGTTACTCACTGGGTGCATTCGACACTCACATGTTACATCATGAGACTACACACACACGGAAACGTCTGCTCAGACTTGCTGTACATAAACGTGAATCACTGCTCGAGTTTACTAACTTGTTGAAGCAGAAAAGAAGTTGTTCCCAAGTTTAAAATCTGTTTACAGATGCTGAATTTCTTAAAATGTGGTTGTTCTGTTATTTTCTTTCTAACTTGACATGGGATTCAATGACACTGTTAGTTCAATGTCTTAAATCTGAAAAGAAAGACTAGATGTTTTGATAAGATGATAATGATATTGACACACATTTCATGGCTGTTTAGGCCTGGAAATTATTTCTGCATTTCTTTCTCTACAGACAGTAAAAAAGCTTAGGATTATATATACATAAAAACAAGTTGCCTAGGATAAAAATGTACATTAGAAACATGAAAACTAAATAATCAAATCCAACTAAAATATAAAAGCCATGTATATCATTAAATTCTCCCATACTGTATGTCTGAAGAATACACCTAGTGCACAACGGAAACCACATGGTGGATGAGTTAAAGCCTGGCATCTGCGTTTTCCTGCACCAGTCATACATTATTTGGAGTAAAGTGATACGACCACACACATGGATTCCCAGTCTCAGTCAGGTCAATCACTGTCAAATTCAATCCCTCTGATCAGCACCATATGGATATATGACTGGATTTAATTTGCCAGGAATGTGGCCCGTATATATTTCAACTGTAATGTCAGTGCATCTTCCAGCTCAGACTTTTAGTGTTCATGTATCAGGCATCTTTCGGGCCAATTTGAAACTTCGGCTTGATGCTACACATGAAGAAAAGGGTAATCTTACGGATTTATTCACGAGTACAGTGAAGGGAGAAGGACTCGCCATCAGACGTGACAGGAAAAACTATTCGCATTTAAATTTCTACTCGGCTACCAAGGTGTGGCGATTAACACTTCTGTCAGGAGCGACCGTTACTGAAACTCGTCCCAGTTTCGCATATGTTTGATCCGGATCGTAGAAGCAGTTAATAACCCATTAAACACTTCACTTGGAGCCTTTTAAGGTCACCTGCCCCACTGCCTCTCGGTCTGATGCCTTGCATGATAAAACAGGTTCAGAATAAAAAGAGATAAGATCTACTCAAAGGTATGCACATGTAGTAAAAAAAAGGCTGACACTATTAACCTATTTGTTTCATCTGATGTTAAATGCGCATAATTACAGTGGGAAGTATACTGGGTATTTTTTGTTTCCAGTGGTGAACATTTTTTACGCTAGACACAATGATTACATTCAGGAAACAACACACCCATGCATATAAAACACAGGTGTTCAGCAGAGTTTACTAGAAGTTCTGGACACGCTAATGCAAAACACATGGACTGCAAAAGAACAAGGTCTCCTGTCCAGTACACTCAGATATAAAAGTCAGACATATGTGGGCTGACAGCTTACATCAGGTCATTTGAATTTAAAATGCAGCACTGCAGTATGAATTGAAAATGCGGTATTTAATTTAACTGACAGGAAATGCATAATACACTCTACAGCACAATTTCCTTTCTTTACAAATGATCAGATTTTAATAAGAATTATGAATTGACAACCTGTCACTCATGGCTTTGTTTAAAAGTAAAACGCACAAAAGAATATAGATGGCAGATTGAACACGTGTTTATACATGAGCACTTAACCAGCTGTCCGTAACATACACAAACTCTGAAAGAACTGATCATTTTCTTGGGAAAAGCCATTTTCTGTCCAATTCCCATCTGGGTTTTGGAGTTTTGGGTGGAGTTGAGGTCTGTTAAGTCAATCAGGGGATTGGAGACACGGCCATGAGTCCATCTGTCACTAGTGTATCCGGAGAGCAGCCCTGACAGTTTAATTAGCTTTTATAGAGGTGCCTGGAGTGGGAGAAATTTCTTGACAAAAGAGCAGAGGGCAAAAGATGGAGAAGTGTCCAAGGAATAAAGCATTGCATGCCATATGTCTAATGGATCAATAGTCCCATTGTGAATAAACAGATATGGCTGAAAAAAAAACTTTGCATTTCTTGTGAATCGAGTAAGATCTAGAATGTGTGTAAAATATGACTCAGTAGATATGACTCTCTCTATATATAATATTAGGAGTTATTGTGCAATGTTTATTATTGTAATAACCAAAAATAGGCTGTGGAAAAAAATCTGATTAAATAAATGAAATGCTCGTTGTAATGCTGGAAAAGGCATGTGGGAAACGTGTTCAAACCAATCCAGCCGTAAAGCTCTGTGTGTGTGTGAGTGTGATTTAGGAAATAGAGGAAAACAGACGACAACACCCAGACAGACACCATAGAGAGACCGGAGAGACAGCCTTTCTCCGTCCCACCCAAGCCTTCAATACCCCCCCACCCCCACCTTCATGTCCCCTTTGACCTATGTATGTGTGTTTGAGAACTGCTGTCTCCCCACCATCCAGCTCCTGTCTCAATAAACATCATGGAACAACCTGAGGAAAAGACTCTCTTTAGTCTTTCTATTTTTAGCCTGTTCCAAGGATTTTCTCATTACATCCAGTACGAATCATTTCCCTAGTAAGCAAACGATACACTGATAATGGTCGTTTTTGTTATGAGGACATGCTGCTAATTCAGATATGCTATCTAAAAATGAGTCTAAATAATATCAGTACCCGTAATTTCTGTCAGGAAACAGCTGGTGAAGTACAAAGCATATTGTCTTGTGGCAAGGATTCCCTTAAAAAAAAAAAAAAAAAAGTTTTCCAGAAGTCAATTTATAGCCTTATAGTTTAAAATTATAGCATATATAGCATCAGTAGTGAAGATTATAACAGTCAATTCATCCTAATAGATCTAGTTAGAAATCACATTGGGTTATCTCATTTTAACAACAGTAGCATTGGCAATAAAGATAACAAACGTCTTCTTGGCAAAAAGTGTTTGCATGTTGGCAAAAAGTCAAGAGGTCATTTCAGCTACCAGCAGTGCTGAGAGGTGACATATTGTGCTTGTTTTATTAGTAAGAGCGTCATATGATAACCTTATGATGTGTGTGTGTGTTTTTGTGTTCATATTCCTATGTTTCTCATGCTGAAATGATCACCTGTCAAGTGTTCTACTTAAGTATTGCTAATTAACCCTAGTATAAAAATATAATATATAATTCTACCTTCAAAAATATTGTGATTCAGTATGTTATCTGTGTGTGTGTGTGTGTGTGTGTGTGTGTGTGTGTGTGTGTGTGTGTGTGTGTGTGTGTGTGTGTGTGTGTGTGAAAGAGTACTAAAAGGCACAAAGTAAATAAATGCGAGCTTGGAGCTCGGCTGTCTCCTAACCCTTCTTTCACACTGACGTTCCAGCAAGAGATGGAGAACTTTTTTCCTTATTATTCTCTAAACAATACTGTATAAGAACTACTGTATTTACATAGCATTTACAACGTTTCAGGCATTCTAAGTAATCAATATATGAATTTAAAGGATACAGCAGCACATGTATAGGTTTTATTTAAATACTATGACCTTTTATGTAAGACATACATAAGCATCCACAGATTCTGCTATACCTTTGGGAGGAATTCCCAGACAGAGGAGCCAATCAACACTACCAGTTAAAAATTTGGACAAACCTTCTAATTCCATGGTCATTTTTCAGACATTTATTTCTTTGTACACTGTAAAACAATACTGAAGGCATCAAAAATATGCAACAATCTCATTTGGACAGTTATGTTACATTTATCTGCTACTTGTAAGTAAGCTCTGTAAAATCTTCAGCTCTAATCTGAGGTGCTGTTTGTTAATTGGTGATTTCTGAGGCTGGTAACTCTAAACGAACTTCTCCTCTGCAGCAGAGGTAAGTTTTGGCCTTCATGAGAGCCAGTTTCATCATGGTGCTTGATGGGTTTTGCAAATGTACCATTCCAGAACAGTTGACTTTTATGTCTTAAAATAACAGCTGACTGTTGTGGTTGCTGTTGTTGTTACTTAATTACCTAATGCCGTATGTATTGTTTCACAGATTTGGAAGAAAAAAATCCAGTATTATTTTAGAAAGTGTCTTGTCTCTGGTACAGTATCTCACATCGTCAGCTGATCACAAGACTATGGAGTACAAGACTATTAAACAGAAACATACACTGTGCATTTTAAATGCACCCATTTCATCTTACAAATTACCTGACATTTCGTCAACACCAATAACCCATGTGTGACATACTACATATGTAGCTAATCTTATTTCACATCATATTTCTCTTGTAGTGTCTGTGGGAAAGCCTTTAAGACCACTTCTAAAAAAGTATCCCTACTGGGGTTATCCCATTTGGCAACCCGAAATGCAGCTTTTAATACATCACTTTCTCGACTGTCGTGAACAGTAAATCTAGTATATTTACTACCTCCTACCAAACTACAAACGTTTTGCGTGTCAATCCATTTATGTGACTCCATGCTGCTCAGACTTGTGCTGTGTTGAAAGTGATCTGTAAATGTTACTCATACAGACATGACAATGACAGTCATTTGCCAGCAGATTTATGGAAATAAGTGCATAACGATTGGAAGGGGCTTGAAAATGGCTTTAGTATACTTTGAATACTTAGTAAAATCATTAGACATGTTGGCAAAAAAATCACCATGATATTCTTGGCGAGTGCAGGGGTGGTCCTACTATCCACTGTCTCTACCGAGACAGCTGAACAAGCCCATTTGAGACCCTGTGCTCCTGAATTTATTCAACAAATGTGCACAACGCTTGGCCAGTCGAGCAACTACATGACTGTAGCCACTTTTGTCATCACCCAGTTGGGATTCTTACATTACTTCATAAATTTTACAAAGTGATGTCACTATCACACAATGCAAAGATGCAACTGATTAGCCACTCAAAACCGACACACACACAGACATGCACTAATCTGCTTGAATTACATAAGGCCTATTCCTTTCGAAACCTTTTAAGTCTGACAGAGAGGCTTCTCTGACTCCATCTTTCCCCTGAGGTTATGTAGAGAAAGCTGAACAGGTCTGATGAACATGGCATGACATGTGTTATTGCATTCCAATGCATGCAATCATTTTTATCTAGGTCAGTTTTCAGTTCTCCTGCTGACCTGAGAGACTGCCTACCCCACTATCCCAACAGTCTTGGTAATGCCCCCGGAGCCTGAAAGAATGTAGAGACAGATGGCACAGATGCCGTGCCAAATGCCACACAAAGCCGGCTCAAATGGAGCTGGCTGGGGCTTGGTTTGTCCCATGAAAGCGAGAGTGAAGGCATCTCACTGTGAAGTGATACGAAAATAATCTGAGTGTGCCATGCAGGAGTGTTTAGTACACTGCAGAGAGTTCATCTCTGTCATTGGTTCATCTTTTTCTTTAATCTGCTACTGGCACAATCAAAGGCCTGGAAAATGGCACCAGTTTGCTTCCTGGGAAAGAGAGGAAGCTCGACCGCAGGACAATAGATCGCTTATGCAACGAAGAGTCCGAATTTAGCACGGCTTTGGCCTGGGATGTTTTGGTTCTTATACTACAGGGCGAGGGCTGTTTTCTTCCTCCAAGCCACTATAAACATGTGCTTTAAATTTAGATGCACTAAAAGCAGAGATGTGGGCAAAGAAACTGGCAGCGTGGTAAACACAGCTGTTTGGCATCTCACATTCCAAAAGAACAGAAGCTCAAAGTAATTTAATGGGACAAAACAAGTGGTGGAAATCAAAGAACCGGACCTCATATGGCACAAATTCTTGCAATTCATGATACATATCTATTTGCATTTATTTGCAGTAAAACATACTTGTCCCACCATGTGGAGATCAGGGCACAGAGCATGTAACTGTAAAGACATATGTTTCCTACTGTATATGAAATGAGAGAATTTGAAAAAAAAATGTCCCGTACATGGTACCTCTATCTAAGTACCTAGGCCTAAAAAAGAAAATTATTAGCAGCAACACATTTCTTATCTCACTTATGGTTTGTCTTTTACCATGTAGTTCATTCTGTTTTCAGTACTTATAGTATCACCTAATGGGATAATATGAGAGAAAAGAGGGAGAGAAAGGAAATGTAATAGAGAAGACAGAAAGAGGAGGAAAAATGAAGGTGTAAAATGTTTAACCAACCAATATTCTAAACTTAAATCTTTTCACACATTCTTTCCTAATTTACATTTTTTAAAATAAAGGATCAGAATTTTTTCTTGTTTTTTTTTTGGTGAATGCTTTTGATATTAACTTAGACATTATTCCCATCAACACAGGACTAAAAGCGTCTTATAGCACCATATGTAATGTAATTTGGCAGAGATGTTACTTTAGTTTTTTGACCTTTTGACGTGATTGTGTGATGATTTAGTTAGATAAGTTTGCATTGAACTAGTCCAGCAGCTAAGAGCTGTCCTTACTTTTTAACTATAAAAGTTTTGTAGATAGATATTCTAAAAAATATGTATTTTAACAGCCATTGCAGAAAACCCATTTTAAGTCATTGTACTGTAATAATGGCTTAAATGCCATGTAAAAACACCCAGCAGATGATCTGGCATTAAGTCATCAAATTAACTTTGTTTGGTTACAAGCAGCCAAAAAGTACAGCTAAATCTATTCAGTGAATAATTCAGTGCAGGTAGAGATTTACTGAAGTATTAAACACATGTTGTATATTTGTCCTCAGGGTGTCCAATCCATACTAATGTAATACACAATATGTGAAATAAGCCATGCTTGTACTGTATGTCTTGAACAATAAAACTCTTTTCATAGAAAAAACTTTCAGTTAACTTTTATTTGGCTTTACTAGGATTTACTAGGCCTATAGGCTTGAAATTGAAAACACATAATTTGAGAAGGCACCCTCCACCAAACTGAATTAGTTACCAGTTTTTATTAGAAGTCATATAATTAGTTGAACCAAATCAACCATACAGTATGTGTGCATATAAAGTGTCACACGATTACGATATAAACTACCTAAAGAAAAGGCCTCATGAGAAATGGTACTCAGTGTGGGAAAAGTATAGTTTGGTTCTAAATAAAATAAACAGAGCACCATTAATTTCCACAAATGTACAAAAAAAATATTTCCGCAATTAATTCAATTATAAAGAAATAATAAAAGCTACTTTGAAGTGGTTCAAAACAGAGAACCTGAATATGTTAGAATGGCCCGGTAAAAGCCCAAACCCTAATCAAATTGACAATCTGTGTTGAGATTGTATTATTACTGATCTGTAAAATGGTCTCCACTTAATTTGACAAAACTCTGACAAGAAGATTAGGCAAAACTATTATGCCCCAAAAGGGCTGAACTGATAGAGACATATTCCAGATGCTGTTATTGCAGACAAAGGTGGATCAAGCACATTTTCACAGATTCATGAATACTTATGCAACTAACAAATATGCTGTATACCAACAAAAAAAAACATAAAAATATATCTCTGCTCCTTTAAATTTAAGCATATTTTTTAAAACAAGTGAAAAAAAAATCCCAAATTACATTCAATTAAATTCCCGGTTTTATCACAAATATGAAAAATGTCAAGGAGAGCACTTTATACAGAATTTAGGCAATTAGTTGGCTCCAGCCTTATTTTCTTAGGCAATGTATAACTTTCATATGCCGGCCAGAGGTGATTCATTACAATCTAGCTTGACAGGTATATTCACTCATCATTCATTAAGTCAGACAGGCAGAAGGGATTAAAGCATAAGATGCGCCCGTTCTCTTCAGCAGCCTCATTAAAAACACTCAAGCTTGCATACACACATGGCTTGATAGTAACAAGATGTGAATCTCACTTTCCTCTGATGTGCCTCAAAAACACAGTTTTATAGTATAATAAAAAAAAAATAATAATAAAGGTCGAACAACACCACATTGGTTAACTTCAACAACAATTTTTTTTAAATTTAAATGATAAATAATAATAATTAATTACTTTTTGATACCACCTCGTAGTAAACATATATGCATTATGGGGTGGCATAATGACACAGCAATTAATGTTGCTGGCCTAAATGTTGTAAATCCTGACCTTAGGTTTTACTGTTCGTGTTGAGTTTCACCTAGTTATGCACCTAGTTATGCCCAGTGTCCTCTGGGACAGGTTCTGCATCTACTATGTCCCTAACCAGGAGAATGCAACTGCTGAAAGAACTGTATATAAAACAAACAAAAAAAGGGAAAATTTCCTGACTGACTAGTGAAAAAAAATCATGTTGGAACACACACAAAAAAAACATAGATAGGATCTCATAACCTGATGTCTCATTTGTATAAGACTCACACGATAAGATTCACTGATGAACTCAGAGACAGGTCAGTTTGAGACACCTCATCCTTCCACCCTCTCGTCCTCTGTACCCCATTAGTCACAGAACTGAGTGTGTCAGCCAGTCTCTGCACCTGTTTTGTCGCACACAGTCATACACACACACACTTACACACCCGAGGGAATAATTATTTCCTTGGGAAAAAGCCTGAAGCTCTGTAGATTGGCAGATTTTTTTTTATTATTATTATTTGACTCCTATACACACATTTGTCTTCCTATTCGTGTGAGGACCTTCCATTGACATAAATGCACAGTGAATAAATACAGTACAATGCTCCACCTGAACCTGATACCTGAAGTAGTTTGTCTTAAAAACAAAAAAAAAGCTTCAGCACCACCCAAACTGTCAGATAGTCCTATCTTTGTGAAGATATTTGGTTCCAACCAGGGTATAAAAATGGGCTCACACACACACACACACATTTTAATTCGTTCTTCAGACATAGTCTTTGTTTCTTTGTCTTACTTTCCTCAACAGCAGTCACATATGCAAGACCCAGCACACTGAAAAAAAAATCTTCTAAGGTGTGTGTGTGTGTGTGCCACCTTTATATCTGCTGAAAGCTGCCTTTGTACACAGAGCAGTAATATGTATTTCAAAGAGGTGCCTGCTACCTTGATCTGCTTGACTGCTCACATTATTTAAAGCGCATGAAGGGAAATCAACACCGGTTAAGCTCTGCCTATTACACTGGCACATGTTCCTCTCGCTCAACCAAAGGATGGTTTGAATAAAAAAATGAAATAAAATTCAAAGTTCAGTGTGAGTGTTAAACCTGATTCAGAGACGATGAAGATAGTAAGAGTTTTATAAATATTATATGATATTATAAATACCCCGAGTCTATAGTCTGATTTTGTTAAAAAAAATTTAAACCTTAAACTTAAAAAAAAAATTAAAGTTATCAAACGTTTTTCGAAGGTATAAAACTCAAAAGTTTTATTCCTTAGCTTTATTCACCAGCTTCACAAACAAACTGAATTATTAAAGTAGCCCATTCCTTATAACATTAGTTTTAACTTAAACTTAAAAAACCAAGTTCCTCATATAAGCAATACAAACTAAATTCAAATACAAGAGTTTAACATTAAACTTCAAACTTTTCCTGAGCAGCACTTATCTCTGTCATCCGCCATACCTATTATTTCTAAACAAACTCAGCAATAATTTTACAAGTTTAGAAATAATACACTCCTACCACGAATGTCAGAGAGAATCGTTTAGAGTGTACTACTTGTAGAATTATAAAGAAAAAGTGACGTTTTACCCCCTTAAATGCCTCCAGAGTTGTGAGAACGAGGCTGTGTTTCGAGGCTAATTAGCGCACTTGGTGTTTTGAGACTGCTGAAAGTGTGTGTAATGACTGTGTTTTTTTTTAATGTGCATGACTTCTGATAAAAGTAACATGATTAAAAATTTGCTTCCTCTGCACCACTCAGTAGCTCATGCATTGGCATAGAATCGGTTCCAACGTGTTCAGTCATGGCTGCTCAAGTAGAAAAACAGCCAATTCCGGTCACTGGCTGATCGACCAGTGCATCTCAATTATAAATGTTATGAATAATTTAAAAATCGATTGTGGAGTCAGTGTGGCGATACATGGACCAGCACACAAAAGAATCTCGATTCATAACTGAATCTTTTTTCCCTCAGCTCTAGTAAGAGTTATGACTTCGATTAGTAGGCTATTAGATAGAGAGGATATACAAAAAAGTGAAGAAGGGAACCTGGACTGTAAGCCACTGGCCAGGCAAATAATAATAAAAAGCAAAATTTAAATCAGAAATGGCTTTTTTTTTTGTTTGTTTATCTTACATAGCACATTTTAGGTTATAGTGGCTAACACCAAATTAAGAATCTTACGCACGTTAACGCAGCTGGAATCAAGGTGTATCCACAGCCTCTGTAACAGCTATAATCCTAAATTTAAATCAAAATCTAAAACTCTGTAACATTCATTCATTTTATCTACTTCTTCTATACGCCATTACTGCACAGTGACATTCCTTTCTTTAGATATCACAGCTTGTTAGAAAGTTGGGGTCAGAGCACAGGGACAGCGATGATTAAGAGTCTTGCTCACGGGTTCAACAGCGCCCTTAATACACTGAGCTACCACTGCACTCTTTGTACATGTTAATTCACTCTAGATACAAAAGAAGAAAAAAAAAAGTTAATTCACAGGGATATGTGTGGTGGATATGCCATATTATGGTATGACTCTCAATTGTCAGTGTTTTATAGGAGTCCCAGTAATTGGTAAATTTTGGCTTTGGAATGTCTTCATGTAAGAGGAGTTTACAGTAAGTGAAATGACAAAATGTGTTCTTGTCTAATTATCTTAAATAGAAAAAAAAGATGTTGGTGAAATAAGTGATATCAGAAACTAACGATTAACTGTTAAAAAGCATGACACGTTACTCATTATTAATATTAAAAATAGAAATCATTGTCAAATCACTGTGGTATAAGCAGAATAACACACTTCAGTCCATTGTGCAGTACAAAACTACTGTCAGAGTTATAAAAATGTTATAAAATATTAATCCACAAGTCCAAATGTAACAACTCAACAGTGCTAGCATATAAAGTCTTTTTTTAATCCTAACTAAAAACTTACTATAAGCTATTTCGGACTAAGCTGAATACCTTACTACACAAGAAGTGGTCTTAGAGAACCCTGTCCACAATATAAAAGCAGAAAAAGAATGCACGAAAGCAAATTTCGAATGTTTTGTCCTGCTGAACAATTTAACAATTGACCAGAAATGTAATCTCTCTTAACAGAATCAATTCTTATTCTGCCAAGAGCAAGCATGCACCATGAATTAAACATGACTCAACCTCTTTAACCAAAGAAAAAGAGACAAATGAAAGGAATAAAAAAATATTCCCTAGATCCTTCAGGCTAAACATAGATTTCTTTTGTGTAGAACAAATCTCACACAGCTTAATTTACTCCCCGAATGTCTCGTTTGTTCTACTGTAAATACCCCAAGCAGACTGATGCTTTATTTTCATACATTTGCAATAATTTCTCTTTTGCTATTACAAGCCTTTTTTTTTTTTTACATAAAATAAGAGCTTGGCCCAATGAGTAATTCTAGACAATGCATTTTCTTTATCATCATCAAAATAAACTGCTTATGCTACATTTAACATACAATGGGTTTTGTCTTCAGACTTTCAGCAAAGTAGTTTTTTTTTGTTGCCAATATTACATATTACAATTTTACAACAGTGTTTCATGCTCAATTGTATTCCTGCCTTAACTGTGTGTCTATGTCAGCGGTTGGATAGGTCACTTGGGGTTCCTCATCTTTCAGGCCCAGTCCAATGTAATGTTCACATTCGTTCTTCCAGCTTCCATGTTGATCACAACTAGGAATATCAATTTAAACTTCATCAGTTTTCATCTCTGAGCAGATCACTGCTTTTGCTTTGTCTTGAGTGAGTTTTAGGGATAAACTGCTATGAAGTCATTCATCTATACATTCGTTACAATTTGAAATTTATATCCAGAATGGTTATTTCTGTAAATCTGTTTTATTAAGAGCACCACACAAATTAATAAAATTTTGCTATACGTGTTGACCTTGTTTGTGCTTTGCCCTTTTGGGCAACCATCACTTTTAAACAACACATTGTGAGTAGTGGTCTGAACAAAGTTGGCACCATTTATGCATATGTTTTCTTTTGTTTTGGGGCTAGCTATGGAATGAGAAAGGACGTCACTTTTTTAGGTTAGTTAGGTTGGTATTGCGTTTAGTTAAAGAGAATTTAATTGGCCTTGTCGGCTTCCGAGGCTTTAACCAGTTCGAGTGAGAATAAAGTACCAAGCTAAAACAATTTTGGTCTCAAAACACCTTTATTCCTGTGCTTGCTGCGGCCTGACCCAGACCGTGTCGCTCAATTGACCGATAATTAAAAGCCTGTGCTCAAACTTTGTGAAGTCACATAAAATACAACTAATGTACAAAACCACTGTTCTGTACCTGAATATCATAAAGAATCTATATTCATAAAGACTCCCAGATATTCTAGAAGATACTGTAAATCACTAAAGCAACTGGTTACTCATTATAAAAAAAACTAAATAGTTAAAAATGTAGAGACATCCTACTGATCTTCGATGTTAAAGCCACTAGCTGAACAGAGACTAGAAACCTAACAATACCAGGGCCTTATAAATATGTTTCCAATGCATTGTTCTATCCCACTAAAGACATACAAACAGTTTGATACAGGACTCTGGAAGCAGATGAAATTCATCTTTAGGGAAAAGCTGTAGTCCCCAATCCATGCATAATGAGCAGTCCACATAAAACAGCTGAGTCAGAGTTTCATCAAAGCAGCCTTTCGCTGCAAGAAAAAATACACAGGAAGGTCAGCCAGTCTTCAACATTTTCCCTCTTGAACAAAAACAAACATTCTGTCTCCGGAATTACAGAGCACTTTGTGAATTTAAAAAGAACTGTCCATGTTGTTCTAAGTCACGCCCTGTTTATTTTGTGTTACCTGCAATAATTTGGTGTGTATAATTTAATTGGAATCAAGTCATACTACTCTCAGAGTAAAATGTGGCGAGTTTATAGTCAACGACAAGTAACAAATTTTTTCTTTTTTTTTAATCTAGATTTTTTTGTCATTTGTCTTCAAGACTGGTCAAAATCAAATCATTTTCTTGTCATGTACATCAATTCTCATCTTTAAACTGTAACTTTCAGGCAATAATATTTGTAACGCTTTATGTTTTTCTACCCATTTACATGAGTATTCCATTACATATTACATAAGCATCATATCATGAGCCCTTATCCATACAGCTGGTAATTGAATTAGCAGAAGTTGAGGTGGAGGATCAAGGTCGAGAGGCCAGAAGACATGGCGTAGAACACTTGAGATCTATCACCCTCAGTCAACACCATACTTTAGACCTGAAATCAATCTAAACAAACTGAAACATGTGTGTCCAGAAAGGACACTGCTAAGGATTAGGTCATGTAACATAGATATTTCAATTAGGGAAGACAGTTAAGCAGTTTGTCATGCCTACAGATTATAAAATGCCCTACTGTAGTAAGACAAAATTATGTCCAGATGTTGCTGTGTTCTCTCAAACACCATGTGTATGCATATTATAGAAAGACAGACAGACACAAAGATACAGTAGATAGATAGATAGATTTTGCACATTGCGATTATTTTGACATATATTGTGACTTAAACTGCAATATTTAACTATGAAATATACCATCTTGTACTCAAGTAGATTCATCTAGACCAAGGGTGTCCAAATCCAGTCCTGGAGGGCCAGTGTCCAACACAGTTTGGTGCTTCTTCTTCTCAAACACAGCTGATTTAACTAATCTGTTAATTACTAGGTTCAGTGGGTGTGTTTAGGTGTTGGTGAATTACAAACTGTGCTGGTCACTGGCCCTCCAGGACTGGATTTGGACACCCCTGATCTAGACTAACAGCAATTTCTGAACAATTAATGCAAATAATGCATCATCACTATCTATATATGCATCTATCTGTCTATTTTTTTTTTAGTTCTGCACAATTAACTACTGTACATCAAAACAATCGCAATTATTTGTGCAATTATTTAATCATGATAGGCTGCTATTTATCAATATTTGTCAATAATTTTAGTATTTTTTCATTTTTTAAAATAATTTTGCAGTGATAAATATCAGCAAACATCTTCTTAATGAGATCATTTGCTGTTAGACTAATAAATACGTTTCAATACAAAATGGTAGATCCAACTACACATACAAGACAGATAGACCGACTTAAACATTCTCAAATCCCACAGTATTGTACTTTAGTGTTATTAAAATTCCAATATGATCCAAATATACTGTATATTTATAAAAACATGGCCAAAAGTTTTGTACGAACATTTGTACAGAACAAATTTGTATGTTGTAGCAGCAATGTTTCTCTTCAGTGTAACTAAGAGCCCCAAATGCTGCAGAATAATAAAACACCTGTGGATAAAAACGAGGCCCATGAAGACATGGTTTGCCAAGGTTGAAGTGGAAGAACTTGAGTGTCCTGCACAAAGCCCTGACCTCAGGCCCACTGAACAACTTTAGGACAAACTGAAACCAGATCTTCTTGTCTAACATCACTGCCTGTCCTCGCTATAGATGTGGCCGAATAGACACAAATCCCCGAAGCCACATTTTAGCCGCAGCCACAGTTGAAAGCCTTCCGAGAATAGTGGAGGTTATTACAACAGCAAAAGGGGACTAAATCCAGAGTTGGATTTTCAACAAGCACATATGGGTTTCCAGAAACATTATATATATGTGTATTTAATCAATAGCGGTAAAGAATTACATTCAAAGCTAAAACGATGTATATAAAAATATGCAAACTGATTTATTATAGTTAAATGAAAGTCAAGGCATTCTATAACAATACTGTCCTTAAATCGGCACTGCTGTGAATCATTAATGAATGACGAGAAAAAGCTATCTCACCTAGAATAATGGATGATGTTTTACCTGTGTATTATTTTCAGTATTAAATTTTTCTGTAGGCAGCAGTGAACAAAATCTATTGGAAACCTGTGCAAAGAAAATGTGTCTTAGATTTTTCATTAGGATATGATTGTCTAACAAATTGAAGAGCTTTAAGCCCATATACAGTATAGACATATTTACTAATCTCATGATTACAGTCTTATTCCATGGCCAGATATATATATATATTATATATATATATATATATATATATATATATATATATAATTATATATTTTTTTTTTTTTTTTTTTTTTAATATAAACACTAATATAAAAACAAAAATAGTTAAAGTTGTCTCCATTTAAGATATTTTTCATTGTTACCTCCCTTTTTTTTACAGTGCATACAGATGAAACAGACTTGTCAATCTCTCTAGTCAGTCTCTTCAGTATTGTATTTCATATGAAGTTTTTTCATGACTATGCACCACTGAGCCTAAATCATCCCAGTGCTACACAAATCCCTGCACATTACATCAGAGTACCTTTGAGGAAAACTATAAGGAAAGGCATACTGGCATATATATATATATATATATATATATATATATATATATATATATATATATATATATATATATTTTTTTTTTTTTTTGCCATGGCAATCCAGTCTGTTACATTACATCAAATGAATGAGTGTGATGGATAGTGATTGCTGACCTAGAAAAACCTGCACTGATTGGTGAGCACTCAAGGGGAAACAAAAATCCAACAGCAACAGATGCTGGGAATCAATATGCGTGCCACCGGAGAATTAAAACGAATAGGGACTTTCTATTGCACTGCCACACAGTGTATAAATACTATCTCTGTTGTGGTTTAATCATTGAAGCTTAGACTACAAAACCTGACAAACCATCATAGTCATTTCAAAAGCAGTAATTTAGGAAGATAATCCATGAAAGGACAGAGTTGATGCCAAAGTGCAGTATTTTCCAATAACAGCATGTACTAAAGTGATTTATACCTTTTATATTGTAGCAATTTGTGAATATTTAATTTTTTTTCATTTATTAATGAATTAGATGTCATGCTTTTTAATCTTTTATGGTTACATTTAATGATGTGGAGCATCTGTAAGACAACTTCGACTGTCAAATAACAGTCATTTCTTCACTAGCCTCATTTTTCCATACTTTTTTTTAAACTACAGCATGCTGAAGACTCCTTCCATAACTGTAAAACTAAATTCCTCCAACAAGTAAACCAACCCACTACTGTACTATGCAAAAGAAATATACTGTACTATGCAAAAGTCTTAGGCTCCCATTGTTTTTTTGTTTTGTTTTTTTACTTCCAAACATTCGTAAAAATTCTTTTAGGAAAAAATTTAATTGATTTGGAAGAAATCTTACGGGAAAATATCTGCAGGCCAGAAAGAATTGTGAAATAACAGCACCTTTGAAATCCATTTCTGTTAGCCTTAGATTGCATCATACATATTCATGTAACTGAGCTGTTACTAAAGAAATAAGAACATTAAATGGAGAACATTAACACAAAGCTTTACTTTGAATTAATAGTTGTCAGTGCTGCTGTTATAAATGATATATAAACCCATATCAGGTTAGAGAATATATCAATGCTGTATAATGTACTGTATTAATGCTATTCTTCAGTCTATACTATTAATAAGAATGGTGAATATATTTCATCACAATCCAGAGTGACATGCAGATGACAGAAGGCCAGTGGGTTTGATTATTAGGTCTGTCTTAAGCTGGTGGCTAAAGAAGATGAGAAATCATTCCCTCCCAAGCCAACAAGCACTCATTAAAATTCCACCATTCCGCCCTCCCAGCATGCACGGCTACTTGGTTGCTATTGGATACCAGTCATGCCTAATAACCTCAGGCAGCTGGTCAGTCAACAATCAAATCATGATACACTAATGCCAGACAAATTGTCCATCATGGCTGATTAACATGTTGCAGCTCCTGTGGCTTGATGCTTTTTTTTCAGGAAGATGAAATCGTTTATGGATTTGGAAGAAAGGGGAACTGTCAATGACAATAACAGTCGTGGATGATGAAATATTTAATTTACACTGGAAATCAAGTCATTTAACAGCAGCAGGTGGTCCTGTGTTCGCTAATAGCTGTATGTCAAAACATCTGGAATTGCACAAGACATCCGCTTCAAATATGTTATGTTTTAGTGTGTATTTTTAATGTGCAGTAACATAATTTTAAGCATTTCCTTTCATCACTTGATCAATCATTTGAAATATATGGATACTATACCGTACGACATGGTAACAGATAAAAACAAGCACCTTGCTAAAGAAAATCAGTTTGGCTTTTGGTGTTATTAGTATTAATCCTTTAAGCTCCTCTCACTGGCCTTTAGCCTTCTGCGCTAATCTTTTGCATTGACTTTATCTGGTGTGCGGTCCTGCAAATGAGCTATTATTCCACAGGAATATATTAACATAATGTCAGGCACAGAGCCGCCTCTGTCTTAACACGTCTCAAAACCTGTCCATTCCTCTGAGGGTACATTAGGTTGAGGAAAAAGTGGCTCTCCAGTGCGGTAGTGGGATCGGACATGCTACTGAATAAGAGATAGAACCGCACTTCAATTTCACTAGCACTTTTTAATTAGCACCTATCTTATAGTCTTCTTGTCTAGTGACTGCTCCCATTTTGGTATGACCAGGGACCCAAAAAGAAAGAACATATTTATTACAAGCAACTTAGATGCTTTTTAATCTAATTGATTTCCCAAGCGCATGAAAAGTAAAAAAGAAAAAAAAGTTAAATCTGGAATAAACTAGAATGCCAAACTGCTGACAACTCTAAAGAAAGCTTGTCAAACTGCCTCTAAGACGAGTCACATGCTGGAACGTTTACAAAAATGAATAAGTGAGCTGTGCATGAGCCCTTCTGTTTCAGTAACTGAGCAAATCGTTTTGCCACTTGGCAGCATTTTAATGTTTCTCTCGGACCCTGAACCAAGTTTGTCTTCATCTAATGTGCTTAACTTGCAAAGATCAGGGACGCTTCATTATGTCCTTTGCTGGTGATAATTAAGTTGTTGGGATGCCAACTACTGACATTTGCATTAGTCAAACGCTGACTGAGGTAGGTCCGCATCTCTCCGGGACATTAGTTAGTCTCATGGCACTAAATGATTCTCAAAATCACTCCACAATGGCAAATAATATGGTTTAACAGTGAGATAAACACTTGTCGTGGTCGTGACATCTGAATAACTGGTATGCTTACGTTCCTATCTACAAGACAATATGACAGAAGAAGGTCTTATAGGAAGAATAAAGAGACTTAAAAAGAAAAATATGGAAAATATTATCATCATGTGTTTTATATTTAAATGTATCTGAATATAATTTTTAGAGCTCAAAATCTAAATACTGCCTGATGCATTAATTTACTTACAGACTTGTGGTCACACAGCGACTTGTCAATCAGTGTTCCAAAGATGGTAGGCTACGAGGAAAGACAAATGAATTCAAGTTTATTTACTGAATTGAAGTTAGAATGGCTGATAATGATATCTTCATGTACAGTATTTTAAATTCAATTAAATTACATTTTATTTGTATAGAGCTTTTAACAATTGTCATTGTCTTAAAGCAGCTTCACACATCATAAGAATTATGGAGGTTTGTATGAAATGTGAATGCGTATGAATCAAAATGATCAGATTGTCTCTCTATGAGGGTGGATCGAAATTTATGCTTGTATATTAAAACTTCTGTCTTATTACGGCTTTCCGTCTCCCCAGTAACTGATGTGCAGGTGAGAACGTGTTACTGTACATCAGTTCATTTGTAACTGCAGTGTGAGAAAATAATGGATGTGATTTGTACGAAAGAAGATCAGCATGCACTGATTTGTTTTGTTGTGGTCTGATGGTGGAACTGGTGCTGAAACACCTCACAGAAGCGTTTGGACCGATTCTCTAAGGAAGGTGAAAGTTTCTTAAAGGGACAGTATTGGAACATTATCAGGAAAAAAGGTTCAACAATCAACAGTGCTTATTACATTGAGATGCTAATTGAAGAGCTTTGGATTAAGCACAGAGGACTGCTATTCAAGGACGTTGTGATCTTGCATGGCAATGCATATCCACAGACTTCTGGCCACATTGTCTACACTCTGCAAAAACTTTGTTTTGAGGTGTTAAATCATCCTCCCTATAGTCCTGACATTGCTTCATTAACTTTCATATGTTTGGTTGACTGATAGCAGCCCTACAAGGGTGAAGGTTCACTTCTGATGAAGAAGTGAAGACGGTGGTGCATTTGGGCCCCACAGCTCAGCCTAAAACATTTTTTTAATGTGAGAATATGAAAGCTTGTTGACAGAAGAACAATGTGTATTGAAAAGCAAGGAGATTACGATGAAAAATGATATTTTCATTTATTATTCTTAATAAATAATAAAGTATTTTCTTAATTGAAATCAATAACATTTATATATAAATAAATTTAAATTTAAAAATATATATTTATTAAGGCAGTTTGATAGAGTCTTTAAAATCCTGTTTAATCTAGGCATCAATGTCACCTTCTATGTGTGTGTGTGTGCGTGTGTGTGTGTGAGCAAGAGACATAGAATGTGTATAATACATAATACGGGGCATAATGTTTTGCATTGTGATGTTACGGCTGATCGGTGTAGATATGGCAAAAACAAAACTGGCAGTAGGACTTTTTTTTTTTTTTAATCTTCAATATTAGCATTTGCATTAGTGAGAATGAGAGTGAAATCTTTCCCACTGTGCTTCTTGTCAACATTTATCTCCACGATTTATTTTCAGTGTTTAAAACCATAAACGCATAAAGTAAATACATTTAACTTTGTTCCAGCAGAAAATCTGCTTAGTGATTAAATGAAAGGACTGGAAAGAAGGGGGAAATATCGTTCATCAATAATTACTTAAAGTACCCCTCTCAAGCATATCACACCCAGGACTACATATCACCGGAGACCTTAAAAACGCAACGTTTAATGACCAAGCTACGAGAAAAATGATGCTAATAAAACAATTGAATTCATTACGCGTGTAAGCAGATGTCTTCACAGAAATGAATGACCATCATCGCTCGTTTTAATGTCGATGCAGAAGAGCAGGGCTCATTTAGCTAATTAAAGTCCGGGCCTTAAATAAAGGAACGGCCAACACAGCATGAATACTAAGTGCATGAACCTGCAAATCCAGCAGCATGTGGTCTAAAACTATTAATGAAAAAGCAGTCATATCATCTGCTCCTGTATTCTGAAAGAGAAGCGGCGGTAGAAATACAGGAAAATCAAACTGTTCGATGAGGGGGCTCGATTTTATTTAAAATCTAAGAATATAATCTATATGACGAGCAATAAACACTTATCTAGCCCACATTCTGAGCACAGTGGTTTCCTCAATGTTGACTTTTTAGCAAACGACCTGGAACTAACTATACTGAGAAATACAGTGGCCTGGCACAAAACAAGCTCTTTGAGAGAGACATTTGCATGAGGGTTACCATGGTCCTGGTTTTTACATATGCCAGATAGGTTTGAAACAACAAATCAGAAATGTGTGTACACAACGGTGAACTTGATTCCAATGCAAATACATATAAAAAGAAGGCTCCTTTTTGTACTGTAGGTCTTTTTGTGTGGCTTTTGGAACATCACTGAAGTGGATATGTTGCTGAGACCTGGCAAACCTGCAGACCAGTGGCCAGGGAGCTTAATGTTTAATTAGCCTGCATGTTTCATTCTGTTCCATTCTAATGCACAGCTTCTGTTTCAATACACCCTGCTTGAGTCTAAAAAGATCTCACATCGAGTTTCAATTATTGTACTTATGCAATATTAAATGTTTTACGCTATAAAAACATGCAATGCTTATTCGTGCTGTGTCGGAATTACCTCATATTAAGACACTATCGTATCATGTTATGTCAAATTGGAACTTTGTGTATAATTACCTTGCTGATCAAGCAGCTAATTCAAGTTTTTTTATAAAACTACAAACAATCAAAATCGCTGCCTTGCATATCAAGGGCTCGCTGGATTTTTCCATACAACACCGAAGTCCTGATATTAAAGTGAGTCTCACTGACACGGCAGTAATCTTGGCGATGCTCCCAGACAGACATTTTCACTCATGCAACTCACTTCAATAAGGAGCAACCCATTAACCTGAAATGGATCGATGACCTTTCAAACAAGCATTCAAAAATCTGTTCTCTGACAAAAATGTTATAAATAATGTGTGCTTGCTGGCTCTAAACTCAAAGAGGTATTTTGGTATTGTGCATGCACATTTCTCAAGCATCAGTGTAAAAAACACTTTGCTGTTAGCATCTTTACATGTTTACATAGCATCTTTATATGAGTATCTTTATTTAAGTTTTTTAAAGCCATCGTACTGAGATTGCATATTTTAAGCACTGACCTGTCTGTACCCAAACCATCTCAGTTACGTCCTAAAGCTAATCAGCATACATATAACCTCAAGGGATGTTTGTCGTTTGCAGGATTACAGGATGTTGAGAAAGAATTGCAATTCTGTTCGCAATACAAGAACTGAATGGCTATGATTCAGACAGGTCACATTTACAGGAAACAAACATATTTACAATAAATTACTGCGAGTATTACGTAGTGATACATAGTTTAACATAAAACATAATCCATAATTATCCAGAACATGTAATAGCAGAATCACTTGGCTGATGCTTTGGCGGATACAACCAAGCTAAAGGTCTTGCTGGAGGACACAAATCATGGCACTTTGTCTGTGCTGGGATGTAAACACATAACCTTCTGAGCTGTAACTGATCTGAGTGACCACACCTAACTCAACTAGTTTGCATTGATTCATTCAAATTGGTAAACTGTTTTTAAGCATCAACCAAGTAAGCAAATGTACTAGATTCTTAAACACTGTACCGTTAATATATTTTAAATTTTCCTACAGTACTATACTGGTAACCCAGTTAAGTACTGTTAAATATAAAGGCAGAGCGTTTTCTACTGAAGCATGACTTCCTGGAAAGTTTTTGAATAGTTTGCTGTCTGGGCTTCTGAGTGTGAAATACAGTATGAAATGTACTCAGTGATAACACACACATTGTGTTATAGCATCCAGCAATGTAGAGAAAAGGAACAGGAAAGGAAGTGCATGCTAGTGTAATAGATAACCAGTGCGTAGGCTTCTAGACATTTGACAAGTGAGAACACATTTATATCATCCATTCATGCATTATACACGAAATGCCACGTAATACTGTACTGGCATAAGAATTAAATAATGTGCATTACCAAAAATGTGCATTACCAAGAAAAGATTCAGTTTCTTACCTTAAAACCCATCTTAACGATTTGCAATTCAGTGCCACCAAATCAAACCAAATCGCTGTGCATTAAGTAGTCATTTGCATATTGGCTGATGCCCTAATTTGTCTGGAAAGCACCAGACCTAAGCATTTTACAAAACTGAGGAGGTACTAACTAATCGAATAGAATAGTTCTGCATTTTATTTCTGACCATGATATTTTGATCAAATGGATGTATTTCAGATCATTTGACCTGGACCGATCACATCTGAGGCTTTCATTTACTTAATTTTTATCCGTAACTTTTATTTATTTCATTTACAATATCTAAAGCACCTTTCTCGCTTCTGAAACTACTTTTACTGCTTTATGTAGCCAGACTCAGGTCGCTAAAGCTAATCTTAGCTCTGCTGTTAGAGACAGACAATAACCAGAAGCAAGTCTCAGACAGATATAATCAAGTCAGCCCTCCTCTTTCTAATCATTTAGAGTAGAGTGTTGGCAGATGCTTGAGTGAAGGCACAGTATTGCATGCTCTTGTGTAATGATGGCCATTAAAATCCTCAGCCCTTTGTGACATGAAAAGGGGGAAATCAATAAGTGTGTGTGTGTGGGTTTGATTAATTAACGTATTGTGTACAGGGATTTCCAACCCTATCAAACCTATTAACATGAGCATATGTGGTTGTTACACATATATACTTTATGTCTATAGATAAATCCATCATCAATTAATTTTGGCTTTCATGTTTTTAAAAAAATATCTTAATTTATACTATCTTTTTTAATATGTCATAATGGTTAATTAATTACTCAAGCCAGTTGCTGAAGGTTGCTAACAAGCTCCTCTTAATTAATTACAAACATCGCGATTCCCATTATTGACCCATATTTATTAGGTCTCTAAAGTCCCGTCAATCAATCAATCAGATCCTAGAGGTAGACAGCATTTCATTTTATCCCTTTGATCCCTCTGGACCCAGTTAAAGTGCTTTTAGAAGAAACATAAGGCACTGATTTTTTTAGAGCTTGTTTTGAGAATGCTGAATTACATATACACAAAATACACATTGTGACATAAATTAATAGCCTTAACAAATGAATAAATAAACTTATACACAAATGTAAGGTTGTCTTTCATACTAGTGTGTTATACAGTACAGAGAAGTCTTTGTTTTATGGCACCATATTAAACCACATCACTGTCACTGTTACACAGCAAAGGACAAAAGTATAATTAAATTTGCAAAGCCAGCTGCAGTTTTAGAAAATACAATCATGATATTGTTTGGGTGTAACCTGAACTGATTTTGACCTTTGGAAAGTCGGGGAAAATCATTTGGGACATTAAACTGGCTTCAATTTGTTGTATTTGTCTCACATTGATTATTTCTAGAAGATTAACTGTTTTACAGCTTGTTCACCTGTGGGGTTTAAATACAAGGGGCGTTCAAGTCAAACCAGGACTTTTGCTTATAACAGAACAGAGTTATGAGAATAAAACTTCCTTTATATCTCTGTAAGTATACCTTGCAACACTAATGCACTTATACCAACGTTTCACTAGCACTTGTACCTGTATACAATCAAGGTAGAAAGATTTCTCAGTGTGCCAGTGCCATAATCAGACTGTCATCTTCACTTCTGAAACACTGGCCTCCCAGGAACTCCTTTAAAGGACCAAACATGTGGAAATGTCTAGGAGTGAGGTCCGGACTATACGGGGGATGTGGCAAAAACTCCCAGCCAAGTTCTTGTAATGTGCAAGTGGTGTCGGTGAATGATTGGACAGACAGTTCCTACAGATGGATGTGTCTCTTCCACAAGCTTTAAAAAAAAGCCTTCTTTAAAAAACATTTGCATCATTCAAAGCTTTTACTGCAACTTGTTGTCTTATCACCCATCTCATCTGTAAATGTGCACCAGTTTTACACTTTACATTCATGAGTAATTTAATCACAAGTCCGAGTTTTAATTAACTGCATGTAAAAATCTATCAATTTTGAAGTTTAAAAAATATAGAAAATTGTGCAATGCAATAACATGATGACAAAAATAAACAATTAACCTGGTTTCTAAATGTAAAAAAAATGTGAAAAAATTTGAAAAACGACGCGTCAGCATTGAATATCATTATGTTGTCAATATAGATATAAAGAACACATTGTCGCATGACTTAATTATCTCAGCAGGAACTTATCATGAACTGATACTAAGACAGTGTGGTGGTTTAGGACAGACATAAAAAGCCCTGTCCAGGTTGTTTTGTTGTTGTTTTAGCACGACACAAAAAAGGCAGATAAATCACAGCGCTAGACTCTTGTGAACTTGTCAACATTAACGAGCAATACAAATTCAGTAGATCCATCTCTTAAACGTTCCCTATATTTGATGAGCCTTTTCTAGCAAGCTTTTCAAAGGCATTTCTCTGACTCACTCAAGAATCCACATTCTGTCTCTTGTTAAATAGGAAGAGGAACAAAAGAATAGAGTCTTAAGAGCAGGGGCACATGGGAGGGGGAAGACGTGGTGCCCACAGCCACTAAACCTCCACAATAACCAGTCCCTGAATGCTGCAGGATTACAACGGTGCAAGATTTTATTTTAATCTATCTTTTATTGTTATAATCTGAGTCCATAAATCCAAGACAGAGTTCATCAAATAAAAGGAAATAGATGGTTTGGAATCATCATTCAGTAAAAAATGACTCTATTATATTATGTCACACAAAAAAACATTTTAACATTTAACAATTAACAATTTGTTTATGATAAAGAAATCACTATATATGTTCAATAATAAAGAAAAAAAATGATAAGGAAGCCATTTTGCACATCCTGCCTGGCTTTTACTAGGGGTGTAACTAAAAGAACATCGAGCTGAGCTCACCTTAAAAAAAAAAAAAAAACACTCTCAGCCTTCAGTTAACAATGAGCATAAAGTGCAATATTACACACTGACTGTACAAATGTCACTTCTTCAAAGTCTCTTGAAAGCTGAGGGCATTATTCATGAAACCACATAAAATCAAATCGTAACATTTATATAAGCGTTACATAATATACATAACTAGATCACAAAAGATACAATAAAAACCCACACGTATAAGTCAGTTCCGCAGATCTTAAAAACAAAGGGAATGTAAAATAGCTTACATTCAATCAGCTGTACATCACCCAGCCCCAAAAAAGGCATCGGGGTAGGCTGTGACTGTGATTAACTCTGAAACTCAGTTCTTTTCAGTGCCCAGTCTCTAAAAGGCAAAAAAGGTGTTCTGTCACAACGAGAACCTGAATGCGACAAGATGAAAGCGTGCACTGAACCATCCTGAAACATGCTCGCTCTCGCTCTCTCAGTCACATGAGGATCAAAGCCAAGCCTCCAGAGCTTGACTACTTGAATGGCATGCACACTTACACATACACGCGCATACAGACAGACAGACAGACAGACAGACAGACAGACAAATAGATAGATAGATAGATAGATAGATAGATAGATAGATAGATAGATAGATAGATAGATAGATAGATAGATAGATAGATAGATAGATAGATATGTATGTATCTATATGTATCAATGTATGTGTGTTTCAATCGAGACAGAGCTGAGGTACACCCTCTGATCAAGAGTATGTTTCTGCTCCATTACAGACTTCAGTTTTGCCACCATCAAGCATTCAGAGGATTTTTTCATCACAATTCACTTGACTGTCTCATTTGCATAATTAACCAATTTAGCAGGCAATTATTGTAAATTACTCACTTTATGCACCACTGATGAATCATATACAGCTGTAGTTGGTTTTGAGGTTTTAATGCATGTCAGTTAACAAGATAATACATTATGAGTGTGTTCATAAGCGCATATGAGCATGATTATTAAAACATGCTGTATAATTCAGTGATAGCCGAGGGGCACTGGGAGGGAGGGGGGGGTTGGTGGAGCAGCAATCTTCGCTGCCTTAAGGAGACGTTTGTCTTTCAGACTGACCCAAAAATCACAGAAGCGTTACTTACCCGTTGTTTGGAGACATGCCTCAATCCGATATGGGGTTGACTTCGGTACTGTGGAGAACAGAAGACACAGATTATTGCACTTTTCTTTATTTTTGCTCTCTTTAATGGAGGAGCGGTGGAAGGAATAGGCAACAGATTCCTACATGCTGCACTAATGGACATGTGTAAGCACATACTGTGTGTGGTGTCAGTGTAGTTGTGAAATTACTCTCTTCTCTCTGAGGTCATGGGTTCAGCTTTGGGTAAGTCACTTCATAGAATGAGGTTAGTAAAAGTTATTAATAAACATGAACAATAAATGGATATATGAACAGTTAGGCTTGAACAGAGTAAGGGGGCAAAAATAGTTCTACAAGTCATATTTGCTCTACAATGCAAGAGAAGAAAATACTAGTGCTTGTTCGCATAAATATCATAGTTACTTACATTTTCAATATCATTATTCTGCAGTTATGAACGCGACTGTTAACGCAATGGATTACAGCTGGCATTTTTACTGAGGTTTCATCATTTAAAACGAATAAAACTGATGTATGTTAACTTATAAAATGCTCTAATATGCTGTAATGCCAAAATACAATACTAAAATGTCTCCTAATAATACCTCTACACCTTTACCATCATAAAAAATGCAGGAGTCTATAAATATGAAAAAATAATGAATATGAAACATCCTTATTTCCATTCCAGCCCAACCGCTGACCCTACTACAGTATATTACTGTGCCCTATAAAACCGTAGGAAAATAAAAGCACAATTAGCAATTAGTCAATGAGTTATGTGCAAATACTGTATATTAGTTTGTTAGAGACAGACATTATCCATTATCCACATTGTCAGTGTCTGAAGCTTGATTTGCATTATCACATCATTTTTGTTATTCTTTCACTTGTTCTATACTCCATGTCCATAAATTATTTTTCTCATAATCATTAGACACAGATTTTTATACCTATCTATCATTTGGAATCCTGTAATACTTTTACTATTTGACAATAGGCTTAAAGCTGCTGAGGGATTTAACTGAGTTGCATACAGTATTATTAACAGATTTAACTGTAATAACAATAAATGTATTTAATCAGTATTTGCAAGGTCCAATTACAAAAAAATCTGACAAAAGCAAATAACATGACTAAATAGCAAGAATTTAGCTTTTAATGCTTGTTCATTAACATTCACATTTTATTAATTTTAGACATTCAGATGGGTCTCCAGTCTGCGTGTACAAAGGGAGAAAAAAAATCCATTTCCATTTTTGTAGCGTCCAACATAAGCAAGTCAGATTGTTCTCATATAAGGGAAACCCCTCCCCCATCTCCCTCTGCTGGTCGCTGATAGCAACGTGGCTCAGTAGTAGCATATTTATATAGACACTGAAACAGTACGCTTGAAAGAGGGGTGCAACAAAGTGATATTTGAGTTATGAAACAATATTTTGTCTAAGGGTAGTTTCAGCTGGAGTAAAAAAAAAAAACTCTGAGACCTATGTTACACACAAAATGTAAAAATGGTGTGTAAATAGAACCTTTAAAACAGCTTTTAGCTTTCAATGCATGATCATTGATGAACAATTTATGGCTCTGGATAAGTTTAAAGTGATTATGCTTTATTTTATACAGGTCCTACACTACAGTCACATGGAACGCAATGCCTTCACTACCAACAGTCTATTATTATAATATTTCATACATGAATAAAGCTATTGATGAAAAACTATTTCAGACATTTTACTTTGCTGTGTCCTTGAAGAATTCATCTCCCAGTTATAATGATTATTCCATACAAATTCTACAAACATAGAATTTGGTCTTAACACAGATTCGCAAAATCTCAGAGAGAGAGAGAGCGAGAGAGAGAGTGATGAGTGTACCACTGGCAAAAATCATAGAACAGGACAGAAAATCAGTTTCTGAACATGAATGTGTGCTTAACATGTAGTTACTAAAATCACAAAGAAATATATTTTATAATTATGTAAAATAAAAATATATATATTCGTGTTATTCGACAAACTAAAATAATCATAAATATTAAGATTATTTTAATTACAATGATTTAAAACTTTCTGTCTGTAATCCATGGTGATATCCATAGATTGCTGAATTTCCCCCCCTTGAGATGTCCTTTAAAAACTTTTCATTTCTTTGCCTTGGCTTGATTTCACAGTATATACTGAGCCATTATCCATATGTGAAGTGTCTTCCTATCATCTCTGCAGCATTTATGAGCAAAAAGTATAGCTTTTTACAGGGGAGACTTCATCCTGATTCTTCTATCAGCCGTCAGATCATCAGTAAACTCCAATGGGTCAGTTGTATTGGCAGAAATAGATGCTCATCCCATAGCACATACAGCCTCTTGCATGTTTGACAGATGATCGGGCATGCACACCTTTAAACATGAGGCCTACTGTACCTGTCCTACTCAATGTGCTCCTCTTATCATCCTACAAGTTAATCTTCTTCCAGAACCGGGCAGTCTAAACTGTGCATTCTGTTCTTGAGTGTTAACTTTTATGATTGTATGATTTATTTATTTATTTATTTATTTATTTATATCTGTAGACTTTGGCAACAGTGCATCCAGGGTTCCTTACTCTCTTTCACTTTAGTGGTCTCACAGGTCATTTAATGTGTTGCTGATAACACCAGTGCATTGTATTTTTCAAGTAAATTGTTCTTGAAAAATCTCTTGTAAGTCTAGTAAATTGTTCATTTGGCCACTCCTAAATTTTGGAATCAACTTCAGTCCTTTTACATTCTGAATTACTTTTTAACTTAGGCACGACTGATTAGGCACGACTGATTTGTACTGTGCCCAGGAACAATTGTTCCCCCCTGCCCACTCCTCCACTGTCCAGCATTCACATTGTTTTTGCTCTCCGTTCTTAGATACGCTTGGCTATTTACCCTCTCCGATACAGTGGGTGGCAGTATGCACCTACTTCATTTGTGAACCCCTAATACCTGGTTAATATTATTGATATTTCAGAAAAAAATCAGGAGCATAGCTCTTGTGTGCCTTCCTACTTTATCAGCTATAGCTGTGTAGGTCAAAGAAGGAGACTGACTGAGATTTCGGAGAAGACAGATGGCACTGATGACCATGTCTACACAGCGATCTACATCTGTTCTCAAGTACAATTGGCTTCCATATCTGGGCCAGAGTACAATATTTTATTCTCAAATTATCCTTTTCCAGCAGTCACAGGCACGATTCCTGAGGGCGGTACGATTGTGTTTTCACTGAGCAAAATGAACCAGACTTTAGAGTTTTCGGAAACAAATCCGGTCTCTAATTTGAAAGCATCCAGAAGAAACAGGCCACAACTGACCTAACTGATTGTATATCACTGAATTGTCTAATTACTTTTGAGCCTGTGAAAACCGAAAGATTGTGTATAAATTAAATAGTTGTATATCAGTAATATAATTCATAAATAGTTACCAGCGACTCCTGGTATAAATGATGCAAAGTAGGCTTTGTCTTATCTTCTTGGCATTGGTTTTCAACTTTATTACAGCTTACAAAGCATCAAAACCAAATATTCAGTCACATCACATTGTTGTTGCTTCTTCTGGCTAGACTTCCACCTAGTGAAACTTGAGTCATAACCCTCTCTGGCAACCCACTCACTGCTCTACACACACACATACAGGACATACGTCAATGGTCCATTACCTGAGGAATGCTTTTACTTTCACAGGATCAAGTCATAAGCCTTTTTAAAAGCTCACACATACACACACACATGCACAGAATGCATGAAGGCTGCCTGTAAGACTAGAGGGTGACAGATTCTCCATACACACATATCCGAAGCTGCACGCTGTAACCAGGCAACCAGTGCCTTTTAGAAAGATAACTCTGTATGCTACACTACTTTAGCTTTGTATTACCATGCCTGATTTTTTCGCAGGGAGTCAGAAATGCTCCTCACTAATGTTGACGCTGGGACTTACTCTATAATTCTGAATCATGTTCTAATTGCAAGAGACTGCACGTCAAGATACATCACCTCATCTGTGTTTCATGTGGTTCACCATGGTGACCATGACCCCTTCTGAAGCAGGGTTGAGTGTGTACAAAAAAATAAATTAGACTCTAGACGGTAGCCACATATGACATGGAGAGACAAAGTACGACTGACAGTGAGCGGAGGAGAGATGCAGTAATTAGACTGGAGTGGTCCGCTCTCTATATATGACATGCGTTATTGAAGGACTTGGGCGTGTCTGAGAGTTTCTGGTGTTAAGTGTGCTAAATTGGCTTTGGGTTAGGAGCATGTGTGTTTATGCAGCTGCTGGGCAGTAGGGCTCTAAGCAGTAACACACCCGTGGAGCACTGTTAATTCTCACTTTATTAGCTCTTGGTGGGAGACAAAGTGAAGCTGTTTGTTTTCTCACACTACGCTTGAAATGTGACGCCAGGTATCAAAACTATTACGGGCATAAAGCCATGCAGCGCCCACCCAAGCAGGGATACACAATTGAGGGAAAAAATTAATCGCTGGTATATTTAAACACACATAAACAAGTACAGTACACAGCAAAATACTTAGTCTTGAATTAACCTCCAGAGTGTTGATTTAACACTATCAGAGTACATTCGTGACCATTAGGTCATATATAAACACTTTAGGTCATAAATCAACACTGGGAATTTTGCAGTGTATAATATAATAATCAATACAGTAATTATTAAGCTAATACCCAATGTAATGGGCAATTATGGCCAAATAAATATCCTTAAAATCTGATATCTTTAAAATCAGTAAATTATAATACATTCTGCTTCTTGTTTGTACTTTTTGTATAAATTGTTGTCCTTGTGTTTCTAAAAAGAGTTGTAACTTGAAAAGTTATGAGCTATATATCTTGAAAAGTAATCAGACCATTTGATTAAATGAAACATACTGTACTGTCTTTGTACAGTTAAGGCTCTAAGTTATTGTGTTTCTGATCAGAAGGTTGGGGATTTGAGCCCCAGCACCAGTTTGCTGGTGTTGAGCGATTTAGAAGGCCCATAACCCTCCAGGGGTACTTTATCCTGGCTGACCATTCTCTCTGACCCCAGCTTCCTAACTGGGATATGCACTGTAACGTACATGTGACAAATACTTCAGTCGCAATCTTAACGGTCCTGTGATTGTTTATTGTCTCCATAAGGCTTTAGACACAAATCTTAGGAATTAACATACCAAAAAACATCCCCTACTGACACTGTAGCAGGTTTACACAATTTGTATACTTGCTTGTTTGGTCATAATTTGAACGCTTATTAGCAATTATTTCTCACGTGGGAGGTGAATATCAGACAAGAGTGAAACTGCTTCCACTGTTTAGATGATCAAAAGGCTGTCATTTGCTGCTGCAGCTCCTCTGCTAAAAATATCTTAATCATGTTTGACTCATCTTGTGTTGTTCTACAGACTTGATGCCTTTCATCATCTCCACCCAGAGCAGCTAACACATTCTCATGGTTTTCTCCAAATCCTTCAAAAAAAAAAAACACTGTTTGAAAGAAGAAACGTTTAAGCCAGACTGAATAATGAAGCTCACAATAAATTTTACACAAGGCTCTGTTCTGAGACCATCTACTGTGCTCACAAAATGTTCCACATGTGCCATTTCTGATTAAATTTGCGATTTGCTGCTCTGGTGCTTTCAGTTGTGGCAACAGATGCAAAATAGTGTTGACAAATCACCTTCTTTGGTTTGACGTGTCTTGAAATACCAAGTACTTCCACACAGTGAAGCCTACTTCCTCTTTTTGTCAGCTTCTTTCTGATTCTGTCTTTATTTTTGTTACAGTAAAGTTCCATTCATCATAAAGAACAAATGCAGGGATTGTGCAAAACCAGGAATCCGAATAATTAATTTTTAATTAAAACTTATTAATGTATTTTTTTTAAAGAATAGCAAAAAAAAAATGTTAACCATCGTAGCATACTTTAGATGAATCAATTAAAAATAAGCCATAATACAAATAAGCCATGATAAAAAATAAGACTGGATACAGTGCTGGTCGCAAGCCTAGATAAAATGGGAGGGTTGTGTTAGGAAGGGCATCCAACGTAAAACTTGAACCAAGCTTGTACGTGTGTACGGACCGGATGGTCTGCTGTAGCCTGCCAGGAGCAGCCGAAAGACCAACAACATATATACCAATGATTTAATCGTTATACTTTATACATACATATAGCTGTGACTGATCTCTATCACTCAGCCAAATTTTCCCAAAATTGTACACAGCATTCTGTAAGCTGCCATATCCATGTTGAAATCACATAGTAATAGATGAAAACATTACAATTACAGTAAAACCTTTGGTGCTTGGGCCCCAATTTTTGCCCAAACAGATATGATTGGTATGGATGTCCTTTAAAGTATCATAAACAGAATTATGTAATGGTCGGATGATTATATACAACAGGACTATAATCATCAGAGTTGCACTGGTCTGAAAATAAACTGCAGACCGTCTCATGCCCATGCGAGATGGAGGTTGCGCATGATTAGTGAGGAAGAACGGGCGAGACTGGGGTAAGGATGATTTATACAGTGCAGTCTTATCAGATTGGAAATGAGCTCACATGCTACACAATTTGTTGTGTTTTAGTGTGCCCCAAACAGGGTTGCTGTTGCTACTAATTATTATTATTAAAAAATATTAATAATATTATTATTACTGTATATTGAATGATTCATTTATAAAAACAGTTTTATTTTTCTCCATTTTTTTTTCTTGTGCCACATTTATTACTACAATAAGGAAATTCTTTTTAAACAATTCTAATGTTCTCAAATGTATTCACTTTTTATCTTGTTAAATTGACATACAGTAATTCCTAATTAAATAAACGAGGACAGTTACATGAAACAGCTGGTATATTCTTTGAACCATCACTAAATGTGAAGATCAAGCCATAAAAATCGGTGACCCCTTAATGTCGAGCTCAGTCCAAACCATGGCAGAAACAGATTAGTGTGATTTAAATCCAATCAAATAAAAATAAAAAAGAGAGAGAGAATCACATAAATGACAAGGACACAGAGGGTCAAATGGGCATGAGTGAACCAGTATCACCAACACCTTTTTCACCTTGCACATAAATCTTCAGTCTACTAATAAGTTAGTTTTTCTACCCTATAGTGCCTCTGGATCCTTTTTCCTTTTCTCATGATGACAAAAGCACAGAGGCGTTAGCATGCAAGTGATTACTGCACATACACAAAAACTAAAAAAAAAATCTCTGGTGAACACACTAAGAACACACTCATTTTTATTCATGGAAGTAAACTTGCTGGGCTTGCCTTGCATCACTCATGGTTCACCCCTTGCATGCACGTCCATCATGGTCAAACAGAAAGCTCCAGAAGCAATTTCCTAGACTAGAAAATGACAAGAGTGCAGAGGTGTCAGGGAGATGAGATATGTCGTGCTAGGACCTGATGACCTGACAGTGTGTTCACCTCTGCTCTGCTCTCCTGTGAAAGCTTCAGCGTGTCAGAGTGTGACAAGATGCAAGCAGAAGCACTTTGTAGCATGCGATAAAGAGGAGGGGGCGGGGGCAAATGGGTGCTTTTTATAGTAATAGAGAGAGTATTCAAATGATGCTGCAGTCATATTGTTTATGAGTTAGGCAGAATAGTCAGTCCAATGTCAAAACAAGGATTTTAAAATAATAATAATACTCTGTATAATCAGGTCCATTGTGGCAACTAATTAATACAAGGGACTGAATTAACAACAACAACAAACAATATAAAATAGTTATAACTTAATCAAAGGCATGTATGGAACTTATTTTACTATTAACGGAGACCCTGCCATCAAAATTTTACAACCCTCTGATTTAGACCAATTAACTTTTTTTATAGATGATTTAACAAGCTGACTTGTAAGCCTTATCTTTATTCTATGGTACACTAACAAAACGCACTGGAATGTAAAGATAAATAAATATTTGTGTCCACCTATGCATGCCTGCTGTGCTTTGTAAATAGAAAGCAAATCTGGAAAGGAGACAGCCCCCTTGTGGTTGATTGAGCTTATTTAAAAGTCACAAGTTGAGCATTCATGCAAAACAACAATGTATTACCAAAAGCATACGTTCCATAAGCTAAAATAAAATGGTAGTGTGTGATGGAGAGAAGAAATCACAGGAGGGATGCTAAATTCAATCTTTTTGGCAACCTCCATTTTATAGTATAAAATCCTGTCACTTTCACTTCCACCCTGCTGAGATCCTCTCTGATTAGTTTGCTGTAAGAGAGTGACACGTCCCTATTCTGACACCTAGAGCCTCATGATTATCCATTTTCAAACACGGGCGACTCTGGCCTGGGCTTTCATTCCTGAAAAAATGAGATGTAAAGGAGACTGACAGCTGACATTAAAAAGATGAGTATGTCAGGATTACCCTGTGCAGACAAACCAGAAAGAAAAAAAAAATCATTTCCTTTTTACCCATCACTATGAAGGATGCCAATAATTTTAGAACTGACTCTATAGGACATTTAGTTATTCTTCAATTTCCTGCCATTACTTTTCAGACTTGCTCAATTACCAAAAGACATTCAATATTACTAACATATTACCCTGAAGTCACATATCTGTCAGTAACACGAAAATTGCTTCAGATAAGATACTGGAAGTCAATTAACAGCTTTAAACGAGGGCAAAATGAGATAAGAGCTTCAAAGGCCTTTCATCTAAAAAAAAATTCAGTGACAGCCAGACTGCTGAGCGCTGCAGGAAATATCCAACAGAATGCACTTGGAAATGGCTACATTGCACGTAAGATAGGCATGATAGTCCTGCATTCACTTGCCACTTTAGTAGGAACACCTGTACCTCTGCAAATTCATGACCCTAACACCACAACAGTACTTACCATGAAATACAGGTCAAAATCTTTAGTTAATGTTCACATTAAACATCAGAATTTGACTGTTTGACTCTTCCAGGAACTACTGAGCTCCTGGGCTTTTCATGCAGAACAGTCTCTAGAGTTCATAAAGAATGATGTGAGGAAAAAAACTTCCAAGCAGAAATGACTTGTGGATGAGAGACATCAGAGGAAGACAGGCAGATTCAAGCTGACAGGAAGCTTCTGGTAATGCAAATAACCACTTTTGGCATTCACAGTGAGAAGAGATTCAACCAAGAATGCACAACATGCTGGATCTTGAGGTGAAAAGGCTCCAACAAGGGAAGACCAGCTCTGAGACTACAGAGAACGCAGACTTATCTAAACTGGACCGCTGAAGATATTCCGTGGTCCTGTCCCAGTGTCACTGGTCTTTTCACAATCTTCACTATCCCCTTGCTGTTGTTGTTGCTTTAATGTATGTATGTATTGTCCTGCTGCTTTTATGTATTGTCATGCCCCCAGAAAAAAGCACAAATGAGCAAGTGTTCAGGTGTTCCTATTTATGTTGTATGTGAAACTAAAGACTAGAATATAGAATAGTTCAATTCAATTCAGCAGGCTTCTATTTGACACGAGATTTAAATATTTAAAATTTCTCACAAAGATAAAAAATGTTTTGTTCTAAAGAACCTCAAAAACATGCCTTAAATGGGTTGCTTTCCATTTTTATCTTTTATCTGAGAGAGTATTCTGTATATGCTGTCAGATTATGCTCCCCATTAAATTATTTAAAGTAACCCTTAACAATTATATTCAAATTACAAAACCCAGTCATATTTTTACTTAAAACTGTTATGACAGTTGTATAAAGAAATAATAAACCTTTTTGTAAGAAAATGCTGTACAGTACCAGAATGTTATATATGTTTGCATAGTTTGATTAAGTATAAGAATTTAAGAGTCAGTCATCTGATCAGGTATTAATGTGATCACCCAAAATTCAATTAAAGACTCTAGTACTGTGGACCTTAACACTCTGACACTTAATATATTAAAGGTCAGTCTAAATCAATCATGTGCCAGCAGGGCATTTCCACATTCAGTGAGGTGCTTTTACTCTTCGGAGATTTCTGGTTAGTGTAAAAAATTCATAATTCATGACTACAAAAAGAAAACTCCACAATACATTCTATACTGGAAAGGCTCTTTATATATGACTTAAATATACAGTATGCCTTAAATCCTCTTCTTACATGAGTGCGCCAATCCAGATACCAATTAGTGGTTCCCAAAACTTTTCTTTTCTTTTTTTTTGTTGCTAGTGATCAATACATAGTGGGAACACTATAAGCCCAATGCATGGCACAAAATCAGTTCCTTGTGACATGTCATATAATATTTATGTGATTTTTACCATGCTATTTTTTAAGAGCAGTATTGCACAGTTTATTTAATAAAGATCAGAATCGCAACAGGGACCTGTACTTTAATTTAATTGCCAGAGGCAGCAATTTATTACAAGTAATATACACATAGTCAGAAATGTATGTAGAGTTGGTCAACGATTTAATAGTTGCTTATTTTTTAATAATGTGGTGGTGATAAATAAATATAGACAAACGAGCTATTAATGAGATTATTTGTGGCATTATTTACTGTTAGCCTAGATTAATATGCATGAATACAAAAAGGTACAGTACTATACACTTACTACTTAAATGTCACAGTATAAAAATACACTTGTGAGATATTAACATAATCACAGTGTATTTTTTTCATCAAATCATGCAGCCATAGTTAAGAGTGATAAAATAACTTATGTACCCCAAGGGTTCCATGTCATCTAGTTAGAGGCAATCTAGGTAGATCACTGTGAGAAGGTTCCAGTAGCAAATGGCTGTATGAAAGTGGTGCTTCTCACACATGCAACTAGCTTATTGTTCAGAATATCAATTTAGTCTGACTACACAAGGGTTTCAATTTAAGCTAGTCAGACATATAAACAACAAATAAAAACTGAGCAGTAAAGGAGTTTAAAGCTTTTTCTTCAAAAGCATAAACAATTTAGTGTTATGCATACTATTACTAGAAATAACAAGAAATTATGCAGAGTAAGCTAAGAAAGGCAAGTGGTTTTAAGATATATAGACGTGTGTTTGTAAATAGACAGAAATAAATACTGACATTTAGCATTTTAGAAGTAGTATTTTGAAGAGAAAAGGTGGTATCGTGCCATTTCAACCCATAGATAACTTTATATGTATTGTGTTCATGCATTAGTAAAAAAAACTATTGAAAAGAATTTATGAATAAAGAACTAAATTGTAAAGAGAAGTAGAAATATTCCTCTTTGTGTGTGTGTGTGTGTGTGTGTGTGTGTGTGTGTGTGTGTGTGTGTCCATGATACAGAACAGACCCCTGGTGGGTGCCAAACGAAAAACCTGCAGGGTGTTAATGAGGACAGAACAAAAGCCAAACCCATATCCAAACTCTACACGGTCCTGCTGTTCTGCCCTGCTTCCATCCATCAGCGGTGTCCAATCCACGGCTGATGTGATAAGGCACGTGCAACATTATTAGGTCAGGAGGTTTGACAAGTGATTTATTGCGATCAACAGATTAAAAAGAAAATAATCTTCTTGTTACCTCATTTTGGATTTGATGAAGTAGTTAAAAGAGTAAGGGGGACATGAAACATGGCAAGAACAGCTGAAAACCTCTCAACACTAAAGGTTAATGACACCCTATGTAAAGCCATCAGATTCATTAATCAGGTTAGAAATAACTGTCATAGAGGAAGGGAGCCGGAAATATAAAGGGAAATCTGTGCAGGAAATATTTACTAAAGCTTCACTTTTTTTGTAGGTTTTTGTTTATACAACATCCTAATCTTTCAGCAAAATGTCCAGCAATTTTTTACATGGATGGATTAGGACCATCAGCATCACATGGAAATGATTTAATACTGGAAGCTACATCTCTTGTTGTTTCATCCAGGGGATTATGGGGAAAACGGAGTTGTCCAGGGTCAGAACCAAACATGGACACACAAAGAGAAGACTACATGAAACCTCCCAATCTCACAGCTGAGATGGAATGAAGAATTTTCCTCACAAACATGTTTTTTTAATCAAAGGAAAAATGTGATTTGTGATGTAGGCCTACATTTTAAGCTTCTGAAGAAAATCTAGATTGACCCTAAAAAAGGATGTCATGCTCATTTTTTATTATTTTTTATTATTATTTAGCTTTGTGTTCATCAAGCTTCCCAAAATATATCATGGAATTTGTGTTAAAAATAAAATAAATGTTTTAAAAAATTGGCTGAAGTTACCCACAGATCAGTTTACTACCAGAAAGTTGGGCCTATATTATCACATCACTTATACAGTCTTTATGTGTGAAATAGAATTGCAGATTAAATGCAGAAACGAGGGATGCACTGATTATGATATTTTGGGCCGATATAGATACTGATTTTTAAAATAATAATTTGGCAGATAACTAATACCAATTTGTTTTGTTGTTATTTACTAAAAATGAACAAAAAATTTAATAAACTAAAACCATAGAGTAAATTAAACTAAATGTACATGTAAATGTGGTTAAAAATTGGCGGCACTGTGACATAATGGTTAGCACTGTGGCCTCTGTGGCCTCTCACTTCCAGGGTTGAGATTCAATTCCTGCCTGTAGGGGATAATATGTATGGAAGATAAAGATGTGATGAAATTATTCCCTTTAGTACCTCTTCTGTCTTACAGTACAAATTGCATATCACTGATCTTTCTCCAAAACAGTAAAATACTTCAAAATCAGCAACATTTTCTTTAACAAACCATATACAGTATGCCTATGTCGTATATGGAAGGTATTCTATTCAAACTTTCCTGAAACTGCAGCTGGCTAAACTACTGTTATCCGAGTCAGACTCCAAGCAACCAAAACAACATCTTTCACCACAATACGTGCAGTCAAGAAGGTGAATTATGGCCAATAGCAATGTACAGCTGATAAATCGGTATATCATAAGTAGAAGATTTTCACTTAATTTGATAACAAAAACTTGCAAATTTCCAACTGATGCTCCCAGCTGTAATACTGATATTGTACCAAAAATGAGAAGATGGGTTTGATGCATTCTTGAATATACAAAACGACAGGCTTTTTTTTTTTTTTTGCTTTTCCTCCTCAAACTGCCAGGGTTCCTGCTTTAATTCTGAGCTCAGATTACTGACTGTGTAGTGTTTCACATGTTCTCCCTGTGGTTGCAGAGGGTTTCCTCAGGGTTCACAGGTTTCTTCTAAAAAAAAAAAAAGTAACTAAGTGAATTGTCTATGAAATGTCCATATATGTGAATGTGTGTGCATTGTGAACTCTAATGCACTAGCATCCTATCCACTAGAGATGGGGGGGAATCTATTTATTTATTAATTAATTAATTTATGAGATTCACATATCACCACAAAGACTCCAAAATAAATGTTAAAAAATTACAATTATAATAGAGATGAAGCAGTCGATTGACCAGTGATCAGGATTGGCTGGTTTCCAGTTTGACTGGCCATGACCGGTGAAAGGCTGATCAGCCTTTATAAACGATTCTGTCCAGAGCGCAGAAGCTTACAAGTGGCACAATAGAAATACATTTTTATGGAGTTGCATAAAAAATCACTACAATTTGCCTTTACTCCAAACTTTGTGACCTAATTAGTCTCAAACCCACTCATCACTTACACCGGTCTCAATGCACCACGAGCATTAATGGTGCCCACATAAGAAGCCGCCTGCGCCCGTTCACTTGCAGCCAATCAACCTGCGTGCTCACTGTCAAGTTGAGTTTTGAGACTCTGGAGGCATTTAAGGCTGTAAAACATCACATTTTTTGTAATCCTACAGGGGTACACTGAACTACACATTTTCATCTCGTGTGGTAGGACTGAAGTATTTGCTACAATTGTTTAGAAATAATAATTATGGCCGACAACAGAGCTACAGTACGTGCTGCTCAGTTAAATGTTAAATGACTGGTGAGTCCCATAACTAAAATCCAAGGTGTATTCCTGTCTCATGCCTAGTGTTCCTTGGATAGGCTATGGATGGTTGGATGGATAGATGGATTGATGCATGGATGGATGGTTGAATGGGTGACAGCTAGTTTCTCTGCAAATGATGCTAGAAAACAAGTTCCTGGTTCTCTGGGGAAGAGCAGAGAAATGCTCACTGCTGGTGAGGTGACACACAAACACAAATACTGACTGGCTGCTTAATCCTTCAGTGCTGTGTACCTTACTGTGAGCATTTATTTTTACACTGAACTACAACAAGCTTCTTACATCTGATTTAAAAGTTGGGAATGAGTGAAACTACGGTTTTATTTGTTCTTACCTCAAACACAGGTGAGGTGCCCTTTTCTGGCAGAGTACACGCCAGCAATTCTGCGAGAAACTTGGCCATAAAAGAGCGTGTGTGTGTGTGTGTGTGCGTGTGTGCTAATTCTCTGCGTCCTGAAGCTGACAGGTTGATTTTTCTGCCGGTTGTCTGTAGTTTCTCTGAAGATGAATTCTTTGTACACCGAATGTGTTCAGCATCAGCAGCATTCCCGTCCTCAGGTAAAATAAATGTGAAAAAATATATACATACATTCACACTGTAGCGACGGAAAACCTGATGAAATCCGTTTGTCTTTGTCAAAAGGTCCGTCAGGCTAAACACGCTCGCGGACAAAAGCTGCTTTTTTTTTGAATGAACCGTTGAGCGCGTGCAGACCCTCTGTGAGCGCGCGGGTGCGTGTGCGCGTGAGGAGGGGGCGTGGCCAGTGACTATAAGAAAGCTGGAGATATTTCTGTGGAAAGAAAATAACAGACATTCAATAATAGACATTCATTCATTTTCTATACTGCTTATATAGCCAGGATCCCATCCTAGGAAACTACGGGGGTACCCGTAGCAGGGGTACCATCACAGGGCATGCATGCACACACCACACCCTCACTCACTCAAACACACAGGAGGAAACTGGAGTACCCAGAGGATACCCACCAAGGAGAACATGCAAGCTCCACGCACGCTGACCCGAATCGGGAATCGAAGCCTCGACTCTGATGGTGCAAGGCGACATTTACATTTACGGCCCTTAACCAAGTATAACATTTCCTCATATTTCAGCTGAGCATTTGAGGGTTAAGGGCCTTGAAACTTGGACCTTCCGACCAGTAGACCACGCCTTAGCCACTAAGCTACCCCTGCCCCAGGTGATAGTGATAACCACTATGCCATTGTGTCACTAACAGAGATAAACAAAATAACAATAACAGTTTTTGCGTTATCACATTTGGGATTTCTGATATGTCTGGAAGAAAAAAGTTATCATTACTTTTTTTTTATACCATGTAATAATGTAAATTTCGCCACTACTGGAATATGGGAATGATGTTGTAAAAATGTAACTCTCAAAATAAGAACCTTTTTTTTGGTCATAGAAACAATTGAAAACAACAATAAAAACATGTGATCATGTGTATCTGTATTATTTCTATGTGATATAGTTAGTTGATATATTTTTTGCTCAGTCATAGTTGGTTATGGTGAAATAAAATTCAGTTCATCATATTGCCTAGGTTGTGCTGAAGAAATTACACTTTATACTGCACAATGATGTGCCCTATATATGTTTATTAAAACAATAAAAGCAGCAAAAAAAGTTTTAAGGGCTATAATCTACAGTCAAATCCACAAAAAAAATCTTACTCTGGTTTATCTTTTTTTTTTTTTAACTAAGATTTTTGCATGTACATAAAATAAGACACATATATTGTTTTATTTTTGGAGGTGACTGTAGAGGTATGAAAAAATATGATGCAAACAAGTAAAAATTACATTCTAGTTTTGAGATTGCATGAAACCAAAGTATTACCAAATACTGATTTGTGCAAATTTATGAAAATTGCATAAAAAGTGTGTATTTGCTCACTTCAAACTGCTGTCCAACATGAATTTTAAGTTATTTTGGTTAAAAAGTGTTTGGTGCCACTTTGCATCTTTTCTTAACATAATCTGTTAGTATTTGTTTGTGTCTCTTCTTCCCCCAGCTCTTTGTCAACCATGTTTCATCCTTGAATATTATAATGTATCTCTAATCACATGACGTTCGCAAATGTTTAAAAATGTTCATGAAAAGAATTTCCAAATGAATGTGTTTATTTTTATTTTAGATTTATTTTAAATATAATTAAATGGTTATAATTTCTTTTAATTATTTGAGGTAAAATATTAGCTGAAGTGCTGCCATCGTAACACAGCTTACACTGGATCTCAATGGTCCGGGAAAACTTTTAACACATTAAGTGATCATATTAAAGCATTTATGCTGGACTTAGTGATTCTATTAATAAAGTGGTTGGTGCTGTATTTTGGTTATTTCTGTAAGAACTTAGTGGTTGCCTGTCTCACTGATTTCATGGTTGGCATAAAATGGAGGCATAAAACATATGTAGAAGAAAAATAAACTTTTTTAAATAATATAATGCAAAATCATTGTGAAATAAAGGAAAACATTTGCAAAATCATGCAAAACCTGACCTTTGACCAGAAGGGTGAGAGTATATGCTTATATTGCTGAAAATGTAGCTTTACTTGGCATACAAGTCAAATAAAAAAATCATGTCTTACCATATTTTTGTTTGTTTCAGCCGTGTCTGACTCTTCGTGACTTCATGGACCATAGTACGCCAGGCCTTCCTAGATGCTGTCCATGGGGTTTTCTTGGCAAGGATACTGGAGTGGGTTGCCATTTCCTTCTCCAAAGAACTATTCATGGACAATTTGGAACGCCAATTAGTCTAATCTGCATGTCTTTGTACTGTGGGAGGAAAACAAAAAAACTGAGAAAATCCACCAAGCACGATGAGAACATGCAAACTCCACACTTGGACAAAATCATCATAAAGGGAGGTTCAGCAGTGCAGACATCTGTGCAGAATGACCCAGAAGTATATGAGTCACTTTGGTTTCTACAAGACCTTGTAAATGTTCTGTGAGATATCTCGAAAGATTTGTGTTATTTTACAAAAAAAAAAAATTTTTACGACTTCTTCCGTGAGTCTTCTTAACATTGCAAGTGCAAAAACAAAAAACAGGCAGTAGCAACTTTTCTTGGTCACTAATTTTCAATGCTATACTAACAAGAAATCCACATCCACAGACTTCAAGACAGATACTGTATATGACACAGTTGCATTGGGAAGAAAGAGAGATATGCATTAGAGATAAAGCAGAAGGTAATCTGTACTGATGCTATTGTGGTACAGTAGAACAGCATTATTGTGGGTGCATGTAGGAAACTTTTAAACTGAAACCATATTCTAGAGCAATACTAGTAAAGAACAAATATCAAGATTAAGATTAATGTTGAATGTAATTAAAGTGATTTTCCAAGCAGAAGCAGAGCATCAGAAAATATTAGGCAGGTCATGATCATTTCTATTTTATTTTATTTTAAATGAATAATATAGCACTCCTTTAGATCATCTCACGGGTTTCAAGACTTTGACACTGATCCTGCTGCAAGAATAAAGTAAATATATTGAGTAGTAAAATGACAACAGCAAAAAATCCAACTATAGAATACAAAAATAATCATTCAAAAAGAGTAATCACCTTCATTACATAAATAGTTTATAATCATGCACTAATCCAATGATGGTTCAGAATCACATATATAAATATACAATGTGAAGCATTTTACAGAAGACTGTTCAGAAAAACCATGACTGTTGAGCTTTTACATCAAATCCCTTTTTTGTTTTTACTGTGAACATACAGTAAATGTAACCTTTTTCATATGGCACACTGTACGTAAGATGTCATTTAGAGTACATATTCATATTTTTGTGAGAGACACTGATGAGTGGGCGTAATTACTGTCAGTTCAATTCCCTATTCATTCAACACCTTATCACCAGATTCAGATCCATCATGTGTGTGTGTGTTTGTGTATCATGACCTTTCAGAATCCCATCATCATGACACACAGATGGGCAGAGATGGTCTGCTGGCATAATCTGTCTCATGGGTTACAGCTTTACGGATTATCCTTTCATTCGTGACTTTTTAATAAATAGTGCAGACCTAAAGGAAATATTCTCTGCTGTTATTTTGCTTTTTTATTTAGAGACTGAATTTTATTTAATACATTTAGAAATGTATCGTATACTGTAAGCTATGTACAAATGAACAATCAGATGAATACATACTGTAGTGATACGAATCATCTAGCAAAACTGTAAAGGCAAAGCACAAGGACAACAGTCAAATGCTTATTTGTGCATGTGTTAAGAGATTTCCAGCTGTGTCAAAAAGCACAATTTTAAACCTAACTGCATAATACAAAAAGTAATTACAGTTTTAAACCTAAGTGTATTAATAATAGAAACCTAAGGGAATGAGTAATAGAAAAGGGAAATAGTTCCTAGAAAGCAAGGTGTTTTTTTCCCCCTAGATATTACATAACCATTTTGGCACTGTGCTTCAAAATCTCAAATTCAATTCATATAACGCTGAGATATTTTTGTCAGGTCCTTTGACTGCCTAATTCAAGGGGTGTTCAAGTCAAACCCGGACATTTAATTGTGCGGAATAACAGAACACAGTTATGACAGTAAACACCCTCTTTACTTTCTATATAATCTATAAAATACACTCATATACTTATCCCAGCATTTCGCAAGTGATTAAATGTCATCAAAGTTGAAAGTTTTCTTGGTATACCGGAGCCTTCTTCACATCTGAAATGCTGCCCTCCTTTACTGGCCCAAACATGTGACAATGGCTTGGAGCTAGGTCAGGACAATACGGGGGGATGTGGCAATAACTCCTGTAAAGTGCAAGTGGTGTTTGTGAAAGATTGTGTGTGCAGTTCCCACAGACAGATCGGTCTCTTCTGCAAGTTGGTGACAAGTTATCTGGCACTTTTCAAGGAAAAGGCGTGCCACTTGCTGAATGTTCATGGGAACCACTCTAGTGGACGCCGAGCCACCTCAGCAGGAAAGGTCTTCTTGGAACCATTCAAAATGTGACACAAAATGAAAGACTGTGACAGCTTGGTTTACCTAATAAGTTGGCAGCAAAGTGATATATACTCTTATAGTCTCAGAGACTCAAAGTCCCATTAGCCCCAAAATAAAATTATTTTAATACAGCATTCTATGTATTGTACCTCATACCAACATAATGAATAGAGCTTATACATTATCTGCAATATTTATAAGAACCCTCAAATTAAAGAAGCACCTTACACTTACCCTGTGTTTGAATAGGGCTTGGATAGGGACTGACCTAATTGAGAAAGGTGTGCCACAGCTTTTCATGTGCAGGTGGCCTGCTGTTCCACCGGCTGCCCGACTCTAATTAAACACACACGCAACTAAAAACTGCTCTTGTACGCTTTAGAACAGACCGAATAAATTGCTGGATTACCAAGTACAAACTATAACACAGTTGGCAAAATATTCTACACCAAGCCATCATACTGCTTTCCATGTTTTCAATAAAGACAGCATGAGATGAGTTCCATATTGTGCCATGAAGATGTTCCATATGGTTTCATATGGTGGGGTGCTGGGTACCAGGCTTCATCACATCACCGAGCGATCACTTGCTGGGAAATCTCTTTAGGGACAGAGCGAGAAAGCAGAAAAACAGGAACTAAAAATGGCTGGGAGATTTCTTTTTTATTTTACTTTTTTATGGTCAAGTTCACACAGCACCAAAAAAATGAGTCAAGTGCAATATTATTATAGACAGAATAAACAGAGCAATTTAATTGTTCTACAAAGCATCTAGTGTTTAAAGCTCGCTCTTTTCTTCCTCAGTGGCCGTGTAGAAAACCGCCGTTCAATCAGGGTCGTAAAGCGCAAAAACACGAGGCCACATCGCATCAGGTGCCATGCCTGATTTATTCCCTCTGCAACTACCAGAGTCTGAACCATCCCATTAGTAAATGAGCCCTAACTCACAGCGACAGTCACATTCTCCCTCTTGGCTCTCTCTTTGGGCCGGAGCAATACAGTTGGGAGGCTGTGAGATTTGGGAAAGTTTTCCACTTGATAGATTTAGTAACTCTACTTACGGCTTCAGAGGGGCAGGTGGTTCAAAAGTGTGTCATCCTTGTCTGGATGGTAAAGTGGGGTAATTGAAGTTCCATGTAATCCAGTTTTTACTTTTTGTCTTATTTCCCCAGAAGTGGTTTTTATTATTTCTTTTAGATGTCTTTATGCTCAAGTGGTGTGTGTGTGTGTGTGTGTGTGTGTGTGTGTGTGTGTGTGTGTGTGTGTGTGTGTGTGTGTGTGTGTGTGTGGGTGGGTGTTTGCCGGGAAAAAATGTAAAAGGAACCACTATTAATATTAATAAAGTGGTTTAAAAAAAATCCTGCACTCCAAACCTCAGCCTAAAATAACTTGCACACACAGCAACTAGCATCTGCCCGGCACCGACTTTCAGTTTAATAATTTAGCAACTCAGGATGCTTATCATCATGCATGTACTATTTTTTCCTCTATAAAGGTAACTTTGGGTCATTATTGCTGTAATGCCACTTTTTCATATCCGTATTAATGTCATATGTCATCAAACTTTTTAATGTCCAATACTAATGTCTAGATAACACACTAATGATGATAATGATGAAGATGATAAAGATGATGATGATACATTCCAGTGTTGTCTTTGTGGATCAGCTAAGCTCCAGGACCAACAGCACTAGTAGTATCTAGCTGCAACTTGAAAAGTCCAAAGGTGCAAGAAGAGGAGTGTTAGAAAGCACAAGCTTAAATATTTCTGGTGAAAAAAACTAGATTTTGGCAACTTGTTCTTCGCCTCATCATGCTAAAATTCTGTCCACCTCCATATATTTTTCAATTTTTATAATTTTTGTTTAATCCAAGCAACAAGGCTATTTGTTTACATATGTAAGTAGGTCACAGATCGTCCCTTCTATAGAAAAAATATCATTTTTGAAACTGTATTTCATTTCACTAGTCCATATCAGTAGACCAGTTTGTAAACTTTTGTTCATTTTTGACTTCGCACAGAAAAAAGATTCAACTGGACTAAAACGTGGCACTACTCTACATGTAACATAAGAAAATGATCGCTGTCTATTCGTCTAATGAGTCTGGCACGGGGTTAGAAAGAAGATCCGTCCATGTTGAGTTTACTATAAAAAATTATTATGGTTTACTGACTAATCATGATGTCGCTCTGAAAGAGGATTCTCTAAAATTGTATGTCTCTAGTTATCCATTCTTTATTTCCATCTCTTTTTATTTCTTCTTCCTCTCTTTCTGTTACCATTTTAAACATATCATTCACTATGTGGTGTTTCATTTAAAAAATTAATAAAGTAAGTGTTCCAAAAAAGTAGGTCCATGCCGTGTTCTGGTGAATATTACTATACAGTAAAAGGAAACATGCTGTGCAGCATGGAGAAATGGCACAATTACCATTTGTTCGTAAACCATGCCATGAGAATGCTGAATAGACGTTGAGATAACGTTATATTACATTCATATTACATACATACAAACACATGACTGCTTCACTCTTTGCACAGGACATGACTGAGAAAAAAACAAGGTAGTGACTATTGAGCATGCTTTAACTTGTTAACCAGAAGACGTGTTTGATAAGCATGTACACGTGTTTGAAAAGCAGCTTACACTTTCAGTTTGTCCGGATCAAGGATATAACCCCTAACAAACCAGTCCAGACGTCTGTTAGAACTGGACCCAAAGGGCCTTATAGAGGTTGTTTTGGTCGTGCTAGATTGCTTAAAATGTACGCGTACAGGATGCCTTTAATCCACATCTACTGCCGTGCCTATTAATGTTTAAGTATCCTAGCCTACTGAATACTAATGCCTTTCTTTCTCTTCAACGCTTGTTGCCTTTTACAACTCCCATGAAAGATCTAAGCCCTGACAGCCCTAACAGCTGTGGAAAAAGATTGTTCATTCTGCTCAGGTTCAAGGTGGTTACATGGCTGTTACTTGGAACCAGGATAAGCTGATGCTTCATGTCATCTGGAGCTTCTCTGGAGACTGAAACCTTTTGCTCCTCAGATGTGTAATTACCCACTAGTGCTGTCATCATCATGAATCAGTGTGTCCCAGACATGCTGTCTTAGTGGATTAGATTTGCTCATGGACTTTTCAGATATATATCACGATCTAAGGCAGTAGTTCTTGAACATCAGAATAACTTGAGAAAAAAAAGTAAGAAGTGATTGAATGGTGAATTAAAAGATCTAAGAGAGAGAGAGAGAGAGAGAGAGAATCACACTACTCAATCCTATAACTCCTGCATCAGCACATGCTCATATGATCACTGCAGCACTCACACCCCGGACTCGGATAAAGGGAGGAGGACTCGCTAAAGAATGAAAGGGACTTCCCTGGTTTCGTTTCATCACACTGCCTAGAGGAAGTTAAAAACTTTAAAACCACCCACAAGAGAAATATCCCACAAAGATCTGAGAAAAAGCATGGAGTTAAATTTTAAGCAGAAAAAAAATAATAAAAATTTTTGTTTCCCAGTTCCATGAAACTTAGTTAAATACAGATGGGTTGGAGGAAAAGAAACAGCAACTAAAAGTGACTAATGCATCAGTCACTTGATTTTTCCCCACATTTTCTCCTCAATTTATTGATCTACTATTTTCTCCCACCAGTCAGCTCTCCCCTGTCATGTACCAGCTACTGTATAACAACAGCATAACAAACTTGGAGGCTCTTATTTTAATTACTGAGGATGAAATAATGTTAGGTTATTTTTCACTCTTTGTTACTTCCAGATTTCATTTTTAGGGTTCCAAATTTGTATATTCCCATATGAGTTAGTCTATACTTCTTTATCCCCATCTATACAGGGTCATGGAAGACATGGAGCCTATCCCAGGAGACTTAGGGAACAAGGCGGGGTACACCCTGGACAGAGTGCCAATCCAATAGAGCACACACACACACTACGTAAAATTTGGGAACACCAGTTAGACTAAGCAGCACATCCTTGGACTGTGGGAGGAAACCCACCAAGCACGGGGAGAACATGCGAACTCCAAGCACACTGAGACGCGAATCAAACCTGGCTGGGAATCGAAACCGGACCCATGAGGTGCAAGGCGACAGTGCTTACCACTACACCACCGTGCCGCCTTCAATTTAGTGTAATTGATTGAGCTAATTTCTTAGGGCACTGGTGTTTCAGGTGGTTAAGGCTTTGGGTTGGTGATCACCAGGTTCCACTGTTGGGCCCTTTTGCAAAGCCCTTAACTCTACAACCATAGAAAATACCCAGCCACTGAAAATACAGGGCATCCTCACTGCCAGTCCCAACCCTGGAGAAATGGGTGGGTTGCGGCAAAATGGGATAAAAAAAAACAAAACGTGCAGATCAAATGGTCTGACGTGTCAACCCTGACAAATGGAACAAACCCAAGAAGAAAGAAAAAAAAATCGAGCTATATATAAATGAACTATTTTCTTACAGTCTTCCACGTCAGCTTCAGTGGAACCTTAAAGCCTTTGAGAAATCAATGCTGGCTTTTCCTCCTACAAAACATTCCAACTAGAACTCGTTTACAACAAATTGAATCCCCACCATATCACTATGAAAAACTCCCACAAACATATTTTCAAGTTCCTCAGCTCTCCACGAGTCTCTAAACTGATTATATTTAATCAATCTCTGCTGTTTATTTTAACGGATTTCCTTCTTGTGCTGATTCAGCTCACGTTCCTCGCCTTCTCCTTGATTTACCTCTTATGCTAATGCAGCTCATGTTCCTTGACGAACCATCTTGACCTCTCTTCTCTGCTGTTTATGCCGTGTAAGGATTAAAGAGCAATTAAGAACCGCTCTGTGAGTTATGGATTAGGGGGAAAGCATGTCGATGCGGTGCTGACCTACTTCTGGAGTGTTGGGATGGAGCAGCAGGCTGAGATTTTATCTACAAGATAGCCATGATTTCCAGGATTAGACAGCGCTTTGCTTGGTATAAAGTTGGAAATTAAATGGTGGTTAAATGTCCATAGACATGCAGTATCTGAAAGTTTCACGTTCACTCTCTCACTCATGTGTACCACTTGCCCTCTACAGAGTTGTGGGACATGTCACAGGGGACTAGTCAGGGTGACCCTGGACAGGGTGCCAATCCACTGCAGGGCACAAATGCACACACACACACACACACACACACACACACACACACACACACACACACACACACACACACACACACACACACACACACACACGCACACACTCTCACTCCATACACTGGTAACTCTTACAATATAATTAATTATACCACAGGATTTTTTAAAAATCTAATTGGTCATTTTCTATAACAGCAGTATTTCCAGCTGTAATTTAAAGGACTATATATTAATACCATTGTGATAATACATTATTGTTTCTATGGTAACCATTCATTAGGGGCACTTCACATAATATAAGCCTCAGTTCCAGGCAGAGTTAAAACTGACTACCATTAAACTAACCACTCCATCACACCAGTCTGTTTCATTTCTCATATAATTATAACACACACAGTGAGTGGAGTGTTGGGGTCGTTAGCGACCCGAATTTATTAATAACAAAACAGCCTGAAGTGTTTAATCTCTTTTTATTTTTAGCTCTTTTATTTTTGCCTCCTCCAATGCAAATGCATGACAATTAGTGCTTCACTATTAATGACATTAAAACATCATGCATGTCCCTATAAAGGTAACTTTGGGTCATTATTGCTGTAATACCATTTTTTCACAAGTCACTATATAGACCTGTGCAATTGCTTAATCACAAAAGGGTGCAATACATTACAGGTCATGTTGTACTGTATCTATTACAGGAAAATTATGTAGAGTTTCTCAATAATTCATTTTACATTCGTAAGAGGTGATGAATAAATAGTGGCAAAACTCTTCTTAGAGGTGGCGTAGCGGTTAGCACTGTCGCCTTGCACCTCCAGGTTCCGGGTTTGATTCCCGCCTCGGGTCTGTGTGCATGGAGTTTGCATGTCTTCCCCGCGCATGGTGGGTTTCCTCCGGTTACTCTGGTTTCCTTCCACAGACATACAGATTAGGCTAACTGGCGTTGGCATTGCCCATAGTGTGTGAGTGTGTGTGTGCCCTGCGATGGATTGGCACCCCATCTAGGGTGTACCATGCCTTGTGCGTGTGTGTGTCTAGGTCTCCGGGGATACGCTCCAGAACCCCACGAACCCATACACAGTATAACGCGGTATAGACGATGACTGAGTGCGTGAGATCCTATTTGCTGTTAGACTAGATAAATATGTTTAAATACAAACTGGTACTTTTAATACATACATTTCACAGTTTAAATCACAATAATAATTGCAATGTGATTTTCTTTTTCATTAAATTGTGCAGCCCTAATCACAATCTAAATCTAAAGTTGCCAACTATAGTAGTTAGCTGATTTATCTACTTAAATCTATGTCTACACCTCTGGCAAATGATCCCCAAGATCCGGGATATTTATTATGAACAGAATTATCCTTATGGGGCGGAAAATTAGTTATAAATCTAATATTGGAGAAATCTATGGAAAGATATGAACATTTTGAATCGTATTCCAAATTCTTACACTTACAACTCCAAGAAAACTTGGCACAGGCTAGATGAAGAGTTATATATAACAAACTGTTATACAGTCAAATGCATTTTTGTTCTAAACGTATCACGTTCAACACGCAGGGCTCGATGTACGCTTAGAAAACCTTCTTTGCTGATCATATACATCCAGCACACGTCTGTAATTACTTGTACAGTATTTACTCACAGTGCATGCACAAGTGTTGACATGCCACCCACTCACACTACAGTTGACCTCCATCAGGAAATCATTCTGCACACGGCTACCGCAAACTCACTCATCGATATTAAGCTCAGGATTGAAGGAAAGCGCATCGTCAGCAATGAATAAATAACACCCAGACAGGTCCGGGGTGTCAGACGAGGACACTGCGCTTCAGCCGAGCTCTGCTTCCACGTGAATGCAGATGCTGACGCTGGTTATGCCGTAGTGTATGCTAATAAACTGTTAATAGGAGCGATGAACAAAATTGATGCTCACCTCATAACAGGACATACTTAATAGTTATTAAGATATTATTCCATCCTTCACATTTGGGATGGCCCATAAAACACCCCTCACATCTCTTTCAGGGGTCAGACATGCTCTCACACCTTTGAAAAGAGTTATTGCTCATGCATGGTGGTGGAAAGGAAAATAAATCACACTACAATAACTACAATCAGTGTCCTGTGGTCTACTGTGTGCTCTGATTTTGGATTACAAATGAATGCTATGAAAATACCAGGGCTGAACCGAATGCAATGCAAATGTGGGCACAACTTTTTTTTAATATTAAATTACAAATGTTATTTAAATTGCATGCTTGAGTGACTTTTCCTCGATACAAAGGTACTACTTAGCGTAGTCTCCATCACAAGCCATGCATTTTCACCATCATAGAACACAACTCTTTTAAAATCCCCTTTGTGGCAGTTGACAGACACCCAGTGCATAGTTTGTCTTCAGTGCTGGTTTCTGGCTTTGTCTATCTGCGCATCATGGCTCTTGTCATCTTAACAAACGTTCTGTAGTGGGTCAGAGATGTTTAGAGATAATAGCACTAAATGGCCATCTTGGTGAATGCAGCTATGTTTTATAGATTTGTCATCTGTGCTGTGTTTTAATGCATCAATGTGACATCATGAACAACTAGGGTGGCATGGTGGTGTAGTGGTTAGAACTGTCGCCTTGCGTTCGATTCCCATCTCTGTGTACATGGAGTTTGCATGTTCTCCCTGCGCTTTTTGGTGGGTTTCCTCCAGGTACTCCAGTTTCCTCCTACAGTATTAGTGACTGTAAGAGCATTTCCATACACAAACAGTGTGAAGAGAACTTACAGGATTAAAATAAACAGCTGTGTGGCCATATGGAAACTACTTCTTATTGATTCTAATCTGAAAAAAAGGCTTGGATTTGCTAGGGAGCATAAAGATTGGATTTTGGCGCAATGGAAAAGGTCACATGATCCAGATTAATCCTAATCCAGGGTGGTGGGTACATTGGCCTAAAGCCTGATTTATGCTTCTGTGCCAAGTCTAGGCCAAAGTTACTGAATAGCCATGTACACTATGCCATAGTCTATGGCATTGCCTGAACTGCACCCCCACATAATATAACTACACATTGCAATAATGCAGACCACAAACTGTGATAGCTTCACTTTTCTGCTTATCACGTCAATGTATTTCCCCCCCTTTGATGGCACAGACAATTTCATAACAGTATACACTCACACTATTTCACACAACACCGGATACCAAAGATGTTCCACAATCCTTTTTTTTTATTTTTATGATCTAGTCACACAACAGGCATAATTTGTTATTTGTAAAGATTGGACTCACTGAACAACCTGGCTTTTGGGTGCTTAAATTCAATGTTTTATAGATTTGTTATCTGTGCTGTGTTTTAATGCATCAATGTGACATCATGAACAACTAGGGCGGCATGGTGGTGTAGTGGTTAGCACTGTCACCTTGCGTTCGATTCCCGTCTCTGTGTGCATGGAGTTTGCGTGTTCTCCCCGCCAATCAATTTGTCTGTGAGTTCAGCGCGCCCTCTAGTGGCCACTGGGGGGAAAACTGCATAATTACAGGTGTCGCGCGGCAATCTTCCTTTTGCGCATGCTCAAGCCTCACACAGCCCTTTATTGTGTAAACAAACTATGAAAAATCGGAACTGTAGAGCTGTATATACTACTATTTAGTGCGGGTCAGAAATAGAGAGGTATCTCATTCCACGTTCACAAAATGATTTTCTTTTAAGCATTTTTGTAAATGATGTGCTATTATTTTGCTAGTTTGCTTTTAAGGTTAAAAAAAAAAAAAATCACCATTTAAAAATGTAATTTGTGTTGCTTCTCATCATCGCCACAAGGGGGCGTTATTATCACACCTAAACACCTTAAATGCATAAAGATCAAACACAACAATCATTCTGGTATTAGTTGTAAAAAATGTGTTAACGAGTTGCATTTATCAAAAAAAAAACGTCCAAAGCTCCACGAAAGCTTTAAAAAATACGGGATAATTTCGACACTTCCGGGAGAGTCAGGCGAGTGGTCATGTGAAAACAAAAAACATACGTCATTTCCGCTATCTTTTTTTTTTGGTTAAATAAAATAGCTAATAATTCTTAATTCCTAAACTTCCGTAGTGTTTAAACCGTTTTTATTTATATATAAGTCTGTATTATATACACGTAGTGAGAAGCGTAGTCTGCTCGCGATACAGGTCGCAGTGCGCATGCGCAGGGCTTGTTTGCAAACAAACCGCCGTGCGTGTGTGTGTGTGTGCGCGTGCCTGAGACGCAGCTGCCGCTGTCATGGCAGAAAACAACGACGGCGAGATCATCGAGCACCATGATGACGAAGAGATGGAGAAAATGCGAAAGCCGAGAAATGAGTCGCAGTCGTTTATGGAGAGCGTCAGAGCTGCAGAGCTCAATGATGGACACAGCAGCACGCAGTCCTCGCACCGCCTGCTGGCGTACAGTGACGCTCTCATCTCCATCATCGCCACCGTCATGGTACAGTAATGCACACACACACACACACACACACACACTGTTGTAATTCTGCTGTAATTTGTGCGTCATGTTAAAGTTATGCATGAATGTCTGTTTTTGCAGATATTACCTGTCGCCCATATACAATTTCAAGACAATGAGGTAAGACATCATATCCATTCAAGAGAGTTTATGTGCCATATGTACAGTACACACACCAACAGTACTGTAGAGTATGAGCATTGATTTTTTTTTTTTTTTTGGTGGAAAGGTGGCTTAGTGGTTAGCACTGCCGCCATGCACCTCCAGGTTCCGGGTTCGATTCCTTCAAGGCGTTTATATGTTCTCTCTGTGCACGGTGGGTTTCCTCCAGGTACTCTGGTTTCCTCCCACAGTCCAAAGACATGCAGATTAGTCTGTTCTTTCTATTGCTATTTGGTCCGCATACAAGTCTGGCACAGGTTTTTTTTATGCCGGACGCAACCCTCACATTTTATCCAGGCTTCGGACCATCACTGCACCTACTCACTGGGGTTTTGGACGTTTAAACCCTGGCCTTCCACATGGCAGACGAAACGCTTACCACTGAGCCTTGGTGTTCCTAAATTGTCTATATTTCATTCTATTTCATTTATATCTTTCTTTTGTATCACTGATTCTCATCTCCGTCTCACCCACGTGTCATCTATACTGCATTATCCTGTGTACAGGGTCACGTGGGGCCTGGAGCCATTCCCGGGAGACTTCGGGCATGTGGCGGGGTACCAGTCCATCTCCAGGCACACACACTCACATGTTCATTCGCACCCTACCGGCAATTGGGGAATGCCGATTAGACTAATCTGCATGACTGTAATCTGCATGACTTCAGGAGGAAGGAGTTCCCGAGGAAACCCATCAAGCACGGGGTGAACATGCAAACTCCATACCATAGACCTTAGTTGAAAATCAAACCCTCAACCCTGTGGAGACACAAGGATAAAAAAAAGCACCTTGCTAGCCACCGTGCAAGAATAGTCCAATTCAGTATAATCATATAATATAGCTGGGAAGATGTAAATGTGCTTCTGTCCATGTGAAAAAAAGTTCCTGAAGCAGCTACGTTTATTATTGTTAAGGGCAGAGTAGCTCACTGCGTAGCTCACTGGTTAGAGTGTTGGACTAATCAGAAGGTCCTTAGTTCAAACCCCAGCACCACCAATTTGGACACTTGAGCTCTAACCCTTAATTGCTCAAATGTATAATGAGATAAAAATGTACCTGGAATTACTGATCTGATAATATTGAAGTTAGAGCAGATGCCCATCTGAAAGGCAAGTTTTGTATTAGACCAGATTTTCACACCATATTTGGTCACCAGAGTTCAGTTTAAGGCTGCGCCCTCAAGAATTCTAATGGCCATAAGATCTGTGTTTAAGATGGTGGGTGTTTTTTATTTGAAAACCACAGACTGACCAAAGTGAGAGATTTAAACACGCTAATGCTAATAAAATATTTCTATTACACATAGGAACTGACAAAAAGCATCCAGGCGATCCTCGCCACTAAGATTGCAGTATATCTGATGACATTTCTCATAGTAACTGTTGCCTGGGCAGCACATATAAGGTGAGTAGAGAGAAACTCTACCTAAATGTACACTATAACTGTTACTGTAGATGTAGATGTATAACTACAGTCTACATTTTGGTGTTCCCTCTACATTTAGGCTGGGGTATATTTATTTCGTACATAGTTGAGTGCGTGTTCTTTCATTTCCTCAATGCATCTGTTTTCAGACTGTTTCAGGTCATCGAACGCATCGATGACACACTTGCACTTCTTAATTTGGTGAGTTCCTCTGAATACGGTAGCCAAATGTCACGCATGTTGCAGTTTCTCTTTTCTTTCAGGAAGCTTTTACGTCAAACATTTTCCTTTTTTGGTATTATTTCAGGCTTGTATGATGCTGATAACTTTTCTCCCATACACAGTGAGTATTACTATAAAGCAAACAGATCCTGATATTTTTGGGATACTGTATTAACTCACAGTGTGATTATTTATATACTTTCATGCAGCATGGTATGATATAAAGGCAATCCTGATGCTCCTACAAACACTACAGTGTCATTGATTGGATGGTGTTGTCTATTTCCTGTAGTTTTCTTTGATGGCAACTTTCCCAAATAACACCCTTGGCATTCTCCTGTTTTGTGCCTGCGTCATCATAATCGGTCTCATTCAGGTACTGAAGATAGATTTGATTTTTGACAGTTTATACTGCTAATATATAAAAAAAATTATTATAGTCTGTACACTGGATAATCCTGTCTTCTTTATTCTAAAATTTCATACACAGGCGGTTATCGTCTTGTATGGCTTCAGCCATCCTTTCCTCCTAAACGAACACATCCAGATGTCAGAAAATCAGGCCTATTACAGACGCCATGTACTCGAAGTTATAATGCGGGTTCCTATAATATGTTTCTTCGCCGGCATCTTTGCATTCATTTATTTTCAAGTGGTTAGTAATATTTCTGTATTATACCCCATTTTTATATACTGTACATACACTACCAGTTAAAAAGTTTGGACACGCCTTCTAATTCCATGGTCTCTCCTGATTTTTTATTTCTTTCTACATTGTAAAACTCAAAAATAAAATAAAAAATATGATAAAATATATGAATATGTGCCACTTATCCTCTGTAAAGCCCTTATAATCCGAGGTGCTGTTTGTTAATTGGTGATTTCTGAGGCTGGTATCCCTAAATGAACATCTCCTCTGCAGCAGAGGTAAGATTTGGTCTTGCTTTCCTGGGATGGTCTTCACGAGAGACAGTTCCATCATGGTACTTGATGGGTTTCGCATACGCACTCAAATTACTTTTGTTGGAATTATTCCAGAACAGCTGACCATCATGTCTTAAAATAATGCTACATGTGTTATTTCATAGTTGGTAAATCTCAAGTATTGTTCTAGAATGTAGAAAATGAATCACAGATTATTGATTTAGAAGGCATGTGTCTTTTAGAATACTGTAGGTGTTTTAAAAAAGCATCCATAGAGGAAGTACTGTACTACATCTAGAATCAGGTGGAGGTGATAACAGTAATGTAACTGAGATTTAAATCTGTTTCCAAAAATATTGCTTTTTTTTTTTTTCTCCCCCCAGTCATATGTCCTGTTGGCTCTTGTCATATTCATTCCTTATATATCTCAGTCTGTGACATGGATTTGGACTAAAGCCACTAGTAGTGAGTACCACACAGAACTGCAGCTGTTTCATTGCATTAAAGTTTTTCAATGGCATGGAAATGATTTGTCTCTACATAACTAACTTTAAGCTTGGTCTGGTTCTTAAGGTCAGATAGAGGAGACGCCAGACTCCATGCTTTTTTATACGTACCATCCTAGTGAACCACTGAGCAAGGAGCGAGTAGAGGCCTTCAGTGATGGCGTTTATGCCATTGTAGCCACTCTTCTCATCTTGGATATATGGTTTGTACCTACATTCATGTTTTCTAATATACTTTATAAGGAACACCGGTTCATACATCTATCTAATCACCAATCAAGTGGTAGTAGTGCAATACGTAACTCATCTGTATGCAGATACAGAAAGCTGTATTATTTGATAACTCAGCACTGTAACCTCAGGTTTCTATTCTTGACTAACATGAGTGTAACATTCTACTGTTGTACCTCATTGATCACAAGGTTTGACATTGTTGTACATTCTCCGGTATGCTCCACTTTTGTAAAGAGTGATTGTTTAAGTTACTATAACCTTCTGATCAGTTCTAAACACTCCGGCCATTTCTCTTCTCCTCTGCTTTCTTTAATCAATGTGTTGCTTTCACTCACAGATTGTTTCATGTTGTTGTTGTTTTCCCCCATTGTGTGTAAAAACTGCTGTAGTGCATTACAGGTCGTCCCCTACTTACGAACGAGTTCAGTTCCGGGAGCACGTTTGTAAGTCGAATTTGTTCTTAAGTCCGACAAAGTAAGTCTTCTACGTTTTTGACATGAATATATAATATAAACCATACCAATTGACTTGACTAAATCTGTCCCCTTTCCCCACACTGCCATCATGTGGCTGAAAACTGTACCCGCGCCTAAGGAAATGAATCTCAGTAAAATGTGAACTGTAACAGGGTCGTCTCTGCACGTTTAAATTACAAGAGGAATCCCAGATGCCATTTTGTCTCAAAGCTGTTTTCCACCTTATTGGACTGTAAATTATGTTTTTTTGTTGTTGAGGATTTTCTTAAATTAGGATTATTCACCATCAGGACTAATTCATTGAAACCAGTCAGACTGACTCTTTTCTCTTGCACCCCCAAACGCGCACACGCAGGATATACCGGATTTTACACAGTCACTCATACCCCGAAAATATTGTATATAATCATAAATTTTGGTATCTGGTGCACTGCAGTCTATTTTCTTTTGTACAATACACATGAGCTACTTCCGTGATTTGTTCACGTCTGCAAATGTTCGTCCATTCATATCTGTAAAAATTCGTAACTAGAATGTTTGTAAGTCAGATTTATTTCAAACTCTGATGTTTGATGTGAATGTGAACTGAAGCTCTTGCGTGACTTTATGCATTGTACTGCTAATTGTATGATTGCATGAATGCGCTCTGTAAAATACATGGAGTAAAATAATTTACTAGTATTAGCACACATACTGTACAGTAGCCATGTACTTAATCTAAGTCGTATCTGTAAAAGTTGTCACTAATAAATGCCCTCTCATGCTATCTTTAGTGAGGACAATGTGCCGGACCCATCTGTCGTGGACAAGCAGTTCGATGGCAATCTCTTCAATGCCCTGCACCAGTACGGCCCCGAGTACCTGGCCTACTTCGGCTCCTTCGCCACAGTGGGCCTACTGTGGTTCGTTCACCATTCCCTCTTCCTGTACGTCACCCGTGCTACACGTTTAATGGGTCTCTTCAACACGTTCTCGTTAGCTTTTATAGGTGGCCTGCCCCTAGCCTACCAGCTAACACATGAATTTCCTCGTGGCTCTCGAAACGAACTAGAAGCCATCCAGATCAGCTGTGTGATCATTTTCTTTGCCGGCCTCTTTCAGCTGGCCATGTGGGTTACAGCGCTCTTCATAGAGCGCGAGACGCTCCACCCGTACGTGTGGCACGGAGGCCGGGAGCATGCTTTCATGCTCGCTAAGCTCTTGCTCTACCCCCTCGTGGCGCTCGGGACCTATTTTTGCACGTGTATCCTCAGCCGCTTCAGCTCACCCATCTTCCACCTGATGCAGATCGCAGTTCCGTTCGCATTCCTGCTGCTGAGGTTGATGGTGCGAGTGATGCTGGCCGTCCTGAGGTGGCTATTTTGTCCAAAGACACCTAGTGAAAGAAATGCATTGGTGGAAGAAGAGGATGCTCGTGTGCCTTTTACAGACATCATCACCTAGCAGGACTTAAAAATCCAGCCAAGTGTATGGGGCCATTTTTACAAAGAATTCCTCTGTAAACTCTTGCAACCTGATAATTTCATTGCTTGCTGCAAAGTACGTTTGGAGGAATTTTGACAACATTTGCAACTCTATAACAACACGGCATCAAATAGCAGTTAAGTAATAGTATTGTTATAAAGTTTTGTTCTAAGAATGAATGTCACTGCTAAATCCATCCTAGATTTAATGCTATACCTTTTTTTTTTATATATACAAGCTGGATCAGGTAAAGTCTCATGAAATAGCAGGTGAATGAGAGGTGAAGTCTAGGAGTGTTGTATTAAATTAAACTCTAGCTTACTTACAAGACAAGTGAAATATAATGTCCGAAATAACAAACTTGCCTCCTGCTGACCTGTATGATGAGAATTGCTTCGTAAAAACGAACTAAAAACAATTATAAAAAAAAAACTAAGAATATTAATCTGGTTTAAACATAATTTTTTTTTTCACTCATAAGCACTATAAAATTTTTCATGGGCAGACCTTACTGTGCTGTAATACACTTCTCAACCAAAAAAAAGAAAGTCACACACTTGGACCTGCTTTTGCTTTGATTACAGCTGTGGCGTCGTTTCGTTAAGCTTGTACAATGTCACAATATTTATTTCCGTCCAGAGACGCAATAATTTCTCTGCAAGATCTTGTATTAATGATGACAGAGTCAGACCGCAGCGTAAAGTCTTCTCCAGCACATCCCTAAGATTCTCAGTGGGGTTACGGTCTGGACTCTATGGTGGCCAATCCATGTGTAAAAATTATGTCTCCCTGAAGCACTCTTTCACAATTTGAGCTTGATGAATCCTGGCATCGTCAGGGAAGAAAAAATTAAGATTGATGTAAAAACCAACAGATCATAACACTGCCCCCACAGGTTTGTGCGGTAAGCACCAGGCATGATGGTTGCATCACATCATTCAATTCAATTCAATTTTATTTGTATAGCGCTTTTAACAATTTATCATCGCAAAGCAGCTTTACACAATCAAAAGAATTATTTAAGTTTGTATGAAATGTGAATATGTAGGAATCAAAAAATTATCCGGCTCGCTTCTTACCCTGATGTGTCCATCACTCTGAACTTCGGTGAGTTCAAAATTGACTTTTGGTACTTTTGGCAAGTGGTTTTCTTAAAGCTACACAGGTGTTTAGTCCCAGTTCTCCTCACATTTTTGTTGTATGCAAATGCTCTTGCTTTCACTATTAAACATGGCTGCGAGATCTGCTGTTTTTTTTTTTTTAATGATTTGATTTCACTAGGTGTTTAAGTGATCTCCCATCACGCTAAATCAGGATGTTTTTTCCAACCACATTTATTCCTTCCAGGTTTAAATAATGCATTTTACTGTTTAGTTTTTACAGTCTCTTTAGTTGTTTTCTTTTCATGATGCAGGACAATAACATATTTGCTAGAACCACAGAATATGTCTTCTGACGTAGTTGTTTAAGAAATTACATGCTACTCCCTGCATCAGTTAGGGTTAAATATTCTGCTACCAACTGAATCATATTAATCACTGCAGTAATGAATCAATCAGTGGAAGAATATTTGCTGAGTTAAATCCAGGTGGTGACTATTTTTTGGCCAGGCAAGTGCACTTGAATGATAGGATGAAGGTGACAAGAACTGAAGCTGGATAGATTTTTTTATGAATATAAATGTGAAAATGAATCTATTTGTGTGTATGTATGTGTAAGTTTTGTGTACAGGGAGGTGGTACAGTTACTGAAACCGCTGCTGAGTTGCTACTACACAGTAGTTGAATTTGCACACTGTAAGAGAGAATAGACCAAATCTCTTTAAGCTTTATGTCATTTATCCTATCTTGAATTGTTGCACTGACAGATACACCCACATTTCATTTGATCCATTCCTTGAAATTGTAATGTTTGTTCTTAGATTTGAATGTTTTTCACCTAGAAGAGGCAAATATTTACACTCAGTTGTGTTTTCTGCACACATTTGTATGGTTTAACCCATAACTATTGTAACATGAAATAAGTATAATTAATAAAAATGTCTTTAGTAAAACTCGTCAAATCCTCTTTATTTGTAAGTGATCATACAGTATATTTAGTTCCAGTTATTCATATTTGTACATGCTGGAGGTCATGCAGAACGTTCCTGTGGGAAAAACTACGGTTTACATTTAGGTATTTGGCAGACACTCATCCAGAGCGACTTACAAAACTTCAAGTTTTCATCATTGAATATATTCTTACACTGGTTCACTAAGGTACTAAGTTAGAGTGCCATTCATTAAACATTGTTAGAAAGCATTATATATATTTTTTGGTCAGGGGGATTTAAAACAAATATCTAAGAAACAGATCGATGTCTTTAATCATCACTTAAAGATTGCCAGTGACGTGGCTGTATGGGCACCTACAGGAAGTTCATCTACCACCTGCTGTAGGATGGATAGATAGGGTAGAGCACTTTTTTTTATTCCAAAGGGAAATTGTATAAATTTAGGAGCCAGAACAGAAAGCAGTCTAGAACCCGAGAGATGGTGATCATTCAGGATCACATAGATAGTGTATTTTATTAAGAGGACAAAAGCAACTTACTTCTTATAACATCTCCTTCTGAAAGGTAGTTCCGTGACAAAGGCACCACCTGTTATTCTTTTAAAAGCAAAATTATATTAATTTGCATCCAGGTAATGCAACTCAACTACCCATCTGAGAACTTCAATTATTGGGAAAACATTCAACCCCTTTGGCCAGTATCTCACCTGGAAACCTGTAGGCTGAAAAAAAAACACCACCACTAAAATGTGAAGCTACAGTATACGGCAAAATATACAGTACTGAAACTTGTGTGTTTGTCAACAGGGCAAAGCTCCAGACACACGTGTTCCCAGTAGTGAAAAGGAAGTTGTGTTATTCAGTTGTTGTTGGAAGGTGAGAAAAGTTGGCAGTACATTTCCCTCCCACTGACTTCAGAGAGGCGGTGCACACACACACTTAGTCTTCACTTAATTATTGTATATTTTGATCCATATTGTATTTTGAAGTAAATGAGCTGCTTGTAAAATAATGTAAGCCAATTAAGAAAGTAATGTAATGTTTATATAATAATGAATGAACTAGAAAGCCATGACAAATATTGTGAAAATAATGAAGTTAATGAATTATGTTTAACATTTTAAATAAATTTTAACGTATACTCTTGAAATAAATTTTAATGTATTCTTACATGTGCTTTTGTGTTCTTACATTATTTGTTCTTTGATTATTGTTGGATGCATACTGAGTGAGTCAATGAAATCAGAAACAAGATATAAGCTGGGAAAAATGTAAGCTTTTATTATTATTCAATAATAATAATAATAATAATAATAATAATTTTAGAAACTGCCCAAACACATTTCCTTTGTTCACATATCCATGTTAAATATTCCCTATTTAAAACCTTTAGATTCATGTTAAAAAATAAACTATAAATCAAACCCATAAATAATTATTGAAACAAAAGTACAACATAAGCCCAACTTTTTGGTACAACGTACATATAACGATTTCAAAATCATAAAATTTGAACATATGACAACAATAAGAGGAGCCTGATTGTTGTTAAACAGTGTATGCTTGAACAGTATTATATCTTGAGCAACAATGTAAACTGTGCTGTAACTCAAAAACCTGGTAGTATCACCTGCTTTCAAAGCTTTCTGACGCCCCACCTAGAACCGTATTATCTTTTTTTTTGGTCTGAACTGGTTATGTCGTTTAGATGTGCAAAACTGAAGAAGAAGAAGAAGAAAAAAAGAAGCTAATTGCATAAACAGGCAGCCTGAAACAGTAGGCACAGAGATGAAAGAATGAAAGGAGAAGCAGGTACACTGACTGCCGATAGGAATGAAAAGGGAGAATGGTGACTCACATGAAAACAGATTGTCACATATCCACTCATAATAGAAAGTTCTGGTCCCAAAACTCCACCAAGTCAACTTCTGTTGCCTGAAGGTACAGCCGAAGATTAAAAAGCGCAGAACATATGTCTCTTAATAAACAAAAAAACTGATAGATGCTAGTAACTGAATATTAACTCTTATCTTTTTCTGCGTTTCATTATGAATATCTTTTAAGTGACATCCTGATCAGTAGACAGTGATCTATTCGAGACACTAACATGTAGAACGCTTTGGTATACAGGAGGGATGTCTCCTCATCAGCAAACTTCTGTTGTTGCCATCATTGCGTCAGTTAATGTAACACACAATATGGCTACCAGATGAGTTAACAGTTAATGCACACATTTTATCTACTTCACACTGTATTTTAAACTATCGCCATGAAAGACACACAGATTCCACCATGAGACATCATTTGTCGCTGATAAAAACCTGATTTATTTTTTTTTAGATTGCAGTACTTTTTTTTGTAGTTCACTACAAATAACCTAAGTGTTTTATTCTCATCTTCTGTAAAAACAAAACTAACTTACTCACCATACTATCCTTCACACAAAAACATAATCATGCTAAATAATTTTTTTTTTAAAAACGTTAAATCTAGTGTTTGCATATATTTTCATTCCTATAACATATATAGGATTTTGAGTCTCATAACTGTGTTATATACTATAGTGTAAATTATTTGATATATTCTATATCTATTTACATTAATACAACTACAAGTATGTAGTTCTCAACAGTACTGTAGGTCCTACAGCTTTGGAATTGTCCAGTATATAACTAAAGGGAAAAAAAGAAGGGCTACTTTTAGAGGTAACTTGTACGGCTCATGCTGTTTTAGATAAATCTGTTGATTATTTGTGCAGTCGATGCGATTATCATCATGCTAATCCTGCAAATTGATTAGCATGCTCACAAACCCAGTGTGACAGCTTAGATTCCTGTCAGAAGCTACATCTACTATTTCTGCTGTTCGATCAGACGTCATAAATTACGTTCACATACAATCATATTTAAAAATCAGTGCAAATCCTGAACTTGGCGTCGAGAATGATTTTTAAACTTTCAACCCTCTTCAGCCTTTTCACTTTTTGTGTGCTTCTGTCTTTTCTTCTGTTTGTCAGAAGACATATCTAACATGCAATTCAGTAAAGGAGAAAGGAGGAGGAGGTGAGGAAGAAGAAGAAGAAGAAGAAGATGACCTCTCCTGGCCACATTTTTTTGTAGAGCTGTTTGTGCAGGAGAAGTGTGAGGTAAAGTCCACTCACTGCACAGTCCAGATTTTCCAGAGACGGCTGTGCATCCACTGTTGTGTGAAACCGTACTTTTCTACCCGAAAGTGGAGAATAAATAAGTGTTTCTTCATTCCTCTGACGCAGCAGGAGGCAGCATGCCCTTCTCTTTCAGGTGGTTGCGCAGCGTGTTGAAAATGCTGAGCTGCTGTGCGGGCTGCAGGACCAGCAGCTGCTGTAGCACCTTACTGGGGTTTGGACCCCTAAAGGCCAAAAGCAAATTGGTAAGTATTTTTTTTTTTTTGATGATTTCAAAAATTCATAATAAAATTATATCAGAATTATTCAGTGTATTGATAATGGTTAGTTTTTTTTGTCATTGTATCAATTTAGTGTTAAATCATCCATAATCTGTCAAGTTAATGTATTATTATTATTATTATTATTATTATACAAATTACTTGCTTCTAACATAAAAGCACTTCACTGTTTGATCTTCTAAAATGCATTCCAATACAGGACGTTTTGTACAGCAAGGTTAAATGCGTCATCTATTGATTACCAACCCACGTCTTCAACTGACTGAGACTTGAACAGACTCTTCAAATTAAGTCCTATTCTAGTATTTTACAAAAACAGTCTTTCCCGTCAAGGAACCACAAGAACAGGATGCCAGGAGCACACCTAACCAGCAGGTGGTGATATAATTCGAACCGTAAGACCATGTTGGCCAATCAGAAGACGTCAAAAACAACAGATGCAGTGCATGGGGTGGTCACTCATACAAGCTAAAACAACTTTCCCCCCCCCTGAAAAATGGAAGTTCTAAATATCTTATTAATAAAAAACAGAGAATGACATTGTCCTTTTCATTTAAAGACCTCAACTTTGATGGGTGGATTTGCGAGGTGAAAAGCAAGTGACCTGAGGTAAAGCTGCCTACTGCATAGCTCTAAGACAACACAGATACTCAGAATGGATTGTAATGTACTAATTCATTAGTGTGTTTCTGTGTGTGTGTGTTGGTCAGGGATCGTTGCTTTAGTTAATGCACAGTAAGATGTAGAAATTGTCTCTGCACAATGTCATAATCCATCCCTGAATACACAGTCATATTTATGGTATTTGAGCAGGTGCCTTTAGCCAGGTTGACTTACATTAATCTCATTACACATCTACAGTAAAAAAAAAGAAAAACCCAAAAGCCACAGACTGGTAGTGCTGGGGTCTGAACCTGTGACCCCAGTACCTGTGTTCAGTAGTCCGAAGTCTTAACCACCGAATCACCTTGTGTAGTATTAGTAGTGCTGAAGCAGTTAAACATTAATATGAGGAAAAACTTTAACTGACCAGTAGACGTCTCCATGATCCTACACTCTCTTACCTGATAAAGCTTGCTATGTAAACATGGACAAATGTGGCCATCAGATACTGACAGTCAAAGCGGTCCATGATTCCACCGTGTCCAGGAATGGTGTTTGCAAAATCCTGAGGAAACAAAATCCCTTTCAGTGCTAATACTGTACCTGTCGTATGTTCTTGCTCCTTCTGAATTGTTTAATTTAAACTGCAGAATCCTAAATACACTTAAACACTGTATAGATGCTGCGTATTAGAATGAAACACTGATTGGACGAGAATTTTAAGACAAAATTTAAGCCAGGACACAAAGTCATCAAATAACCATAATGAGAAAATGATCAGACTTACTTTGATTTTAAAAGCTCTTTTGAATCCGCTGGCAAAAAAGCCACCGAATGGTCCGATCAGTGAACCAAATGAGGAGAGAGCGATGCTGTGAATCTGAAATGGGTATAGGTTCACCGTTTTCTGTAGAAAAAGAACCAGTCAGAAAGAGTTTTTGATATAATATATCCCTCTAGAGCAAACTGTTGTTTCCCCCCCCTCAGGCCTTTCAACTCTCATAACCATAGCCTATTTAATTCTGTTTATTTTAGCTATAATACCGTACAAACATCTTGACCTATCCTTTCTTCATATTTTGCTTCCCAAGAGCCAGACTTTATTGTATTTTTAATGTAGTCTTGAGAAATTGTTCTCCAGGACTTTTTTGCCTCTCCTTTTTGGCAAGTTTTTGGCTCTCATTTTTTAGTCCAGTTCCTGAACCTGAGCTGTTTCAGAAGAATATTTCCTGTTTGTTAAGCCACACAGTGACCTATGAATCATTCAAGCATAAAATCATAATTTTTGTTTTTTTTTTTTTACAGGATGAAACAGTGAGAAACAGATGGCAGATGATGACATATGATCAGGCAGGTGATTAGTACGTTATACTGGTGATGCTGAGTGGATGAGAGAGGAATATTAGGTTGCTGCTGAGGTTGTTTCATCAACAAGCTAATTTTTTTAATCTATGCAGGCTGTCGCACTAAACCACTTGTTTCCACTCCAGTTTATTCTGAAGAAGAAGTGATGGATGGCTCAAGACTTCTGATTAGATGTTTTTATGTTAATGATAACTGTATATTCTCTAAGCATATCCAAAAAAGTCACTGAACCCTTTGATTATTTTCTTGTCAGACAAATAAATATATTCATACCCATCTCAGGACATTCTGTACCATCGCAGGTAGTTTGTACTCCTGCATCACAAACAGGTCTGAGGGTTCACACTCCACAGCAAAACGATTAGTCTCACTGTTATACTCTACCGGACAGACAAAGTACTGGTACTGAGCCAGCAGGTAGGCAAACTGGAAGGCACAGAAACACTGTATGTAAGTCCTGCATTATTTCCTGCATGGTTAATATTCAACTTTTAAAGTTGATGAACTTACAATGAAGCCGAAGACCACTGTGGCGAAGAAGCCTCCAATAAATCCTTCCCAGGTCTTCTTTGGAGAGAGCTGAATGCAAACAGATTTTGATTTTACAAGTTTTGCTACATGTCTGTCTCAAGTTATGTACAATTGCTTATCCTTATACGATGACTTACCTTAATCAAAGGTGTTCTTCCAAAGAAGAAGCCAAACAGGTAAGCCATGATGTCATTACAGATGACGATCGATATCGGTACAATAAACCTGTTGTACAGAATAACAGTGTTTATGTTGATATTATATACACATGTACTGTATATATAGCGACTGCATACAAAGCAGGGCTGCACAATGCATCTTCTGTTCAATCAATCACTACTGGCCTCTACATTTTTTTTTAAATACAGTAAGTCCCTGACTTACAAACGAGTTCCGTTTGTAAGTCAGAACAAAGTCAGAACAAAGTCCGAACAAAGTGAGTCTTATACATCTGTCACAATTACTGTTGCCAATTTAAAGCATAAAAGATAAAACACACAGGTTTGGCGTCTCGCGAGACTTTGCGTTTCAATTGCAAGGGAAATCCCTCAGCAGGGTCAGCTGATCTTTTTTTAAAGGGAGGTGTTAATGTAGCATAACATAACTGCAATATACTATCGTTGTCCATAAAGAGACGTATTAGATTTGTTGAAGTGATTTTTTAAAACATTTTTATATACATACTAGAGGGCCAACAGATTCTGAATTGACTGCTTGAAAGGTAGTGCCATTTATATTAATGCCAATGTATTGATACGTTATATTTAAGATTTTTTTTAAACATCTACAGAGTCTTGAGTGTCAGCGCTTTGTAATGGCCTGCATGTATTGCCTCATTTATGTCTCGATTAAGGAGAGAGAGAGAGAGCCGAGGGAGCAACTGCAATAACAAGAACTGGTCATACAGACATTTCAAAGAAACAAGATGTAATTAATTAATAAACTATATATTGCAGCTGTTGTAAAATCAGTGTGGTATAAGTGAACACTACAGACATGCAGTTATCAGAAAAGAATCAACTTTGAGGTGGCTGAAGTAACTTATTCATGCTAGCCAGCATCACACCACCAATTTGTTTGTATTTCCTACAACAGCATGCCCGATCATGTTTATATTCCTTATATTTTAAGAAAATACTTATGTATTCTAATTAACATGCACTTAGGAGAAATCTCCAAAACAACCATGCTAAACAGAATGTAACAAAAGACATGAAGTGAGGAAATCTTTTAACTGTTTGACGGTTTGAGTGTGAAAGACTGAGACAGGTCTGTCAGGTTGGGAGTGATTCCTGCTTACCAGATCATTCCTTCAAAAAGATTCTGAATGACCAGGTGAGACTGAGTTACCACAATCAACAGAGTCACATGGGTCCAAGCAAACTGGAATGGCAAACACATACACAGAGACAAATACACAATGTTTATGGAACAGCAAGAACAACATTTGGCTGATGAGGATGATGAAGTTAAAAATAGGGCAATCAAATACACTGAAACAATCATATACTCTTACAGATATTCACAAATGTTAATGTGATATAAAAATGGACGATCAGATTGAAATACTGGAGAAAAAAAAAAGAGGCAAAGAATATTTGTTTAAAGATTAGAGAGATAGCAGTGACCTCTGATTTTTCAAAAGGACACTGTTACACACATTACAGTTAGGCACATGGGAATAAAAATCTCAAACATCTATGTCAGTATGCACTATAGGACACTTGCAACACTTCTGTCAGAGAACAGAAGGACAGCAATAATCTGCAGATTACAGTAGTTTAGCCCATGAGGGTTAGCAACCCTAGGTCAAGAGCTCATCTGCATTCACTAGCTAGTTCACAAGCCGCAAGTCAGTGAAAAACAAAAAGCTTAATGAAATGTAACACCAAGATATGTCCTTTTTCAGGTGTTTGCATAATTACGACTAGTCAGTGCACTGTCACTTCTGTATGCCAAAATACACGATACTGCCAAAAGTACTGCCTTCACATGCATATGAACTTGAGTAACATCCAATTCTTAATCCACAAGGTTTAATATGATGTTGGCCGACCCTTTGCAGCTATAATAGCTTCAGCTCTTCTGGGAAGACTTTCCACAGGGTTTAGGAGTGTGTTTATGGAAATGTTTGACCATTCTTCCAGAAGCTTGTGAGGTCATACACTGATGTTGGATGAGAAGCCCTGGCAAGCTGTCTCCTCTCTAATTCATCCCAAAGGTGTTCTATCAGGTTGATGTGCAGGCCAGTCAAGTTCTTCCACACTTTATGGACCTTGCTTTGTGCACTGGTGCGCAGTCATGTTGGAACAGGAAGGGCCATCCTCAAACTAATCTCACAAAGTTGGGAGCATGAAATTGTCCAAAATGTCTTGGTATGCTGAATCATTAAGAGTTCCTGTCACTGGAACCAAGGGTCCGGGCTCAGCACACTTAAGTCAGTAAGTGTAAGGTTTGGTTTAAGGTTTAAGTAGCGATGACATCTCTGTGTATCACGGTACTATGCTAGGAGTCACTGAGCTTTAGAACCAGTCTACATGCCTAGGTGCTTGATTTTATACACCTGTAACTGTGGAAGTGATTGGAACACCTGAATTCAATGATTTGGTTGGGTGAGTGAATACTTTTGGCAATATAGTGTATGTCACTCTAACTAAAGCACCTTCATGTTGCTTATTTCGCTCAGAGCATAAACCTTATCACAAGTCATGGAGTGTTTTTTCACACAAAAACTATTTTAATATTTTTACACCTTGAAGTGCTTCTGAAATTTCCAAATTAACAAGACTACAAGAGGAGATTCTTGTCTGTGTTAGTGCATGCATGCTGTATCAGTGGTACACACCATATAAAACTGCAGGCGGTAATGCTTCTTCACTAAGCTCAGAACAAACATGCAGAAACCTGTGAAGAGCAAATAACATGCAGTCAGATTTACCTGAACACTGGGGTGTTTTAATACACAATAAGAAATACTTACTATATAGGGAAGGGGAACGGCTTGATACACAGATTTACAATAGGTATTAGAATAGTTTTATCCAGTAAAAGAAAAAAGACACATCATAGTGAGCAGAAAAGCATCTCAGAAACATGATAGTTGAAAATTAAAAAAACATTGCTAGGGCAAGATAGGCAAAATAATGTCCTTCTGCAATGTAACATAACCGCCTCAATTTTTGTCACGTTATGCGATGCCTTTCTGCTCACCAGGGTTGTCAAGAGTGGTAATGAGTGCACGACAGGGTATAATTTTAACTTCATTTCATTTTAAAATGTTGCATGGACTATCAAAGTCCGAATTACATTCATCATATCGCATTCAGAAGTGGGAACTGGGTTAAGAACCCTTCAACATGTTATCAAAACCTGTAAGGATAGTGCTGAACCATGAATTTTGTGGAAGAAATGTGGTGAGGAAAAAAAACATGACTGGAGATTACTTATACACTTGGTAAAAGTGCATGGTGAAAAATCACCAGTAAAAACCAGGGCTTTATTTAATATTGAAAGTAAGAGCATTTCCACACACACAATGTGATTCGAACTCGGGATTGGGACTAAACAGCAAAACAGAAAACCACTTGTTAGTGAGAAGGCTTTAATTTATTACGAAGTATAAAGATTTTCATTGACTTTTGAGCAATGAAAAAATGTCATGTGGCCTCATCAGCCCAGGTTGACCCTGGTTCCAGAGAGATGGGCGTGTCAGGATAAGAAGGGAAGAGCATTGAAACTATGCACCCTTCATGCATAGTGGCCACTGTACCAGTGTTATGATCTGGGGTTGCTTCAGTTGGTCACGTCTCAGCAACTTTATGTGGCAATAAAATGAAGTCAGCTGATGACCTGAATGTTCTGAATGACCAGGTAATTTTTTTTCCCTGATGAAACAGGCATATTTCAGGACTCAAATTGTGAAAAAGTGATTCAGGGAGCACGAGGAATCATTTGAACACATGACCTACACATCCTATCGTGTGGTGTAACCAAAGCTAAAGGTGACTGAATGTAATCCTTTTTTTTGCCAGGCAGTGTATAATGTATAGTGTTGAATGCGCTCCTAATGTTGTGTCTAAACCGCACGGACAACTATATTAACATGGATCCGAACTTTCAAAATAGCAATATATAGCGATTAAAATGGCAAAACGGCTTCACTTTTATTCAACCCAGAGAACTTTTCAAGCAGCTTAAAATCTGAGAGTGAAAACGGAATCAGTTTTTCCCTGTCGTACTCACCTGCCAAGTACAAAGTGAACGAAATAAAACGATGATAACGAACAAGGAACTGCAAGGGTTCCTCCCTTTGGACTAATGCACCAAAGTAATCCGCTACTGTCTCCCCATAAAAGAAGTAGTTGACACAAATCAAAAAGTACCTGAAATGTAGAAACATACTTGTATTAGTGTCTGTTATCACCATGTTTTTTAAACATGAACAGTATTTTATTGCGTATTGACTTCTACTTCAAATACCATGAAATGTTATTGTTTGGTTTAAGTGGGAGTATGTTATGTATATAAGGCTCTAACTTGGAAGTGCACTTTGCTCAAGTCTAGTTAATCACTAGTTTATCTATGGGCAGATATGGAGGAAGCAAGAGTGTGTGTGTGTGTATGTATGTGTGTGGCTTGAACAGTAGGTTTGGAGGCATTGAAAAACTATATATCTAAAAAAAAAAATTTTTTTTAACTCGTGTTGAAAGAAAGAATCATGGCTGATGCAAAGATATTCACAGTAGTGAATATGCAATTTTTCACCTTTCTCTTTTACAATCTTCCCCCCAAAACATTTAGATTAGTGTGAGGGAGAGGGAGAAATCTGCCAATATTTTCTTCAGCAATGATACAAAAAAAAAAAAGAAACTTTTTTACTTACCAGCTCAGTGTTCTGAACCATGGAAGTTCGTAGGAATGGTAAACTCTATATCCGATGGTTATGATTTCATGAAAACACTTAATTTGAACACCCATAACCTACAAAACACACAGACATTTGAATCTAGTTTATCATAAACCCATCAGTACCCCGTTTAGAGATCTTTAACTAAATAAAGCATATTATATCAGACAGATGGCAGATGTGGAATAAAATCGAACGATAAACTGCTTTTAAAAAACACAAAGAAATACTGTATACAATGATGCAATGATGTGGTGAAGTTTCTCTAACTAGTTTTGTAGATGTTTTAAACCATTAAACAGAACTTGTAATGAACAAAAGAACAAAAAGTCTTTTATTTATTTATTTTTTTATAAATCAAATATTGCTAGCATTGACAGATTACCGTTTCGCTTCAGGATATGCTGGTGTTGGATACTAATCAGATTTGAGGTATTAACAGTAACTCAGTAAAATTATCTTCCTATACAGTAACTCAACTACACTGATTGAACATGTGAACCCTTTGGGAGTCACGTGTTAGTGCCGTGTGTTGCCTAGCTTGTTTTCCACTACAGAAAGAGACAGGGCTTAAGTGCATACTTACCACAAATATAAGCATAATGGGTCCCAAATAGATGATGAGGAAAAAGCCTATGATCATTGTAAGTGATAAAATCCCTCGCACCCACCAGTTCTTCCATCTGTATGAACATGAAAGACAAAATCAAATCAGTAAAAAACAAAACACAAATCCTACACTTTTTGTTTGCACAAACATGCTTTATTTAAATCCTTACTGAACCTTTAATGAGACTAGAAACAATCAAAAAGGGGAATACATTAAATATTTTTAATTTAGATACATTAAATATTTTTAATTTAGATTAAAAAATAAATATGCATGGTGATTATGTGTTCCCAATTTTGTGCAGTGTAATTCATCAATGTCTACTCTCCAACTCCTGGAACAAAAATAGGAAGCATGAACTCCAAATAGAAACCGGGAGTATAAATATTTCTCTGTTGAAATACACGTGGGTGTGTGGTTTCCAGTCTGGTGTCCAGTGGCATCACATACGAGCATAAGATTGCAACACTGCAGGACTGACGAATGAGACTGCTTTTAGCATTTGACCTTAGACATGAATTCTACATGATTCAGAGGAGCCGTTAGAAATAATTATATGTGGCAAAAAACTAACAGATATAGTTGCCTCTGCAAGTATTGAAATGCTAAGGCCAAATCACTTAGGTTTGAAATATAACAAAAAAGCAACACCCATTGAGACAACAGATGACTTCTTGATATTTACATTTAGGCATTTGGCAGATGATCTTATCCAGAGCGACTTACAAAAAGTGCTTTAAAGTTTTCATTACTGGATACATACTTACACTGGGTTAAGTAGGTCAATAACTAAGTGCGATTAGTCTAGCACAACTGGGAACTGGGAAGAGGGTTTTTTTTGTGTGTGTGTGTGTGTGTGTGTGTGTGTGTGTGTGGGGGGGGGGGGGGGGAGAAATGGAGAAATGCATCGCCGTTTAAAGATAGTCAAAGTCTGTGCTGTACGAACATCTAGAGGAAGTTCGTTCCACCACCTAGGTGCCAGAACAGAAAAGAGTCTGGATGAATGCCGCCCTCGATCCCTGAGAGAAGGTGGGACGAGGTGAGCAGTGCTGGAGGACCGGAGGGAACGTGGCGCAGTGTGTGGTGTGATTAGAGCAGAGAGGTAAGTGGTTGCTGGGCCATTTTTAGCTTTGTAGGCAAGCATCAGTGTTTTGAATTTGATGCGTGCAGCTACAGGAAGCCAGTGCAAGGAGTAGAGGAGTGGGGTGGTGTGGGAGAACTTGGGAAGGTTGAAAACGAGACGTGCTGCTGCATTCTGGATCAGTTGCAGAGGACGAGTTGTGGATAGAGGCAGGCCAGCCAGGAGTGAGTTGCAGTAGTCCAGTCTTGAAATAACAAGGGACTGAACAAGCACCTGAGTAGCCTGTGAAGACAGAAATGGGCGGATTCTTCTGATATTGTAAAGAAGAAATCTACAAGAGCGAGTAAGGTTAGCGATGTGTGGGGAAAATGACAGATGATTGTCCATGGTTACCCCAAGATTGCGGGCAGTGGCTGAAGGAGTGATTTGATTGTTGTCCAGGGATATCACAAGATCTTGACCTGGGGATGAGTCACCAGGAATGAACAACAGTTCGGTTTTACTCAAATTGAGTTTCAGCTGATGAGCTGCCATCCAGGATGAGATGTCTGCCAGACATGCTGAGATCCGCATGGAAAGCTGAGTGTCAGAGGGAGGAAAGGAGAAAACAAGTTGAGTGTCATCTGCATAACAATGGTATGAAAATCCATGCGATAATATGACCTTACCAAGAGACCGGGTATAGAGGGAGAACAGAAGAGGACCAAGTACTGAGCCCTGCGGAACACCAGTAGAGAGTCTACATTTTTACCATTAACTATGGGAAGACCTTGCAAAAATGTAGAACTCTCAAAATGACCATGTTATTATTATTATTATTTCTTTCTTTTTTCATAGAAACAACCGAAAACCACCATAAAAACATGGAATCATGTGTACCTGTGCTATTTCTTTCCCTTTGTGACTCAGTTTAGAATTTTTTGCCGAGTCATGTTTGGGAAGTTGGTTACAAATCAGTTCATCATATTATACACTATATGCTGCACAATCCTGAGCTCTATATATGTTTAAAAATACATATAAAATATATATGTTTAATAAAAAAAAAACCTCAAAACAAATAATGGCTAAATGCTTGTGCAATTCAATCGAGTATATAATTTAATCTGTTGTTTCTTCGTTCAGTTAATTAAACCAACGGATTGATTTTTACAATTGATTTACACTTTTTAAATTTTGTTTTTTCGTAACAAACTACGTTTTTACTAATTGGTTAAATGGTCTAAAATTTCTTTAAAATATACCAAAGCTTTTGCAAGTTTCCAATGTGTGCAAATTCTTGAATTTGCACAAAATATACAGTAGCTTCGTCTTCTTTTGAGATTATGGTCAGACTGGTGCAGTAAAGTTTGTAACACAAGTTACACAGCATTTCAATGTTTCTTTAGACGATTCTTGGAGGAATTGTGAAATAAGGCTGCAATGTTGGACCAATTATCCTGAGCACAACGGTAAAAAGCGGCTTAGTAACCCATCATATGGATTCTGAGAGAAGAGGTAAAGTTCTCGTGAGAGAGAGAGAGTGTGTGTGTGTGTGTATATATGAGAGAGCAGAGGGGCATGGCTTGGACTGGTTGTCGTGGCAACGGCGCTGCCAGAGACTCGATATGTAATTCGATCTCTCTCATGTATTTGAATGCAGAAGTGACTGTTCAGCTTCTGATGTGGATATCTCACAAACCGCTGGGGCTAGAGCTTAGCTTTTTTGTTTGTTTTTTTGTTTTGTTTTGTTGTTTTTGTTTTGTTCAGAATAAAAATTTCTGCCTGCTTATGCTTAGCTATGTTTAAAAGTAAAAGTAAGAGCATTTCCACACGTACAATGGGAAGAGAACTCAAGGGATTGGGACTAAACAGATGTGTACCCGTAAGAAAACCACTTATTGGGGAAATACAGTAAAGGCTTCAGTTTGCTGGGGAGCATGAAGGATTGAATGTAGAGCAATGGAAAAAGATCATGTTGTCTGATAAGGCCAGATTTACCCTGTTTTGGTAGCATCAAAGTAAGAAGAGAGGAGGATAATGTGATGTGGTTGCTTCTGTTGGTCGATTTTCTGTTGGTAGGTTTAGCAATATTATGTGCCCCAAAAAATTAGGTTAGCTTACGACCTTGATGTACCGAAAGACCAGGTTTTTCTATCAAAGAAGTTTCCTCTCCTGACGACATATTCCAAGATGATGATGCCAGGATTCATCAAACTCAAATTATGAAAGAGTGCTTCAGGGAGCATGAGACATCATTTTTACACATGGATTGGCCACCAGAGAGCCCAGACCTTAGCCCCATTGAGAATCTTTTGGATGTGCTGGAGGAGACTTTATGAAGCGGTCTGACATCATCAATACAAGATGTTGGAGAGAAATGAGTGCAACTCTGATCAAATATTAGAATGTGTTCACATTTTGTTTTGGCCGGTCAGTGTATATATTTTACGGTTTGCAGTCAAGGGCATTTTTAATTTACATTTGATCATAGCAACTGGTATTTATTGCCATTACAAAGGAATTCATTTCACTCACTATAAGAAAAGCAGGATTGTGATTCATAGATTAATAATTGAGTTGAAACATTAAATATAAAGTAGTAATAATACCAGCCTGTGACATGGCCTCAAATCAGTTTAGCGCTAACAGCAATATAAGATGCCACTCTGCTGACTTGCAGGAATGTGGGTGTGTAAAATGGCACAGAAGCACACATCCCCACTGAAGGCACTTGTTCATTCACAACAGTATTCAAAAAGTGAACAAAGTAACCACAGATAAATGAGATGGGCTGCAGTGCTGTAAAATATTCTCAGTGTGGGCACATGTGAGAGGGCAGATGCAGCAAGTCAGTCTTCCAGGAAACCATGGTGCATGAGGTAGATACTGTCAATAAAAAGAAAGCGAGACAGAGAGCCAGAGAGCCAGAGAGAGAGACAAGTAATCAGAAATGGTGACCAGATTCCCCCAATCAGCAAATTTCCTTGCTGTAAATCCCACTGAACAGAGTAAAGAAAACTGACTGCCCCCCAGCGGAAAGACCCCGGTAATCCTCTTGTGATTATGATGCCATTTCGATTTAACATTTCAGCCCCATCGTCTGCCATGCGTAAGGCCCAGGTTCGATTCCCACCCAGCGCCCACACCCCAGCCACTGGATGCAGTACCGGTCCCAAGCCTGGATAAAATGGAAGGGTTGCATCAGGAAGTGCATCCGGCGTAAAAGCCTGTGCTAAGCTTGTGTGCGGACCAGATGGACAGCTATGGCAACCTCTTGTCGGTAGCAGCCAACAATAAAAACATCAGAAACTACTTGTAGTTTGAATAAACAAGGCTTCAGATGTGATTTCAGATTGCTCTCAAGACAGCACTGGGGTTGTTTCAAAATACCTAAGAACGAGTGGAAAGCTGTGCATGGTTTGTGTTTCTGACTTATCACATTAGCTGTTTGATCAGGAAAAACCAGTCTGAACTGAGAGCGATTAAAAGTCCATTGAATATGCAACTTAAGAACCACAACTATGCTCTGTGGTTATAGTTTTACTCTCACAGCATAATATCATCTTATTTATATTGATCATGCCTAAATTGAGTCGTATGTCCAGTACAGATAGAAAGTTTGACTGAAATGTAATTTGTCCACACTGTAGAATTAATTTAAATAATAAAAATTTAAAAAGACAAATACATGTTTTTTACATAATCTCCATGCTTTTTAATACACTTTGTCCATCATTTGTTCAAGGTTTTGTATTCCCCCATAAAAAAAAAAAAAAAAAATTATGCTAGCCGCAAATGCACCGCTGTCTTCACTTCTTCTGTCTTGAATCTTCTGCAAAGTGTCAACAGTGTGGGCAGAAATGTGCATCATCATGCAGGATCACAGCACCCTTGGATAGCAGTCCTCTTTGTTTAATTTAAACTTTAGGCTTCAGCTCACTGTAACGAGCACTGTTAATTGCAGAACCTTTTTTCCTGATAATGTTCCAAAACTGGCCCTTGAGAATCCCAGAAATCGGTATTTTCCAGCTGATGGTTGACTTTTGAAGTCTTTCTTGGCCGGCGATTAGGGATGTTTCCGTTCCATACTCCAAATTCGCTTACCCGTATTGATGAATCCATGTCTCGACACCAATATTGATTATTTTTAAGAAACTTTTACCTTACTTAGAAATGTTTTTGCAGACATCCAAACACTTTTTTCCATACTGTGCACAAAGTCTGTGATAAGTAATGGCATCAGATACACCCGCAGGCCAAAAAAAATAAAATAAATAAAAATTATAATAATCAAATCACTGAACACTGTTGTTCACAAGTGGGGAATCAATTTTTTTGCTTGCACCACAGTTCACGTTTCACACCATAGCCTTGAACAGAAGTTTTAATATAACCGTGCAGATCATTTTAATACACTAATAAACTTCATAAGAAATGAATGAATACATTTTGATGTATTGTTATTCCTATTAGAAAGCTGCACGCCTAAGCAATCTTTCTTGGTTGCTTTATGCTTTAGACCTGACCATGATAGGGTTACCTGCTTGACAGGCCCTCCAGGGCTTTGTTGAGACATTGTGGAGTGTCATCAGTGGACGGTGGCATGTCAGGAGTGTGTGCTTTACACTCGCCCTCCGTGTCCCCTTCCCCTTCAATGGCCAGGCCCAGTCTGTCCTCTCCATCTGCTTCCTGTACACAGAACAGGCACAAACATACACACCCAATTCAAAACTCCATTACACTTAAATCCATTTTCTTTCATATCCTTTTACTCTCCCATTATTGTTTCGTTTGTTTACACTCTCATTCTTTGTCTCTTATGTGATCTAAAATTTCCCTGTTATTTTGTCTAAAATACATTTGCAGCTTCTGCCAGTCACCAAGTAATTGGACATTTTTCAGCATTAGTTATTCGCTGTGTCACAGTGTACTTGGGTGCGGGTCACCAATGTAATGTATACTGATGGCCGGCTAAATATATTCGCACGTCACAAAAATGTACACATATTATTATTAGTATTATTAGGGCTCAAGAACTATGACATCATACAGATGAAGACATCACCTATGATAGTGTTGATGTCTCATAAGTGGTGCCATGCTGGTGCCATAGTGTGGGAGGAGCCTATTGTTTTTCTAAGGATTATTAGAGCCCAAGCACTAGGACATCAGCCGTGACAATGCCTGAAAGCCGAAAAGTGGCTCATGACTTCCTGAGTGACATCGTATTTCTTGACATCAGCGTCTCGGCCAGTTTAGAGGTGTTCGCCTGCTCAAAAGGCGCACAGTGGCTTAGTGGTTAGCACTGTCGCCTTGCACCTCCAAGTTCCGGGTTCGATTCCTCCCTGTGTGTGCATGGCATTTGTATGTTCTCCCTGTGCTTGGTGCTTTCCTTCAGGTACTTTGGTTTACAGTCCATAGACATGCAGATTAGGCTAATTGGCATTCCCAAATTGGCCTTAGTGTGTCAATGAGGCTCATTGTCCCCGGCAACCCTTTATACAGAATAATGCGGTACAGATGATAAGAGGGAGAGAGGACGCCATTATGGATTTGATGTGTCTGAATCAGTACTTTACAAATTATATGAAACAACATTTTTAAATATGAAATTTTAGCATTAATTTTTTAAAAATAATTATGGAAAAAACTTTGAATTATTAAATAATTTTATTTACATTTAGGCATTTGGCAGACGCCCTTATCCAGAGTGACTTACATTTTTATCTCATTATATATCTGAGCAGTTGAGGGTTAAGGGCCTTGCTCAAGGGCCCAACAGGAACAACTTGGTGGTCGTGGGATTTTAACCCGGGACCTTCCAAGCCATAGTCAAGTGCCTTAACCACTGAGCTACGCCTGAGCCCCGAGATTCTCTCTCTCTTTTTTGGTTTTGACCGCTGAAGGTATGACATGGAATCTGGCAGCAGCAGATCCATTAACTCCTTTAAGTTGTGAGGTTAGGCCCACATTGATCTGATTTTTTTCCAGCACATCCTACAGATGCTTGATTGGATTGAGATCTGCAGAATTTGTAGAACAGGTCAACAGGTCAAACTTGTTGTTGTGTTCTTCAAACCATTTTTGCAGTGTGGCTTATCCTGCTGAATGTGGGCACTGCCATCAGGGAATACCGTTTCCATGAAGGGTGTCTTTCCCAGGTAAGTGACACATACTGTGTGCACCCGGCCACCCACATGGTATACGACAAAATGTGATTCATCAGACCAGCCCGACTTCTTCCACTGCTTCTGAAGGCCATTGTAAGCAAACTGCGACAAAACTGTGTGTTCTGACACCTTTCTATGGGAGCATTAAAATTAACTTTTTCTATTGGATCAGACTACACGGGCCAGCCATGAAGCTGTCGTTGGTTCACCAGGTTTACTTCTTTGGCTCCTGACCAAACATCCCAAAAGAGCTGAGGCTTTGAAGTTACACTGACTCAGTTGTCGAGCCATCAGAATTTGATCCTTTTCAAAGTCACTGAAATCCTTACGCTTTTCTCATTTTTTGCTGTGTTTAACTTCAGGAACAAAATGTTAATTTGCTGCCTATAATATCCTACACACTTATCAATCGTAAAATTTAGGGTTGATTTGTGTATTTGGTATATATACACACACATACAGTATACACACACACGCACACACACACACACAAACTGTTTTTTAGTTTTTTGTAATGAATGAGTTCTATTATACTTTCATATATATTTTACATCTGGTAAATAACTGGAGAGAGAATAAAGTGATACTTCAAGAAATATGACAATGTGTTTTTATTGACAAATATTAAAAAATAACCATATTCAGAATTATTCATACCCATTTTTGTTCTTAATGACGGCCTGCAAACACTTCTTGTACAGTAGGTCTCCACAAGTCTAAATTGATTAAATTGATTATAGTCACTAGAGTGTAAAACCATATGCACTTTCACAAAAGAAGTGATTTTTTTTCTGAGATTGGGAATAGGGTATGATTAATTTTGAAAAGGCACAAAAGAAAATCTCATTGGTATATAAGTGAAGTTTAGTTGTGCGTAGCAACTAATATACAGTTAAACTTTGGATTGCGGGCATAATTCTTTCCCGGAAGCGTGCTTGTACATAGAAGCACCCGTATATCAAAGCCTATAAGAAACTCTGACAATTTATATAAAAATAATTACAAACTACAAAATATAAAGTAAAAATTGTGATTGAGAACAGAGAGAGGAGAGGAAGAGGAGGGGCTATTGGGTAGGACAACCTGCTCATACACACGCGCGCACACGCACGTGCGCGCACACGCACACACACACGCACGCGCGCGCACACACACACGGACACTGACAGCAACTTGCCGACAGAACCAGAGAGAGGAGAGGAGAAGGAAGGGGGCTACTGTGTTGGACAACTTTAACATACACACACCTACACACACATACACACACACACACACACACACACACACACACATACACACATACACACACACACACACACACACACACACATACACACACATACACACACATACACACACATACACACACATACACACACATACACACACATACACACACATACACACACACATACACACACACACACACACACACACACACACACACACACACACACACACACACACACACATATACACACATATACACACATATACACACATATACACACATATACACACATATACACACACACACACACACACACACAAGTTTACCAACAGAGAGTACGTACCCAAGCACATACCAACACAAAATAATAAAACGCTTTACACACACACACACACACACACACACACACACACACACACACACACACACACACACACACACACACACACACACACACACACACACACACACACGGTCAGTGTTATAGTAAATAGTATATGAGCGCACAGATGTTGATTCTCTGAATCATGCGTGTGCACGACATCAAGCATGGGAGATGATTATCCACAATACTGCTCGTATTTCAAAACCCCACTGGTTTTTCGAATTAAAATAAATTTAAAATTTTTGCTCGTCTTGCAAAACACTCAAGGTTCCAAGGTTCCACTGTATATTGAATACAATGAAAGTAGTTTTTTAAAATTAAATAAAAATAAAAAAGTATTGATTCGTCTAAGGGGTATAAATAATTTTGAGCACAACTGTATATATACAGTATAGCATGTAACATGTACAGTATATACATACAATATGTGGGATGTAGCACCACAGCCATGGACTATCACGCAGTGCAGTAGACAGAAAATCACAGCACTCAAATTTACCTGTCAGTGAGACACAGGGGAGGTAATAGTGCTGGGGGTGACATTTTATCCCAAAGCGAAAGGCAAGCAAATGGTAGGCAAATTCAATTCAGACCAGGCAGAAAAGCAATGCCACTCAACACGAGCTGGCATGATACAGTAGAGCAAAGTTCAAACCTGACTCTAGAGGAGGTCATCTACTCCTTTTTCCCTCTCTATCTGCCGAGCGGTGAGGAGAAACGAAAGTGCTTTTACACTACAGCAGCGACGAGCAGGAAAGTATTGTCCTGGATGCACTTGCAAAACATTAAGAAGGTTATTTACAGTAGCAAAAAGGCGAAGTAAATGTGAAATCCGACTTGCACAGTTTTTGCCAATCACAATTTTTTATTTTATTATTTTTTTAAAGACACTGGTCAAGATTTTTTGCATTCACCTAATAATTATTGACAATCTATGTGATATCTGTAGGTTTGAGCTGTGTTAATAATGTGGGACTAATTTGTCACTACTCATGCTGAAACCAGAGACAATACACAGCAGGGTGCTTGAAATATGTATGGGGCTGCATGTACAATAACACTCAACATGGGAAGGGGCAAGTCCCACACTTTCAGAAAGGCATAACAAGAAAAAAAGGAAAAAGGGCATTTTAATTTTATTAGGCATGATTGCCTATTATTATTATTATTATTATTATTATTATTCACATTATTTATTTTTGCTCTCCACCTACAAATGTTCAGGGTCACCTACAAATGTTCACTCCCCTATAGAGCAGGAGGCGGTGGGCACCTACTTGGTTCTTGAGCCGCCATTAAACACAACAGAAAAAGGCCGTCATTCCTAATTCATCAGCTATGGTAGTGTAGTGCAAGTCAGAGGATGAGACTAGATTGTGCTACGCCAACACAGAGATTTCAGAGGAGACAGAGAACACTGATGATGCAATGTCTAAACAGGGGTCTACTTCCGTTTTCTGGTACGACTGGCTTCCATATTAGATTCGATCCATGCCTGAGTATACTGAAACGTTTTCAGGACTACCTCTTCAAGCAGACTCGAGCACAAGTACTATAACGGCCTTTAGCATGCTTCTTGCTATCAGGAGACAATGTTTCATCGGTCATAACAGAAAAGCATTGGTTCTATCATGGTTATATGCAAGATCATGAGTTTGAATCAGAGGGAGGGAGAGACATACACTTGCTCTCTCACTTGACAACAATAGGAACACTAGCTGATTATGTGCATTTGGGAGGTCAGGTATGTGGAAGAATGCAGATAGCACTACGTGAACAGATGTTTGAAAAGGTGTGATTGGCCTGCTTTATGTCTCAGCGCAAGCATGTGTTAGTCTTCACTCTCGTTGGTATGGTATGGGAGAACTAGTTGGAACTGGCATTTGACCTTATATCGTGCATTATAGCAATTTCCAAAAGTGCTGTTTTAGTGTCTGTAGCTTTAAATAGCCGTCCGTAGCTGGCCCTTGAATGTCCATTTACGTAAATGCATTTTCCTACCTGCATCAGAACACAGAGGATGAACATGGCTGGACAAACAAAACAAGTGTCATCGTCACAATTTCATTGCAAAATAGCTCTCTGCTATAATCACACACAATGGAGCTGGTCAAACAAAAAGCCTACGAAATTTGCTTAAAAAGTTTCACACCACTGGTTTCGTACTCATCACTATTCCTTAAAATTACTATCCTGATCATGTACCCTGCTTTAGCATGCAATACACGCTATAATTAACAACATTAGACTTTGCAGATTCAACAAGTAAGCTAAACAAACAATAAAAGGGGCCGTATTAGGCAAAATTCACGTTTTAGTCATTTTTAAACATCCAGAAGGCACAAACAAACAAACAAAAACAAAAAATCCTGTGATTTTTGTCTTGTTTCTTTTTCTCTTTTTTGTATTAGCCAGGGCTTAAATAAGCCAATTAGACTTCCCCCCCTAATATGACCTCATATAAGAAGATATCCCCCTCCCCCCACTGGTTTGCTGTTCAGCTCTGCAGTTCTGTAGCAGGTTGTGGCTCAAGAGTAGCTCATTTACATAGACTCTGAAACCGAGCAACTGAAACAGGAGTGAAACAAAGGGAGTTTGAGGTGTAAAAAATGTATTAGTTCCGAGGCATACACAATATTGCCAAAAGTATTTGCTCACAAAGTTGGGAGCATTAAATTGTCCAAAATGTCTTGGTATACTAAAGCATTAAAAGTTCCTTTCACTGGAAGTAAGTGGCTGAGCTCAACTCCTTAAAAACAATCTCACACCAGTCCAAAACTGTGCAAGTTCATACTGTATGCATGTGAAGGCAGACGAGCAAATGTTTTTGGTAATATAATGCATTGTAATTTGTTACAGAAATAGTAAAATATGGGCCCTTTAAAACAGCAACAGTTACAGCTTCAGGATCTAAAGTTCACTGCATTTACTTCACTGTTAAAGATCAAAATGGAATGTATGGAATGTAAAACGTGCAAAATGCCGCTTTAACGTCAGCTCAGTAGTTTGCAATAATTATAACACATACTCGATTTCCTGTAAATTATTCTACGATGTCCTTTTACGATGTGAAACACGATGACATTTGTTAATCAAAACCTGGTGAAAGGTTAAGAGGACTTTTCCCCTTCTTTTCCATAAGACATATCATAAAACAATGCCTGTGCACACTGAGCAAACAAAGCAGACCACTCCCTGTTAAACAAACAGCGAAATGCCGGATTTTCGTAGCATCGTTTGTAAAGCAAATTAGAATAATGCTTCAACCAATATGAAAATTTTTTTGTTCATCTTTACTGCTGCTTAAAAATAAAGAATGCAGTAGCTGAATTAATCAAAGTGAATTAATGAATTAATAAAATTAAACTTGGCTGTGGATCAAGTGGATCTTGTCCAAACACTGAGCCATTTCGCTTCCTCCAGATCCACTACTGCGTTCCTGGCTCCTCATCGTGACCCTGTAGAGGGTATATTGGCTTGAGATAAAGTATGAAACCTGTCATGTTTTGCCAAAAACTAACAAGAATGGTTTGGTTTGCACATGATGTTTATACAAGGCAAGATGTGGAACAATAATAAATTGAAGTTAATACCAACAAATCACTTGAAACAATAATTCTTGGATTTAATTAGGCATTAGACAGAGGCAATTTGGTGCAAGCTGAGTTGACAAGAAGGGTCACTCAAGGCTGAAATTTCAGATTAAAGTGTGTAAGATAAGCCCCATGGCTGCTAAGTTTTTAATGAGGGGACACCGAGGACTGAGGAAGCCTGATCTTTACGTACTGTATGCAAGTTAAACACTATGACTTTTTTGTTTTATTCACTCAAACGTCACATGTAATAATGTATACTGATGTACAGTACTAGTCAAAAGTTTGGGTATTTCTTCTAATTTAATGTTTTTTTTTTTTTTGGTTTTGTCATTTATTTTCTCCATTCTACTAGAGATTTCAAAAGTATGAAATAACGCATATGAAATTCGGTAACTAAGTAACAAGAAGACACGAAGATCAGCTGCTCTGGAATAGTTCTTGCAAGAACATTATTATGAAGTGCATTTGCAAAAGACATCAAGCACCATGATGAAACTGGCTCTTATGAAGACCTTCCCAGTAAAGCAAGGCCAAAACTTACCTCTGCCGCAGAGCAGAAGTTCATTTAGAGTTACCAGATACATCTTGATAACAACTGTTCAAATGGAATTATTGCATATTTGCATTTTCTACTAGAAAGAAATTTGAAAAATCAGGAAAGACCATGGGATTAGAAGGTGTGATCAAAACTTTTGACTAGTAGTGTAAGGAGTTAAATAATGATCATACTTTTCCATTGTTTAAAAAAAAATTTTTTTTTAAGCCAATAAAAATACTCAGGTACTTGAACAAAAAAAGGCCAATGCTGCTAAATACAGGCCTTTAACCTTGAGTTCTCAGCTCTATATCTGGACTGTTTCTCCGCCTCTATTTAGTGAAAAACACCTGCCACATGAACAAAACGTAACTCCAGGGATGGCATATACATATACAGCTACTTTTGTTGTCAGTAACCACAGTCAGCATTTAGTATATACAGTATACAGAGCCAGCCAAAAAAATTATATACATTTCAGGAAAAGAAAACCATGTCAAATTATTATTTATTTATTATTATTTATATAAGTAAGTTCTCTTACTTAGAAATCATGGAGGGGTCTACAATTTTCAGCATATGTGCCTTTCCCCACTGTGAGAGACAGAATCTAAAAAGAAAATCCGAAAATCACAAAAATGTATTTGTGAATTACTGTCAATTAAGTATTTGATCACTTGCTTATTAACCAGATTTCTGACCCTCAAAGACCGGTTATTTTGCTTTTAAATAGTCCAGCTACACTCTGCTCATGATTCAAAATTAGTAGCACCTGTTTGCTGTCATAAAGACTCCCCACAATGAGCCAAAGTCTAAGTAGCAACATGGGCAAAACCAAAGAGCTGTCAAAAGACACAAGAGACAAAATTGTAGACCTTGCCAAGCAGCTTGGTGAAAAAAGAACAACTGTTGAAGCAATTGTCAAAAAATGGAAGAGACTGATGATGACTGTCAATGTTCCTCAGACTGGAGTCTCAGGGAAGATCTCTCCTCATTGGGTATCAATGATGCTAAGAATGGTGAAGAATCAGCCAAGAACTACACGGGAGGAGCTGGTCAATGCCGTGAAGAGAGCTGGGACCATCGTTTCCAAGGCTACTATAAGTAATACCCTAAGACGTCTTGGTTTAAAATCTTGTATCGCACGGAAGTTTCACCTGCTTAAGTCAGCCCATGTCCAGGCCCGTCTGAAGTTTGCCAGGGACCATCTGGATAATCCAGAGGAGTCATGGGGGAAAGTCCTGTAGTCAGATGAGATCAAAGTAGAACTTTTTGGTCTTAACTCCATTCGCCGTGTTTGCAGGAAAAAGAATGATGAGCATCATCCCAATAATACCATACCTACAGTGAAGCATAGGGCTGGAAGCATCATGATCTGGGGGTGTTTTTCTACCCAGGGGACAGGACGACTGCACTGTATTAAGGAGAAGATGAACGGGGCCATGTATTGTGACATATTGGGCAAAAACCTCCTTCCCTCAGTTAGAGCATTAAAGATGGGTCATGGCTAGGTCTTCCAACATGACAATTACCCAAAGCACACAGCCAGGAAAACCAAGGAGTGGCTCTGTAAGAAGCATATCAAGGTTCTCCAGACCTAAATCCAATAGAAAATCTTTGGAGGGAGCTGACACTCCGTGTTGTTCAGCAACAACCCCAAAACCAGACAGACCTAGAGAGAATCTGTATGGAGGAGTGGGCCAAAATCCCTCCTGCAGTGTGTGCAAACCTGGTAAAGAACTACAGGAATAGTTTGACCTCTGTAATTGTTAACAAAGGCTTCTGTACCAAATATTAATTTTTTTTGACTCAAGTGATCAAATACTTATTTGACACAGTAATTCACAAATAAATTGTTTAAAAAAAATCATACAATGTGATTGGCGGATTTTTCTTTTTAGATTCCATCTCTCAGAAATGCACCTATGCTGAAAATTGTAGACCCCTTCATGATTTCTAAGTAAGAGAATTTGCAAAATCACAGGGTGATTAAATACTTATTGACCTCACTGTATATATGATACTACTATGATGATATACATAATACTATTTTTCTTTTCCTGATGTGTGTATACATTTTTTTGGCTGACTCTGTACATACAGTATGGTAACATGATATATATTTATCATGAACTCTGAGAAACATTAATGTACTGAACAGCCTTTGTAAGAAGTGTGTGTTGTTAAACATTGTTCAGTTACGGACTGAGGCAGATAACCAGGCCAATCGGCTGCTGCAAATGAGACTGTGCTAATCCCCGAGCAGAGGGAGAGCAGCTTGAGCCGAGCCGAGCCTCACCCAGGAGGCCTTGTGCAAAATAAACACAATTAACCCAGAGAGACTAGACAGCTAACCACAATCTCCAGTTCATTCCATGTGAACTGGAATGAGTCGATTCGGAGTCACTCATCTTAGTTAGCGTGGCACAGCTTGGCTCACTTCTCACTCTGCGGATGAGGCAAATACCTGGATGCTGAGTGGGAGTTGCGTTACTTATTACTGGTGAAACTCTAAGCTGCGTGATTTGGGCCGCATTTAACACTAATTTAGCAAGCTTTCTCAACCAAAGTGAATTAAAAAGTCCAGTCTGATTTTCTTTGTACTAGTGTACTAATGATTCTAAATGTTAATAACCCTGTAACTTGCCAAGAGCCCATGATTTTCAGGTAGTTACACACTCAAAACTGATTTTCATGTAGAAATGCTCACAAAAAGCGAAAACAGGATGATGACCGAGTGAACAAACGTCTCCGAAGCACAGTGTGCGCTAAAATCTTCCTGTACTGCAACTCAACCATTTTAAAAGGGTGCCATTTCTTTTTATTCTAATAATATTTTTTGATTATTTATTCATTCATCTTATAAAATTCTTATTCTACAGTATATACAGTGTAGCAGAAAGACTGGAGCCTATCCCAAGAAACTTCGGGCACGAGGCGAGGAACACCCAATCCATGGCAGAGCACAGAAACACACACACACACTACAGGCAATTTTGGAAACACCAGTCAAGCTAATCTGCATGTCTTTAGACTGACACCAAGGACGGGGAGAAGATGCAAACTCCATGCAGACAGACCCGAGGCGGGAATCGAACCTTCGACCCTGAAGGTGCTAACCACTACACCGGCATTCTTTTTTGTATTAATCTCTGGATATAACTTAAACTAATTTTAAGTCCAATGAATAAAAAAAATGACAGAGTTTTGCACATTTTTTATTCAGTTGAAATAAATAAGCTCTTGACCCTTGAAATGTTTTATCATATATAATTATATATTTTATTATATGATCTTTTTATGATATGCTCTGAAGCCTACCTATCTCTTTATACGTACATGTTCGTATCCATCTTAATAAATGATTTTTTCAATAATATAACTAATTACTATCATGGTGAACAAAAAAGGCAGAAAAAATAATCTCTCTCTCTTCCCCCACAAAAACTTAATGCATTCTTTAGCAAAGTGTGTGTAACAGTAACTGAGCAGGAATAACCTGTTTTCAGGCATAACCTGAAAAAGGAGGCATGACTGAGGCAAACAGCTTTTCATTAGTCAGACAACACTGTAAAACATGTGTGAATTGCACTTGCTAATGGGTTGTGCGTGCCCAACCCCATTCCTGCACATTTATCATTCTCAAGAGGACTAAACCTCGAATGCTACTGAAAACCTTGATTCCGACGCTGCTCCTAGCTGTAGATACTCCATGCCATGCCTGATCCATACAACTTTCCTTATTTCTAGCTTAAAACATCTAAACCCTTTTTCCAAAATATTATGTCCGTATAAAGGCTTTATGTGTGCGAATCAGGTGTGCGCAGCCTGGCAAGTCGTGGTGAATTACAATATAGACTCAGAGTGATGTATCTGAATGCCATGAGGTCGTACAAGCATAGAGAGGAGCTACTGCTTCGACAAGTATCTGCACCTGACAGTCATTCTCATTTCATGCTGCACTTAATGTACACATAAAAAATTAACAAGGGAGAAGGTGAAAAAAAAACAACTGGTTTATCGAAAAGAGAGATGTGGAAATATGATCTTGAGAATGTCAGCTTGATTCAAAGTATGTGTGACAAAAACACTTTGCAAGAACACAATACAATGATCATTTCAAGATGGCTTTATAAATGGTACGAGTAAACATGGTGCTATACACTGTATGCTGGATTACTTTAAATCTAATCTAATCTTAAATTTAGCTTATGTAGCTCTTAAAACCCAGAGCATTTTAGCCATTTATTTTTTTTGCATTGAGTGAAATATTATAGTTTATTGTGCAATATCGAGTGAGATAGCATTTTTGAGGACAATCGTAGCAATATGATGAGCTAAATTTTATTTCATTTTAACCATCTATACGAACATGGCTGAGCAAAAAAAAAAAAAGGGTCATATAGGTAAAGAAACAGCACAGATTCATATGATCGTTTATGGTTGGCTGGTTGTTTATGTGATCTAATAATAATAATAATAATAATAATAATAATAATACAAGCATTTTGTGAGTTCGACATTTCTGCCACGTCTGTCCGATATTCCACCTGGTAAAATGTTCTACACGACATATCCAAAAACCCAAATGCACAGTTTGATGTCTGAAACCCCTCCTTTCGAAACACACTGGCAGGACTTCCTTACATGCAGATTTTTTCTTTTTCAGATTTTTGTTTTTCGTTCATTCATTAATCAATGTTGACAAAGCTATTAACCAAAACCAAAAGGGTCTGGCCAGCATGCAAAGCATCTCGATATCAAGGCAATACAATTATGCAAATTCAGCTCAACTTAAAAATAAAAAGATCGACAACCACATTTTTTGCATTTGTCTCTAGGTTGTTATTCGTTCCTGCCTGCGTCCTCGGAATCAAACTAGGATAAAATTTTAATTATGGATTAATACTTTTGTTCAGAACAGTCTCTCACATGACTGAAAAGGATGTGAAAAAAGAGGGTTACGTACTGTACAGGGCCGGAAAAAAGGAAACAGTGATTTGATTGCTACACTTTGCAATAACGGTTAGGAATCTCACACTCTCGCCTCGACAGATATTATACTGCGTGGGTCAGATTTTTACTTTTTTTTTTTTTTTTTTTACATATTTAAAAAAACTTAATCTGTATCCTTAATTATGGATCATAATCCTTAAGGAAGAAAATGATTGTTAAGCAGGTTAATAGAATAATGATCTATAAAACAATATAATATATATTTAACACCAACATTTATACATTTCCTGGCAATATTTATTAATGAGCTCTAGTAGAATTATGCCATTATATTTGAAGGTATTATCAGCAAGGTGATCAGGAGGGTTCTTCAAACGTCCTTTCGTTCTGGATTATACCCTCATGTCAGTTCACTGCATGTTTTATGAAGTAGTTTGAGTATACCATGTCTTTCTTTAACTAATAAAAAATATATTTTACTTATGGTGGAGTAAAAACACACTATATATTGTATGGGGTTATCTTACAGAAACAGCAACATCACTTCAGTGCCTGAGGTGTTTTATTTATTACATACATTACGGTCATATCTGTAGGAGTTTATATCCTGGCAACAGATTCAGACAGCTTTCTTGTGCTGTTTCTTAGCTGCTGTATAGGTATCTGACACTCAATTTCTCTCAGCCCTTCGATACAAACTCAGAGCGATTAGTCAGCGCATACATATCTATTTTTGCATATGTGAGCAAAAAAAACTAAAACCACCTCGGGAGAACTCATAAATCTCCAGATTCACTTTGCCTTTTGACGTTGTGTTTTAGGATTGCCACAGACCGATCATGTGCTTTCTCATTCAGATGCTCGGGGAAAAAACATGATCCAAAGCAGTCAAGGGATGAGAGCACCAGAAAAACTGTAGTTTAAACAATGTGAACGCTAAACGAACTGAGTCACTTTTCTGTTGGTCCACTATACTGTACATGAAAACACCCACAGGGAATGAGGCAAGTTGCAACAACCTCACCTGCACATTTCCGATGGTTATCAGAAACCGGTAATTAGAGATAATGCTCTGCCATTCTCAGAGTCTCAGATACACCGATCAGCCATAACATCATAACCGCCCACCTAATACTGAGTATAGCCCTGACCTGTTGAAGCACGGACTCCACTAAATCTCTGAAGGTATGCTGTGGTATCTAGCACCAAGGCGTCAGCAGCAGATCCTTTAAATTCGTTAAGTTGTGAGGTGCGGCCTCCATGGATCGGACTTGTTTTTTTTTTGTTTTTTTTTTTTTTTTTCCACAAGCCTGCACCCACACCAGCTCATTCTGGATAAGATTTTACACCCCTGGACTTGACAGTCCAGCCTTTAACCTGCAACATACATCAGTGAGCCTTGGATGACCGTGACTCTGTTGTTGGTTCAATGGGTTTTCCTTCTTTGAACCACTTTTGTTAGGTCCTGACCAATCCCACTAGGAACATCTCACAAGACCTGCACAATTGAACCAGCTGTCTCGCCATCACAATTTGGCCCATTGTCGAAGTCACTCAAATCCTCACAGACTTCAGGGACACTTGCTGCCTAATATATCACACCCTTTTCCAGGTGCCATTATGACAAGATAATCAATGTCATTCACTGCACCAGTTTTAGGCTGAGGTACGAGCCACGAATGCACCGCTGTTTCCGCTTCTTCATCAAATGTTAATCTTTGTCGTCACAGGGCTGCTTTCAGGGGACCAAACAGGTAAATATCCAGTGGAGCAAGGTCAGAACTATAGCAGGAATATGTTTTTACACCTGAAAAAAAGTTTTTGCAGAGTGTCGACAGTGTCATCAGAAGTGTGCGGACGTGCATCGTCATACAAGATCACTCACCACTGGGTAGCAGTCCTGTGTGTTTAGAATGAAGATTAGCCTCCGGCTCTTTGACAAGGATTTCATCGTAACGAGCGCTGTCGAATGTTTGACCTTTTTACCTGATAATGCTCCAATACTGGCCCTCGAGAATCCCAGAAAACCAGAAATGGTAGATTTTGTACTTTTTCTTCAGGATGTTTCTGTTGGATATCCTTCAAGACTGGTAGTGAGTGAACGAATCCGTGTCTCGTCGCCAGTAAGGATTCTTTTTAAGAAATGTTCACATAACTTAAGCAGCTCAGTCCAAATTTAGTTTGCAAATATCCAAGCGCTCTTTTGGGAGTTGTTTTGGCACCAAGTACACCCTCGGACCACAGACAAAAAACTTTACAAATCACTGCATTTTCCCTCGCGAACTGATGTAACACATTCACACATAGAGACGGTAGGTTGTGGTGAAAAACGGACCAAAATTTAGCAATTTCATATATATATATATATATATATATTGTGTGTGTGTGTGTGTGTGTGTGTTTTTTTAGGGGGGAGAACTGGATGTTTTTAAACTGGATGTTTTGTATATTAAGTACTAGTTATATAAAAAGTTTGAATTTCCCCTGTTTGTGTGTCAATGGAGACTTTTGGGAAAGCCTGGAAACTGAGAGTGTACAAGCCAAACCTAGAACAATTACTCAGCTAAATTACTTCCTCTTATCAATTCATACCTAACAGAGTAACTTCATGATAGCTGGAATGTACATTAATGACAAACATATCCAGTTTAAATAATAATAATAATAATAATAATAATAATAATAAAAATACACAAACCAATAAACTTGTTTAGTTTTGTGTTTAGTGTAAAAACTGTGGTAATTTGTAGAAGCTAGCAGGCTAATTCATTTGCCTAATACTGTACATGCCCTGGGAGTTCTGCTAGCCTGCTGGCTAAATAAGCCTCCGTGACTACTCGTTAAGCTTTCAGGATTTACTCAGCAACGTTTTCAAACAACATTCCCCATCCGAAATTCGTCTGGGGTCATTACAAAGTGTGAGGTGTTGTCCAGTACCTTGTCGCTGATATTGTCGGTGCTGTCCGGATCTCCTCCTGCTCCTCCACCGCGCTTCCTCAGCTCTGTCATTGCCACCTGAATTCTCCCTCACACATACAGAACTAGTTCAAAATACAGGCTTTACCATGAACCCCGGCTCCTAAAAGCGGCCAGTTTTCAGCAACATGCGAGATAAAGCGCCACAAAGGTGTAAAAGAAAAATCCTCAGTAGGTTTGTGGGAGAGTCCGTGAAAAAAATGCGTGCATTTGTTTATATCCGCAGATCTGTCACTGCTGCAGCAGCTCTCTCTCTCTCTCTCTCTCTCTCTGGCCCGCGTGCACAAACACACGCGCGCGCACACACACAACAGGGTTGCCAGATAGGGATAATTCCAATCCTGCTCATCATAGGCCAATCACTTTTGATTTATACATTTTTACCTCACATTTTTCAAACCCATTTCTCTTATTTTTGATTAATCCCTAAATCTCTAGGGTCGAGCGTTCGATTCACGCCTCATGGTCTGTGTCTGTGAGTTTGAGTTCACGTGCTCTCCATGTGCTTGTTGGGTTACCTTCAAAGACATGCAGGTGTTCCCAAATTTCCCATAGTGTGTGTGAGTGATAGGCATAGATGTATACTTTTCACTAAGAAACCGAACTACAGCCCATGTCGTAGCCTAGCCTAGCCTAGCCTGCTGAACAACACAGTTTGGTCTGATCAGTTACCACTGGCTGGCTGAGCTGGTCAAACTGGTAAGTGCTGCTAGAAATCAAACAGTTTCTTATGTATACAGTTTCACCCGCTCACTCACTGTCTATACCACCTTACTCTGAATTCGGAGTCGCTGGGGTGGCCTGGAGCCTACTGTATCTCAGGAGACTTTGGGAATGAGGTGAGGTACCTAATCTATTGCAGAGCACACACACTCATTCTCACACGATTTGAGAACACCAATTAGCCTAATCTGCAGGTTTTTGGACTGTGGGAGGAAACTGGAGAACCAAGAGGAAACCCACCAAGCACAGGGAGAACATGTAAACTCTATGCACACAGAGATGGGAATCGAACCCAGACCCTGGAGGTACAAGGCGACAGTGCCAACCACTACACCACTGTGTCACCATGTTTCCTGTGTTTAAAAATAAACAAATCAAATATTTTTGGATCAGCTTGGCACAAAGAAAAAAAATAATCTTCTGGGACAAAGAAATGAGAACTCCTCCTATGGCAAAGGATTTTTCTGATGTTTAATGTGTAAAGAATATCGGTATGCTTGGCATATGCCCTGTAATGGATTGGCACCCCCCTGTCCAGTGTGTGCCCGGCCTTGTGCGCAAGATCTCCTAGAATAGGCTCCAGGCCCACGGTCACTGTAACATGATAAAAGTGGTATAGAAGATAAAGGAATGAATTGATCTGGGTTCATGGTGTGTTAGTTCCTCACACTTAGAAGACTAGTGGACTAAATCAGAGCTTCATTTTGCATGCATGCTCTCTCCATGCTTCCATGGGATACCCGGGTTTCCACCCACAGTTCCTGTCCCACCAAAACTCTATACAGGATATGAGGTATGAAAACTAACCATTTATAGTTATTTTAATGTTGAGGGACGACTCACGGCAAGTTAATTTTTGTCATCACTTACATTATAACAGCTAAAGATAGACATCTATTGTTCTCATTATCTATAAGTTCATGGGAAGCCAGATGGTGATGGTCCTTTGTCCTGAAGACTTTCCCATAGTGGAAAACCAGCAGACAATGACAAAGCATTCAATGAATGTTAAATAAACACCTATCAGAAAGTTTAACCAGGTCAAACATTACAGATATTTTATTAATAACAAAAAAAAAAGATGTGTAAATTAATATAGAAATGATACCACTATAGTATTATATTGTACAGGTCTATTGATATAAACCTTGCCGATAAAACTATTACTACCATAGAAAAAGAAACAGCACCTTCTGACCATTGAGAATCAAAAATTTAACAGCTGTGATATAATGAACTCAACCCCAATGTTTCCCTAAATGATTATTGGTTTTTCGAAGACTTATCCTGATTCTCATTTGTGGATTGGTGTGTGTCAAACTTAACAATATTAACACTAATAATAGGACCCAAGCATTATGACATCAGTCGTCTTAAGTCATAATGTGTGAAGGGCCCTGTTGTTTTTCTAAGGATTATTATTAGGGCCCAAGCACTATGACCAACACTATGATGACATTGTTTGCATCTATATTTTTTATATTATTAGTGTTAATCTTGTTAACAGGCTGTTATTTTTAACATTACTGAAATGTCTTCCTCTGACAACAGAGGTTTAGTGTGTTCAAATTCACATTCAGTATTTACTACAGATAACTTTGTTTCAGATGATTTGGTTCAGTTAAAGCACAGCTCTAGCTACTGTAATACAGTATGTTCATATTACTTTGATACACAGTAATCTCTGGTTGTCCTAAACAAGTGGTTTCAGCCTGAAGAAGTCAAAAATATGCACCATCCGGCAATGTTTTGGGAATGTACTTTTGGGGGAACCCTATGACTAGAGTAACTGTTTGTAAAACCTAGGAACTCTGTTTCAAGTGTGCATTCTTCAAGTGACCCTACATTAAAGAATAGCGGAATTAAATAACTGAAAATAACTGCCATGATTTCTTGAAATAACGTCATGACTGCTTCAGATCATATCAGAATACCTGACATGGTTCTTGTCTTTTGGATCAGGTAAAGCACATCCATTAGTTAATCAGGCTATCAATTCAGACTTCATTCACATCCCTCGCTCGTTCTCCTTAACAAATTTGATCACAGAAGTAAAAGGGACCATGTAGCGCTGGAAAACAAACTTAAAACATGAAGGATGAATGAACAATCAGAATGTAAGCTCTTGCATACCATTCGTGCCGTGCGTTCTGAAAGGGACTGTCAAAGCTGGTGGACCATATTGCATTTCACGAATGACCGAAAATACATTAAAACACTACTGGTGGTAAACAGCGAGGATTTAATTGAAATTAAATTAAAAAATATGAGTACCAGATCTATTGCATTATAGTAACAGTACAGTTCAGGATTATTCTACAAGGAAGGAGGAGGGCATGTAGTTGTACTTAAACACAAGTGCACAACGAACATTCAGCTACCACAGATTGCACACCAGATACTGTAGTAATGCAGTCTAACACAAGACCACCAAAAAAGAAATCCATTTGTCGTTTTTGTTTTTGATTTTTTTTTTTTTTTTTTGATCAGGCCTTAATTTTCATACATGAAGTACAAAAGTCAACCCAGAGTGTTTCAGCATATCAGTCTACTCTATACACATCTCTCAGGGCTTTATAATCAAATCATTTAATAATGCCATAGAAATTATGAAAAAAAAAAAAAGTAATAATGCCGAACATGTACAATGCACTGACACAGAAAGTCAGCTGTGTTAGACATGCAACAAGTAACCCAACTTGCTGAAAAATGTACAATAATCAATCATAAAAAAGGAAACATTATAATTGCATAAATACTTTGTACAGTTCATCTTGCTGTAAAGGAACAAACCACTTTAAAATGACAGCATACAACATAAAAATGCATTTAATAAAACCATTATCGTTAATATTTTTGTTTTGTACATGTAAGGGTGCGAAAAATAATTGATATAGCCTTGATCTGGCCTTTGAGTTTTTATGTTACGATTGCACACTAATTTACAGTAATCATCCGTCTTACGCATTATATCAAGTGCAGATTTGACTGTATGGCAAGTATGGGGATGAATATGAATAAAGGAAATGTGCACATGTAATATTTCTTGCTCTAAAGTGATTTGTTTCTAGGTTTGAAAAGAAAAAAGAAAGAAAGAAAGAAAATACATCTCTTCCTAATTATCAAAGCAGCACTTTCAATGCAGTATTGCCCACAGTACCACTAAAGAAATACAACAGATGCTAAAGAAAAATATCATTGTTTCATGAATTAAGAAACCATAATTCCAGTTTTTTAAACAAAAGTTTACATCCCTTTCTAAAAATAAAACACTGAATTCTTTGCTACAGTCTTTCTTGAAATGTTCCAAGATTGAGGCACACAAGTTCTCCCTCAAACACATCAAGCAAATGGGATAGGCATTAAAAAAAAAAAGGTCGGTGGTGTTGATATTTAAAATGCCATTTTTTTTAAAGGTGATTTTCTCAGAGGTGCCTTAGTGTCAGAGAAATATATTAAAGCTAGTTCATATTACATTTAGTAGTGAACAACAGACAAAGTTAAACACATGTAACTACTCCCATTAGCCTTCACGTCCATAAATACAATAGGGAAAGAGTGGAAGGGTCCAGATGTTCATTTTACACAATCGTATCATGATATGTTATGAAATTAAAATTACATTAAATAGCTGGGAATGCTAATAAAGGCATGTGTGGGGTTCAAAAATAGTGAAATGACCTTTTGTTCATAAATATGTTAAAAAAAATTTTTAAAGGCAATTTGGCAACAACAACAACAAAAAAGAAAAAGAAATAAACATGATTTCTATGAACAGCTGGCAACGGCTGTGATACTGTGGGCAACACGTCAACGTTAACACACTGTAAACAAAATTATTTGCATAACTAGACACTGTAATAATGCCAACCCACAAACATTTATTATTAACATTCACAGTCCCCGATATTATACCCGCTGGGATGCTGTGCCTCATGACACCGACTACACACGACTGCTTTAGTTTTTTTTTTAGTAGTTTAAAGTCAGGAGTGGTATGTTATAATGCTATATTACAGGCAAAACGTTTTCTTCTTTCTCTCTTAATAACGACTTTTCAGTTCTAGTTAAAAAGGTCATTTTGCTATTTACAATATTTAACAAACCTCATTTTGTTTTGCTCAAGTTTTTTGTCCCTAAAATCTAAAATGTTTAGCACTTTATGGAAAATGCTAATGTTGTTGTTGGGGGGGGGGGGGGTAAAACCATGATTTGTGGTAATAAATTTCTGTAGAGGAAGTTGGGGTCAGTGAGCGTATCTGAATTGATGGGGGTGACGGTTTTAGATTTTGGACCCTTCCTCGGAGGCCCGCTCATGCTGCAGGTTATAGTAACAGTTCTGACACACACGAACGGGAGAGGATATTTTCAACCGCTTGATCTCCGACTGAAAGCGACTGCACCTACGAGAGCCAAAAAGAGAGAGAGAATTAGATCATGCTGCAAATTAATACAGTCTGGACATGTTTACAAACATACCACATGTAATTATAACAACATGGAATTCCTTTAAAGTCTTTCTAATATGAACAGTGTTTAAACACAAAAAAGGAGTACTTAGACATGCAATAATAGACTAAGCACGAAGTAACAGATTCTGCAAAAAAAAAAAGAAAAAGAAAAGAAAAGTGAAGTGGCAGTAAACAGTAGAAGTTACATATTTCATTGGACCACCTTTAGCTTTGATTGTGCCATCTTCACTTCTGCCATGTCACAGCATTTCTTTCCAGGCAAAATTTGCATTTATGCAAAGATGCATTTATTTTTGGTCAAGATCTTGTATTGATGAGCACATCACATCACATCACATCACATCACATCACAACGTCTTTTTATGTCAGCACTCTGTTGTGAACACATCTTGTCTTGTGTTTGTCTCGCTTGCTTGTTGTTGGCTGTTTAAGAAATGTTCAGCAACTCACTTCATCACTTAGCGTTTAAAAGAAAAGTTGCCAGCTGAGACATATTATGGTTCACATGATATTGTAATTATCCAATCACTGGCTCTTAAGTAGGTCAGCAGGTCCATAAATATTGGAACAAACCTTTTAAAGATAAGTTTTTTTTTTGTGTGATGTACAACACCATATTGAATTTGAAATGTGGCCTAAGTCAATACTTTCAGCTTTATTTCAAGGGGTTTGACAAAAGCATGGCTTTATCCATTCAGGAATAACAGCCATTTTCATAAACACACCCCACAAGATCATAATGGAACATAAATAAAGGAACAAATGGCTGATAGGCCGTTGCATGGTCAGGTCAGGTGTAGCCGGTTCCCTCTTTACTCCATGATGACTCAAGCGGATAAAAGACTGAAAGTCCTGACTTCACTCACATCTTTCTTTTTTAAAGCCACGCCAGCTTCTACGGCTATATTCATGGCAAGAGTCAGTTTTTGTTATTAACTTTAAAATTAAATTTTAACTAAATTACTCTCACATCATACTCACCATAAGTGTGGTGGTGTACAGAGACAAATGGCAAATGGTACTTATCTAGATTAATTCACTTGACATGTAACGAATCAAGAATATAAAAGAGTTTCACACAGGCACAAGTGTTAAACTTAGAAGTTTGCCTATATTCTAGTATTCCCTGATAAACTAGCAATCAAGTGCATTTGTTATTGATTAATTTTTAAAAAATCAACATGTTCACATTTGCAACATTATCTAATAAACCCTGCCCATAAGACTTTTTTTTTTGCTAACCTGCTCTCAAGCAGCCGATTCTATATTTCCCCTAGGTATCATGCAAAGTGAGTGGCGAACCGAGCGGAGGTGTGTCTTACTTCTGACAGAAGAGCTGGCCGCAGTTCCTGCAGTGGTGGCGTCTCTCAGTGAGCGAGAAGCGAACGGCGCACGCTGAACATCCCTCCACCTGCTCGTCCTTCACCCAGTGATCGGCAGCTGAGCGTCCCGGCTGCTCGCTCACCGACCAGCTGAAGACGCGCCCACGCCCATCGCCCACCACCACCTTACTGTGGTCCCTGAGGGTAGCACAGGAATGTCATATAATCACATCGCCCAACATAACGGCAAAAAAAAAAAAAATACTGTCTAAATACTTGACCATTACCAGTGAAAAGATCTGCACCACATGTAAACAACATGACCTTTATAAGCTTTGTTGCTCAAATATAACAGTACTACACCACAGATATAATAATTGTGCTTGCCTAAACAATGTAGTCTTTTCTGTGGTTGCCTGATTATACTTACGGAAACAAATACAAAAAAATCTTTGCATGATTGTCTAACCACTTAAATGTGTCAAAATTGCTGTTAATTATACTGTATGTGATCATCACAAGTATACTAGGTTATTGCTCTGAAGGGACAGAATAACATAAAAACATCTTTAACACGCTTAGAAATAAACAAAGCCTACTTGGAGATGGTGAGGGCTGTGATTTCAGCTGGCTGAGCGTTGTCCTTGCGGTCAAAAGCTGTGTGCATGGTGAGTTTACTCCGGAACACCAGCTGTCTCTCCCATCTGTAGCCTGCGCCAGGGAAAGAAAAAAAAAACACAAACACCAACACGAGCTCAGCTATGAGATCTGCCAGCCTCACACCCACAACCGTTATGGGTGAAACATGCTAGCTCCACAAATAATGAAATCTGTCGCTTCAAAGAATGCTGCGTCTTCCTCTGCAATACTACAAATCCAATCTGGAAGTAGCTGGATGAAACTGTTTTTTTTTTTTAAATGCATTAAAGGAATGATTCTTCTGGTACAGTAAGTAGTCAATGTTGTACCATTTATTTCACAAACTATACATGAAACTTAAAGTGCTAACGATATATGCTTACAGGACTTTTTTCACTTCCCATAAACTTAATAAATATTTAGCTTTTCAATAGGTATTTTTTTTTCAGAACTTGTAAATATTCAATTCCTTCCCATGATAATCACACTGTTTTCAGTGTGCAGAATAAAAATGTACCCTATTAACATGAACTTCATATTTATACCTGCTCTGAGTTTGTTGTAGGCCCGTGGCTCTATGTTGCCGGCCTGTATGGGCTGTGGTGGCATAGCCTGTGGGTTGTTGTGAGGGTTGTTAGCGGGTGGGTTGGCAGGCCTGGCTTGGCCCTCCGAGTAGTTAACGAAAACAAACCCATCCTTCTCATCGACACTGAGCGAGTCAGACCAGCGACCTGAGTCCTCCAAGCTGGTGCGTGAAGGCTTGGGCCTGTGAGAGCCACTCCCGGGTTGACTGTTCGGTGCCTGTGTTTTACACTCCTGACTCACGGTGGCTTCCTCGGCCTCTGATTCGCTGCTGTCCTCGTCCGCAGCCTCCCGCCCGTCTGAAAGACACGCTAGTTGATTAAAGGAGAATGATGCTATTAATCAGAGCAGAAATGTATGCTGCAGGATCCGTCTTTATAACACTAACATTATAGAGCGTACATGCTTAACATTCGACATGAGCATGTACACTGGTCTGTGACACGTGTTGTTCATTCGAATGTATTAGCAGCGTACATGTTAACACTGCATTTATTCACACCTTTGCCTCGGATTATAATCTCATGGATATGTACCTGAGAACTGCTGGTATAATCATGAAGACTGTCCTGTGCTCATCTCTGATAAAAGCATCATTTTGATTATCGCATTTTGCTTGATATTAGATGATGAGTAGCCATTAATGCAATTTATACTAATATACAATACACACACATATTACCTGTGAGGTTTATATGCTTTATGGATGGTCATTATTATTATTTGTATTATAAAATATAATGCAAAATATGTATTATTTATTGTTTAACATTTTACAACTAATGCTGTTTACAACAACATTTGGGAATATAATAATTTTTTTTTTTATAATGCTTGTGATATCTCTTGTGAGATTTCTCTTGTCAATTTCTCACACTATCAATATATGTCAATATGTACCATTAAAAAGTCCGGACACACTTTCTTAGTTCATGATCTTTCCCGATTTGCATTTCTTTCTACATTGTGACGCAACGCTGAAGGCGTCCAAAATATACAATAATGTGCTTTACATATTGAAATGCGTCTGCTACTGTACTTATGCTCTGTAAAGTCTTTATAGCAGCTCAAATCTGAAGAGCAGCATGTTGCTTTTGACGCTGGTAACTCTAAATGAACTTTTCCTCTGCAGCAGAGTTAAGTTTTGCTCTTATTTTCCTGGGATGGTCTTTCATCATGGTGCTTGATGGGTTTTGCAAATGCACTTGACAATACTCTTCTTGCAAAAACTATTCAAGAACAACTGACTATTGTTACTTAACTATCTAATTCCATACACTGTGTCTTATTTTATAGTTTTGAAACATCCATTGTTGTTATAGAATGTAGAAAATAAACTTACTTAAAAAAAAAACTCCACTGATTTAGAAGAAGTGTCCAAACTCTGTCTGCTACAGTATGTCACTTTTTCATATTACCGACCCCTAGCGCCAGAGATATGACCTCAAATCAATATCAAGATTAAGTGAACATTTTACCTCGATTCAAATTAATTAGTATTTATTTATTGGCACTTTGCTTTCATAGTTCACTGTCATTGACATGGTTTGTATTGCAATTACTGTATGTGCAACTATTAAAGGGGAGATGTTTCTTCCTTGTCACACACCAGACAGGGTGGAGTCATTTGACTACAAACAAATCTACCACAGTGTGCATTACCGATTTTTTCCTCCGCACAGCAATCTGGAGCATCTGGAGGCTCAACTGGCTCTGGTGCAGGGGTTTCAGGGACTTGCAGGAACTCCATCCTCCAGAACTACAAAAAAAAAAACAGACAAAAAAAAAACATTTGGTAAAGTCTCACGTTATCTTCATTTTCAAATGTTCTAGACAAATGCACTAAAACTGAGTTCAGCAAAAGAATAACAGCAAATCATGTGACGACAGGAGGTGATTACCCTGACGACCCCGTCCGAGTGGCCTGTGATGATGACGTTCTGTGTGTCCCATTCGTTCATCTCTGACACACAGCAGCACAGGATCTGCTGGCTGCGCCCAGTGAATGTGTTGGCGCTAGCGATGGGGTTGCCGTTAATGCTCCATACGTGGATGTATGTACCAGCACAGGACACTATATCTCCCTGTGTAACAAAGGATTAGGAATTTAAAATACCTCTTTAGTGTTGTCATTAGTCCCTAATCATAATACATTTTGTATAGGAACCAATCGGAATCAGGTTTGATTAAAAAGCTAGCATTGTCAGTAGAGAAGCTCTTAAAAATGCTGGATCAGACTTACTGTGAGCTCATTTATACAGAGAGCGGACACTGGAGCACGGTGACCTCTGAGCTGTGTGACAAACGAGAGTTTGTTCAAGTCCCAGATGATGCAGGTTCGGTCCCGAGAGCCGCTCACGACAATGTGATAGGCAGAGGACGCCGTCAAGCACGTCACTGCGTCTGTGTGTCCCAGCAAAGCCTGAGATAAACAAGGCTCAGTCATTTCATTGTATACAGGAAAGCAATTCAATCCATCCTAATTAAAGTTTTCAGCCAATGAATTAAGCCAAAATTGAAGCAAAATTAATCGAGTACAATACAAAAGTCTTGAGCAACTGCTCATTTCTTCATATTTTGCTTTTAAAGAGACAGACCTTCTTGTATTTTTAAGGACATTTTTTGGTTCTCATTTTCTATTCCAGTCCCTGAGCAGTTACAGATGAATGTGTTTTGTTTGTTAAGCCACACAGTAACCTATGAATCATTCAATCATTAAAAAAACAAACAAACATCTAACTTAAGGCATGAACCAGTGAGAAACAGGTGTATGATAAAATGATGACAAATGACCAGGCCGGTGATTAGTATACTGATGATCCTGAAACATGATGATACATAATCAATCAATTTGAATTGTATATTTAGGTGCTTTGCAACCTGTCACAGTAAAACATTTGTTGTCATTTTTTATGTTTTTTTTTATTTAATAAGAAGAAATGGGGTGAGAAGTAGCATATACTATATATTTCTTTTAAAAATAAACACTGTTCTTAATAAGATAAAGCCAGTTACCCTTTGATGTTGGAGATTTAAATTAATTCATTAAGTTGTAAAAACTCATGGTCCTTCACCTGTTTGAGTGTGAGCGTCTTGGCCTTTTCTTTGGAAGGACTCGTTTCCCAAACGCAGATAGCTGTGCTTGTGCCACCAGTAATTACCAGTTTGGGGTTTGGACAGATGGCACACAAGTTCTGAGCCCATTCAGACAGACACTCGTACACAATCACAGCCTGCAAAAAAAAAAAGAAATCAAGCAGATTGCTCAGGATATGAGTAAATAAACTTAACTAACATATGGACACTAGGGGGCACTGTTAGCTTAGTGGAATGCAGATCCTGATTTCTGAATTTTGTTTATCCTCATTTGTAAGGCAGTAGACAATAGCTTAAGCCAAGGAATCAAGTATTATGGCGGTTGTGAAAAGTAGTGTTATTTTAAATACCCAAGAAATATAAAGGAAAATGTAAGGCACTTGAATACAATAATGCATACTTTGGAGATTTCTAAACTGCAGCCTCGGAAAGAAGGTGTGTCTGATCCGATATTAAATGAACTCAAGGAAAATTACTTCACTCATAGTAGTGTTGTAGCAGAAAGGCACCTTCTTGTTCTCTAAATTGGTGAGCAGGTAGTAAACGACAAATATGTAGGCCGTGTCCCAAACCACACAGTTCAGCAGAACCACATTTACGTCAATACTACAGAGTGTGTTTGTGATGCAGCCTAAGAATTGCAGACATTGTAAGTGGAAATTATCCCTGAACAGATAAAAAAATATGTCAATCTTTACTAAGCAAGATTTCTGTTTACATATTATGGCTGCATCTCATCCTAGACTGTTTTCCTACAACAGCACGCCCCCTTGTGTTTCCATTGTCTGTGTACATTATTTCTAACCTTACTTGCGCTCATCATCACATTTTTATTCCAATACGAAACTTTACGGCTATATACGCTGTGCACTGCGGACTAACAGATTACAAAGTAGAAAAAGTAGCTGACCTTGTCAGACTCGTAGTTGGCCAGCCGGCAGCTGAGGTCTGCATAGCCCCAGGCAAATGTTTTATTCCAGGCAGGAGGAACTAACACTTTGTTCTGCTCGACAGCCAGAATGCCCTTATCAGTGCATACTATCTGACCCACAGGCTCCTTCAGCTCTGCACCACACAAATGCATACACACACACACACACACACACACACACACACACACACACACACACACACACACACACACACACACACACACACACAAGATAGAGAGAGAGAGAGAGAGTGTGTGTTTACAGACAGCTTATTATGTCAGATACAAACAAAAAACTCTGCAAAACACATTTTTATCTATGCAATTAGGAATGCTTTTTTAAATAAATAAAAGCTTAAAAGCCAATGAAAATTAACTTTCTGATGAGCCTTGAGTGGAAAATTCTCATTAGCATAAGAAATATTTCCTTAATATGATTTTCTCACTTCTTATTATCTCTCGCTCTCACTCACTGTTCGACATTGTCAATGCTTTTTTATTTAATTTTTTAATGAACCACTTTTTCAATAACGTCTTAGGTAATTCTGCAGGAACGCCGATTACTGGTTGGAACTTTCCACCGTACCTTTAACGGGAGCGAGAGAAGGCCGTAGGTTGTCTAGATGGTGAAAGAAGATCTTGTCTGCAGTGGAATTGACGGAGGCGGCCATGCCAGGGATCTCTCCGTTTGACTTGCTGCGTACTCGCTTGGGGGGATGAGGCTTCTTAAACAGCTGCGATGGAATGCACACATGCAGACTTTAGGAATAAGTAAGCGAAATAACAAACTGCATTGTGTGTACAACTTACCTGTGCTGTGGCTAAAATGTTAAGACAGTTACTGTAAAGATATGTAATGACACATCAGTTATCAGTGCTAAATCTGTCACTACTTTTGTTTTTGTATTTAAAAAAAAAATCTGTCAATGAGCTTGGAGTTATATGGTTAAAAGAAAACATATCTCTACTGTATGTACCGTCCATGTGTTGCTGCTAGTTCATATCAATCAACATACAAACAAAACCAATAGCAAATGCCCTATAACTATAACAAATCAATGAAATTTAAATGTAAATCTCAGCAGTCCTTGCCATTAAGGCTAAATTACTGTTATTAATTATAATAAAAGATAAGATTTTTTTAAAAATCATTTACTTATGGCAAGGATGAGGCATGAAAATTTGGTATTGAGTATTAAATCCACTGTATGCAGACAAAAATATTTGCTGAGTAACAAAATTGTTTAATACCAGCACTATCCTCTATAGCTCTGTTTTTACTACTAGCTTCGTGAGCTGTTACCTGGACACAAAAAAATATCAAAATCTAAAAAGAATCTGTTGTGATCAAACTGCATGCTGTGTAGCTGCTCCCCCTAGAGGTATGCATGCCAGGATATTAATGACTAGCATTTAAATACTAAAACAAAGAGCAAGAACAGAGCATGGTTTGTGTGAGATATTATTATTATTATTTGCTCAAATCGGCTTGGTATACCTGTTTGGGGATCTGGCCGAAGTTATTGATGAAGCCGATGGTGGCTGTCTCTTTCAGAGGGTCGTTGATGTTGTAGATGTCCACTTGGCCCTCGTAGAAGAGATGGTGGAACACGTTAACAGCCTCTACAGCTGGCGGGCCCTGCTGCTTGTAGCCGAATATGAGGTCGATCCATTCATGCAGGTGGGCACTGACATAGTCGCATTCTAACGCCTAGCAAGTAGATGTATAAATACAAACATACATGTCTTCATCACATGAAGTCCCTGACTTACAAACAAGTTCTGTTCCGGGAGCATGCTCATAAGTCGGATTTGTTCTAAAGCCCGACAAAGTGAGTCTCATATGCCTTTGACATTAATATACAATGTAAACCATACAGTACCAATCCACTTGAATAAATCTGTCTCCTTTCCCGTAATCACGCCTAAGGAAACTAATCTCACACAAATGTAAAATTGTTGTCTCTGAGCCTTAAATCGTGAGGGGAATCCCAGGTACCATCCTAGGTCTCAAAGCTGTTTTCCACTATATTGGACTGTCAATTCTGTTTTGTTAAGGATTTCCCAAAATTAGGATTATTCACCATCAGAACAGCTTTACAGGACAGACATTTTCTATCATTGTGCTCCTGGACTGATTCACTGAAACGGTGAGGCCGACACCTGCACATACAAAATACTGGAGTGTAACGATTTTATTCATTCACTTACACAGAGAAATTACAATTGTGAATATTGGTATCTGCTGCACTGCAGTGTCTATATCGGCAATATCTGCGGAAATTCTGCGAAAGTCGAGGGCTACCAGTGTAGGTTTCTGTTTTATGTATATAGCTAGCTATTTTTTTCTTTATTTTTATTGTTACTGGTCTACACATATGTAAATGGAAGGATCTCATTTTATTTATATTTGCAGCCCAATTTAAGGTAATTTATTCATACGTATTATGTATTAGCCTTAAAACTGTGATGAAGGGATGGTTTTTCTAACCTGTCTGTGAACCCTGATGAACTCTCTCGGATCACCTTTGGCCCATGGAGGCAATATCACATCTCCCAGTCTAGTGCCGTTCTGTTTACTTCCTGTATTGCAACAAAGACAATTCACAAAATGTTACGTTAACCTCTGTGCATACCCAAAACAAGCTTTAGGAACTGTGACAAAGTTATTTTGTTACCCAAGTCGAAGTTATTGGAGTTGAGCAGGAATTCAGGGAGGTAGAAGAACTCTGGGATGAGCTCCTTGACGTCGGCCATGTTATGTTTGGAGGCAGAGAGCCAAGCTTCCCGCACACTGTGGAACATCCGGTCGGCCAGATCGAAGTGGCCTCCCTGCAGAGCGAAAAAAAAAGAACAAATGGATACAAATAAACAAAATGACAGAAACAAACAACTGGTTACAAAATCCCATGCATGCTCCTCTATTCACAAAAATCTGTCAAGCTGCATGAAGGTTTTCTGATCTATGTCGGTTTACTTTTTCTGCATAAGATGACAGAGTAAAACAATGCAATGTAAATATTTGCAGAGATCCCGCTATTGTACAGACAGTTTTTCTGAAAACTTGTTCCTGGAGCTTATGGTAATGTGTGCAGGGCCGTGGATTGCACTATACCTTCCTATATGTGGCTGCACCTAAATGTTTCACTTTATTTCTGCAGTTTAATAACCCATAAACATGTACTGTAACAAAACTATAACAGTGAATACCAACAATTAAAACACCTACGGGCATACTGTCGCAAACTTGGGGCAAAAATAATTAATGACAAAATAGAGCGAGCCTAAGTTTGATTCATTTCTATAAAAGTACACCTTAAAACTTTATTGCTCTTAATACTGATATTATGACACTTACTGTATGTCACGTGTCGAATGATTACAAAAAAAAAAATTAATTAAAGACTGGCACGTATATTTTTTAGCTAAAACTAAAACTAGAATTTTCCATCACATCAAGTTAAAATAGTTTTATGAAGTGTTATAGCTTCAACAGCCTTTTTTCTCTCTTTATGCTAACAAAATGAAAAATACAGCTTATTTTGCTAGCTCATTCCCAAAAAATATCACTTCTTGAGTCTAAAATGTTTAAAGAAACATCAATATAAACCTGTGATTCAGGTTACAGATGCCGCTACTGTTTGAACTGCTGTTAATAGAAAATCAATTATTAATTAAAGTCATATAAGGCAGAAATAAAGCATGATAAATGTTCTAAAAGAAGCAAATAGGAAGGTAAATGGGATGAGAAAAAGAAATATAAAGCAATTTAAAATGAGTATTTTACATAGCCCAGTGATTTATTGCATGTTAATACTGTTTGATGACTAAAAGAGGAGGCTTGAGAGGATCTTGAAAAGAGAGTAGACACTCACCTGCAGTCGGAGGAAGATCTGGGTGAAAGGCTCCATTCTCACCAAATAAGATGCCACGATCATAGCCGAAGAGTAATGAGTTCCGTAATGATATGCCGGAGTCTCTCCTAAAAAAAAATAATTAAAAAGAAAATAATCATCAGTCAGACACAGACAGCTCGGCTGTGCTATTTAACTCTACAACTAATGAACCTTTATTGTCTGAACTCACCATTGGGATCCTCCCAGTCTTTGAATCTCTTTTTGTACTGAATCAGGCGATCGTCCGTCTGAGCTCCCATGGGCTTGGACAGGTTACGGAATGTCTTTGGATTATTAAGGTCCAGTTCCTGTGCACAAATCATGGATCATCAGACCACATTAAAGTTCAGGCTAATGATGCCAGAAAAGAAGCAGACGGTTTCCTAAGGAATAGCAATTGTTCAGATATCATTGAGACACAGGCTTTGTGAGAAAAAAATAATGCCACAGGGGATGTCCTATAGTAATTGTTTGCACTGGCAACATAACTTTCTTTAGCAATGCTGAATGTGTTAAACAACATTTTAAGGAAGGCAGTTATATCCCCTAGGCATACAGTACTTACAACATCTCAAAAACATAGTATTTACATCTCTCTCTCTCTCTGTGACTGTTACAAAACACTAACACACAAGACTCTATCCGTGACTAGGACACAATAACATCACATGACGCAATAACGATTATAGAGTGCTGTGTAAAGGTATTTTCACAGTGATGTAAAAGCCTCATAGCCAGTTATTGCACATGTTTGATTGCAGTTGGCAACCCCCAAGGGTGGCACAACCAGTTGTCAAGTTTCGAGGGCAATTACTTTTTCATATAGGGCCAGGCAGGTTTGGACAGCTTTTTTTTTTCTTTCTAAACTCAATACACATTTTATCTGTTTATCTGAAGCTTCACCATGAATGAGCTTGCTACAGCTGGGACAAAAAAAAGCACCCTTTGACCAATCAAAATTCACATTAGTTATTGATTTTTTTCCATTTGTGACACAATATTTGTCTCTCATATTACCCTTTAAACACTTAGAGTGTTACCTTAAATGCAGCCTTCAGTAAGACGTAACGACAATACATCAAATACAAACACTATTATAATATCCCATTTATTAGTCATTATATATATACTTGTGTGTGTGTGTGTGTGTGTGTGTGTGTGTGTGTGTGTGTGTGTGTGTGTGTGTGTGTGTGTGTACACATATACAGTATAGCCAGATTATAGGCTGGTAACAACGTTGTCTGAATAAATGGAAGAACCTTATCTTTTCGTATTATTTTTGGATTTCCACAATTTAACTCAATCATATTCTACTCTATTTACAATTTCTTAACCTATTTAATTTAATTACAAAGACAACTCCTGACTAAACATTGTGGCAAAAACTACATCATTATAGACTCGAACATCTTTCTTTAACCACTGGTTAGTTCAGGAATGCTAAAAAGCTACGTACCTCACAGTCGTAGTCAGCTAGGATCCAGGGGAAGACCGGGTACTGCATCAAGTCATTGTAGGATCTGCCAGCCAGTGTGTTCAGGTGCATTAGATACTGAAAGTTGCTGATCTCTCCTCTCTGACAATGAAGAAATGTTCAGTTTTAATCATTCACAACATTTAATCAATGAACTGCTAAAGAGAAAACGAAATTTAATTTCTGCATGCAACAAAAACATTTTGAACTCCAAAATAAAAAATAAAAAAAAGATGCTGGGTTGAAAGTTACTTTCAAATAAAATACTCAATGTCTGTTTGAATCTTCCTCATATTTATAAAAACAAAAAGCCGAACTTAAATTATCCACCTGCAGCAAACCAAAAATGCCGTTTGCACCCATGTGCTGGACCTTTTATAGCATGTACTGGTGCGTGCAGTCAGCTGTCAATCTGAATGAAAACCGCAGGACGTAAAGCTCAATAAATCGTGTGCCGACAGGTGGCGCACATTGGCGGCTGTAATGCATTTTTTACACATTTAATTTTAAAGTTACAATCATCAAATTTAGAATTAAATAAAAAATTTATTAAAATAAAATACATTTTAATTAAATGCTCATTATTTATTTTTCAAAGCCACAGAGAGCCGCAGCAGAGGGATGAAAAAGCCACATGCGGGTATATATATATATATATATATATATATATATATATATATATATTATGGCATGCCGTTTATTCTTGATATATAATATTCTTTAATATTCTTGAGAGAACTTAATGAAAACTCTGAATATATTGAATGAAACGTGAGAATATTGAATGGATTCCGAATATATTGATTGAAAAATATGTATATTGAATGAATTCTGAATATATGGATTGAAACTCTATATATATTGAATGAAGATACTGAATATATTGAATGAACTGTGAGAATATTGAATGGATTCCGAATATATTGATTGAAAAATATATATATTGAATGAATTCTGAATATATGGATTGAAAACTGATATGTTGAATGCCACAGATTGCACCCCCTATTTAATCTCCGTCGAATAATATATTAGAACAGAAATTTCTAGGTTTATGATTTATTAGACCAAATGGATTTGATTATAAAATAAGCATTATAAAAAAATTGCATGTAGTATAGGGAAAAAATATAAATTATTTTTTATATACAAGATGTATTTTTTATATTGCTTATTTAATAATGAAAATCATTTCGTTAAAATTTTCATCATAAATATTTATTTAGTGCAAGCATTTTTGTATTACATGACAAATCCCTGTAAAATAAATGTGCCACAAAATAAACATTCTATGAGAATTTGTATTCATGGTCTCGACACCTGTCACGTGCCTAGGGTTAATTAGTTATAGGGGCTGCAATCTGTGGGGGGGTTCATTAAGCATATACGCCAGTCTTCCAGGTGAAAAATAGAATATATTTCTTCATCGTCGTCTGATACTGAGTCAATGTGCCACCACTTTGGGCATTACTGCGCACTCATCAATGTGTTCACCATCTCTTCATTTCTCACAATTGCAAACCAAGTTTCTATGACTCACTCATCCTTTCTAAGATATGGCATTTGATGGCGTCATGTTTTCATTCATATATTCAGACTTTTCATTCCCATATATTCAGATTTTCATTCAATATATCAGTTTTCAATCATATATTCAGACTTTTCATTCAATATATTCAGAACTTTGTTCCATATATTCAGACTTTTCATTCAATATCAGTTTTCCAATCCATATATTCAGAATTCATTCAATATATATAATTTCAATCAATATATTCGGAATCCATTCAATATTCTCACAGTTCATTCAATATATTCAGAATCTTCATTCAATATATATAGGTTTCAATCTATATTCAGAATTCATTCAATATATATATTTTCAATCAATATATTGAATCCATTCAATATTCTCACGTTTCATTCAATATTCAGAGTTTTCATTAAGTTCTCTCAGAATATTTTCCTAAGCGGCATGCCATAATATATATATATATATATATATACATGTATATATAAATAAAACTAATATATTAAGGTGAGAGAAATATTGGCACTATTTACGGTTATAATCAGAATATAAATTAATCAAAATGAAGGATGAGCAAATTCAGCCATCTTGAATGATTCCAAGTTGAACTGCTTACCTCCCATCTCTGTGTTACTGATTTTTCACCAACCAAAGTGCTGAGAAGACCCGACCTAAATAAAATAAAATAAAATAAATTAAAAAAACACAAATCAGACAATCGTACCTGCTAACTTGCAGTCTGAGAGTATATATGAGCATCATGCTTAATGGACGTACCCTTGTTCTACACTAGTGTTGGGTCGCTGGCCAGAGACAGACTCTGAGCTGTCGGCTAGTGACGGAACGACTGCCAAAAACCTAAAAAATAAAATAACAGTGTAATGCAATATTTATAAGAGTGAATGACATTTGGCCAACTTTTTAACTTATCCTTTTGTTTCTTTAAAGTATGTACACCTCACCTCTGATAGACTTTGTTTCTGACTCCCTTCTGGAAAGCTAAGAGGTAATTTCGCCCATCGCCTGAAAACACCTCCACTGCCATTGGCTGTAACATACAAAGCATTGATTGAAAATTAGAAATAAACTTAGAGCTATAATTTATTTACACTGCATTTTAAATCAGGCCCAACACTGCTCCTTTTATTACCTGGAGCAGATAGCGGCGCTTGTGCACTTCCTTGATGTCTTCATACGCAAATATGCTGCAGGTGCGCTTCAGCTGACTCTGGCTTTGTCGAGCACCTTTGGGGATAATCGGCTCGTGCATGCTGGGAGATGATAGAAACATCAACAAGAAATGTTATTTGGCTGCATGGGGTGGCTGGCTAAACTTAAATCACTGTAGGTGATTTGATTTCTGTCTACATCTGCCGTGTTGACATTTTCCTTCCTCCTCTTCAGAAATAAATTCTACACCAAATTAGCATTAAAAAAAAAAACAGACAAAAAGGCAGATTATTTTAGACCAATATGGACAGAAAAAACTCAGATCAAAAAATGATTGATGCTTTAGAAGAGTAAAAAAAAAAAAAAAGGTCTTCATACTCATTCAACAAACCATGGCAACTACAGCTAGGTTTAAAGCTTGACTTTATGTTAGGAAGTGCCCCACTGCTATGACTTAATGCTCTATAAATAAAGTCATGATCCAATAATGTGCACATATCACTATGCAAACATCACAGGCAGAAGCTCATTCAGTTTTAAAGTACCGCACAGCCAGATGGAGCCAAGAGTTTCATTACAGAAGGCTTGTCTTGTCATTATATATTGCTAAGGTTACACTGAAAGTAGATATCTTAAGCTCATGTCATAATGGTGTAGAAATACGGGTGTGCTCTCATAAATATTCTTAATTAAAAATTATACAATTTCCTGGTTCGGGAAATTTTACACAAGCACCATCTTTTTTTCTGAATTTTGGGAGGGAAATCTACTGTAAGATTGAAAGTACTGCATTTGGACATGACACACACATGATTCTTCCACAAGTTGTTGCCATAAGGTTGGAAGCACACATTTGCATAGAATGTCCTTGTATCCTGTTTCCCTTTACTGAAACTAAAATCCACAAACCTATATTCCAGCATCACATTGCCTCTGTGCATAAAACTCCATTAAGACAAGATTTTTTAAGACAAGGAACTCAAGTGTCCTGCTCACAACCAGGGAACATATTTGGGATGAACTCTTAAGAAATCGTTTATTTATGGACGTCATCAAAAACTACTTACACGCTACTTCCGCTTTCTCTCCACAACAGGAGCTCTCACTTCGCCCTGCTACAACATACTGTAGTATATACAGGTGGTGCTCGACTTATAAATGTGTTATGTTCCGGGAAAACGTTTCTAATTTGTTCTTAAGGCCGACAAAGTAAGTCTTATACGCCTTTGACATGAATATACAATATAAATCATACCAATCCACCTAATTAAATCGGTCTCCTTTCCCCACATTACCATCCAAAAAAACTTAATTGTGCCTAAGGAAATGAATCTCACAGTAAAATGTTGCTTCTGCGCTTTTAAATCACGAGGGGAATCCTGGTTGCCATTTTGTCTCAGATCTGTTTTGGACTGTGAACTCCGTTTTGTTGAGGATTTTTTTAAATTAGGATTATTCACTATCGGGACTGCTTTACAGGACAGCCATTTTCTATCATCATACTTCCGGATTGATTCATTGAAACCAGTTAAGCCAACTGACTTCTCCTGAACCCAAGGTTTTCAAATAGCAAAAGGGGACAAAATCTGAAATGAGATGTTCAACAAGAACATACGGGTGTGATGGTCAGGTGTCGTCTACATGTTTACACTACAAATGTAGCGATGTTCTACTGGCCACTTAAATATATTTAAGAAAAAAAAAGAAAAAAAAAAAACAAACAAAAACAATCCACTCATTTACTGTATGCCACATTTGATAGTGTCCGGTGACACACACCCAAAAGACTTACTGAAACCTTTGCATGTTTAAACAAACAAAGTGGTGTTTCTGTAAAATGTTTTTAAATTAGTATCTCATTTTGTATTTTTTTTTTGTTGTATTTTTCCCCGATTTTCTCCCATAATTTAGTCGTGTCCAGTTCCTCCCCGTCACTAGGGGGCTCCCACATTAAGGCTACTACTACCACTCAGCCGGGAGGGCCGAAGAATATCATGTGTTTCCTCCGAACCACGTGACGCCAGCCGACCGCATCTTTTCGAACTGCTCGCTCACGCACCATTGGGGGCGTAACACACTAGGAGGACAGCGCTATCCGCTCCTTCTACTTGCGTGAGCTCAGACGCCCCTGATAGACTGTAGAGCCGTGATTAATGTGGAAGCTCTCGTCCCTCCCCTCTGAGAGAGCTCGGCCAATCAGCTCTCTCTAGACCTCCAACTGCGAACTGGCGATCTCCGGATGATAGGGCGCACTTTACCACTGCGCCACTCGGAGGCCCTAGTATCTCATATTTGAGATACTTTTCTTCTTTTTTTTTCTTAAGTGATCATGCAGATAACAAATAGTCAACCAGTCTCAACAGCAAGAAGATGTGGATCTCACTTTGCAGGGAGCGTCTCAATGTCTCTGATCTCTCTGGTGACGGTCATAGTGAAGCCGTCGATCACGTAAAAATGCTCTTTTCCAAACAGCAGCAGTCCTTCGCTGGTGTCCAGTCCTTGGACCCGAGCACATCGATACATGTGCTGGATCTGATTAAACACATGGTAACAAGGCCTTTAATACATACACACAATACTGAAGACACTTTTGACAAACACAACAATAAAAAAAATAAAAGACAGTTTATGAACCTTCTCTCCCTCTTCCAGGAGGCGGAGCAGGGTGGTGTTGTCGGTCTTCTGCTCCTCGTCTACAGCTCCACACTCCAGCAGCTCCTGCAGCTGCTCTGGACCATCCTCGTCTCCGCCATCCGCTGTGGACCGGGAACGTTTCAGAGGAGCTTTTACGAGGCCTGCACACACAAACAGGAGATCCACGATAAAAAAAAAAAATTAAAAAATAAAAACATGGGGAGAACATGAAGGAGGACAAAGTCAACCGTTTTTTTTTTCAGGAATAATTAACAAATTATCAGGAAAAATCTTTTTATTTTAAATTCAATTGGTTCGTCTAAACCCTGACATTTCCCTCCACTTATTTTCTTTCCATTTATCTGTAATTTCTATCATCTTGCCATGTACCAAACAACAATTAGCAACACGCTGTGATTTAACAACACAGTCAAAGCAGTAATAACAGGACTGCTGGAGAACATTAGAGCACAAGGGTCCAGGTTGCACTGGATGGTGTGCATCGAGACTTTATTAATGAAGGACTTATTTAAACCTTTTATCTCTCCATCTGCAGTGGTGGTATTTATTGACATTCTGGAAAGATCATTAAACCCCTTTTTTCTGGTCCATCCAGGAAAGAAAATGTAATCAACGAAGAACGAAGAAGAAAAAAAAAAAAAAAAAGAAAAGATTAAGCCAGACAATGTTGTCCCTTTCTTTTCGCATGATGTAAAATTGGGAAATAATTTAGTTTAGTAACTGGTGTAGGTTTTAATCATCTCACAGCAGTTTCGGATACAAGAGTAAAAACTAGCGGCGCTATTTCCGTCAGTGACTTGAGGAAAATGTTCTACACCGCGTTGCTGTGTTCCTATAGTGCTTCATCTCTTCAAAACAATCTCTTTTTTTAAGCATCAAAAGTGAATGCAATTCCAGACTATTCTTTATGCAATTCTGTATTAAATTCACTAAAAAGAAAACAAGCCATGAGTGCAAATACCAAATAACATAACACTAATAAAATACAAATGTTGGAATGATAATGAATGGAATTAGTATGTTAGTGCAAAAGGCTTGAACAAACATCTGTATAAAATCTGTACAAGGAAGCATCTGCATGTGTGGAAGAATTAAAAAAGCAACCACTATTCAATCACAGCCACAAGCCCTACTAGTGGGTGTGGTTGTAGGCAATGAAGTAGAGAGAGGGCAGTGGAACACCATTTATGAGTTCAAACTATTCAGAATTGCTACTAAGCTTAGCTGGTGGTCATGTGAACCAAAAGAAATTTTATCAAATTTCTTAACAGAATAGGATAAATATACAGACAGTCCTAAAAAAAATCTGACATCATTTCATAGTCTAACAACATAGCATTGTGTAAATAATCTGAAATTTTAATGAGATGAGTAAAAACAAATGATGGAGACGGATAATGACAACGGTGATAATGACGATGTGCTATTGAAATGGCTACCATGTTCACCTGACTTGACCCACTGTGAAGGACTGGTCTTAATGCCCCCCGTCTTCCTAGCCAAGCATTTTCAGTTTTCTGAAACTAAAATGTCCAAGACTACAGGACTGGTTTTACCTTTGACCCTTGCGATGGTGTCCTCGCCATGCTCCGGTTCCTGCTGTGTGCTCTCTCCCTCTGTGCTCTGATGGATGGAGTGCTGGTACATGCCCGGGTTTCCTGACAACAAGCGCATGTAGTACTCCTTACTGTCGTAGCTGATGGCTCTCCGGTAACGCACCGGCTTCTAGGGATCAGAGCAAAACGGAATTAAATATGAATCAGATTTTACATGCTGTGAAACAAACATAAAAAACACAAATCATAGCATACATGGTCGGGACCCATTAGTACCACCCTGTTTGGATTACAAACTCAAACGTACAGTTTCCAATACATATATTATTCCTACTGTGAACAATATTAAACTATGATATGAATGCATAAAGCAATCTTCTGTTTACAATGGGTTAATTTGCATTAAAATATTATGCAGTAGTGAGAAGTACTACAACAAAGTAGCAGAAATACATTTCAGCCTCTAGTGTTCAGAAGTATCACCCTTGTGCAAACATTTAAACAAACAACGCGACATGTTCGGTCTCACAGAGGAGGATAAGTAAAGGCGTATTATCAGAGGTCAGCAACCCGCGACTTCGGAGCCGCATGTGGCTCTTTCATCCCTCTGCTGCAGCTCCCCGTGGCTTTGGAAAATAAATAATGAGTATTTAATTTAAATTCATTTTATTTCAGTCCATTTTTTTTATTATTCTAAATGTGAAGATTATGGTTATCTTGTAATATTAAAAATAAAACGTGTTAAATTTTTTGTCGCCCAACAAAGTCCCCCCCAACAACTGTTTCGGTCAGGAAACTTCCGCTCACTGAATGCCAAGACAGAGAGACTGAGGAGGAGCTTCTTCCCGCAGGCAATATGTTCTCTTAATCAGAACACCACACAAGACTAAACCATTTTTGCACACTGCACATTTATGGACATTTCTATTTCATTTTGCACATTTTGGCACATTGCATCTACACATTCATGCATATTTGCACACTCCACATACATTTCTATTTAAATTCTATCTCAATTTCCAACAGTTTCTATATTTTGTACAGCTAAGAAATAAAATATTTTATCCTTATCTTCTATAGCTATATTTTCTATAGCTAAAGTTTTCTATATTTTATTCTTATTTTATTCCATAATTTATTTCTTATTAATAATCTTGGTTTCTATGGTCACGAGCAGCCGTACAGTATAAGCATTTCACTGCATATCGTGCTGTGTGTGACTGTGTAAGTGACGAATAAAATTGTAATTTTTCAAAATATGTGTCACAACTGCCGACACGCGATTTATATAAATAGTCCTTTTATATTCAGATTGACAGCTGACTGAACGCTCCAGTACACGGGATAAAGGAATGACGGTAAGGTGGATAATTTAAGTTCGGCTTTTTATTTAGTGAATATGAGGAGAACTCAGGAGTATTTCATTTGAAAGTAACCTTCAACCCAGCACAATTTTTTGCAGAGTTCAAAATTTTTTGTTGCATGCAGAAATCTGTGTTTTCTTTTCTGTGGGAAACGTCACCAAATGACTCTTGGATTGTTTAAGGTTGCCGACCCCTGTGCTTAAAGTATATAGACATTTCTGGCACAATACAGCATTTCAAAAGACAGAAACTATCAAGGTTTTTGGCCACGCCAGCATCATGCAACTATTTCAGTGAGAGGAAGAACATCACTGTTGAATGATTCACTCATGAGACCAGGTTATACCTGAATTGAGACCCAGTCCGTTGCCCCCAACAAGGGTACTGGAATAGGCATCTGACAGGAGGGAAAGTGCATAAGGGTACAGATTGCCTCAAAGTTATAGACTATAGTATTTCTAGTCTTCCTTAAAAACCTGCCCTGCGGCCTCCGAGTGGCGCAGTGGTAAAAGCGCTCGCCCTATCATCCGGTGATCGCTAGTTCGAATCCCGGGTGGTGCTGTAACCTCTCGCAGCCGGAGGTCTAGAGAGAGCCGATTGGCCGAGCTCTCTCAGAGGGGAGGGATGAGAGGTACTTAGTGCTCCCACATTAATCACGGCTCTACAGCCAGTCAGGGGCGCCTGTGAGCTCGCGCAGCGGAGAGAGCGGATAGCGCTGTCCTCCGAGTGTGTTACGCCGCCCCCAACGGTGCGCGAGCGAGCAGTTCGAAAAGATGCGGTCGGCTGGCGTCACGTGGTTCGGAGGAAACACGTGATAGTCTTCGGCCCTCCCGGCTGAGTGGTAGTAGTAGCCTTAATGTGGGAGCCCCCTAGTGACGGGGAGGAATTGGACACGACTAAATTAGGGAGAAAATCGGGGAAAAATCCCCCCCCCCCCCAAAACTTAAACATGTGCTTAAACATGTATTCATGTCATGTAGTGATTACATCACGCACACTTTCTCTTTTGCACTGCAGATTGATAAAAATAAATAAATTCTGAAGAAGTCATATTTATTCAAGTTACTGAACGCACAGTGACACATACAAACACACTACCTGAGAGCTGTTGTTAGGCTCGTTGTCAGGGACGTAAGGGTAATGGATATAAAACAGATCATTGCGAACCATCTTCTTCCTCATCCTACAGGGTCCCTCGGTCATGTCCAGCTGGAACTTGTCTAGGTGTGAACCGATAGGTGGTCCCCATAGACCCCGCTCACGTAGCAACTCGTATTCTATTGCCGCCCACTCGTCTGTGACATACTTCAGTGCGTTCTGCTGCCTCTGTTAGAATAATAAAAAAGGAAGATAGAAATTTAATAGTTTGCATAGAGACCTGTGGGATGAATGAGCCACGCAAACACATACATAAACACAACAATCATTGATGTGGTGAATAAACTCTGTGAGGGGATCACTCTGTGAAGTGTCGCAGCTTTCTAACAGTCATAGGTAAGACGGGAACTTTAGCAGTTTCTCACTATTATGACAAGGAAGACAAGGTGACAAGGTGTCAATGTTCCACCACATTAAATGTAAAACAAAAGTATTAATTGGTGTTATTTTAAAGCTAAATGTGTAATATTTAAAAATGTCTGCAGTAGAACCTGAATAAAATAACAAAAATAAAATTACATAGCATGCCACACCGACCTTTATTAATCAACTTGAGTAAAAATGACTCTTATAGATATAAAAATGGTACAGTAAGTCCAAAACGAGTCAGAATTTTAATCCTGACGGCTCCTGCTTTGACTTGTTGAAATGTTTGAAAAGTTGAATGACTTTGAACAGCTGACTTTGAAAGCATTACGATTAATTCTAGTGCTAGAACCTCACTCATTTCAAACAATGGATGCAATTTTAGCAATACTATGCTTAGGAGTTTTCTCTGGAGGATGGCGAGAAATTATGGATATGTCTCTGATCTAGGAACACATCGGATCCGAAAGTGACTCAGATCTGATAAAAAAAATTAAATAAAAAAAAAATAAAAAAAACCATCAGATCTGCATGTACAGATATCCTAATCTGTAAAATAAATAAAAATCAGATCTGTCACATTAGGGTTACAAAAAAAAATAAAAATAAAAAGTTCAGATTTAAATCACTTCAGGCTGGTAAAGCGTATTGTACTGTATATGTAGAAAGAAATTAGACAGATTTAATTTAGCTCAAATCTGATATTCTCATTGTTTGTAATTCTGATGCCATATGGCTTGATTGACAACTAAATTTTATAATATCTAAATCTACATCCGCAAAAAAATCTCCATTAGCTGCCTTAACTTGTGCTTCAGCCTTAGCTGTTGCTTTTGATGACATCTAGGGAATATTTGATCAAAACTTTAATCTGTGAGATGCTAACCTCTTGGTATTCTTTGTACTGCATGGCCACGAGATCCCGCACCACTGCGATGTGCGTGAACATCCACTGAAAGGTTTCCTTGAAAAAGTAGAGGGAAAGGTTTTCGGCACATTAAGTTTCAATTAGCAGGAATTCTGCAGGCAAGACTGTGAACAATGAAATCAAGTGTAGAATAATAATAATAAAGGTTGTTTATATAGCACACTTCAAAGCCAAGAAAAATGTGGGGTCCTTTTACAAATCATGTTAAATACCGTATAGAATAAAAATGATAAGTAAATAATGTACACAGATAAAGAAGCTTATCAGAAGGAAAAATGAAAGGAAAGACTAAAGAAAGTTACATTTAAGAAAAATTAAAGAAAAAAGTAAAAAAAAAAAAAAAGTAAGAAATTAAAAGAGAGAGAAGACACTTTTGAGGAAGAAAATGCATAAACAAAAATGAGATTTTATGTTTAAATTGAACATATTGTATTAAAAGATTGAGCTATTTAACACTAAAACACCAGTGTGCGTGATGTCATTTTTCGGTACCTGTGCTGAGAGGTTGTTCTTGTTCATGCCGCTCTCTTTTTTGCTCCGCCGCGCGCCTGTGAGTTTGGATAGGCCGAATCCACTGCTCACCCGAGACAGTTTTGACTGATTTGCCGGAGCCACAGCCTCTCCCCTGCTGATACACTTCTTCTCATGGGCTGAATAGGACACAAATAGAGATGTCAAACTGGGTATAAGATGTTTAAAGCACAGCGCTCGTGGCTGATGGATGTGTTTATCTCATTCCCGGGTTAAACTTCTACTGCCTAATTAAACAACTCTGTTGGTGTCAATTAGTAAAACAGATGTTAATAGTGTGCGAGTGTTTTCTCTCACTGAGGTGGTTCTGCCAGCTCTTGGCGGCGGGTTCCTCAAGCGCGGGTCGGGCCGTGACGATGTCCACGTGTCCTCGGTCGTTGACAGGAAGCGAGACTTTAAAAATGTCCTCCAGCATCTGTCTCTTACTGTGCATCAGCTCGGTCCACACCCGGTTCACTGCCTTCAGCAGCAGCTGGCGACCTGTTGGCATTTACATTTATTCGCATGGTTGACAAATTTATCAAAATTAATATACGACTGAGACACGATAAAAAAAGAACATTAGATAAAGTAGAAAATAAAATGTGCATTAAATGCTATTAAAGAGATTCCGAGACGTGACAGTCAGTCATACCTTCGCTGACATCCTGGCTCTGCTGTGTATCAGCCTCGTTCTCTGATGGCATCATGACATGCCAGGTGGTCATCCGAGCTTCAGCCTCAAGCCCAAACCCCTCCACGTTACTGCAACACAACACAAGGGTGATATAAGGAGCATCTTACACACCTTATTAACAATAAACTTCACAAATACACACTATGACTCTCTGAAGGATGCCTAAGCATGTGAAAGTTTTTTTTTCTCTATAGAAAAAGTAAGACAGACTCCATTTACACCACTTATCAGAAATAGATATTTCATCCATGAGTCAAAGACCTAAAAAAATTGCATTAGTTTAAACCTTCTGGTGAAACGAATTTAATACAAGAAGTGCCTAAGGCGAGTTAAACACAGCCTGCAGTTCAGAAAATTACACTTTTCAAAGAATTAAAAAAGACAGAAGACACCGAGGTGTTGCGTGTTAATTCACATGTCAGACAAGGTCCAAGAAAAAAGATGCATAAAGCAAACTCACTCACTTTCTTTTTTAACACCATGCCAGCTTTTACAACTGCCTACATTCATGGTGAGAGTTGTTTTTTGTTATTCGATATTAAAACTAGATAAGTTTTTAGAAGTGTTTAAGATTTAGAACTTTTAAAACTAAGTTTGCATTGACTTTTTCAATGTCAACAGAATAAAACAAGTTCCTGACAGGAGTAAAGCAATTACACTAAAATAAAATATGTTTGCTGGAAACAAGGGTTTCACATGATGAATATTGTGGTGGATTTTCTCTTGATAGTAAAAATGTGTGTGTAGCTTTTGAGTGCTCTATTCTGCATCGTGTTTGAACGACTTGATTCCAACAGTTATTAAAAGGAAATGTCTGTTTTGTTCCAACATCAGGATTGTTATTTAGACATCGGTCCCATTCTGATTGTTGTTTATTTTTGATGTATACATTTAAAACTGGTTTCAAATCTGTGAAAGATATACAGCATTTGATTTGTTTTTTTTTTATTTTATTTAGATAATGCTTCTTCGGCAGTTTTGTCTGCTTGCCCCATTACCAGGGATTCCTGAGTCAGACAGCTGGAAATGGATATGTCTAAGATATGTGCTATAAAGTAAAAAGATCATTCATTCACAAGTGTAAGTGTAAGAATTCTAAATCAGTGTCAGTGACAAACATAAATGACCCTTGATGTTTGCGAAACCGACTAAATAGCAAAATATTGCTTCAAATGCCATAATTATTTTTTTACCATGTTGGACACGGGCAAGCCTAAGCAAATAATTCCACTCAAACAATGGAGTAATTAGCATTTACAGTATTTAAATCTCAAATCAAGTCACTTACATAAAATCTGACTGTGAATGGAGCACTTCATGCTTGGGGTGGACTGTGTGGAGATGAGAATCTGGCATGTGTTCATTTTTATTATTATTATTTTTTAACCCTTCTTAAGAAAATGTGCATTTATTTGACATTAGCTCTTTTGGGGGGAAAAAACGTTCTGTTCCATGAACAGAAACCCCAGGGTTAATGATATAACCAAAAACACAGAGGAAATCATGTGACTTGTAAAAGCCATTTTCCCAAAAACAGCTATTAATAAATAATTCAACTATTTACAATAAATAGGTGTCATAATCCCTACATGCAATGTGCACTAATATTCTTATGATAAGAACCATCACCTGATAGTTGACGTCATATATATACACTGCATTTTTTTTTCTCTCGCTGTCAGATCAGCCAGGTAAACAGCAGTGTAATTACATTTTAACCCATTACCAATGACTGATTTTTTTCCTGCTTCTGATTTGTTCTCTTCACCTTCAGACAAACTATTAGATGAGCTCGAAGTACAGATTTCTGAGTCAGCCTAGTAACCGTCTCCTGACAAGGCAATCCTCTGTGTCAAGCTGTTGTGTTCCAGTGTGAGTCAGAGACACAGGAAAAATATCAGATGAAGAGAAGAAGAGAAAAAAAACAGAAGGGGGAGAAAAATTTTTTTCTTGCTTTTTTTCCAACCCACATACAAATGTTCAGACCTGGTTTAAATGCAGTCCCAAACTGACACAAGCAAATTCATCACCGCTGGTTTAAATAACACTTCCCACAGGCTTCCTTTTTATTTTTAGAAGCAGAAAAGACAACGATTCTCTGAAAACAGATTCTTAATGTTGCTCCATTTAACATTTGGCAAAGTTAACCTTTCTCAAATATGCAGAAACATACTACCTAAAGGTGGCCTAGAAACATCTTAACAGTTTTACTTAATTAAAGACGACACCATCTGTAGATATACTGTACTGTATATGAACAGGCACATACCGTATCTACCGAGACATCGACAGAGCTGCATAACTCGTAATAAGATTACGTGCACACTTGGCACAGGGCGACTGGCACAAAACAGTCTTAAACAAAACAGAGCTTGTGTGTAAGTGTTTCCAAATTTAACTCCAATCTAATAAAGCTCCCATGTTCACATTTGGTTTGCACCTACCCTCAATCCCTTACAATCCTTTCCTATCTTGACTTCTCTGCATTGTTCTTGCCAGCTCTCTAAAAATGTATCTCACTAGCTGTGCTGGTGACTTCGTTTGTGTGGAATCACCCTCACCCCCCGAAAAAAACAAACAAAAAAAACAAATAAAAAACAGCCAACTCACAAAAACCCATATTCGCCAAGTCAAACAATATAGTAGAACTAAAATTTCCAATAAACAATATTCATGTTACAATGTGAAATCCCTGAAAATCTGCATTTCAAGCCTAATCAAATAAAAGCAACAAAACTTTCCAAACAGCAATATTATCCAAATCACAAAGCAAATTCTATATATCCGATTTTTTGCAAGCTGAGTCGATTAAGTAAGGCGTTTGTTTAAACATTGTACTTATTCCTTCCTATAGAGAACGTGGAGAAAAGGCACGAGATCGCGTTTATTAAGTAGATTTCAACTGCACACTCAGAGCATTTTACAAAATGTACAGCGCCATCTGTTGAATTTTTGGAATGAACTACAGTACAATTTTGTTTTACTGTGAAGTGCGCGGAATGAAGGTGATTATTAAATAGATTTCAATCGCACTCTCACAAGCGCGTATTAAAACATGTACAAGCCATCTGTTGAATTTTGAGATGAACTAATGATTTTTTTTAAAAGGTCGATTTTTTTTATGATTTCTTATTCTGCATCAGTTATTGGGGCTTTGGTGGCTCAGTGGTAGGTTCCACTGTAGTAGGCCCAGGTTCGAGTCCCACCCAGCGCCCCAACCTCAGCCACTGGATATAGTTCCGGTTCAAAGCCCGGATAAAATGGTAGGGTTGTGACAGGAAGGCCACCTGGCGTGAAATCTGTGCCAAGTTGTTGTGCGGATCGGATGTTCCGCTGTGGCGACCCCTTGACAGAAACAGCCGAAAGAACAACAACATTTTTCCATATCAGTTATCAGGAAGTTAAAAAGACATCCAGCGCCATCTACTCATCCACTTGATTTTTTTGATAGGTAGCGTTTTCCATTTAAATTTTAAAGTAGCATATCTTCTCTTCTCGTGGTCCGATTGCGAAGAAACAAAGCCCTTATGTTACCTCAAGCTCGGCCCAAGACACCTATGAAAAGCCGATTGAAATTCATGCAGTAGTTCGTACGTGATGCGTGCACGAACAAACATACAGACAGACTAAAATTCCAAAAACCATCTTGATTACTCATCCTGAGTCCCTCCAAATAATTTTCTCTAAAATATCTTAAATGTACAGATGCCAACTTTACAATCTTATTATATATATATAGATAAATAAAATCATGACTCACCTGCCAGTGTGCAGATTGATTAAACAGTGCGCAAGGCAAGCCACAAATTCGTGGTCATGGTTTCCAGGTCCTAGCACCAGGTTGCGGTTTACCGTCAGCACGCGCAGTGAGTCGAGCAGCGCCACCTGCTGGGGAACGGTCTTATGTGGGCGACAGAGCTGATACAGGACGGTGCGATTCAGGCAGTGATAGATGCAATCCAGGGACAATCCCTGAGACCTCCGCTTTGCCTAATGAAAGTTGACCAAAAAAAAAAAAAAAAGATGACAATGAGACACAAAATTTAATAACCGAGTTGCAGTTGATTTCAAAAACATGGTTCATTGATATGTAGTGAAAATACATGAATGAAGGAGTTTTTCAACTGAAAGTAATATAAAGAACAAGAAGCAGACTGTAGAGAGAGCCTTACAAATAAAGATAAATGACTTCAGATTTAAGCTGCGTAAGCTGTACAATAAAGGTTGCCGTTATTTCCTGCAACTTCTCATAACTTCTACACAACCTCACATTAGAACATGTAGGGTTATAAATCCAGCATGCAAAAGGGATTGCTTTTCCTCCAGAGTGGTGGCTAATTCAATCAGTTTTCCCCAAAAGCGCGCTCATCCGCTTGTTAGTGCAAAGTATGCTAAATTATGCAACGTTTACACCAACTCTCAGGGCTTTCTGCAGCTCCTTTCATACTCGTGTTAATAATGTGTTTTTAATGTAACTCGGAGCCGGCATGAGAGGCTCATTCGCTCTGACTGCATGAAGACGCCAGCCAGCACAAGGAGCTTGTTTCTATGGTAACCCTGTTAATGCTGTGCAGTACGCTTTTCTTTAACTGACAGTATTTAACACAGTAGGTAACATGAACAAACAAACGTCCTTCACCATCAGTACACTACTGTATATTGTTAATCTTGTATCCAAGCTGGGCAGGGTGGACTTCTTTATTCCTGCATTTCACCACTGGTTTGCATCTTGAAGTAAACCCTTTTCATGAAAACATCTCTTGCGTGCAAACTTTGACAATGACATCTCCTTCAGCGTGTTCTTAAGTAGCCTAGATTTTGGAAAGTGGGTTTGTCTTCACCAAGACACTAAAATTCTATGAACATCCACTTTAGTTGTCTGTAGTTGTCTCCTGGGTTTTGGTGTTGCTGAGCTCAATACTGCATTCCTTCTTTTAAAGAATGCTTTCTGTCAACGCATAAAGTTTCTGCTCTGTCTCTGAAAAAGTTTTTTTTTTTTCTTTCTCAAGTTAAGGCCTCCCTCATTTGCATCAACACGTCTTTGGATTGCATATTGAGACTTCTCATGAACAGCTACCAAATGTAAATTCAACACTGAAAGAACTAAGAAACAACCAGCCATCAAACTGCTTAAATCAGTTGTAATAATACATTTGAGACTGTGAAAATAGAGACTTTGTTTAAAAAAAAATAAGAGGGAGAAAAAAAAGGACTACAGGGTTAATAAACTAGTATTGTTAAACCTCCTGAATTTGGGTTAGAAATCTACACTTTAATCTTACATCTTGAATGCTTTATTTTTGAATAGAAAAAAAAATTAGATATATAGGCCATGGTCCAAAACTTAGGGAACTAACTACCCCCAATGTGAAGGCCTTATTTACACATTTCAGTTGTTAATTAGCAAAATTTCAAGGAAAATTTAAGTCCAGGTGTATTTACATTACAATAAAACTTCGGTCTTGAACTCCTCCTCATCCTCTCCTCTCTCATCTCACTCACACAAGCTACAATTCTTTTCAAAGGTAAAGTGCATTGATTTGTTTTATTTTTACTTCATATTTTGTATCAATCATTTTATATGAATATATATATTTTTTATTTTTGCCCGATTTTCTCCCTGATTTAGTCATGTCCAATTCCTCCCCGTCACTAGGGGGCTCCCACATTAAGGCTACTACTACCACTCACCCGAGAGGGCCGAAGACTCTTGCGTGTTTCCTCCGAACCACGTGACGCCAGCCGACCGCATCGTTTCTAACTGTTCGCTCACGCACCATTGGGGGCGTAACACACTAGGAGGACAGCGCTATCCGCTCCTTCCGCTTGCGTGAGCTCACAGACGCCCCTGATTGGCTTTAGAGCCGTGATTAATGTGGGAGCAGTAAGCACCTCTCATCCCTCTCCTCTGAGAGAGCTCGGCCAATCAGCTCTCTCTAGACCTCCGGCTGCGAGAGGTTGTAGCATCACCCGGGAATCAAACTTGAGATCTCCAGATTATAGGGCGAGTATATGAATATTTTTTGCTCGAGAAGTGAATCACTTGAGATTTCATTATTCTTCTTGGGGAAATTCACTTTGATATATGAGTGCTTTGCTTACAAGCAAGTTTCCAGAATGCATTATGCTTGCATTACAAGGTTTAACTGTAATGTGTTAATAAGATGTTTAACTACAGTAAAATAAAAAATAAATTAGAATAAAAAAATCTGGATTTACAAATTTCCTTTAGGATATCCCCAATTTACCTCATACATTTCAAGCATTCCTGCCACAATCACTATACGTCTTAGATTGCGATTTGACACCCAAGAATAATGTTTCAGCCAAGATATAAATATCCATTTTAAACACAGACTTGGATTGATGATCAAATGAACGCCTGCATGTTCAGACTAAGACTGCATTAAAACATCAAACTGGTATCAGATATCTGTGGTCCACCAGGAGTAATCATAACAACCTAAAAAGTTTGATTCTTTTATTTTTAGTTATTATCTAGTCTGTAACCTATTCGCTTTAAGCATTATAAATAAATAGATAAATACTTATACACCACAGGTCTTTGTGAGCTACAAACTGAAAAAAATGAACCACTAGGTGATGAAATAATCTCTAGCCATGTGAATCTCTAGTATGTGAAAATTTGCATATATTGAAGTTTATAAATGCAGCCTGTTGAGAGTCTCATCACTGCTGGTCACCTGGCTGATCAGCTGCACTATGAACTCCACCACCAGTTTGGACTCCTTATTGAACATGCCCTGCCACAGTTTGTCCACCACCCGCTGGGCAAAGTAAAACACATTGTTGACCAGGACCTGGTAGTTCCCTCCGGTGGTGATGGGCATTGATGCGTCTTCTCCTGTTGACACCCAAGAATAATGTTTCAGGCTTCATAAAAGAGTGCTGAATACATTTCTTAAAGCTGAACAATGTGTAGATGTGTCAGCATGTATTTGTAGTTTGAATGCAATGCTAACCTAGAAGCACATCAGCAGCAAGAAGATGTTCCATCACACCATCCAGGATGTACGACTGGAACTCCTTCTGTTGGGTTCTGGTCGAGCGGTCAGGTGAGGACTGGAAACAAACAAAAACAAACCTCACCATCAGCCTTGGCACACACATGCTCACTGTACAAATATTTAAAATACTAACATTACAGTCTTGGGGACACTAAAGCATGTGTGGTGCATTTAGTGGAATCACAACTAAGCGTGATTTTCGCATACTGTATTTGTTATAAGAAATTGGGAATAAACCTAATCAATACATTTTGTAAACGTTAAAAAATACAAACAACATGTCTTACCTCCAACAGCAGGTCTAAAATGGGCGTCTGCTTGGTGGCAGGGGACAGACACAGGTTCTCCATGATCAAAACTCTCATGAAATCAAATACGTATTTCTTGGCTGGGTGATTGGTCAAGTAGGTCTTGGAGCCCACGTTACAGTATTCTGATTGGCTGCGGTTCATGCCCGTGTCTCCCGCGAAGGCTTTGAATTCTTCAGTTGGTGAGCCAGCTTCATCATCCAAATCAGTGACCTAAAATAAAAATTGAGAATGAATGAATTACTAAATAAATAAATAAAGAAATAAATAAAAAGTTCATATTGTGAGTGAAAAGGTGAAAAGGGGACTGTACCATCTCGGAGTAGGGTCGGATGTTAAAGGGAAAGACGGCAGCTGCGAGGGCACACAGGAAATCCGGGCTGTGCCACATGGGTGCCAGGTCAGGCACGTTGTGATAGAGGTAACGGAAGAACTGCATCAGTGTGACGGGGTATTCCCTGAGCCAAGAACCTTCCTCTTCTGACTGCCAAGGCTACAAACAAAAGAGTGAATTGAGCATGAGATAGGCATACAGAGAAATATGTAAACTAGATAAGAAATTAAATAAAATAAATAAGTGAATAAACTAACAAGCAAACACTTAAATAAATAAGTTACTGATTCATTTCCTCACACTATTACTATATAATAATAATAATAATAATAATAATAATAATAATAATATATAAATCATTTAAATATTTTTCCATAAACGATGATAAATAAAATATATATACCAACAAAAACTTTATTTTATTTTATGATAGACTTTTAAACTTTATTTTGTTATCTGGTAATCGGTGTTAAATTCTTGTGAGGCCGTGATAAAAAAAATTAAAAAATAAAAACACGCGCACACACACCATGTTCATTTTCCATTTAATAATTTTCTCTTTTTAACCACTAATGAGACAACAGAAGTTGGACTATTTGAAATTTACAAACTATTAGAGATTTTCATGTTTGATAGACTCAGATTTAGGGTGATAATAATGTGACCTGCCCAATCTTGCTGGTGCGGAGCGGCTGTGGGTTTTTAGCGCTCATTTACACATCACATCTACTATGTCACTATTATTAGTTTTACAGACATGATGCATATTTCTGGTTTGCCCAAAACCATTAAGAAGAAGTGTTTAGGCTGCAGTAAAACTTGCACATTAGTTACTTGGTTAACTTTCAGTGAAATGACATTATAAAAGTGTCTGTACTGACTAGGTCCTGAGCTGTGCGAAATTCCAATGCTGTAGTATTTTCTTCGAATGCTGTCTTTTGTTTTATATCAAGTTTTTTGTGGTGCCAATCCCTAGAATAGGTCAAGGAGGTTGTACAGTTCATTAGAAATGTTATTATAATAATACCTATTAAAATAATCATTTATTTTTGTTGTTCCAAACGTACAGCAGACTGATGAGCTGTTTTTTGGAACAGCACTAAAGGGAACTTGAAACCGCCACTGCCCATAGATGAAAAATAGATACAACCCAATAAACTGCATTAGTTAATCATAACTGATTGTATTACAGCTCATTGCTGTAGGTTCAACACTATTGTAAGCCATCAGCAATTAGTGATTATAAATAGTCAAAAGGCAGAAGTGAAACAGAAGCTGAGGCCTCACCAGGTTCAGCATGCTGCGCAGCATGGCCAGCAGGAGGAAGGCTGCCTCGGTGCACACATTGTGGATGGAGCCCACCACCGTGGCACTGGAGGCTGGAACACCAAAGATGAATGTCCAGATGGAATCCAGGTCAAACTGCACAGACAAAAAGAAATGTCACTCCAGTTCGCCTCTGTGTTATGTTATTAGAACGTTCAAATTATCAAGTAAAATCGAGTAAACTAATGATACATAAGCTGATATTATGTCTGACCTGAATTTAAGTAAATTTAACAGATGACTAATTGGACAACAGACATCCACTAGACACAACAAAATCAAATCACATAAATCAATGAAATGACTATTTAAAATAAATAAATCACATTATTTAATGAGAATGCCGACTAAATGCATATTCTGGGCGTATGAATGCTAATGTACAAAAAGCATAAAGAGCATGGATACAAATGTGAATATACTGTACCAAAAAACACTACATTCAACACACACACAGGTAATTCAACCACAGAAACTTTTCGCTCGAGTTTAAAATTTTTAGGACATTATGGTCATTTAAAAAAAAATAAAAAAGGATTGCATGCATGTGCATCAGTATTGAATATTTATGATTATTATGTAATTCATGATTCATTCATTGTGAAAATCTATTAGTGTATACTTAATTCTTGAAATGTACTACAAGATTTTTAGGAAATGGTATTAAAAATACTAAACAGAAAAATGCTATTTCTGCATTGCTCTGATAAACTGTTAAAGGCTAAAAACATCTCCAACATTCACTCGAGCAAGTATTATAGTAGTTAGTCTGGGCAAATAATTAGTAAAAAGAAGTATAAAAGAAGACGTATAGCCTAAGAAGGTCAAAGAATGTGTATTATAAGCCTGTTATTTTGTGATGATTTAAAACGATAGACGAATAAAGATCAATAATCAAAATCAATAAAAATTCTTAAAATGACTACATAGCGGTGATCAACAATTGTAATTTAAATGCAAGGTAAATTACAATGCTGGTCCATAAATAAATAAATAAATAAATAAATAAAAACTAGGACTGTTAATATTAACTTTAATGCATCGTGATTAATGTATACATTTAAACACCTTACTATTTTTAATGCAAATTAATCATAGCAGCACGGTTACCCGGCTGTGCGTGATAATGGCATGTGTAAAAATAGGTGCTGTGTTGAATTTCATTACAAAAGGCTTTCAGATAGAAGTTGGGATAAAATCTAACTTGTGTCCTTGACAAACTTGAAGTAGAACTATTTTTACAAGACGACATTAAATTTAAGACACTGAAAAAGACTAAAGAAGTGAGGCAGCTGGCAACAGCTACTTTTATTGCACTTTTTCGAGACCACTGAACATCACTAAGTTAACCATAACTACATCAGTGTAACGGCACACCTAATCAATGACAAACGGCAACTCCATGTTGAATTTTACGGAAAAGGAAAAGGGGTCATTTGAGGAGAGCACAGGTTCGGACAGAAAGTTGCACACATGGTTGCACGAGGACATACGGTTAGTACGATTAGTAAGGGAGAAAAGGTTGCATACTGACATGTACCTGCAGGCTCTCGGGCAGCTCAGTGACGGGCTGCTGCAGGAAGAGCGCCATGAGCAGGAAGTAAAGCTCAGGCACGTTGGTGTGTTTGGGTAGTAGAGTCTGCAGCACAGGGAATCCTGGGAAATGACAGGCGTCCCGGTTTATCTCGCGCAAGGTGGACCTGCCACCTGCACTGCGACCTACATTGAACCCTAAAACCATAACCGGAAAAATGCAAAGTGAGGCAAAATGGAGTTTACTTTTTCAACTAAGTTACTGTGTGGATGTTATTTTTAGATTAATGATGATGATTATTGTACAACACTGAGAGCTCAAGGGCACCCGATGTAGCCCTATAATCCATAACAATCCCTCCTGTCCTACTGTATACTGTAGCAATGCTTTGTGTTACTCACCGAGCACGGTGCCGATCTTGTTGGTGAGCACCGAATCGGTGTGCTCGAGCCAGCCGCCTCCACACAGGCCCTCTTTAAAGCGACTGAGGATGCTCTGATTGCTCAGCAACACCACCAGAATCCAAAGCGCCACAGTCACCGTGCTCGAATGAACGTGTTCCTCCATGAACATCAGCACCCAATCAAAGCCCAGCGTGCGCACGAGCTCCTCACATGCCCTGCAGGGTACGAACAGTCAGAGATCAGAGAAGTGACTGTAACATATGGCTCTGTGACATGCACTTCATTTGTCTTATTTTTTGTGTTTTTTAAATAAAACTTCCATGATCTTGGTTGAAATAAATCAAACGTTTAAAATAATCTTAAAAAGATCATATACTCCTTTTACAGGAAAGCTTCCAATATAACATGCAGGCTGTAATGATTAAGTTTAAGGGCATTAACAAATAAAAGTGAAACATTACTGTGCATTAACGGTGCATTTCTCCTTGGAGCTGAAAAGCAGTTTGAGCAGGATGTCTAGCAGTCGATTGCGCAGCAGAATTACATTGGAGGAGAGCAGGCCTCCGAAATCCTCCTCATTTCCTGGACAGAACGCAGACAGTTACGTTTGCTATGACTGCTTGGGAAGCTCGGTTCACAATGTTTAGCTCTGGTACACAAAAATAAAGTACATCATAAATTTCAAGTCTGATTTTACTTTAAATCGGAAATGTCTCACCTCCATCGACATTCTCCTCATTATTAACTTCCATCACCACAAACTTCTCACAGACTGCAAACGTGGGCAAAGTGGATGAAATGAACTGGCCATACCTAAAATTGAAGCACAAAACGTCCCAAAAAACTCAGTGTTTTATTCATGCACTTAAGTATATTAATGGCCCTTATAAACCCTAACAGGATTGCAGCTTTATTGTGCCAACAGGAAATAAAAAGCTTGGAGCCAAACCGGAGCTACAATCTAAGGTTCAATCATTTCAAGCCATGATTAACATACTGTATAAATGATGTTTAAACGGATATTTTTAGCATAGTGCAATAATAAGAAGGATGATGATGATACTCAAAATTCAAAATTAAACTTCTGTACTGCTGAAGATGATGTGTGCTTTATGAAATGAGGGTGAATGATGTACCGGAGGAGGTCGTAGGAGTTGGGGAAGCCCTGCAGAAGCAGGCTGAGCACGTTGCTGATGGCCACCACCGTGGGCTGAGACAGCGTTTGGTCCCTCAATGTCAGCAGCAGTTTGGGGATCAGCTGAAACTCCCGTAAGAGCTTAGCGTTCTTGGCAGCCTCGCTGGAATCAAACGACAATCAGAATCTTAATAAAAATCTCCAAAATAAAAGGATGTTTTGGACAAAACCAAAACGGAAACAAAATTATTTAACAAAAGGAAATGCTGTTCTGGGGTGAAAAGTCACACCTGGATTCAGTCAGGAGTTCAATAAAGTGTTCAAACAGAGACAGGTGCAGTTCATATGGTGCGTGCAGCCACACCTGTAGAGAAAAAAGTGTTCACCTTCATAAGGAAGTCTTAAATATGTGCATCGAACAACCAACTAGTGAATAATCACATAAGTACAGGTAGTCCCCGACTTACAAACATTCGAGTTACGAATTTCTGCGGATACAAACGAGCCGCGGTTCTACTTCCGGTTCAGACACAGAAGTAGCTCACGTGTATTATACAAAAAATAGACACTAATACTGTATTTACATTACATATATACAATAATCCTAATTTCGGAAAATTCTCAACAAAACACAGTTCACAGTCCAATACAATTGTAAACAGCTCTGGGACAAAATGGCATGCAAGATTCCCCTCGCGATTTAAAGGTGCAGAGACAATGTTACATTTGTATGATTGTAACAAAATGTTACAAAATGTATGCTTTACATTTTATATTCATGTCAACGGCGTACAGGACTCACTTTTCCAGACTTAAGAACAAATCGGACTTACAAATGCGTGTTTGTAAGTCGGGGGACTACCTGTATAGTTATACCTGCTCATTCCCGGCCTGAATCTAGTCAAAACTATACAGACACTCATGCTCTTCATCAGCTTCACAAAAGAAACAATTCTTACCTAAAATCGGTTCAAATAAACCTGGATATAGAAAATATAAAAGAAAAATCCTATACTAGCCTGGTGACCTGGTGAAAAATAATAAATAAAGAACAAAATAACAGACTGCATAAGTCATATAACAAAGCACAGTAGTTATACCTCAAAGTCACAAAGCAGGTCTTGGAAGGCGGTCGAGTTAGGAATGATGGATGTCTCATGACCACTGTCTACTGTGCCCACTAAGGAGAAGGTCAGGTGCAGGATGTGGCTGTTTAATAGAGAACGCTTCTTCTTCAGCAGCATGGCCAGCAACTAAGGAAAGAATAAAAAAATATAACAACAAGCTTAAACAAATATCGATCTTTACAAGTATTGATTTCATGCTTCATTGAATTTATTCACGCTGGATTAAGTTTCTATTTTACTACAATGCCTTGGAAAGAAACATGTTACACTCAGTACACCCAGTGTATCTGAATCAATGATCAAATCAATCAATCTGAATTAATGATTTGGTTCTAAATGTATAAAACAAAAAGGTAAATATGGCTCACCTGGTAGCCTTTGATACGCTCCATCTCTTTACTGGCCAATGGGTTGCTCTTGACCACACACACCAGAGCTTTGACGGCTGCGTATAGCCCCTCCACGTCTGATGCCATGGCCACTAAACCAAGGATGGCTGCAGCTCCACCCACATACTGCAAGGTGGTGGCGACTGGAATAGGCACAAAGGCTCTCACACCTGCAGAGGATATGAAAAGCAACGTACATTCCTATTAAGAAGAATTAACGGTCCAAAACAGCACAGCCGTAAAACTCTCGATGAGTTATGCAGATCCCTAACATCGTCAAATTCGTACCCAGATAGCCTATCACACCAGCGCCGATGGTCCTGGCGGGTCCGATCAGATGTCCTGCAGCATTGTGGATGAGCTTTACTGGGGTGGCGTTCTCATGAGACGAGACTGCCAGCTGTAAAAAAAAAAAGTTTCAGTTTAATAATATGTCAATAATACAGGCAAAAGACTGTTATAATAAACATTCACTTACTGCACAATAAATACTGACAAGCACATTCACATCATCTTATATTAAAATGGAAATATTCATTATTTAGTCCTTAATAACTTTCACCCAAAAGTGTTAATTCCATTTTAATGTATTATGTCCTGATTCTAACACACCTGAGAGTGAAGGGACACAGCGTGAGGCTGACTTTGCTATTCCACCACATTGATGACTGAGCACTTTACTTAACTTCCGAAATCCAAGCCTGCTGCCAAACACTGATTTTATTTAATTGTTTAGGGAATACTAATACACTGTTTCTCAAACATTACACTGTTCTTAGGAAATACATTTTATATTATCTTATGAAAGGTGAAGCGATGAATAAACAAATGCAATTTCACTTCGCAATGCTTTAAATGAACACCTTGGTAAACAGTGCACTGAATAAGATTATAATCAGTACACAAATTCAGTACTTAAGTAAAAGGTAGAGATACTGTAGGTAAAATATTTTTGTTCCAATTAAAAGTAGAAGTCATTTACATTTCCACTTGTAAAAGTACAAAAGTTCAAATTAACTAAAAAAATTAAAAATATTGGGCTTGTATTAGCTCACAGTAGCCTTTGTCATGATAAAAACTCTCTTTCTCTCTAGATTGTTCTGCTTTTGTCACTGTCTGCAACGATCCCTGCTTCTAATATCAAACACCAGCTACAATGTTAAGTGTTTTACAGAGGGAAGGCAAATTATGCTATTACACATAATAGTCAACAGGTGGCGATAGTACTGCTTCAAATACTATGCACACTGAGATACTATAACTCAACTCAAAAAAGTACAAATATTTGCTGTAGGATGTAATGGAGTAAACGTTTAAGTTTCTTCTTAAGTAAAATAGTATATTATAATAATGAAAAATTATTATTTTTGAAAAAAAAATTATGAAAAAAAATTATTTACACAAGTACAGTAATGATTACACCATCCAGTGGGTATAAATGCTACCTAAAAAGGTGTAATTTGTTAGAAAAAAAAAAAAAGATTTTATATAAAGCTTGTTCACCTGTTTGGCAATGGCCTTGCTGTCCAGTTTGTTGTAGGCTTTGCGGATCTTGGCCACGGTGAGGGACGAGACAGAGAGGGCGTAGAGACTGAAAGACACTTTCTCCTCTGGAACCAGTGATACAGGACACGGAGGAACAGCTTCAGCCTTTGAGTCTTTACCTGCACAGGAAAAAAGATACAAACTATGAGTGCACCCTTGACCCAAATGATCTCCAGACAGGTTTATTTCCCCCCATCCCCCAAAGAAGGCAATAGATTCTCTTTTTTTTTTTGGAGAGGATTTTTCAAGTTTGCTTGAATGTTGCTATGGCAACATGGTTCATTTGCAAACCTGAAGCACAGAGAATAAGCATCTCTGCTTCGGCTTGGTGCCTTGAATAATTTTGGGATACTACATACTAAAGCCACATAGTGTCATTAGATATGCATAAAAAAAAGCTTGGAATTTACACAATTTGCCAACTAATTTTTACCAACCTATCACTTCTGTAGCATAAACTGTTTATCTCAATATGAAAAACGTAATAATGTTAAAACCAATTAAACTTTTATCAGCCATAATATTCAATGCAGTTCTTATAATAACCCACAAACCGCCCAAATCCATGAGGTCACATGCATATTTTAACACAAAATTTGTTTAATAATAATTAAAAATCACCAAACTTAGCTAAAATGACTCACATGGCAAGTAGACGGCCTGGAAGCTGCCCACGTAATTAGGCCCGAGCTCGTAAATGGTGCTCACGCTGGCAGCAGGTAGCACTTCTTCCAGGAAGTGTGTAGGTCCCAGACGCCAAACCAGAGAGGAGAGCTGCCTCTGAGCAGGTGGAGTCCCGATGTAGCCGTACACCGTGCTCACCACAGGAGCGTTGGCGGCACCAGAGCCACCAGGTACGCTGTGTACATAGTGGAGCTAGACAGAGAGAGAGAGAGAGAGAGAGAGAGAGAGAGAGAGAAGTCAAAGTGGCAGAGGAAGTGGCTTGAGGTGACTGTGTGGTTTGTGTGGTTTTCAGGTCTGCAGCATTATCTAACTTCAGATCAGAAGAATCAAAGAGAAACCACAAAGGAGGTGTGGTGTTTCTACAAAAACCCTAGAGAGGTACAAGCAAGACACAAAAAGATGATCTTACATTCTTAACCCCAAATCAGTTAAAAATACTGAATAAACAAAAGAATAAAACTTTTTACTTTCCATCTGCTTCCATTTCCAAAGATGATTACAGTCGATTTAATTTATGAGCAAATAAGGACATTTTAAAATACTCAAAGTGTAAATTAATGCATTTGACATTTGCAGCATTGCAATATACTGTATAAATAAAATTATATAAAAGGGTTCACTTATGTATTCAATAAAGACATAAAAGATCAGAAATAGCTTTATGTTATTATTTTAGGCACATTCTATTTGTCAATACCCTTGACTCATTTGATGAAGATCAGATCTTATTTATATTATATATATATATTTTATCCCCCCCCAAACTGCCAAACTCAGTAACTCATTCCACGAAAATATAGATTGACCGTCTGGGCTGCAAGACATGTGCCCACAGGATAGTACTCAAGGCTCCATTACAGGGTCGGAGGGCTAATTAGTACTTGGCAAGTATGATTTGATTGGTTTGAATTTGATTGAATATTATTTATGATTAGAAATCTACTCAAACGAGCAACATGAATATATTTTATCTGAAATATATGGAGAACAACAGTTTATTTCAATAACATGAATTAATAGTTAAATAGTTTTAATGTCTTAACATTAAGCTGTGCGTTTCCATTTACCTAGACAATCTGGAAATTCTTTCACATGGGACAGAAATGAAGTCAGAATGATCTGAAAATAGATTTAAGCTTTGTATGCAGTTCTGGTGAAAATTACTATTAACGAAATCACATGACCTATAAAATTAAGTTTTCATACTGTGAAAAATTTGTGTTTAGGATTTAATGCGTATTTACAAATAAATTGTATTAGGCGGCTTTTAGATGCATTTTAAACTACACGGTGATAAAATCTAAAAGTAATGACCTGAACAGAACTGAGGGATCAGAGATTTGAAAACGATCACACACAGGAAACAAGGATCATTGGGCAAACCGACGGAGTGTGAAAGCTGGATAATGACTCTTAATAGCCATAATTAATTAAAAAAAAGACAGTATTACGAGCAATGAATATTGGATATAGGAAATTCTACTTGGCATTTTTAAATCAACTAAATGGAAAATATAAAAAATAAAATCTAGTCCCAGAAAGAGAATGTGCTCATGTTTCTCTCACCTTGACCGTGTTGACCAGCTGACCATCGATGTAGAGTGTAGCCATGCTGTTCTTCAGCATCCCTTTGCTCATGACCAGCACCAGGTGGTGCCACTGGCCCTCGCTGATGAGGTCAGCACAGCGGAAACGGGCGCAGCAAGGCAGCAGCTCGTAGAACGACGACTCCTCGCTGAAGTCATCCGCTGTGGAGCGAACCGCACAGGAAGTGAAGTTACACATACTGTACTTAGTCATGGACAAAAAAGAGCTGAAAAGACATTTCTGATATGAGATATACTATGGACATAAAATACAAAAAAAAAAAAATCTTACAACCAGATGCTTAGAAGCCAAAGATCAAAGACAAAACTACGGTATAACAAACAAAAACTACAGAAAAAAATCTCTATTAGTATAAGATACATATTTTAAGTTGATTTATTTTACTGGAAATCAACAATCGATATAATTTTTTTATTTGCTTTCTCTATGTGTTTATGAAAACAATAATGTGCATGCTTCAAGAGAAAAGTCTGCTTTGTAATCTGTACAAAGAAAAAGATATAAATTAGACTATATTTAAGTTGTACAGATTTTTTTATCTTTAATTATAATTATACACCTTTTTTTGTTGCTATTTATAAGCCCTTTTCATCTTTGGCCCACATACACTGTATCAGTCATACACACAGAGGCTCAACTCTCAGACTCCCGTAGGTCCAGACCTACATTCCTCATTCTCACACACCAACATTTACTATAATTTTGACACTAGTGGAAATAGTGGTCTGTGGCTCATAGTAGTTACTAAATAAAGTATTTTTTTTAAATAATACTGAATATTGAGCTTGAATAAGATACGGAATCTTAATTTCAGATATTTCACCACATTTTAATACATAAAACAAAAAAAGATGCGAGTCTTGCAATTAAACACAATGTGTATACAGTGTATTACTATAAACATTACTATATAAATGAAAATTTATCACAGTCGCATTACTAAGCAATAACATCTAAATAAAAATAATGCAGAAACGTGCTTTTAAAAAAAAAATTAAACTGGTGAACTGCATGAAAAGATAAGTTGCTTGCCGTAGCTCTGCAGCAGCTCTTCTTTGGTGGAGACGATAAGCGAGCGGTCTTTGGCTGAGAGCACGATGGCCAGACAAATGTAATGCTGCTCGGACGCCGTGGCTCTCCTCACGACGGTTAGTAAACGCACTGGGTGTGTGTGAGGAGGTGTGCTGAAGCGCTCCACACAGAACCAGGTGGAGTAACTGAGTCCCGATGGAGGAGGAAACAAGCGTTCACCTGTAAACAATAAAGAAACTTAATTTAATATCGAATTAAACTTACCTGCTCTGTAAGAAGCAGCTTGATAGAAAACTATACATATTACTTTATATTATATTCTTGCATTTATTTCAGAGATTTAATGTGCTTTCGCGTATGCAGCATTTATCCTTTTTTGCATATTCCTGCCTCATGTGTACATGCTCAGGTGCTGACCAAAATAATGGCAAAAACCTGTCGAGGCATGGACTCCAAAAGAGTGGTCCACATGCCAAAAGCAGGCGCTTTTGGAAGTGGACACTAGTCAGGATGTGCACTGACTGGTCTGTGGCAAAACAGTTTGTGCACTGAATGTTGACAGTGTGTTGACACCTTTCTGTCAAAACCAATATCAGCTTTTTATTTATTTTTTAGCAATTCTATTGGATCAGACTCCAAGGCCAAGCCTTCGTTCCCCATGTGCACCACTTTTAGTTGGTCCTAAGAGCCGTTATGTTGGAGTTGGTCCGACACAGTCGTCTAGCCATCACGATACGGCCTTCAATCAAAGTCACTCAAATCCTTAACCTTGCCCATTTTTGCTGGCTCCAATCAATCAACTTTGGAGTGAAAATGTTCATTTGCTGCCTAATACAGTATGCGCCAGAATACAGAACTGAAATGAAAAGATGGACAATATTACCTTGTTTCTTCTAAAAGAAACCAACATATACACTATTAGTGGGTCGATTTACCACGGTATGTGTAATGTTCAATAAAGTGTTTGAAGTGTGTGTGCACCGCCTCGCTGTAGTCAGTGTTCATATCGTTCACACAGATTCTCAACCAGGATTCTCAGAACAAAGGTTGCTGCAGACTTCTGCAAATGTACAGTTGTGGCCAAAAGTTTTGAGAATTGCATAAATATTGGAAATTGGAAAAGTTGCTGTTTAAGTTTTTATAATAGCAATTTGCATATACTCCAGAATGTTATGAAGAGTGACCAGATGAATTGCATAGTCCTTCTTTGCCATGAAAATGAACTTAATCCCGAAAAAAAAACTTTCCACTGCATTTCATTGCTGTCATTAAAGGACCTGCTGAAATCATTTCAGTAATCGTCTTGTTAACTCAGGTGAGAATGTTGACGAGCACAAGGCTGGAGATCATTATGTCAGGCTGACTGGGTTAGAATGGCAGACTTGACATGTTAAAAGGAGAGTGATGCTTGAAATCATTGTTCTTTCATTGTTAACCATGGTGACCTGCAAAGAAACGCGTGCAGCCATCATTGCGGTGCATAAAAATGGCTTCACAGGCAAGGATATTGTGGCTACTAAGATTGCACCTAAATCAACAATTTATAGGATCATCAAGAACTTCAAGGAAAGAGGTTCAATTCTTGTTAAGAAGGTTTCAGGGCGTCCAAGAAAGTCCAGCAAGCGCCAGGATCGTCTCATAAAGAGGATTCAGCTGCAGGATCGGAGTGCCACCAGTGCATAGCTTGCTCAGGAATGGCAGCAGGCAGGTGTGAGCGCATCTGCACACACAGTGAGGCGAAGACTTTTGGAAGATGTACTGGTGTCAAGAACAGTAGAGAAGTAGCCACTTCTGTCCAAAAAAACATCAGGGACAGATTGATCTTCTGCAAAAAGTATGGAGAATGGACTGCTGAGGACTGGGGGAAAGTCATATTTACGGATGAAGCCTTTTTCCGACTGTTTGGGGCATCTGGAAAAAGGCTTGTCCCGTCCTGTGTCATGCCAACAGTAAAGCATCCTGAGATCATTCATGTGTGCGTTTGCTTCTCATCGAAGGGAGTGGGCTCACTCACAATTTTGCCCCAAAACACAGCCATGAATAAAGAATGGTACAAAAACTCCCTCCAACAGCAACTTCTTCCAACAATCCAATAACAGTTTGGTGAAGAACAATGCATTTTTCAGCACGATGGAGCAACGTGCCATAAGGCAAAAGTGATAGTCTTACACAGTATTATGCTGATCAATCGCTGCTCTCCATTTTCACCCAAATGAGGATCGGTTCCCTGTTGAGTCTGGTTCCTCTCAAGGTTTCTTCCTATTACCCTCTCAGATAATTTTTCCTTGCCACCGTCGCCCTCGGCTTGCTCATCCGGGACAATCTTATCATTTTGATTCATAAACATTCACATTTCATACAAACTTACTTCTTTTGATTGTGTAAAGCTGCTTTGCAACAATGTCAATTGTTAAAAGTGCTATACAAAAAAAAAAAAAAGAATTGAATCGAATTGAATAACTAAGTGGCTCGGGGACCAAAACGTTGAAATTTTGGGTCCATGGCCTGGAAACTCCCCAGATCTTAATCCCATTGAGAACTTGGTCAATCCTCAAGAGGCGGGTGGACAAACAAAAACCTACTAATTCTGACAAACTCCAAGAAGTGATTATGAACGAATGGGTTGCTATCAGTCAGGATTTGGCCCAGAAGTTGATTGAGAGCAGCCCAGTCGAATTGCAGAGGTCCTGAAAAAGAAGGGCCAACACTGCAAATATTAACTCTTTGCATAAATGTCATGTAATTGTCGATAAAAGCCTTTGAAACGTATGAAGTGCTTGTAATTATATTTCAGTACGTCACAGAAACAACTGAAACAAAGATCTAAAAGCAGTTTAGCAGCAAACTTGAAATTAATATTTGTGCCATTCTCAAAACTTCTGGTCATGACTGGGGCACAGTTATTGTCGGATTTTCGCAGTTGAACACACTCTCCTTTAACATTTTCGGCATCAGGTGAAAACGGGATGGGTATAGGAAGGAATTGTTCTGGCACCATTTTCAAACTCCCTATTCAGGACCACTATGAATACTTTTTCCTCCCTCGAGAGACCTATTTCCAACAACAACTGCACAACACAATTTCCTTTCCACTACTGGGAACACTTGCGGCTGGAAAGCGCACATGCGGGTCTGATATGCGCGAGTTTCAGTAATGTATATATTTGGCGCATACCATATATCTCAGCCACTTCTTGGTGCCACTGCAATGAGATAATCAATGTTATTCACTTCACCTGTCAGTGGTTATAATGTTAAGGCTGATGCAATGCACAGCGCCTCTCAATTCACTCTTTTATATTTATGAAGCAAAAGAGTGCACTGCTTGAATTTCATTCTGTTCCAGCCATCGTAAATAAATAAATAGACGGATTCTTTCAGAGCAAAAAAAAAAAAAAAAAGACAGAGATGTGAGGCTTCAGGCTGCCTGCGAGAATGTGAATGAAAATTCTTCAGCTGGCAACAGTGATGACGTCAACCACGGAAAACTAGGCCAGAGGACATGCTGCAGAAGTCTGTCTATAAATACTGAAAACATCCATTTACTTTCCCGAGGGAGGAAGGATCAGAAGAGAGACAGAGAGAGAGAGAGATATGGATAGAAAAAAGGGGGGAGAGGAAGAGATATCTGGGGTGTGCTGAGGATAGAGAGAGACAGGAAAAAGAATGATGGATCTAAAAAGCTCTATGCTGAATCCTGCATCATCGCATTAATACTACATAATGCTGCTACTCAGCAGTGCTATGCCAGAGAAGGCTTAAAACACACACACACACACACACACACACAAACACACACACAAACCTCCATACGTCTCTACATATACACATTTGTAAATCTCTCCTGTGCTCTCGGCTGTCTCTTAATATTTTCTCGCACCAGATCTTTTCACTCCTGCTTTCTCCAAAACTCCAGGACGTCCTGTGCTTTCTTGTCCAACTTTTTTTAGTCTCGACTACTTTATCAGCAGCTCTTTGTCAGATATGGACTGAAATGGAGTGGGTACTGTCTGCTGAGTCAGTGCTTGCTGGTGTGTGTGTGTGTGTGTGTGTGTGTGTGTGTGTGTGTGTGTGTGTGTGTGTGTGTGTGGGTACTGACCGTTCCCCATGCCGCTGACTACAGCACCATCATTTACTCCAGATGTGTTGGTGTTGCTGGATGGCGCATTGTGAGGAGCCAGGCTTGGCAAAAACAAACACCTGGCGGGAGGGGGAAAAAAAGACAGAGAGGAGAGAAGATGATCAAAGAGGATGTCCCACTACGTTATCTGTTTGATGCTACAGGGGGCGTCGCCTTCAATCTTTAACAGTGCAATTTAATTGAAACTGTGCCTCAAATTCCTTTTACTTGCTGAAAAGGTAGAAGTTTTTTTTTGTGTGTGTGTGTATGGGTGTTTTGAGATGCTTTTCTGTTCATGACCCCCTGAATATCATTATTATTTCAGTCACTATAGCCTTCCTGCCACCTCAAACCACTCTGGATATTCTCCTCTGACTTCTTTCACCAGCCGATTTCCCAATCACTAGATTTGTATTCACATTTCACACCATTTTGTGGCGGCTGTTCTGCCTGAAAAACCCAGGAAATCAGCATTTTCTAAATAAAAAAGAAAAGAAAAGAAAAGAAAAAATTGTCCATTTGTAAGCTCACATTTCCCCCCAGTCTACTGTTTGATATTAACTGAAGCTCTGTATCTGCATGATTTTATACATGGCATGAGTGCCTAATGATAATGACTAGACAACTACATGAAATGAAAGACCTGAGCAGTGAAATCTAACACTTAAGCCGATCTCACTGAAGCTCTTAAAACCTTATGCAGTGTGAATGCTGTGCATTCTGCTTCTCAACAACTTATACTCATAACTGGAGAAAATACAAGGAGACTACCCAGCCTACGCTAAAAACTAAAGGTGCCACACACCAGTATTTCATTAGATCACCTTTACCTTTAATTATGGCATGCATACCTAATGACACTGCTTAAACAATCTGATGCAACATCACAAAATTAATTCCTGTCACGAGATGTAGTAATTTGCACAATCTTCAAGATCAAGGTCAAGATCCCTTGGTGGTCAATTCATGAGTGAAAAGAATTCCTTATGCTCTTTCAGAATTTCAGCCATGCATTTTGGCATTGTCATCCTGGAATATATCAGTGACATCAAGGAAGGAAAAACTCCATAGGTGTGATAACCTGATCATTCAGTACTTACAAGTCAAGTCATCAGCTGACTTCATTTTATTGCCAAAAAACATTGCCGAGCCTAGACTTGACCAACTGAAGCAACTCCAGGCTTATATAGTGGGCACTATGCATGATATACCTCTATTCATATACTTTTCCTACCTCTTCTCCCTGATTGCTCTGGAATAGATTCAATCTGGACTCATCAGACCACATGACCCACTCCTCCGAAGTCCAATATTTATGGTCCCTTGGGAATTTTCTAATTAGTCTCACTAACAAGTGGTTTTCTTATAGATACATAGCTGTTGAGTCGCAACCCCACTGTGAGTATTGTAGATTTTTTTACAATGCAATTTTAAAAGTTTTTTTTTTTAAATATTTAAACTATTCTTGCAATTTTTAATAATGCATTAGACAGTTCTTAGCCCAATTCCAATAATCTTAGCAATCTTAGTTGCTTTCATCGCTTAATCCAGACCAATAATTTGACCTGCCTGAAATACAATAACATCTTTTCTACAACTACTGAGCATATCTTATGATAGAGCCGTTGAAGAAATGACAAGCAACTGACTGCATAATTCTGAATTATAATAATTGCTGCCAGCTCAAACATAATAATTGCAGTAATAATCCAATTAAAGGCTCACTAACGCATTTGCTTACTGCTTAATTGAATTGCTTAATGCTCAACTCTATATTAAGCAAAAATTTAATTTCCTACAGAAATAAAAGCAATTTGTTCAACAGGGAAAAAAAATATATGTTTTCATCTGTAAATCATATGTAAATTTCTTAGCCCAATTTTCTTCTTTTTTTTAAGGTGTAATCATTTTATACAGGAAATAGGCTTGGTTCAAAAACATGCTTTTAATACTTTAACATCTTTCTGTTCCTTTTTCTCTCTACTGTGGCAAAAAGTACTAATAATAACCTAAAAAAAAGGAAAAGAAACAAAAAAAACACCTGCTTCTGTCTGCAAATACAAGTAGAATAAGATTTTAAACAAGCTTTAAAGTGTGAAAACATTTTCCATCTAACTAATTTTGTTAGTTAGTTAGTAACTTAGTTAGTTAGTTACTTTCATCTAAAATAAATACATAAATAGAATTTAATTATAAATGTAATTTATTTTTAAGCATGCCTTTAATGTTTTGATGCTGAAAAGTTGCTGAATGTTCACAACACACCTGTATAAGCGGTTACTGAATCGACAAAATCCATTAGTAAGAGCACCCATAATTAGTAAAACCATGATTGTGAAATTTAAATACTCTGTGATATGAAGGAACGATAAATCAGACATTAGGCAGTTGTCATTACAGCTGCCAACATCGTCTCCCACTGAGTCCAATTTATTCCAATTATACATGTTTTTGATATTATCAGACAGGACTAGAAGATGCAGCCTCAAACCCATAACATGTCACTACAAAATTAGGCATAACCACATATGGTGTGTGTGTGTTTGGGAGATACAAATATGCTAATGTCGCCGCCTTTTGCAGTAAGCCCACAGAAGCTCGAGTGCAGCTGTGTCCGTTCCGTTAAGGCAATCCGCTGGTCCTGATAAGAAACGAGTTTAAATGAATATTTTATTCAGGCAGATGGAGGTTTGTGTTTGAGTGTGTGTATGAGAGAGCGAGAGAGAGAGCTAATGTGGGACAGCGTGACCAGAATATCCTGCTCACCAGCACCTTTAGATGAAAACAGAGCAGACACCATTCTAAAATATATACAAATAAAAGTGTCACCAATTTTAAAGTGATGTTGCCATATTTCCCAAAAAGTCCCCCTTTAACTTTTCTATCTTGATCTCTAATAACCGCAACACACTGAATCCATATACATTATAGTATGGTACTGTAGACGAGAGGGCACAAAAATTGCAATCTATTATATTACATATAATTTTCATTTAATAAATGAAAACATAAATCAGCAACAGCTCGCAGGCAGCAGCAATAATGTAGCTGGATAGTGGGGTTTTAAAGTTATTCAGCAGGTTGCATGAAAAATTTATCAATACAGTCCTTTAACAAATTGGATGTATAATGTCCACATGTCTGACACATTTTTCACTGCTGGTCTCAAGCACAAAGTGTCCAATCAGAAGAGGGCAGCAATAAATAAATAAATGTAACTCATCATTGAAGAGCTATTTAAACAAAGTTTTTATCCTACATTTCCTTTTTGGCCCAAACATTTTTTTTAGTTGTCTCTCTAACCAATACAGCTAACAACTGTTAAATTTAAGTCTAACTAATGTTAGTTTATTGATAGATTTTATTTCATATGAATGAACTTAAAACATTTTCCATTTATCTTTACAAAAAGCAAAGGATCTATACAAGTCTACTTAAGAACATATTTCCTGTGGACTACTACTACTACTCCACTACGTGTTTTGATTTGTTGTAGACAGCCTGTATTCATCTGCACTAACATTATTATTATTTACATTTGTAGTTAATTTTATTCAAATTCATTGCATAATTAACCCTAACTCTACAGTAGGTGCTGGTGTGTGACAAATTGCAGCAGCATTTCACATGACTGTAATCATTAAAAAAAAAAAAAACAGAAAAAAAAAAAAAGACAAGAGCACCAAGAGTGCATGACCTGGGTAGATACATACTGTAAATTAACCTTTATTCATTTTCATTGTCTTTAATTTGTTGGTAAAATATTAAAATGGTTCTTTTGCTGCTTATGCATTGAGATTCTACACATTATGTGACAAAATGATAATCATCCATCACGGCTATTGTGTGAAGCTTTCTAGCATGTAGTCTAACAGAGATGCTGATCTGAGAGCTGCATCGATCTCCATCAATCACTATTTACACTACCGCTTAAAGGTCTGGGATCACTTGCGAATTTCTTAGTTTTTGTTTAATCATTATGTTCTACATTCTACAACAATACTGGAAATTTCAAACCTGAAATAACACACACAGTAGGAAGGTTGTAACACGTACTTGGGTAATTATGTAACAACAACAACGACCACAGTCAGGTGTTATTTTAAGACAGGGAGGTCAGCCTTTCTGGAACAGGTTGTGCGAGATCAGTATTATCAAGTGCATTTGCAAAACCCATTAAGCACCATGGGGAAATCATGACGGTTCTCATGAAGACCATCCCATGGAAGCAAGACCAAAACTTACCTCTTCTGCAGAGGAGAAGTTCATTTAGGGTTACCAGCCTCAAAAATCGGCAATTAACAAACAGCACCTCGGATTAGAGCTGTTATGAAAGCTTTACAGAGCATGAGTAGCAGATACGCCTTCAGGATTGCTTTACAATGTAGAAAGAAATATAAATCAGGAACAACAATGGAGTTAAAAAGTGATCCCAAGCTTAAAGTTAGACAGGTTTAGTTAGACTCCGTTTGAATGACTGTGTTAGTACAGTTTCCAGGCTTGAAAATTTGCAAGTAACCATCCATGTGTCTCAAGAGATTTCTAATTTCTGAACTCCTCAGCTGAATAAGCACTAACACCACACGCAAGATAAGAAAACACATCAGGGGTGTTTAGCGGAGATAGCAGATTGAGCTCACCAGTCCACCGGACCTCTTGTTGGATATCTCGTATGGATTCGAACCATTTACCAGTTGCATCTTCTCCAAATCAAATACCGGCCCCCTGTCTTCCTTCGACAAGTTGTCACAGTAAATCCTGTTCTTTTCTCATGCTCTCTTTATATGTGTATATACACACATCAACGTCACAATAGAATATTTTTTTGGGACACGCCTAGGAGCAAGCTTCTATACAGATAGTTACAAGGGTGTGCTGTATAAGTCTTTACATGCGCCACAATGGAAATCACTGATTACAATATGTATAATATAACAAAATAAATGTATTATGAGTGTTTGCTGTGATAAGGTACTCAAGCATAAAATTTCGACACATTACTAACAGTACAGAATGCTGATGAGGAGTGCTGCTGGCTCAGTGTACGCACCCTCATAAATCATAAATATTAAATCTAAGCAGAAAAAGTTATTTGGAGAGCGTGTAAACTGCATCCATGAATTATCTTAAGCAAAAGTAGGTGGGAATTTCAAATGCTATTCTATAATATACTGGAAAATTGATGCATTTATATAATGAAGGTTTACATGCTTGTAGATATTTTGTTTGCAGTGTAGAGGCTTACAACAAGGGTCAAAAACCCAGTCGTGAAAGTGAAAACATCTACTAGAGGAAAGAAAGAAAAAAAAGAAGAAAAAAAAAAAACATTGACTCAGCCTTTATAATAAAACTTTATGTCCCTAACACTAGCTTTGATATTGTCCGTCTTTAAAAGTGGACAGAAATACAAGCAGACTATAATGCTGCAGACTATAAGGGAAATAACATGCAGAAGAGCAAAATACTTTTAGCTTTTTATCTCCTAATCAACATAAAAAAAAACGATAACCATTTCAGGTTTTAACCTGCTTCTAAAAGCTTAATGTTCTTGAAATCCTGTGTATTTCTTGTCGAAATAGAGGCTCAGTTTGTTTTGTTTAAAATGTGCGCAAAAGAAAACCTTTTATGCTTTTACTTGCAAATAAAAGTACAGAACCTGAAAACTTACAATTTTTCATGGATAGTAAACATCATATACAACGTTTTAGCTTTTTAAAGTCTGGTTCTTTTCAAAATGTTGAAATTAAACTATTATTTATTCAAGTATATATAAATGAATAACTATTACATGGTAGCTTGTTTTTTTTTTTTTGTTGTTGTTTTTTTACCACAAGGACCTGGGCAGCCTGCAGTCAATAAGTTGACCATAAACTCCTTTGTATACCAAAGTATTCTAGAGGCAAATGTGAGACCATCTGTCTGACAGCTAAAGCTAAAACGGGTTATGTAATAGGACAAAGACCTGAAGAACATCAATAAATCCACATCAGAATGTCTGAAAAATAAAGAATCCAAGTTTTGGAAAGGCCTAGTCGAAGACCAGACCTCAACCCAATTAAATGGGAAAAAAAAACAAACAAAAAAAAAACATGGATGATGTTTTTACACAAAAACAAAAAATGGAATTAAAAGAGCAGTTACTAACTTCTGATAGTGATTGTATTTTAAAAATATTATTGGTTTTGATTTATTGACTAATTCTTTGTAAATATCCAGTTGGTGTATAAAATCAAAACCTGATCAAACCATAACATTCGCTGAATATGAAACGCTAACTGTGGTAGCTAGGACGCTAGGTATCTGTGCTTATTAAACTAATGATGCAGAAAATGATCTGGAAACTGATTAGAAAGTAAAATTTAAAAAACTATATTGTTTTAATAAAATATTTTTATATCGTCTTTAAAATGGAGGTATTAACTACGTTATAAGGTAAGTTTTCTTACTTTCTCACTCACACAAACACACACCTGTATAATCTTCTGTTACACACTACAGGCATTTGTATCTATTACAACATTATACAACAAAGGCTGTAATAAAAGGGGAACTTTAAAGTTGTAACTCACCCAAAACCCTCGAGTGATGTATCAAACTCGACGAAGGCTGGCGTGAGTGCAGAGCCATGCAAGCGGATGATATCGTGAGGCGTTGTCATGGATACCAGACACTTGACACGTGTCAGGGGCACGGCGCTGGCTTCAGCCGAGCGCACCAAGCTCCGGCTGATCCGGTAAGAACCGCTCTCCTCGCTCACAGCAAACACGCTGTCCATCCCCAAGCCCTCCATAGAGGCTGTCATGCTGTCTAAAAAAAAAAAAACAGGAGGAAACAGTATTGACTTGGACCTGTAACAGTCAGCTGCTTTCCGTGTTTAATAACGACTGGCTTATTATAATGCTTGCAGAATAAATATCCAAGAATCAAGATTCAAGCTAAAGGCAGTTACAAAAAAAAATAGTCAAAGCTTGGAAGACAACACTTTAGGATGTTAATAATGGAGCTTTAGGTAATTTAATAAAGTAAAAAGTATTGTATTTAAATCAGCCAGACAGTCTAATTCAATTCAATCAATCTAGCACTGTTGATTAAAAGGACAGTTTGGATTTTTTGAAGTCTGTTGTAAATCAAACCTGAGGTGAATATACAGTAAGAACATTCCCATTGGTCGTGGTTGTTAGAAGTTGTGTAAAAAATGTAAGCAATAGTGGTCAAATTCCACAATCACTAGTTACGCTGAAAGTAAATGTAATTTTAACAAAATACACCATAACTTACCAACTGGATTTAGCTCATATGAGTCTCAGCTCAGCAAACAGGATTGTGTAATTTGTATTCTGTTTGTATTAAGACAGACTTTAAAAAAAGAAAGAAAAGAAGAAAAATCCACACTATCCCTTTAAAACTTGTGGACACTCCTTTAATTAAGATTGACTGATGTGAAGGTAATTGTCATACTTGTACATGAGTAGTGGTAAAGCTAGAGAAAGTGACAGCCGGCCAGTTTATAAGAGGTCATAGAAAGTATAACAACAGGGCAAAAAAATATTTAGCATGGATCATCTGATAGACTTACTTCTTGCTTCAGCTTCATAACTCAGCGAGCTTGGCTTGTGAACGCGATACTGCTTCAGGAGCTTTTTGTCCCAGGCGCCGCAATTTAAAGGATTCCCTAAACGCAAAAACTCCCTGTGGAATAAAAAAAATTTTAAAAAATCCAAAACATTTAAACCACAGAATAAAAACAGATCATTCTTTTGAAAAGTGTACATTAATTGTTGCGTACATTAATTTTCACAGTTCTGGATTTTGGTAGACAATTGGATCTGATTCAAATCAGTTTTTCATTACACTCCTACTGTTTAAGTAATGATGGCAGATTTCCTTTTGGTTTCACAGTAAAGAGCAACATCACACTGCAGCACAGGGTGCTTAAAAAAATTAAAATAAATAAATATTTCACCCAATTTAAATAGTAGTTCGCACCATAAACACTGAGACATGACATTTCGAACTTGAGCACTATCACGGATAAATACACAGTGAACACAATTTCATTCTATTCCTTTTTACACACTTTCAAATACGCGTTCGTAAAAGCACAAAACACAGACTGCTAGCGCGGCGCGTCTGCGTCCTCCATCAAGGCCAAAGCAGCCAAGCAGAAAATTAAAAAACACCAATCTGACCGCGTACTTCAAGACAACCCACGGAGCACTTTAAAAAGAACAGAAGCCTGACAAATTTGATCATTTTCGTTTTTTTAACTCAAAGAACCTACAGAGTGCTGTGTGCTTTTGACCGGCAGGGATCAGCTTGGATAATCAGGCACACACTGAGACGATTTCATTTACACACTGAATCAAAGCTAGATCACGAGATAAAGAGCAGAGATGACTTTGAATAACTCCACTTATCTGCTCTATACTGCATGCTTGTGTATTATTTGAATAATTATGATCGTAATGATAGTAGCGATGGAAATGGATTTTGCATTGTCTTTGAGATCAAACAATAAACAATTTCATCCAACCCGAAATTTAAGTTAAAATTTAATTAGGAAATAGCTGTAACCGTACTGGACCTTGAGCTCTGTGGTCATCAGTAAATAGAAAAGAGAGTGCTATACAGTAGGATAAACAAGTAAGTCTAATACTAAGAGCAGGAATGATGTGCCAATTATGTAAATAATTATCTGCTTTCAGGAGAGCAAACGGGCAAAATCAGTATTATAGGAAGGATGGTTTAATACCCGTGTCTATAGTGTGCAGAAGTGTGCGGCCCTGCAATATCATGCAAGACCATGAGGCCCTTACACTGCAGTCCTCTGTGTTTAATCTGAAGTTTAGGCTTCAGCTCTTCAATAAGCTTTTCACTGTAACGAGCACTGTTGTTTGTTGAAGCGTTTTTCCTGATAATGTTCTGTTCATGGCCTTTGAGAAGCACAGAAAATTGTAAGCATTAATTTTCCAGCTGATGGATGACTTTTGAACGTTTTCTCGGTCGGCAATAAAGAAAGCGTCTCAGGCTCGTGATGAATCCATGTCTCGTCACCAGTAACGATTCTCTTTCAGGAACTTTCACCTTCCTTAGAGTATCAGTCTGAATTTTGTTTGCAGATATCCAAACACTTCTGTTTACGCTCTACCACAAGTTCTTTTGACACCAGGTACACTCTCTGCAAAAAGACTGCAAAAAAAGTAATTACTGCACGCTGCTCTTCTTTCATGCAAGTTACAAGTGGGACATCCGTTTTTGCTCGCACTGCAGTTACAACCGAACAGTAGCCTAGGAGTCAGTAGCCTCGAACGAAAAATTATGTATAATATACCTGGAATGTGGATAATTTTTGACTTCCCGTTGTCTGTCTATCCCCAATTTTGCCAGCACATGGTGGAATATGTTACTTTATCCCCAAAAATTCAAACGTGATCTTCTGACATGTGGTAACTCTTTAAAGGAACACCAAATAAAATGGAAAAAAAACCTGGTTCTCTTTGACCTCAAAATAAAGCCAGCAGTCTAAATTGGATATCAGACAAGAACTCAGTGGAGGATTATCCAGAGCAGATGCTAACGGCTAGTCTGGCAACGCCATTTCATGAAGAAGCTTTTAAAAATAAATAAATAAATAAATAAATAAATGCTGCAAATTAAATATTTTATGAGAAAATGTTTGAAAATTTGAAAATATTACACATCAAAGTCATAGTTATTATTTACTGGCAGGTTAATAATAGGATTATTCATTCGAACAGAAAATTATCGCCAGTTTAACTGTGAAAAATGATCTTTACTGTACATTAGTCACAAAAACTTGTATTTAATGTTTTCTATACAACCCTCTGAAATGCAACCTTTTCATCCCTGGAATTAAATTGTGCTAATCTACTACAATGATTCTATGCTTTCTCGCCTACAACACCGTACGACAGAGTCAGACACTCATTACAGCCCCTACGCTCAGACACTCGTCCCCCTCATGTCAACGGATGTGCGAATCTGACAACTTGGATTGGAAGGTGAAGTGGAACCATCTTTCTGGAGAGTGTGAGAAGTCAATCAGCTCAGCTTGTGCTTTCTCCCCTCAAAGTTTGTTGTCGGCTAGTAAGAGTAAGATTAATTTGATGCGCTAACTGGCAGCACATCTCTCTAGTTTATCTGCTTTGCATCTCTGTGTCTTTCTTTATACTGTAGGCATGGAGATGTATAATGAGAATCATCTTCCTGTAAATTAAAAATATTGTTTTGTATAGTTCATGTTGTGACTTCAGTGAGAACATTGCGACGCTATTGTCATTTCGAAAGGGCTGCCATAGTGATACGAAGGGGCACAAAGGAAAAGAACGGAGGCAAATTTCTACCCAATTAAATGTTAATATATTTTCCCTAGCTTCGTCACTGATATTTGGATTTGTGGTGTCAACCGACTGTCTTTAATCAGGCTGCAGTGGATTGATGAGGATGTTAGTTTCCAATGAGCCGCTCTACACGCAAAACAGTTTCAGCGTTCACACACTAGTAAAACAATAACAGGTGCATCTGATGATGTGTTTCAAACATGAGACATCCTGAAATGTTCTTTTAATGTTGTCCTCTGGAAGAGTGGCAGATACCTGTAAGAGCGGTTTTTTAGCAGACCCGTAGCTATTACATTACTATTCACATGACCAAATTTAGACATCTACATATAATTCTAACTTCTTCTGAAGCTTCAGTTAATGCATGCAAAAGTTTAGCAGGTCTTTCAGCAGGTTTACCTAGCTCCTTAAGAAATGTGATATTGACAGAAAACCTGAGAATAATAACATTTACAAATAGTTTTATAAAATATATTTATATTGATTTGTCAAAGTATATTTTACCAACAACAAAAAAAAACTCAATTTTGTTTAAAACCAGATTTTTGCCACAAAAATAAGCCAAAAAAAAATATTTTTTAGTGTAACATCAAAATGGTCAAAGGTCGTCTGGCCCCCGCCTATCTGATGAAAATAGGTGCACTATAAACTAATATGTTGCACATGACCATCTCTTCAGATGTCACCCAAAAAAAAGATTTATATTATACTCCCTGATGCTGGCAGAAGTGTGAACCTGACAAGGATGGGCAGGTCACACCCCTACGTACAGTAGGTCCTATCATGCCTGTCCATTGTGTTACATAATGCAGTATTATATTTCTCAGGGATTTTTTTTTTTTTCAGACGGCTCAGTTTTAGACTAACCGGAGAGCCATGGGCTGCAGGTTCTGCGAAGCGAGCCTCTCGAAAGTCCTCTGCAGAGGCGGGTGTAGCGGGTGCTCCTCGTCACTCATGGCGCAGCTGCAGCGCTGAAGCAGGCGTGATGGCAGACCTGACTCGCAGAGTACCTGCTGGTTCCTCTCGGAGTGCACCAACAACTGCAGCATATTCGCAACTGCCAACTGCAACTCCAAGGCATTCTGGGAAATAGGACAGTTAGAAAGATTCAAGCTGGATGTTTGATGAAAGACCATATTATTTTATACAATGTGGAAAAGCCCCAAAAGTAGAGATCTTTGAGGTTTTAATTAAAAAAAATTCTAGTACAAGGAAACATTTTGCTTAATTAAACCAGATCAGCAGGTCCTTTTTTCTTATATATAAGATAATGCTGATGGTTTTCTCACTGTCTCCCTCATATGTGGGTTTAGGTAAAAAAAATTACAGTTCGGAACCTGCATCTCTGTCCATCTTATAACCGTCAAACTTTTTTTAATTAGGGTAAAAATCAGCTTGAAATACATTAACATCTTGGTGTCATGGCTAACTGCAGATTTTTCTTTTTTTACTTTTGAAAGAAAAAACATGATTGAAGCAATGGGGACACGTTTTGGTGAAGTTGACAGGAACTCGAGCAAAAAACTCTAGCGAGAACACAGAGAACTAGTCGAGATTATTCCAAACTTTTGTCAGCTTCTCATCAATTCTCATCAATAGCTTTACAAGAGGACTGTCACGGCACACTCAGAACATGAAAGAGCTGAAAAGAAATAGCGGCCTACAGGGAAAAAAAGTGTTTTTTCCCTACTGCTTGAAGTATTTCATGCATTTAATAACAAGAAAAAGTAGTTTTTTGTGTGTTAAAGCAAAGTCAAAAATTTATAGTTCCTTTAAAAGTTCTGGATTTTTGGTATCTTGTTAAACAAACTCTGTTAATCTAAACTGTAGAGATAGAGGGGAAAAATATAATCAGTTATGGATCACTGACTCCAAGTAAAGAATTTTTACATTTATAACAGAGATGCACAAGTTGATCGAGCAGTGACTAGAATCCGTTGGTTTTTCAGTTTAATTGGCAGTGACTGGTGATCAGCTGAACATCCTGAGATATAAATGATTCTGTATCGAGTGCAGAAGCTTCCGAGTGGCGCCACAGAAACGCATTTGTATGGCGTCACATTATCAAAAATCACACATTAATCTGCTTTTCCCTCCGAACTTATTTAACGTACTCAGTTAAATGTTAAACTCTTGCATTTGAAGTTAGTTTGTATTGTTCAATATTAATTATTAAACAATTATTGTTAATTAATGCTACGCTTGATTTTTAAGTGAGAAAACTAATGTGATAAGAAACAAGCTACACTTCACTCAATTATTATTATAATAATTTTTTTAAAGGTTTAAAATTGTAACATCAGAGAAAAGTTTTATTGGCACTTAGGCATTGTGATAATATCGTATCAGGAAATGACTGGTGATTCCCATCCCTACTAAACTGGAATTTTTTTTTTGAACAGGTGTCTGTTCCATTTTACTGAAAGAAACTATTTCATATTATAAGGTTTTGATAACGTTTTGATAACAGAAAGTAACCTAATTTCCTCATACTGTATGCAGAAAAATAATCTGCCATGCTTTGGTATTACTGTTTATAAATTTGTTTTCTTTTAAAGGAATGAGTTCAGTAACAGAATGTGCAAAAACACAACTAGAGTTAACATTCTACAAAAGCCCCTCCTGCCCAAGAGTACTATAGATTTGTACTTTATGTACCTCAGGCTCTGAGTCTGAACTGATGGAGGCCAGCAGGTCCAGCACGGCCAGCACAGCCCCTGCATGAATAACCACAGGATCGGAGGCATGCAGAGAGGGGTTCCCCAGATGCAGCTTCAAGTCTGTGAGGTTTTTGGTTGGGGCCGTGCTGGAGGAACCGTGGTAGCCGTGTCTGTGTGGTGGGAGACAGAAGTTCAGTAATCTTAAGTATCTTGTTTCAGTTATATCAAAAACATATCCATTTCTTTCAAATATTGCCATGTTGAGCTGTCCAAGTAGAAAAGTATTCACATATTTTTTTATTATAAGTATTTCCAGTGTATTCACTGGAAATACTTACAATTTCCTCAATTGAAAAAAAAAAAAAAATCTTTTCAAATGAAAAAAAAAAATTCAATAAAAAGCTACAAATGAAACCCAACTACTTATATACTTGGATAAGTGTAGCAAGATTACACAATAAGCTCTCATACTAATGATAAGGAAGATGAGAGTGAAGCCATAAACTATGGGCTGCAAGGCGATCATCGCTAATCATTCCTATATCTCATACACAGCATCTCTGACATAAAAAAAAAAGCACATTAAAAAACAAAACAAACAAAGACTAATATTTTTGAAGGATAGTCAGAGGGGGAAAAAAAGCTAAGGAGTTTTTCAGCAAGAATTCCGCTTGTCATATTTTGGGAAAGATGAGTTGTGTTTAATGGGCGGGAATGCGATACTTAGAGGTGTGAGAGGTGAGAGCATCATCATATGGACTGCTCCTGATTCAGACAGTACTGGGACATTACACGTCATCAGACGAAACATGAACGGAGCGATGTGCCCGGGCATAATAAAAAGCCTTTAAATCTCATCAGTCAATAAGATGGATGTTTCAACACGACAATCATAAAGTCTAAATAAGTTAACCAGGCCTTGCATGGCCAAGCCAATCTCCTGACACGAGTCCCACGGAAAATCTATGGAGGATCTGGAAATTGTGAGTGTGTCAGAGGGATCTTCATGGCCTTTTAAAGGAATTTAAAGCATGTTTATTGAAAACTGAACCACGAAGCTGGAAAAATAAAGAGAACTACTTCATAATGTGGACATGGCAAAGCTGTAACTGCCAACAACAGCTTTGAGACAATATGCTAAGGTCGGTAAGCTGTGGCATCCAAATACATTATGGGAGTAAATCTGAAATTAAAATATACACTGGAAATATTTTAAATAGCCTATAAATAAATAAACAAAAATGTAAAAAAAAGAAAGAAAAAAAAATGCTCATAACTATACTCAAAAGGATAAAAATAATTAGAAACATGTCCACAAGCACAATGTGACGAGGACTCAACAGGACTAAACTAAAGCGATGGAAAAAGGTCATCCTTTCCAGAGTCCAGAGCGACGTGTGCATCAGGGTAAGAAGGGATGCGCATGAAGCGATGCACACATCATGCATAGTGCCGACTGTACAACCCTGTGGAGGCAGTGATATGACCTGATTGTACTGATTTGATGTTTTTTTTTTCCCTTGATGACACAGGCACATTGCAGGACCATGGCAAATTGTGAAAGACTTCTGGTTCTGGGAGCATGAGGAAATCATTTTCATACATAACTGATACCATAATCAAAGATAAATGTGGATGATTGAAAGATTAGAGAGCGATTTATTTATTTATTTATCTATTCTCACACACTGCTCACTTCAACAGTACATAAGCACTTGGACCATGTGTGGTAATTAATGGACTTTTTTTTTTTTTTACTAAATGTGGACTCTGTGGGAAGTCGTGATTCACTCTATCTGTGCATAAATTCGCACCCTAGGAGGCCACAGGGCTAAACCCTGATGTGGGTCAATTAAACATCTGCCTTGATGCAATGTTAATTACTGATCTCATCTCCCTAAAGAGCTATTTGCAAAACTAGTTGAGAGGCTTTTTTTCCCCCACAACTGCAAGCTAAAAGCTCGCAGAACAGCTTGAGAAGGCAGGCTGAGGTGCAACAGCACGCGTACGCACGCACGCACGCACGCACGCACGCACGCAGAAAGAGCGGGTTGATAGGCAGTGAGATCTATAAATAGAGCTTAAGATAAGATTTGTGTTAGAAAATATAAAAGAGATAACACATCATAGGAACAGATGCAGGAATGAGAGAGGGTGTTTCAAGAAGGGGCAGAAAAAAAAGTGCAGAGTGCAGTACCTCTTTCTGGTGAGTGCTGGCGTGCCCCAAGGAGAGGGGAGCGAGGTCTCGTGAGTCAGGCAGGGAGGCACCTGCTCAGCACGACTACACGCGCACACACACACACACACACATACAAGCAAGCATACAACAAATAGCGAATCCAATCCACACATACAGGCATCAGAATCCCCACAATCAGCCAGGTGAAGCAACACACACGCCGCATGTACAGCCAGGTGATGTCATGGGTTACATCAGCAAGAGAAGAAAGAGAAGAATAAAAAAAGATGGAAGCAGTTAGTTCGAAGCTGAGAAGAGAATTAAAGATTATTTATTCATATTGTCTGGTACATACACAAAGGAAAACACACACACACACTCACACACATACAAACCCTGGATAAGGAAATGACCCAGGTTAATGCACAGCTGCACTACAAAAGCAAATGGACCTTCCAGTAAGTTTAAAAAGACAAGACTGAGTAGTGTCTCAGCACTAAAAAAAAAAAAAAAAAAAAAGGATCATAACAGAACGGGGTATAATAATTATTATTTTTTAAATTACACTTAATACCCAAACTGAAATGCTTTCTGAATCCATGCTTAACCAACTGACACGCACACATCCTTACCTGTCGAAGGAGTCAGTGGCCATTTTGTAGAGGTAGACAAAGAGCTTGGCGCAGTGAGCCAGCTGTGGACACACACTCTCCTCAGACACTGCCTCGTCCTCCAGGAGCTTCTGAAAGACCTGGGCGTTAGAAGCCATGGCGTTGCAGGGCACGGTAGGCACCGGGGCGAGTTTTTTAGCGTCGGAGAAACAGCCGAGCAGACGCACGGCATCGGCCAGTTTCTCGTATTGCACCTCGGTGCGGAAGAAGTACGCGTTGGCAGGCTCGTAGCGCATGGCGGCTGTCAGGGTGCGGAAGACGGCGCGCAGCAGCTCTAGCGGCCCGCTCGAGTCCGACTCGACCCGTGTGCCGGCGCCCAGCAGGCGCTCCATGGCCACCAGCAGTGATGTAACGTAGACGAAGCCACCAACACGCCTGAACACGGTGCGGGAACGGTGGCTTTCTCGCAGCACAGCCAGCAGCGCCTGCGGAAACAAAAACACATTTTTGTTTTTTTATTAAAGTAGATTTGAAAATCTAAGTTGTTCTTCGCTTAAAAGTAAACATTTCCTTGGCTCAATTAATCCAATTAATCTTCAAAACTTGAGATGAATTGTAATGCATTCATTTATTTTATTTATTTATTTTTTGTGATACTTATTTAAAGTGAGTCAAACCTTTCCCAAAATCAGAAAACCAATTCACATCTAATAAAATACCTCCCGCTTCATTTTGAACTAGAGCGTGATTGGGTGTATGGATCCCTTACAGCCAATCACTATGTGTGAACCTTACACATAGTGATTGGGTGTAAGAATCTTACACTTTAGAGGGTTTCCGAAGGACTAGTACCTTTATGGAAAAGTATAATCATTAAATAGCCAATGAAAATTTGAGGAACACACGTATATTGTACATGTTGCTCATATAACATTTTGATTAAAGGCACAAACACATTTAACGCATAGAAAAAAATATATACATTAAATAAACGCTACGATTTTATGATATTTTTTAGCTTTAATTTCAGAACTATTAGATATTTTAATCGCTGTTTGGGGAACACATTAAATTTCAAAAGTTTTTAAATTTAAGTTCAAAGCCAAGCCCTGCTTTCAAGAAGCTCAAGCTCTCCTTGGTTTAAAGAAGCAGCTTTCAGTCACATCATGACTTTACTTCAAGTGGATGATTTGGCTTGTTTTATTGGTCTTAATTGACAAACTCTGATTACTAACATAGCGCTTCAACCATGAAAATGAAAAAATCTTATTTTTAACCTCACCATTACAGGGGTTTGGACTGTTGTATTTATATTTGTCTGTGGTTAGTGGGCATGATTATTTTTTTTATTACTGTGATCCTCTAATATTACTCTGTGGTAGGTCGAACGTCATTCAATTTCGTTTCATGTTTACAGCAACTTGAAAAACCCCATAATGCAACAAAGGGCAATTTCTTTCCTTTAAAGTTTTAAGACGTCACTGTTTGAAGATTACACTGTTGTACGTCAATGCCACTTTTATTGTGCGTGCGTGTGTGTGTATACGCTCTGACCCGCAGTATGTCGGTTTTGAGCTGCAGCTCAAAGGAGGGTGCAGAGTGCATGAGACCAAGCAGTGTGCCCATGTCGTCATCTCCGGAGGGTGAGAGCACCAGCTGCTGAATGATCATCAACGCGTGCTCGCGGCACTGCCGGTATTTTACTATGTTGTGCACGCAGCGGGCGCCGCCAAACTCCCGGAACAAACCTGCAACGGAAAATCGACAATAAAAATGCAGCTCAGATGAATTGATTGTCTTATTCCTTATTTCTTCATGAGCATGTGACAAAAACGTAAAATGATGTATAATCACAGATCAGCCATCACATTACAATGCAAAACATTATGATCAGTATTGTGCGGGTTCCTCTTATGCCACCTAGGCAGCTCTGTCCCCTTGGGGCATGACTTCACCAACCCTCTGCACTAGTGTCTCGCACCAGGACATTATTAGTGGATCCTTGGGGTTGCCGGGTGAGGTCTCCGTGGTTGGGACATTTTTGTCCGGCACATCTCACGGATTCTCAATCGGATTGGGATCTGGGGAATTTGTTAAGAGGTGCGGTAAGAAATCTTGTGATGCACTTGTTCTTCTGATAACCTTCTATCATGGGACGCATTTAGACTTTTATTAGACTATTTTTGCTACATTGGCTTTTGTGTAGGATTGTAGAGGCTGGCCTTTGGTCCACGTGAGTTTTGGGTGCCCATGATCCTGTCATCAGTTTACTGGCACATGACTGTCCACTCCCCAACCCAAAACCCGCCAAAAATGTCCATTTACCTTGTATTGTTTTAAAAGAAATATTAGTTGAATTGGTCTATATGCAAAAATATTTTAACTTTGTTGAGATCACTGTTTGAGACATTTCACAGTTTTGAGCTTTGCTACAGTGACCTGAAGACAAGACTGGAAGAAGCACTGACAGCTATACCACTATAAAGAGCGCTATCACCCTGCAATGAATAGTGGCACAAACAAAAGGGCATTTATTTCACTGGAAGCAACACAAGATAGGGATGTTACCATCCCCAATGTGAACCACATCACCCAGTCTAAATACTTTACTTTAACATCTTAAAACACTAGAATCCTGAATCTCTTCCAAGTACCTGCTTGGACTAAGCAATATTATAAACATATCTGCAAAAACAACTTGCAAAAGAAAAAAGTCAAAAATTAAAACAGAAACTGCATATGAACAATAAAATCTACAAGCTGGCATGTTTTGAGAAGCGTGTGTAGAAAGGATGGAGGGAATAAATACAATAAGAAAGAAATAAAGAAAAAAAAACAGTAGCCAGGAGTAAAAGTCACTAAACTGCATTAACTGCATCTAAATTTATTAGAATTTGCCAAATTGATTACCGGTGCTGAATTGATACTTTTGAAATGGTACTGGTGTCTAAACTAAAAATAGCCACAAAAAATGATCGATAACATTAAAGAATTGCTTTTTATTTAAAATCTATACATACAATAAAACTGTAAAGATAGCATGTCTGCACACTGAAGATATTTGCGAGAAAAAAAAAATACAACGCAAGATAAGCAACAGAATACATCAAGATAGTTTTTGGAATTTTTGTCTGTCTGTTTGTTCGTGCACACATCATGTAAAAACAAGTAAACAAATTTTTATGATATAGGCTATGTTTCGTTGCAATCGGCTACTTTAATACTTTAACGGAAAACACACTTTTATCTTTAAAAAAATTCTGTAAATTTTTTAATGGGTGCATACGTGTGTGAAATTTAAATCTACTAAATAAGCGCAATCTCACACCATCATTCCGCACACTCCACGGGAACACGTGAAAGTTTTTAGTTCATTCCTAAATTCAACAGGAGGCGCTGTACTTTTTTGAGAGTGTGCAATTAAATTCCATGCGAACAAAGTCATGGTCATATCTAGTAAACTATATATTTAAAGTATACACTAATATAAGTAAATACAAAACACAACTAACTTAAAAAACTAAAATAAATTAACACCAATAACAGTAAAGTTGTCGGTATTCTTGGTAGCTAGAAACCAGATTCAAATTTCAGCTATTCTTTTGCAGATATATGACCATGTCTTCCTTTGGCAACAAAGAACACCTCTCTTGACTTTGCTTAGGGTTGGTCTGACTTGGGCCGGGGACACGAGCCCACACAAGCCCACACAGCCAGCTGATGTCTGGCGGTGATTTGACGTGTTTCCCCTTCACACGCAATAGTTGAAAAACATTTGTTTCATGTCACGGTGTCGGAATCCTTTGTTGTGAAATACAGTCAGCGTGTTTAAGCTTTAGGCATTTTCATTTAGGCGTGTTTAGCTTAGCAAGCTAACGCTTCCTGCTGCCATTAGAGTAGGTGTAATTACTGCATGGACACACATGGTCTCATTTCCAGAGTTGTGCTTTTAAGTTGGAATGTGGAAACAAGACGGACACTTGTGTTATTACAAAGATTGGTTGGATTTAAATTACTAGAGCTTTCCGACTCGCGCTCACACGCATTTTCTCAGTCGGGACCAACCCCAATTAGAATGAGCATAGCATTATAAACATCACTGTCATGGCTGCTGTTATCAAAAATAAATAATCAAACTTGAGCATTGAAATATAAAGTAAGATTAAAAAAAAAAAGAGAGAGCAGGAAAATTACAAATAAAACTGCAAAGCAAATAAAACTGGCAAAGATCCACACAGTGAAGCAGCGATATAGGAAAGGGAAACGGAATAGAGCAAAAGGAAGAACTGGTACATAAGGAAAGCTGAGAGAAGGAAGGAAAAAAAAAAAAAAAAAACAATGACAGAGGAAATATCTGCTGAGACAGATAGAGATGCAGTCCTAAAAAAAGGATCTTTTGTTTTCCCAGACACCGAGTCAGATAAGTAGAAGTGACTGTAGGAAAGTCAGTGAGGAGAATCGCAACCCCCCGGTCCCCCCAACCATCCACCAGTCACTCAGGTTTCTCTTTCACTTCCCCTGAACAGCAGCGAGACAGCCCGAGAGAGACAGGGGAACAGAGAAGAGACATGGTAAGCTTGGACTGTTCGTCAGAAGCAGCGGTGCGTGTCTAGTTATGTAACCTTTACGCAACAGTAGCTGCTGATTTCGAACTCAGTTTGTCAGCAGAGGAATATGAAAAAAAAATGAAAAAAAAACCTCCTTGTTTTATTTAGTAACACCACGACTCCAGACACGAGACTTGCTTACTAAGCAATCGGAGAGGTTAGAAATTAAAACCCGGTAACTTTGATAACTTTTTAGTTTGCCTAAAGAAATGTATCGTTACACTAGAAGGCAGGTTGTAAATCAAAAATTACAGATCAAGTTAAAAGGATGCACTTTTAGTTACAACGCACATACCTGCATTGGTGTTAGAGCCTTGAAGGAGGACTGTAAGAGTCTCCATGACCAGCCACGCCAGCTGTTTCTGTTCCTCTGCCACATTGTTCTTGGAATCACCTAAAAACAGAGCGTAAATAAATATCATTTAGCCATATGAATTGAGTTTTTAGATGTGGAACAATCATTCACATTCAGTAAACATTTTATCTTGGTTATCGCTTATCCTGAGCGTATCCTAAGAACATTACATGTAAGGAAGGATGTGTTTATAGTTATCAACTTTCTGTTTACATTGTACTCGATGAGAAATAGGCTCCACCGCAACAAGTAATGTTTCTTAACTCCGCATTTTCTCCAAAAATAAGGATCCAATATACAGTAGAACCTTGGATTGCGAGCAACTTGGCCTTTTTGCAAAATGAGCAAAAAAATTTATGAAATTTTACCTAGATAAATAAGGGAGGTTTTGCATTATGAGTAGTACATACAGTATACACTTTGTCTGCCAAGTGGTCACAACTGAGACAATGGTTCTTCTCTCTCTCTCGTGCTTGGGATTGTGGGTAATCATCTCCCATGCTTGGTCTCAGTGCGCGTGCGTCACTCGTATAGTCAATATACGTGTACGTGTGTACTGTTTACTATAACATTGTGACCATGAGTGTGTTCGCGGGTAAAGCATTTTTATTTTTTTTTTATGACCAAGGAGAAAAAAGGTTTAAAAAGGCTGTAGCAGTGCGGGAGATCAATATGTGTAACAACAACGCAACATAAATCCTCAAAAGGCGGCAAAAGCGAAAGTGTCATTAGAGAGGTTCCTAATTAAAGTCACACACAAACACACACACACAAAAAAAAAATTCCTATCAGAGAACCGTGATTCCATTAATGTGTGTTTGTGTGAAAGTCATCCTACACTGTAGCACTACACTCTCGTCTCCCTCACACACACACTAGTCATGATTCTTCTAAAATTTGTTTTATATTTACTTTATATTTTTTATTATTTATATTTATATAAATATTTTGGGGTTGTAGAACGAATCTTCAGGTTTCCATTATTTCTTCTGGGGAAATCTGTTTTGATATACGAGTGCTCTGGATTACAGGCACACTTCCGGAACAAATCTAAGGCTTAACTGTAGAAAGTGTTTTCATTTGATTGGCACTTTGCCTCGCAGGCATCACCAGGCTTTAAACGTCTGCGCACTTATGGCTTATTATTGTCCAAATGAATCTCACCCTGCTCTCCGTGGCCCTGTGCTGGCTCTTTCAGCAGAGCTGCATACTTGTGCAGGAGGTTGACGAGCACCTCGAGCAGTCCGACTTCGCGGAAGACGTCGCTGAACACCACGTGATGCCGGCCGAGCTTCAGCAGCGTACGTGTCGCTGTGATGCTGCATGCGTAAGATGTGCTCGACTTCAGCAAGACGCTGACGCTAAACAGCTCCTTGCAGGGGACGTAGTTCAGCGCAAACACTACAAACTCGAGCAGCTCGAAGTATTTGACTTGGACCTCGGGCAGGCGAGGCACTCGATCGGCAAACTGCGATAGCGTGTGCTGAGCCTCCAAGATGAAGTAGTTGGCGTGGTCTGCAGAGTAAATGTTTGCCACGGCGTCCAGGACCATGCGGGCGAGACGGCCGGTCTTGGCCTTCAGGAAGGCGTTCTGGAGTACGGAGAAGGCTTGAATGTTTCTGACGGTGTGGCCTGTGGGAGGAAATTGGAGTAAATTCAGGTTAATCTAACTTTTACTACAACACAGAGGGCAAAACTAAACCAAGATAGCATAGACTAACACGAGCAATGTACAAATTAGAGTGAACAGTACAGCTGAGGGACATAATGCCTTCTCATGAGTACATGTGGTTCCAAACACTCCAAATGTCTTCCGCATGTCATACATTCATTAATTCATGCGCTAATTTTCTCCTTTATTTACTTGTAGCCACTTCCCACCAATCTCTTAGAGCTCTACTAACTAAGGAGATGAAGACTCTCCTGTGCTTCCTCCGGGACATGTGCACAAATTAGCTCATTAGGAGTTCTAATAAATAAACACAAATTATTGAAAAACTATGGAATTTCCTTCGGGATCAATAAAGTATCTATCTATCTAAACCCTATGAGTATATTACCTACAATAAACTGTAGCATTTTTTACGATTAAATAAATTTTGATGCGATTAATTATGTAGCGATAATCAAACTTCTGCTTTTATGTGCAGTCGTTTCGTACCTCATTTAATGCTGTGTGGTCAAAAAAATTTAATTAATACAAGTACTGAAAATAATGCGATAACAACATAATAATGAACCAATACAGCACAGCCGTGCTGATATCCAGCACGACAGCATGACCTCGAGTGTGATATTGCTTTTCCACAAACAGTGTTTATTATCAACAGATTATGATTAGTTTCTTCATTTAACCAGATGTTTTGCTTTGCCAACACATATACTTCTGTGACTGGTACAGCTAGCTAACCACGACTGACCATGGAGGTGGTGGACATTCCTGTAAGTCTCTTAAGTATCTCTTTATATTTCCACTTGTTCTGCTTTAGAATATCAGCTACGTTAACCTCCTGGGTTCCGAAGTTTAATCCTAAATGAAAAGCTAGTGTGTGCTACAATCCCTTGTTCAACGCACTAATTAGTACCCTAGATTAGGGGTTACACAGGGATTTACGATTCAGCCTTGTGTTAGAACAGGGATAGGCAATTATTTTTCCCCAGAGGCCAAATGAGGAGCAGAAAATATTGTAGAGAGGCGGATGCTTCGTCTCGTAATGCCGACTCACGTTGTACTCCATAAAGACGGCGACCTGCTCTCCACAAACTAAACACACGGGTTTATCCCCGACTTCAGTAAATAAATATTTAGTAGTCCATATTTTCTTGAAACCACAGCCTTCAGCGTCCACCTTTCTTTTTTAGGCATGTGCAAACATTTTGAAGGGATACCATTACAATGACTTGTTGCTAATCACATGCACTCTGACTTATTTCAGAGTACCTGTACGTAAACGACGTATGCACATAGTAAACAGGTTCCAAAGTAAAAGCACTGCTGTTTTAGTCCATGCATTATGCAAAATTTTGATTTTTAATTCCAAGCAACCTTTCGCGGGCCAGTCAGAGTCGGGCCGCGGGCCGTATTTGGCCCCCGGACCTTAAAATGCCCGGGTCTGTGTTAGAAGCTAGCTAGCTTTGTAGCTCACTGTAGAACACGGAGGCAATTCAGAACGTATTAGAAGCAGTTATTAAGCAGATAAAGTGTTGTTTAAGATGACAGAACATTACCAGATGTGTTTTCTTGCTAAAAGTGCTTCCATGACTAGTTTTGAATGTGGGTTTTGGTAGGTACTTTCACCCATGCTGCGATTGAAAGTTAGTGTAATCAACGGATTTTTGAAACCACTAGTGGAAAGCCTTTCGTCCAATCAGATTACTCGGTTGGAAATAATAACTTAATATAGTTAATACTGATAAAATCATCATTTTGACAGTCTGGGTTTTATACTCACTTGTGCTCAACAACGGCTTTCCAGACCTAACACATTCCTCAGCAGTAATTATTACAGAGCATTATAAAAGCTTATTATTATTAAAATATGCCTCTGCCTACTCTACCAGCTCATGATTCAAAATGCATCATCTTTCCAACTCTTTCTTACACTTTAATTACCAAAATCTGCCTCGTCTATGCAAATTTCTTTGACACCTGAGGCTAAATAAATAAATAAATAAATAAATAAAAACTCCTAGAAAAGCTAAGCTTGATGTGACAGGGTGAGTAAACAATGCTATCCGGAGCCGTTGTATGTTAATTACACTACTTAACACATCATGGCGAGGCGTAGGACAGGCCGAACAATTAGCTTAACCAGATTACACGGTAGGCGTCTGATGCTTTCCTGTTACTGCCATTTACAGGCGTTGAGGCTAATGTTTTAATTCTTCTTCAGAATGCAAAGAGCAGAGGAACACTGGAAGGAAGAAAAAAAGAAAAGAAGAAGAAAATAATGAAGGGATAATTTCGTCCAGGGGCCGGCTTTTGTGCTCTTGGAATTCATGCCGCTATCCTGAGGATCTGTTGTTAATGAGGTTTTCATTCTTGGCCTCGTATGACTTTAACAAGTCCTGTCCTAAAACATTGATCCATAGAGCAACGACTGCAAATGCTTGCTTTCGGTGTTTACAGGGCATTGTGTGTGTTTTTTTTTAATTATTATTCTTTTGCAGAACATTCTGCTGTGTAAAAGCAACTATTTGCAGAATTGCCAGGACCAGAAGCCTGTCTCATCATAAAAAATAAAAAAAACCACAACAGCAATAAAACAAATTCTCTTAGTACTTTATGTTTAGATAGAATGTTGAACAACATCCTTACGTGCAGGGAACCTTACGATATTATAGTATTTCCTGTTGTGTCTGTTATTATGCTTGTTACACTCGTATTTACATAAATTTTCTTTGGAAGCATTTTAAAATAAATAAGTCTAATGTATAAGAAACTCATATTATACAATGTTTTTGGTTAAAACATTGCAAATGTAAGGAATTATTGTGTATAAATATCTGAATTCAAAACACACACACACACACCAATGTGAGTGTGAGTAAATATGAAAAAGTCTGTGTAGTGCCCCAGTGGTATTTGCCATCAAAAGTTATTTGTCCAATTATTTGTCACATGTACCTTACAGCACAGTGAAATTATTTTTCCGCATATTTTAGTAAAGGAAGCTAGAGTGCAAGGTCAGCCAGCATACAGCACTCCTGGATCAGATAGGGTTAAAGGTCTTGCTCAAGGGCCCAACTTGGTGATGGTGAGCCTTGAACACCCCGACCTTCGAGTCAGTAACCCAAAACCTTGTATAATTCCTATAATCTGTAACTCCGCTTGTGTTTGTGTTTTTACTGTAGCAGGTCAAACGTTGAAATCATTCTTGCAATCAACTTCCTGCTGATCTGACCTGTTCCAGAAGGCTGTGGGACCACAAAGCCAGGCAGCAGGAAGGGTGCCCCAGTGGTCAGACCAGCTGGTTTCAGTTCGCTCACACCGTATGTGGTCAACGCAGTCACCAAGTTCACTAGGTCCTTTAGAGCATCTTTGGATTCATCCTCTTTGGCCTGCTCCAATCTGATTTACAGAAGAGGAAAAAAAACATTTTAAACATCACACTCATGAACATGTGCTGAACAAAACTGCAATTTGCTGATACAAAGTCTTTTTTTAATTTTATTTCCTTTCATGTACAAAGGAAACCTCTTCAAAAACATGATATACTGAGCAGTTATACAGCTATTAGCTTGGTATTGTGGGATATACAATACCTGAGCATGAGGTCTGTCAGAAACGTGTAGCCCAGACACATGCGGAAATCGTCCAACAGGGTCTGGGAGACGTCGCTGGAATCTTTCAGGAAGCAAGACAACCCGGCGAACATCTCGACGATCTCCAGTGGCGAGAGATCGTCTGACTGCTGCATGTTCTGGATGCATGTCGATAAACACTCTTTCTCTGAAACAAACAATGAGAGTTTTTTTTTCTTTATAATGTATAGCCAAAAAACTACCAGGAACTGTAACAGAGAGAGAAGAGAATCATTACTGAGGTTGAAATGCTACCGAGGTTCAAAATACAGAAGTCATCAGCGGTACAAATGCATGAGTGGTACTAGAGAGCATGCAGCCAAGAAAGCAATTAAAGATTAAAGCGGGATAAATAAATAGGACTCAGCCAGCCATGAACACTGAGCTGGGATTGCAAAGACAAAGTACTTCATAAGCTTCAAGCCTCAAAATGTAGTAGGTAATTACTGTAGTCGGGTTTAATGATGATATACAGATTATGATGCAAAAGCCGTCAAAAAAACATGACGAGAAAAGACCTGACTTGCATTAATGTAATTGCTTAAATGGAAATGCGGTTAGTAGACTGTGTTGGTAATTTATTTCCCGGTCACTTTAAATGCGAAAGGCTGGAATTACCATGGATGTATTTGACGACGTTGACGCTGAGGCCGTGTCTGGAGATCGTCATGAGCACCTCTCCGGCGCTCTTCCTCCACGGCAGGTTGTGAGGAGGACACCAGGATGTGATGGCGCTGAAGAGCAGCTGCAAGTCATCCTTTTGCGCTAGTTCTTCAGCCGGAGATACAAAACCACACAGCTTCACCAGGATCTGAGAAGAGCGAGACCAAAAAAAAAAAAAAGTGTGAAACTCGTGCTCAAAATTGTCTCACAGGTTTATAGCTGTGGTCAGAAGTTTACATTCCTAAAAAGACCATTGGCATATGTTCGCCAATGAAAGACGCAACACACAGAAATATCTGTTGCACTATTTTGTAGTAGACCGACTGCGTAAATGTTGTTGCAAGCCTCTCACACATCTGCCTTTCAACACATCTGGTCAAGCACTAAAGCACATGTACAACCACAGCGTTGATGATGTAATCATTTTAGAGCAATTCACTCAACCAAAAACCAAGAACTTTACTTACAGGTTTGCTGTGAAGTAACGAGTAGAGTAAGTGGTTTAAAATGACCTCAGACAAAAAAAAAAAACACTCCAGTATTGTTTCCCTGTGATGACATCATGACATGGTTGAGTATTTATCATTAATAAGGATAGAAAAAATACAAAGTGATCATAAATGATTATATATATATGAAGTCCCCTAGGAATCATTTTTAATTCAAAAAAATAATCCACAAAAGATAATTCTATTGAAAGAGCCTGAACATATAACAGCGAAATACATTGTAGACACCATTCAGACCTTTACCTTCAGCAACCTACTTTTTCACTAGTTGTATTTTATTTGCTTTTGCTGATAAAGCAGAAAATAAAGATGCTTTGATTTTTAAATGAAAAATCCAGTGACCAGAATTGGCTGTTTTTCAGGTTGATCTGCCATGTCCGATGGCCTTCTGTGCCAGTGCATGAGTGGTGCAACAGTTTGGAACACAAGAGATGCTATCTTCTGATTGGTGCAACAGAAATACTTTTTCATGTTACGTTATCAAAAGTTGTGCGACTTTACAAGCCTCCGATCATTCTTTTTGCCAGCAAATTAGTCTCAAATCCACTCACTACACAAGTTTACACCAGTCCCAATAAAAACCATTTCCGCATCTCAAAACATAGGTGTTAGAAACCACACGTACCACAATGCTAAAAGTGCTCAGGACATTGGAGACATTTGAGGTGGTAAAACTTTTCAGAACTAATCAAACACTGACATCCCGTGGTCACTTTTTAGGTAAATTTGTGTAGCTATAATAATTGTGGCATATAACTGAGATGCGTACTGCTTTTTGTTTAATTACATTTCAAGTTAGATGTTAAAATCTTGTATTGTTTATTGTTTAAAAGCTGCCCTTAGTTTTCAAAAGTGAGAAATGTTATAAGACATTGGCTACTTTAATTATTAATTAATTTTGTTCAATTCAGTTGTGAAGCTATTGAATATGAATAAAGCTAAGGTATAAAACTGAGTTACAACTCAACTAAAATTTGGATAAAATACAGTAATCTATATTGATTTTATAAAATCATGATACTTGCAGAATTGCAATATTAATTGAATTGGCATCTGGGTATTGTGAGAACACCGTATTGGGTGGAGACTTTTGATTCCCATTCCTAGCAGAAAACCAAATGCTATCTCTTGTGGGCCAAACTGGTTCAGTTCCATTTTAAATACTTGGTACGATGTTACTTCGGATATTAAAAATGTCCTACACCTAGTGGTCCTGAGACTGCAGATCAACAACAACCTTGACAAGGGTAAAGCATTTATTGGAGATTGATGAATATTCAATAAATCGTTTGTATTCAAATGTTTTGTTCTTCCTGAAAACTCTACCAAAGCGACAAGCTTGTCTAAAGAGAATGAAGAGTCTCGAACAAGTTAGTTAGTCTTGACATACGAGGTCCATGCATGTTGCTTCACATTGAGGTTCCCTTAACGGAACACACTGTAATCATCTCTGTTACCACAAGATTTCACCGTTAGAAAAAGTAGAACTGGCCTGACACAGAAATGAACTCACTTGTACGAAGACCTTCTGCAGCAGAGCTCGGCGGTCTCCCAGGGGCAGTTCGGTCTGGGTGGCGCCGGGAACCTCGGGCATGTGGGGCAGGTCGAAGAACAGGTACAGACATTTCACCAGAGTGGAGGGGACCGACATGGTGGTCATGCAGTCCACGGTTTTCTGCAGGAAAAAAAAAAAAGATGGTTTAGCTTGAGATACTTCTTTGTTGAAATGCAGCCTGATTTCAGATTTACAACACAGCTTAGTTTAGTAGTTCACAGTTTGTTATTATTTTATTTATAGCAATTACAGAATTACCAACCTAAGATGTTCATTATTATTTACATGTTATTGTAAGTTAATATCAAGGTCTATGAACCTATTTATATGCATGGTTCAGAACCTCCTTTGTCTGACTTGACTACAGTCACAGGGTCTCAGGAGAGCTAAACATAATGAGCTATTAAGACTCTAAAGAAACCCGAAATGCCCTTCTCAGCTGCTCTAAGGTCAGTCAGGAATCAATCACGATTGCCGCCACATTATCAGCACGTCACTGATTCCATGAGAGACTGAGATATAAACCAATCTAACCTTTTCTAAGTCCACATCTCGGTGTCATCTTAACCATTAACGTCCATGTAACTTCAGTACTGTAACTATCAGACTAGGGATGTGAAAATAGTAATGAGTACGAAATGAAACAGAACATCTGAGAGTTAGTGCTGTATTTGTGAAAGGTTCATGGCCTTTCCACCGTATGCATATGCTCCAAACGCACTGCATTTGCAGAACTCTAATTCAGCGGATGCTTAGCTAGTGTAATAGTGGAAAATCGAGATGATTCTTCTTTTTTTCCAGTTCAGTGAACCATAAAAGGTTTCTGACTGTCATAAGGTCTAAACTAGGGCATCGTTCTTGGACATGGAAAATCAATCGAATACTCTTGATGGTTTTTCTATAATTTATCCAGGGAAGGCAGCAATTATTCTCAGTGAAAATATATCCCCAAAATATTCCACACAAAAGACACCTCCAACCCTGATATGAGCTTGTGCATGCGCCGCGCTGGCTATCAATCTTGCCGCTAACACCCGCTGGGGTTTGCCGATTCTAACGGTTTAATGTGCTGTGAGAGACCGCGTCCATATCTGGGACGAGACGGATGACATCAGCCTCAGGCTCAGGTGGGTTTTAACGAAACAAAGGCGAGCTCAGCGAGAACACCGGTGTTAGTCACCGGCTTTGACGCTTAAATACAGCTAGAACGGACCGGTGGTGTAAAAAAGTAATGAAGGAAAAAGAAAACAAAAGGGAAAAAAAATGTAAAAATAAATAAATAAATGGTGTCAGGGATGGCATCCTGTTAAGTCAGGCAGATGATTCACTCAGAAACGCGCACACAGCTCAGACACCAGGGTTTGATGACCTCTGAGTCAATACATCAGCAAATTCAATACACGAACACTCTCAAGATGATGTGCCTACACTAAGACTGCAAAGGATAAAATGAAGAACTAAAAGCATAAGCTCTATAACAATGAATATTATACTGTACAAAAAAGAGAAAAATAATTATGTTATTTCCAACTGAGGTGCTCTCTGACATTGCAAACACCTTCCTTCAGATTTTTTTTTTTCGTTCCCCCCAAGCAGAGTAAGAAATCTAAGGCTATGGTTTAAAAGCACATGTGTGAATCATAATGACAGTTGGGTTTATCTCAGTGGGGGAGGCATTGTAGTGGCAGACGGGCAAGGCCAGGAATAGCTTGCTCTTGGTGTGGACTGCACCTGAATGCTAATGACACAGAACAGACCTGCTGCTTAAAGGTCAAGTTCATGCAGATGACAGAGAAGTTATACCTGACCACTGGTCAATGGAAACACTAGAGGAGAATACGAGCTGCCACGTTATCTGCTATTGCAGAAGGACTCCATGGAAACTAAGGGAAATGAATGCAAAACTCAAGAGGGAGTGTGCTGAGTCACATTTTCTTAAAGGGGGTTGAGTATAAAAATAAAGTAAGAAAAATGTACAATCAAAAGCCTTGGCGTAAATGTCAGTCTTTCCATATGCACATATTGATTGACTTATCTGTCGGGGGGGGGAGGAGAATGACCTTTGGGCAAAGTTTTGATTGACAACTTCAATCAAGTTGTCAATCAAACTCAACATCAACTCAAATGTTATAAACAAACAGATGCACAGGCTTTTTTTTTGTCAGAATTTTGCACTGCCTGTTTGCAAAAAGGAACTTAATTGACTTAACGTCCCAAAGAACTGCTGACAGAGCTGCTGGATAAGTGGACGGATTTCTGACATGTCAAAAAAAAAAAGTTGCTTTGTAAGCATGAACTCATTTTTAATGGTCATGAACCAAAGTTTGGAAATTTGTGGCTACAGTGTGAACATGAACAGTATGGAGAAATAAAGGAACTCTGTATAGACAACAGGAACAAAATTCTTGTCAAAATGTAAACTGTTTACTGCTGCTCTTCCCACTACCTCAATTCATACTTCATCAAAAAGTACTGTTATGTGTTACATTGTTGTGTGTCATGTACCTCTTTGTTTGCACTATTTGCACATGCACTTTGTCTATTGTGTATTTCTGTATAGATATTTGATAGTTCTTCTTTTAGATTAACTTAAAAATGTAAAAATGTGTGTTGTAAATTTATGTTGTTGCATGTATGTAGCACCCTGGTCCTGGAGGAACGTTGTTTCGTTTCACTGTGTACTAACTGTATATGGTTGGAATGACAATAAAAGCCTACTTGACTGCTTGACTTGAGGAAATGAGATACTGAACTACTGAACTTAAATGCTCAATGGCTGCTTTAGCATTGTGTAAAGTCGGGGTGAACACATTTTTCGTAACCACGTTAACAATATATAATCGATTAAGTATTTATTGTTAATGGTGACGAGGCAAAAAAAATTCTTTCTTTCTTGAATTAGATTCTTGTAACACCATCCTAACTAATTAATTAGATAAGAAAAAATAATTAGTTCTAATTCTAATTAGAATTGCAAAAAATAAAAAAAATTAAATACTGCAAATGCGACTTCTAGGAGTGCACATGTTAATAGATATGAGCTATGGAGAAATATTATGCAAAACATTAATCGGTTAATACATTTTCAATCTGTTCAAATTATTAACTGTGCTCAGTAACTTTAAGTAATCAATCAACGATTAATCATTAACATCCCAAGTGTAACCGGACTATAGAGGGGAGGAATTCATACCTGGCCAGAGGAGGCCAACAGGTTGATGGTGGTCAAGAGCATCCAACCACGACTCGCCTCTTCGCTCTGATTCACCTCAAGAAACTGCACAATGGCCCTGCTGGCAGCCTCTGTGTTGGAAAACACACAAACGTTCATGTAAATTCATTTTCACACACCGGGTTGTGTTCAGGCTCATCTGAGGGTATATAGTGAGTCAATTAGAGACTATGACACGCGTCACTGCTTCTGATGTGGTTTATTCTATAACCACACGCAAAATGAGCAATATATGTAAATTAGGTCAACAAAAAGAATCACTGATTGTTTATTGTGCAACTAAAAATAACAGTTCTTAAAAATAGAACCAGTTCAAAAGTGTCATGTGAGTCATTATTTCAATTTCATATCGTCAGTGTCTACTCATCTAGTTCTTGGCCCCCTACAAGACTGCTGAAAAAGCTTTATCTGGAACTGAGGTTTCATATAAATATCTGATTTTAACACATTATAATAAAGAACTACTTAGTCACACACACACACTGATTTAAAAAGTCAATAATGCATAACACAGATGAATCCTTAAACAGAGTACTGTTCACAAATATATTTAAAAATCTTGAGCAATAACAGCTTGTTTCAGGACACATTTTTCTGCTTGAGAGTCTGTTTCTCATTTTGCACTATTTGAATCATTAACATGTGTGACATATGGACTTGGTCTTTTCTGTGTTTTAGGTCACAGATGCCCTGACATTTGCATTAAAAAATAAAATAAAAAAAATACAGTACAACCAGGCCAACTCCATTCTATCATTTCTCACAAGTCGAATGAGATTTTGGGGTTAATACACAGTGTTTTGTTTTTTTCCTCCCCCAAACATGCATGTTCGACTTTTATACAACCTATTCAGGCAACAATGTTTCACAGTTACAATGCTCGCATCAGTGAGTTAAGTAAGACGAGACTGTTTGAGCAGTACTGCTCATTTAATTTATCATAGATAATAACACTAAACAGGCTAAACAAATTAAACAAAATAACCTGACCCAAAATAAGCTTTTATTCTTACAAAACAATTCTAGGCAAAATGGCAAGAACAATTCACTATAGAGAATGTACTGCATATTGAGAGCAGATTTTATTTTGTCAGGTATTTTAAATTTTAGTCCAAGTCTTAGCCCAGGGATATATTTCCATGTTATTTTTTATCATATATAATCATTTTTGTTTAGTCAGGTTTTAGTCGACTGAAAGTCTGGGTATTTTAGTCTAGTTTTAGTCAATGAAAATGGAACATTTTAGCAATATTATTATTAATTAACAATCTAGTCTAGCCAAACCACCTTTTTTTTTAGTTTTTCACAAAATGATTATTTTAAAATTTAAAATGCATTTTTTCATTTGATGTTTTCAGCTAATTATATTTATTTTTAACCATCACAACAACTAATGCATGTCCCCTACTCTTTTTTTGTTTGTTTTGAGACTTTTTTTTTTAAAATAAGAATTTACACACTTGGACTGTTGTAAGGATATGAAATAAAATAAAATACCACAAAGAGGCAATAAAACTACTGCCGGTTTTTATGGTATGCCTTGATGTGTCTCTTCAGGGTTTTTTTCAGCATTTTTCCTCAGCGATTGTGTGCGATTTTTTTGTCCGGTTCAATATGAAGAAAACGGGCCTAAAAATCGTCTCTTCTCTGTGGCCTGAGTAATACCGCTGTGATGACGAAAAGGTAAAGATGAGCTTGTGACATCACGTCACTGTGCGTGCAAACTGCTCCTGATATGCCGTGCGCCGTGACCCAGGAAATACTGCTGCTTGTGCCATAATAAATGAACACTGTATTAAGTATTAAAGTTGTTGCTAATAAACAAGTTGTTGCTAGTAAACCTGAGTAGGGTATGTGACAGGGCTTCACTCTTGGCTTTAAGTAGGGGTGTACCCTTTTGAACACAGAAACCTTGGGCAAAAATGTGGGTTGTACCAATTGAGAGATTGCACCACTTCATCTCCTCCCCCGGGCAATGGGGCGCTATTACTTTCATAAATATTTGGAACAACGAGTTAAAAAATTCCCATTTTTCTGAACTGGAGGGAAGGATTCGTTTGGGATCCTTGTTGAACCCCTTTCAGCTGTGATACTTGCTCAATCTTTGGTATTTTGCTCAGGAAACCCAATGCATTGGTGTGCTTCTACTTCATAATTTCTCTGAGGATTGTCTCTTGTTGAAAATGTAATTTCGATCATACAAATATTTTGTGAGCTCTGTAAAAGAAATTAAATGTCACTTGATCATATCCAAATGAGTGAGCATATGCAATACTTAATATTAAACAAAATGGGATTCAATCTGTGCAAAAAATAAAGACTTCAGCATAGCCTCACATCTGAGGATAATAATATCCTCTGGGGATTGTTTCACTTCAGGCGGATAGTTAAGACCAAGTCTAAAACCCACTGTCTGGCAAGAAAAATGTGCTTTTGCTTATTTGATTGTTTGCACAAAAAATACTGTTTTTAATTATTATGTCGTAGATGAAGATCACATTTTAAGATCTATTCACGCAGACTTCCAACTAACTCCGATGAGTTTACAGACTTCTTTCCCTCCCTAAGGCTATTTGTCCCAGGTCCAGCTGTTGAGCATCCTCTGAGGGACTGGGTAGAATATGGTCCGAGGTGATATAATCAGAACTTTGACGTTCCATCTGGTGCCAGGACAAGTCATAGACAATGATTCATTTCGGAGACTTCAGAGATGAAGTGATGCAATCCGACATGTATTCGTCTCGTAGGTTCCTTTGAAGCTACCAAATCAGAAGCAGAAACAAGAGGGCGGGCGGAAGAGCAAGGAAGCAGAACAACAAACCATTTCTAGTCTCGACAGAACTAAAAATATCAGCAGACTCGTTTAAAAAACAGCATCAGATGATAACGCTATTAGATTATGATTTATTGACTTTCCTTTAAATCGATAGCACTGATAAGATTCTAATGCCATCCGGGTGACAAGTGGACTATTTCACTAAATCTACACTACTGCTAAGGTACATCAGTACTAGTATTAGAGGTGTTTAATAACAGGTAGTTCATGAAGAAAAGCCTGTGTAGCAAAAATATTAACTTTTCATATATTAAAAAAAACATCTCTGTATTTTTTAACATTAATACAAAACAACCGCAGTAGTTATGAGGTCTCACCTGTAGATTTATTAGATGCTCGTCGTCTGATCTCGGTCACCATTAGTCTGGACACCTGAGTGGTGAATTGCAGCAGATCTGCAAACTTTTCATGCATGGAGCTTGGAGGAGCGTTCCCAAATACCTGCCAGAAAAAATATATAGACATAAATGTAAACAAAACACTATTAGTGCAGCTACATTTCACAAAAAAAAATATTAACTCTTTAATATTACTGATTGTTAAATCAAACATAAACCCTTTTACTTCCTGTACGAGTGGATATGAGATAACTTTAGCCTTCCAAGACATGAGCTCCAAAATGTTCACAAAATTTATTACAGGTAGTCCCTGACTTACGAACAATCGAGTTACGAATTTCCGCAGATAGGAACGGAACGTGGTTCTACTTCCGATTCAATCACGGAGGTAGCTCACATGTATTGTACAAAGAATATTCATTGCAGTTTACAAGATAATAATATTTACAATTATATTTGAATAATTTCAGTTTGTAAGTGAATGTATAAAAAAAAAAAAAATCTGGTATATAATAATCCTAATTTCGGAAAATCCTCAACAAAACAGACTTCACGGTTTAATATAGTGAAAAACAGCTCTAAAACAAAATGCCGTCCGGGATTCCCCTTGCGACTTAAAGGCGCAGAGGCAACATTTGACTGTGAGATTCGTTTCCTTAGGGACAATCACAGTTTTGAGTGTGGTGAAAGTTAACAGCTTTAGTCAAGTGGATTAGTATTCTTTACATTGTATATTCGTATCAAAGGCACAAGACTCACTTTGTCGGACTTAAGAACAAATCAGACTTACGAACGTGCTCCCAGAATGGAATTCGTTCGCAAGTCAGGGACAACCTGTACTGAGATTGATGTAAAGTGAGTGATTAATTATTATAAATACATCCGAGTAAACTCCAGTCTCTTTTTATCACTTTTTCCAATCAGGGGGGAAAAAAACCTTACAACAGATGTATCTTGCAAACAAATAATAGTAATAGATAAAAGGGGAAAAAAAAGGGAAAAAAAAGGAAAACTTACAATTATGAAGGGTTGAGATTTTTACTACTGCAACTCATTATTTTTTTTTTTTACATCCACATTTGCCATTTTAAGAACCATCATTGCAGAATACTTTAAGGGAATCAAAAACAATGCAGCGTTCATCACCACCACTACTTTCATGTAACTGCAACTAATCGCCTGTTTTAATCTGAGTTAAGTTCTAAAGCTCTCAGAATCAGTAGCATATCTCGAGCACGATTATTAAAATCAGTCACTGCTTTTCCCATTATCATGTCTGCTCCATTATGCGTGGACAAGCGCTCTTCAAATCCTTATGACCGCACTTATGGTGAAATTATGATCAGTGATGACAGCCATTAGCAGCGTTTCTGTATAATCAGAACTTGAAGAGTAATAACGCAGCGCACTTGACCATGCCGAGACTCTTGATTTCATGATGACTAACCTCCTTGGATAAAGCACTAATGCAAATAGAGAATAAATGCATTGAAAACATTTCAGCTGTAAAAACACTCCAGATGAGTTTGAGTTAAAGCTCCAAGTGAGCGGGGGGTGGGGGGCTCAGGGAGGGAGAAAAAGATAAGAAATCCATTGTGTCTCATTCTCATTATGCAACCTTATTTAACCGTGACACAAAGAGTGACAAGTCACAGCATCAACACACCATTTAGCAAAATAACCCTTTTATGCATCAATTATTTAAAAACATATCCGGGTGTTTGATTTTTAATTACTTAGAACTGCATGTCAAATTAATTTAGATTTCCTCTTAGTATGACATTAATGAAAGTAAATGGATTACCCATGTGTAGAAACACAATAATAAAAAAATTATTTCAGTGCATTTACAAAATTAAAACAATGTTTATGCTTAGTAAAATACATACACTCTTGTTAAAGACAATTATTATAAAAGCACAGACACACTTTTAATCTGACTTACAATACAGCTGGTTTTAGATGTAAAAATATATCAACAAATCGGTTTTGATTAGATTAGATTAGATTTTTGGGCATTGCAATTTTTTTAAATTTGATTTGAACACTAAAGTTTAGTCTGATTAAAAGCTATCCAATAAACAATGCTGTGTTTAAAAAGCTGTGTAACTTGTGTTCTTTAAAACGTCTCGCCTTTCTTTCCTTGATGATCCTCCACTCCACTCACAAAATCCAATCCAGCAGGTGGCTTTATATAAAGTTTTATATTTTTAAGGTAACATTTGTAGGTAATCGTAAATATTTTTACAAAGTATAAATCAATTCTGAGTCAAAATCTGACCGAATTATTTAAATACTTAAAATTTTTAAATCAACCAACAAAAGGGCCACTAAATTGCATAATTAATTAAAATCACACATCAACTGCAACTAACTGAAATCTAAATCTTTTGATCATAGTTAGATTATCTATACATATAATTAAACTATAAAGTTGATATTTTTATTATACTATAAAGTTGATGTCTGCCATTTGTGAAAAAATAATTTGGATGGATGTGAGATGAGTAATAGAACACATAAGATCTTTTTTGGAATTTTTTGTTTTTGTCTGTTTGTTTGTGCACTCATTACGTAAAAACTACTGAACAAATTTTAACGGGGTTTTCAAAGGTGTATTTGACCGAGCTTGAGGTAACTTGTGGCCTTTGTTTCATAGCAATCGGCCCAAAGGAGAGAATACATGCTATTTTGAACTTAAAATGGAAAACACCCTTATATATAAAAAATAAATAAAAATCAACCTTGAAAAAGAAATCAACAGTTTCAACAGATGGTGCTGTATATTTTTAAATATGCACTCATGAGTGTGCAATGAAAATCTCACACCTTCATTCAGCACACTTTACGGCAGCACATAAAAATTTTTATTAATTCCAAAATTCAACAAATGGTTACATTTTATAAAACGCGCTTATGAGTGTGCAATTGCGTTTTAAAATTTAATGGTAAGTTTTTTTTTTTTGAATTTTTCCCCGATTTTCTCCCCTAATTTAGTCGTGTCCAATTCCTCCCCGTCACTAGGGGGCTCCCACATTAAGGCTACTACTACCACTCAGCCGGGAGGGCCGAAGACTATCACGTGTTTCCTCCGAACCACGTGACGCCAGCCAACAAACCGTTGGTAACACACTCGGAGGACAGCGCTATTTCCGCTGCGCGAGCTCACAGACGCCCCTGACTGGCTGTAAGCCGTGATTAATGTGGGAGCACGTACCTCTCATCCCTTCCCTTCTGAGAGAGCTCGGCCAATCAGCTCTCTCTAGACCTCCGGCTGCGAGAGGTTACAGCACCACCCGGGATTCGAACTAGCGATCTCCGGATGATAGGGCGAGCGCTTTTACCGCTGCGCCACTCGGAGGCCAATGGTAAGTTAAAATATGTCTGTCGACTTGCGATAACTATACAATTCCAAACTTCCGCGAAGATAAAGTCATGGGCACAGCTAGTAGTTTTATAAATGTTTGTTGCAGTTGATCATAGATCATAGTCAGTTTTTAAACCATAGCTGTAACATTCTAAGACAAAAACTCAACATGCATCCATCCCTCTGTTTTACACACATCACTCACAGCCAGCACTTTTGCATCAACAATATTTATGCGAGCAAACAAAAAAAGAGCATCAGCTCAAGTCAGATCTATACTGAACTTTTATCCAAGAAGCTATTTTTCTCTTTTAAAATAAAGTGTGAAAAACGTCCTCATAATATTGACTCATTTTGTAGTAACTTCTACCATTTGTACTGAAATTTATTTACTGGCAAATTCAAGAAGTGCATAAAATGCATAAAAAGGGCATAATCTTATTATATACCATGTAAACTGAAATTACAAAGCTGCCATTTTATGGCTAGTATCGTTACAGTGCAGCAGGACATATTTTTCCCCCTCACCCTGTTAAAGACGGGCAGCATCATGTAGAGCTTCTCCTCCTGTTCCTTCTGGGTCATGTGACGTGGCGGATGGCACAGCTCGGAGAAGAGGCGGCGCAGGTGCATGAGGCCCAGCGCGTTGTCCTGAGGGCTGCACTCGTCCTGCCGTGGCCGCCCCATGATCCTCTTCACCATATTCATCTTCAACGGCTTCTTCAGGCCAAAGCTGGCCCTGAGACAAAAAACACAAAGCACGAAAGCATGTGTTTAACATACAACCAAATGCTCTTGGACAGTTAAAATAATAATAATTAAATATCACAGGAAGTGGAAGTCTTATACACATGTTTGTAGCTGTGTTTACAGCTGTACATTTGATACTACACTACATTGTCGATCTGTATACAACATAGGTGGCTTCAAATTTATATATATATAACGAGTTAAAAAATTGTAAAAAGAAATCAAAATGTTTAATATTATGGAAAAAACATCTGTAAGCAGAAATGAGCAATATTTCTACTTTAAATTTATTTTTATGTCAGTAGACAAAATAGAATAATTTAATCCATTTGCCTCAAAATGTTTTCTATTGGCTCATGATTAATAGTAAAGCTCTCAAAAAAAATTTATTCAATTTATTATTATTTTTTTATTGATTCAATTGCACTAAAGTTTACTGTCCGGTTTCTTTCAAGTAGCTATATATATATATATATATATATATATATATATATATATATATATATATATATTTTTTTTTTTTTTTTTTTTTACATGTTTAAGGTATTGAAAACATAAAAAGGATTTAATAAGCAATGAAATGCTTTGTAACTTGTGTTGTTGATCATTTAGAAGTCATGTCTTGTACAAAATTATAAACTTTTTATTTTTTCCTGACAATGTTCGGATTCACACTCCAGTCCAGTAGGTGATAAACTAGAAAATAAATAAATAAAAAAGCGACATTCTCATAAAATGCAAGTGTGTGTGGAAGATACAAGCGACTTCTACAGTATTTTCTGCGAAAGCTGTGGTATATTTTTAAAGAATTCATCGATTTTCGATTCATTTAACATTTGTTAGTTTGTACCTAAAAATGTTGCAAGTGTGAATCAATTCTGAATTGCAAAAAAGATTTAATTAACCAACATTGATTAAACTTTTTAATGTATTAAATCGCTAGGCAGAAATTTGTGGAAAAACAACAATAAAAAGCAAACCAACAAACTAACAAAAACACTTAATTTAGGTTAAATTTATTTTTCTTTGTTCTGACTGCTCTTGTAGGCTAGCTATATATATATAAATTGTGTACCACACAAAGATTAGATTGCCTTGGATTGAATTGTTATATTGGGGGAAACTTATAAGGAAGCTGAAGTGACGCGTCTCAAGCTTTGAGTAAAAATCTTCACAGTGGATGAGAAACAAACATGGTCCTGTTACAAAACTGAATCCTGTGCAGTGGTTATGTAAAAACCTCCACGCAGCTTATAGGTGTGTAGCTATAGGGTGTACACTGAGCACACAAGTGCAAACAAGCAGCTCTCCCTCATTTAAACAAATGTCACACGACAACCAGTTTTAGTCCAAACATTGAGTGTTGCAAACAATATACACCAAATATAAAATCAGTCAAACTGGTATCGGTGGTAGAAATGAGAAAGACCGAATCAAAGGTGCGCTTTTTCCAGGCAGATCGAAAAGTCTAAATATGATTAGTCTCATGAATTTAAGACTCCCGAGTAAGCTAGAGCACTTTGAAAAATTGCTCCTGTGACTGAATGTAAAAGCATTATAGACTTTTCAGTCATATTAGGTGGCTTATTTGTGGTCAGAGAGCTCTAACAAGGGATACAGAAAGGCTTCCCTGACAGTTAAAGAACCTGACAGGCTAGAAAGTTTTTTTTTCCTCCCTCCCTTCTCAGAGAACGTTACTGCTGCAGCATTGGCCAAAAGCAGATGTGCCAACATTAGTAACACAAGAAGAGAGAGAGAGAGAGAGAGAGAGAGAGAGAGAGAGAGAAAATACCTTCATAACAAAAGCCCTAGTGGATATTGGTCGATGAGCCAGCTATTTTTTTTTCTCAGATGTACACTGAACAACAAAACAGCAACACAAAGGTACAATATAAGGGTTATTTAATGATGATGATAATAATAATAATATTAATAATAATAATAATAATCTGCTTTTCAACTTTTCATTAACCAGAAAAGGATCAAATATTGCTTGTAAGCCAGGGGAAAATGTGTATGTGTGTGTGTGTATATATATATATATTTCAGTTCAGTGAACGGTTTGTCCCTCACTATTTCACCATAAAAAAATATTGCTGCAAAAAGGCCAAAAAAAAAAAAACACCACCACCCTTAGAAAGTCAGGTTTCACTTGAAATCCATTCAAAATAAAAATTTACCATTCAAAGTTTGGACACAACTTCTAATTCCACAGTGCTTCTTGATTGTTATTTCTTTCTATGAAGGCATCTAAAATATGCAATAATCTCCTTTGAACAGTTGATATTGAGATGTATCTGCAATGTATACTCTGTAAAGCCTTCATAACAGGTCTAAACTCAGGTGCTGTTTGTCAATTGCGATCGGTAAAGCAGAGGTAAGTTTTGGTCTTGCTTTCCTGGAATGGTCTACATGAGAGCCAGTTTCATCATGGTGTTTAATGGGTTTTGCAAATGCAAAAACTGACAATACTGTAATTCTTGCAAAACCCCCACTCAATTAGAAGGTGTGTCCAAAAAATTAAAGTTACGTCTACTGTAACTTTCAAGTCATTGTATTTTTTTCCATTCAAAAGACAACCCTTTGTAGTTGTTCTCGCCATTTAAAACTAGAAGCTTGACAATGCAAAAATGTGCTACTTGCGTTGTGGAAAGCAGCTTTCTGGTAAACCTGCCACCAATACCCTGTTCGTCCCAAATCTAAGAAACTCTGAATAAAAATAAAGCATTAAGAACATGCACTAAGCCCAATATCTCGACAGAGGTTGCAGAAACCTGGCATTTTACTCTACCTTGGAGGTCTATTTCTGGTTAAAATGAAAACCTCAGATCTTCTTATGAAGCTCTTTATGCTTTAAACATTCGTTTCCATAAATAATTTTTTTTTTTTCCTATTCCATCAAACTGATAGGAAGATTTATTTATTTATTTTGTCTTGCATACTGAAACATTTTTGCAGCTATTTTTGACTTGGAAATAATATTTGATGAATAATAAATGATTTGGAAATAATAATAATAATGCTCTGATCTTTGCTTCATAAAAATATTCAGGAGGGTCAATCAAATAGAATCGAATCCTGAAGTTAATATCAAGAACAGGGCTTGACAGTGTGAGCATTTTATTCTCACTTGTGAGTAAAAATAGATGCAGGCTAACTGCTAAATGTATTTGGGAGCACAGAAATGTTTATTTTTATTTATATTTTTTTATGTGAGTACAAGAAAAAAGTAAGTACAAATAAAAAAATGTTACAAAAATCAGGCGATCAAAAAAAAAATCAATACATATTTTTTCCAAAAAATAAAATTGAAGACAATGACGCGGGCACTGTGTTGAATTCACCGCAAATTGATAGCAGCTTCTTGATGAACACACAAATCATAAACAAAATCTCAGAAATATAAATTGATATTTTGATCGCAAGCCAGCACACATACTGATTCGTCTCTGTCTGTTTCAAGGGAACCTTAGATGAAGCTTTTTAAAACCACTCTCCTTTTCTCTCTATATCAGACTAGTCTACTGCAATGAGTCGTAAAATTCATCAAAAATATAAAGCACACTTCAGCCCAAAAGTATGGTCCTCCTACAGATAACAGCAGTGGAAATAATAGCAGTTGTGCTCACTGCAGTGTTTGCAACAGCAGGTTTCTTTTGCCCATGTTTGGTTTAATGGTTGTAAAAGATGATAAAGTGATGCCATGCTATGCTACACTATGCTAAACCAGGGGCATTCAAGACAAAACGTTTCAAAAATAAACCGTACATCCATGAACATTCAGCGAGTGGACACCTGATCCCTGAGAATTTACAAATAACTTATTGCCAAATTGAGGAGGAGACGCATCTGTCTGTGGAAACTGTACCCACAGTCATCCGCTAATACAACATGCGCATTACAGGAATTCAGCTGGGAGTTATTTCCACATCCCCCGTACAGTCCTGGCCACTTCCACATGGTTGGGTAATTAAAGGATGTGACGTAAAGCAGGCAGTCTGATCACCATGGCTCCAGTGTACTGAGAAAACTTTCTACCTTGATGGCATCCAAGCACTAGTGAAACGCTGGGATACAGTAAGTGCATTAGTGTAGCAGGGGATTTATACAGTATAGACAAAATAAAAGTAGTTTTTAACTCTCATAACTGGTGTTCTGTTATTCTGTACAATGAAAAGTTCCAGGTTGACTTGAACACCCCATTTAACATGACAGCACATGTTTTTCATGGTACTTCTTTTTTGTTGCATATACCCAAGATGTTTCACAAATAAGAAAAATTAAAAGTATTATAAAGGGCAATATAAAAAGCATCATAAACTATTAGGGAGCTCAGTGACAATGAAGCCGCTTCAGGAATTTCGTGGAAAAACCAACATGTCTTTTCTTTAATTAGATTTTACAGGATCAAAAACTGTCTTTGTAATGTTAATCTTTATTTTGAACTAAATACCATGGAGAAACAGTTGGTAGCATACGCACTATGAAGAGGAGATGCATTCATCGCAAAGAGAAAGCAAACGCTCGTTAAACTCGGAGGCAGCTGTGACCAGACAGGTGCTTCTCTCCGAAGAGGAAAAGCGTAAGTTATGATCAAACATTAACATTACAGTTAATATTAACATGGCCTTGTGACCAAATAAATGACATCATGTTTCTTGTAAATGTCGCCTCAAAGACCTTTATTAAGAAAACACACCTTTTAATATAGATATTTTCATTGCAAATATTTTCATTTTCAAGTTCTTTCTGTGCTCCTACATTTTTCAGTGCAAGACAATTTAGGAAAACTCCTAAAGTCTAAGCTGCCGAGTCTTTTTTTTTCCCCATCAGGTTAATTTATGGCATCAGCTCTCTGCAACCCTGGATCACAATAAAACCTCTATATAAGGGGGTCTAAAACAAAGTTGACTAATTTGCCTTGTGAAGGGATGACAGTAGCACCAATATCTAATAATACTGTAAAGTTGGCGTGTCTACAGTGGAAAAAAAATTGTGGGGACGCAAGAAGATTAATAGAACATATCAAGATGTTTTATGATGTTTGTTTGTGCACGCATCACGTAAAAACTACTGAATGAATTTTAACATTTGTATTTGGTATGTATGTGACCAAGCTTGAGGTTACATATAGGCTTTGTTTCATCGCAATAATAAATAAAAAAAATAATAATAATTTTTAAATCTACCTTGAAAAAATGTCAAAATTCAACAGATGCCACTGTAATTTTTTGATACAAGCTAATGAATGTGAAATTGAAATCTACTGAATAAACGCAATCGCACACCTTCACGGTAACACCAAAATTTTTGTTTGTTCCAAAATTCAACAGATGCTGTTGTACCTTTATTTTTTTATTTTTTTTTAAACGTGCTTATGCGTGTGCAATTAAATTCCACACGAAGTTGCTGGCACGTCTAGTACACAATGGTGTTATAGCAGCTCCCACAAAGTTTTATTATCATAATCTGTAATACAGTTGACCACTCGCAAAGCCACGGAAACCCCCGCAATTTTGTGTAAACCGGGGAAAAAAAAAAATGTATGCCTTCTTTCTGTGGCAATATAGAAATTTTCATGTATTTTACGGCTAAACTATCATGAACAATATAATTTACTAATTATGTAACAAATATTAACGTAAATTCAATATTCATACTGTAGAGAGAACACAAAGCAACAGTAGAGAGAAAGACAGCTTGTGATGGTGAATTATTTCTGTATTTACCCTATAGTACTTATACCAATGAAAACGACAGCGCATACAAAGGAAATGCAGATGCATGTATAACACTACATTTTAGGGTTTTTTTTGTTGTTTTTTTAGAGTAATGTATTGGGCTGAGTTTAGTGTTTTGGGAGCATATTTAGGGTTTAAACTATAGAAAAATAGGCATTTATAGCTATTTTTTTCCACATCCAAAATTTGCAGGTTTTTCACAATTTGCGGGTTCTCTAGAAGAATAACCACTGCGAATTTCAGGAGTCGACTGTACAGCTTTGTGGCACTGTTTGGCAATATACTTGGACATCATTTCTAAATGAAAATCACAAATTTTATTTAAAACTCCCTCTCTCAGTCAACATGTTAACACATTGCAATTACTACTGGTGTCAATAAAGCAGCTTTTATTTATCACTTTATTTTTATTTATATGAAAGGTTTTTAGTATTACTTGCCAGAGCATTATCTTTTATAATATTAATATCTCCAAATTTCACATTTTTGCTCATTATCGTTACAATTTATAAAGACTTCTGCTGTTCATGTAATAAAATTTAAGAGCAGGTCAGATTTATATTAATCATAATTATGCTCTCCATTCGATACATCAAGATGAAATTGTCGACTCGATCTTATGCTGCTAAGAAACTGCTAAAAAAATAAATAAATAAATATTGTTATTTAACTAAATATATTTTGTGTAATTATTTATTTAATATTTGTGGAAGACATTTCCAGGTTCAGTACTTTGTCTGCTGGATCTTTTAGAACATTAAATGCAACCTCAATGCATCAATCATTAATAATAAAAAAAATATGCAATAAGTTGGCAAATTACTGTTTTATTTTAATTTCTTTTATGTTCCTATGGTAACTGTAACTATACTTGGTATCAAGCCATCCAGCTGTTGATTATTTTCCAATAATGTCTTGTCTTGTCATGTTTTATTCCATTTTCTTACACATCAATGCCTGAATTGAAATTCCCACAGCATGCCTGAGCAGGTCCGGCCATTGACGGTGAACAGTAATGAAGGGAAAGGAGGTCAGTTTCACTAAAATGATGAAGCTTTTTCATGCACAGAGGACCAATGGAGCAGAAGTTAAATTCCTAACAAGCACTAATGTCTCCGGCGATTTCATGAGACAAAGTTTTATACAAGTGCTAGAAGATTATACAAGTATTCAGATATCTGAAGCAAAAGAAATCGAAAGTCGAGTTAAAAGTTCAGGCTCTTATGGAAAAAAAAAACTGATATTCTCATTAGCATTATAGCAGAACTCTGAGGTTAACCAACACACTTTTATTGTAAAAAGAGGGGGGGGGGGGGAATCCCTTCACTCCGGCCTCAGCAGACTCTTGGAACTTGGGAAAAGTGTGAACTGGTTGCCACTTTGGCATGACGTGAATGAGTAATGAGACTCTTTTTTGGGGGTAAAATGCAAGCCTGGTGCATTCTTGAGAAGCTGCAGAAAAGAAATTTGCATGTGTGGTCAGGATAAACAGTTCATGCCCGAGTCCTGCTGCTTTGTATGACTGCTCCGAACTCGACTGCAGAGCACGGTGAGGTTCCATATCCAGTCAGCGTGATATACATATGGCCTTTTCAGAATCTGTGCTTTCACAAGATACATTAACGTCTTAGAGACTACTATTCGACTTCCAGTTATTCATTGTTGTGTGGCTGTAGTGCAAAAGAAACTACAAAAAAAAGTCAACTTTTGTACCTAAAATTAGCTGACCTAGAACAAATTAGGGAGAAATAAAAACAACAAATTAGGGAGAAATAATAAATAGAATACAAGGTGTCCCAAATTTTTTTACATCATTTTGTAGTCGAACAAAATAGCTAATTCTCGCTTGAATTATCTCAAATTTTAACAAGATGTGTAAAAACTAACTACGTTTAATAATGGAGATGCATCGGGTGTGCCACTGATAATGACTGTTGAAATCGCCACAACGTTTACACCTTGTGATTTTTTTTCTATTAGTCTATGTGAAAGGACTGGTCTTAATCCACTCTTCTTACTAGCCTAGAGGATCTCATTGAGGCGCTGGAGAATGTTGCGCAAGATATGCTATGTGTGTTTGACAGGAGTTGGACTTCCGACTTGACGCGTGTCGTGTCACAAAGTGTATTGAACGTTTGTGAAATCGGTTACAAAATCTATATCCGTTTGAATATATTGTTGGAATTTTGATTAATAAATCTTTCAACATGTATCCTATTTAACGTTGTTTGCCTAGGACATGTAGTCACTATTTCAAATGATGTACATAATTTAAAACAAGAATGAATCCACCTGAAGTGAGGATTAAACTGAAGCAAGAGCTAAAGTATTTAACGAACACTCAAGAAGCCAAAGGCATGTAAGCCATTTCCTCACAGATCCAAAATAACTTTAGTAATCTGGATGGAAATATTTCTGATGTTTTCGAGGGCCGAATATGGAGCTAGACAGTGCTAGAATTGTATTCCATTCAATATGTTGATTATACATTTAAAAATATAATTTTTTTAACACAAAATGCAAAGTAATGTTAATAAGTAGTAACGTTCTTGCCTTTGTCAGCAGCAGCTGATTCACTCACAAACACACCCTAAACAATGAAATCATTAATAGAGCAGGAAGAACAAGCAAAGCTATGTCTTGGGTGTTACAATAGAAACAACACGAGAGTTTCCATCATATGCTAAAGCTGGTACGTGAATGAGGGTAAAAGTAGGCCATGTGCGTTTGCTGAGTCGGGTGGAACGTTTTCTAAAGTGACTAAACCCTTGGCCGAAAAAAAAAACAAAAGAAAAACGTCTGGAGCCTGAAAGAGCGTTGCCAGAGGCACCGAGGAGACGAAGGAGCCCAAAGAAATATATTCCTAACACTCTCAGTATTTCAGAATTGTTCTGGCTTTGTGCTTGTTTTCGGGCCCTGGGATGAGCAGATCACAAAGCCTGGCTATCTGACGTTTGTTTAAAGTTTCCCCAAAATATAAACAGATTATGAAAGCAGAAAATAAATCCCTATGAGAGATCAACAAACTCAACAACTCTGGTTGATGCGTATATTTCACAGTGATGTAACACGGTACTGACACTCATCCCCGAATCTTACCATTTATTAATCTGCTGAGGATGGGGTCTCGACGTCATTGCGAAATCTTTTGAATAAATTAACATGTATGAATGACAGACAACTTTTTTCCATGCATCAGCAATGCTCAGGAAATTGGCTTCAGTGATGAAACGGAATGAAATACAGAAAATTGCAGCACAAAATCGGCATATACGTAATAACTCATTTAACACACCCTGTCTTGCATTATAAGACCTAAGAAGGGCCTTCTTGCATGCAGACTGAGAGAAACAGAGAGAAATACACTTTTCTTTAAAAAACGCCAGCACTGAAACAAGAAGTGAGATTATTGTGGTAACCATGTTGATGAATCGGTTATCTTTTGAAGCAGTGTATCCCGAAATAAAATGAGTAAATATTTTCAGTGAGACATGCATCCTTAAAGGATAGTGGTGTGGGAGGCAGCCTCCAGACATTGATAAGACAATGTGTTTTGAGGAATTGGTTTTGATAAAAAGATTAAAAAACTAAAGCAGCTCCGGTTAAATAATGGTGTTTTGGCTTTGATTACGACACACAATGTGATGTGTGAAAATGCTCCCAGAATGACCCTCTCACAATGTGAACCCTGGAATATGCCTGTTTCATCAGGGAAGAAAAACTCCACAGATGTGATAACCTGGTCATTCAGTACATTCAGGTTTTCAGCTGACTTAATTTTTTGCCACATAACTTTTACCAACTGAAGCAACCCCAGATCATAACACTGCATCAAGAGACTTATACAGCGGCCAGTATTCGTGATGGGTGCATCGCTTCATGTGCTTCCCTTCTTACCCTGATTTTATCCGATCGTTGTGGTGATTTTCTTGTGGCCACACAGATGTTTAGTCTTAATCCTGTGTGTATAAAATTCTCTTACTTTCAATATTAAACATAGCTATGTTTTTTTGCAGGTGTTTGTTTTTAAATCAAGCGAACACCAAGCATTTAAGTGATCTCCTTTATTATTTTTTTCCAACCACATTTCTTTCACAAATTTGATGGTTCAGCAACTATACATCCATGTTTTCATAATGTATGTTGAACCCAGTTCAAGTACATTCAAATCTCCTTAGTTGTTTTCTTTGTTTGATGCTGATCAACATAATTTTATTACATCTCAACATAAAGAATATCCTGTGTATATACACCACACAGCCAAAACTATACAGTAGTACATGCAAACACCTCAAGCCGACATGAGTTTTCTACTATGAAAACTATTGAAGCAAACAATTGATATTTTGCATTGCTGTGTGCTGCAGCCTTCACTTAATTTCACGTCATTATAACTACCTCGCACAACCTGTTCCGGTACGACGATGCCTCTGTGCACAAAGAGAAGCAGACACGGCTTGCCACGACTGGAGTGGAAGAACTCAAGTGTCATGCACATTGCCCTGACCTCAACCCCACCAATTACCTTTGGAACAGATCGGAAGGTGTACTTCATCCCAGACCTTCTCATGAGACATGAATGCCTGACCTCACTAATGCTCTTGTAGCTGAAAGACCACAAATCTCAGTGGAAAGCACAAAATAAAATCTATGGAAAGCCTTCATAGAAGATTGAAAGATATTATAACAGTAAAGAGAGACGTACATGTCAGGTGTACGGATTCACATGTAGTCCACACGCACTGTTTCTATAGAACAAGTTGTGACCACCAGGTAACTGTGTTTTCCTCTTAACGTTGGACATTTCTTTGAGGACAATTTTGCTCACAAATCTGCCACAATTTCCAGTCCTCTTTCAGTGGCACCCCTGATAAATAACTGATGTTAACTATGTAGTGAACTTGCATTGGCTAGAACCGGCATGCATTCATATATTTTATTTCATATTATTGAACTTCCTTGAAAGAAAGCATCGAGCTTTCTGCATCAAGCAGGAAAATTAAACACCTTCATTTTTGTCTCCCGAGCTAATTAGGCTTTTTTCCCCCGAATTAGAAGCAGTGGTGGCTTAAACGGTTAAGGCTGTGGGTCACTGACCGGATGGTTGGGGGTTCAAGCCCCAGCACCATCAAGTTGCCACTGTTGAGCCCTTGAGAACAGCCCTTAACCCTATCTGCTCCAGGGGGCGCTGTACTGTACATTCTGGCTGACCCTGTGCTTTGCAATTGGGAAATGCAAAAAAATATATATATATAAAATAAATATAAGTCATCAAATGATGCATTTTACAACTAAGTCTAGCTATGGTCTATCAAAAGGGCAAGAGAGAATGAAACTTATGACTGGTGTATGTACAAATTTAACTGAACTTAGTGAATAACTGTTAAATGTGAACTCGAATAAACTGCAGTTAATCTTTCCATGTTTTACTCTTTATTGGCATTCTCTTTAGAGAGAATAAAGGCTAAAGAGGCTAAAGAGTTCATGAGCTTTCATGTGATGTAATCACAGATGCCTCACTTCGTGTGTGACTAAATCAGGGAACTGAGACTCAACATTTCCATAATTTCCAAATGAAGAAAAAGAAGAAAAATTTTTTTTTAATTGAAACAAAACTGGTTACTTGATAAAGATAACCATCATCGTCTATGTCTTCGACAGAGAAGACATTTACTCAATTTGCAATAAAATGAAGTCCTTTAAAAAATGTTTTTTTTAACGTGTTCAGTCTGCATCTAATCGAAGCAAAATATAGTACAAATATTCAACATCAAACCAACAGCATCACAAAGGCAGACTTCTAACAAGAACAACACATTTCAATTACAAGTCTCACATGCAAAATATCCGTCGTCACTAATGCCGTATCTGCCATCTACATAATTCTAGTAACCGCATTACTGAAGTCATAACCAGTCTAAATACATGTTTGGGGAAAACAAAAAACAAAACAAAAAAAAAAACAGCATATCCATGTGTTGAGGGTTTAAACAGGAAACCGGTTCTTACAATAACCCCCTTATCAAAAGACAACTGTTTCCTATTCATCTGGTTCTTAAAACCATGTAAACAAGGCTCATCACGTCAATCCATTCTGTATAATATTTGGGCATCATGATTTCTGTACACAACAACAGTCCTACGTCCTGACACTGTAAATACTCATCCTTTCATATGTCAAAATCATAAATAATACAAGAAACCAAATTTTTTTCCCGTCCATGGATGAAAGAAAACCTCGGTCAGAAGACATCGCCAGGCAGCTATTTTGAGACCACTATGGAAGCGGATGAAACTGCACTAAAAAGGTGTGTAAACAAACCAGCTTGTCACCATGGAGAATGTGTTTTTTTTCCATACCTACTGCTCTCCCGCTGCTCTGCCAGCATCCCTTGGTATCATCGATGGAAAGGTAATCCGAAAAGGAAACCGGGAGGAGAGATAACGATCCTTGTTTTTCTGTAACGGGCAGACAGCTCAGCGTTTATGAGGCGTTATGGGCGAGCGGCGAGTTTTATTGGCACCGCCAGGCGACTCCGGTGCCAGCCTGCAGGGACTGGCACAGCTGATGCTCCCCTGTCACCAGCTGTACCACGCGGGTGGATAATAGGAGGGGCGCTTCTTTCACACAAGGAGATACCATCTGGGTGCCATAGCAGGGGAGAGAAGAAACCTACAGCATGCAGATTTATTTTTTATTTGTTTAAACTCGCCCTAGTGCGTCTTATCATAGAGGCTTATTATACTCTCTAAAGCATTAAATAATCTGATTTACGCCACAACAGTGGCTGATCCTCGAATCAGAAGGTGTGTTAATTTTCTATGACATCACGACTCTGCTGAAATTTATATTAATGTGCTCATTGTTATAGGTCATCGTTTCTATAGTAACGGCTCATTCACAGGGACCTGGACGGTGGACACGCCACATGATTTAAGACAAAGAAAGAAAGATTATCGTTGGACTGTGCTGTATAACCCAAGACAAAGGGGAAAAAAAGAAAGAAAAAATACAGACATCCCAAATAACAATGGCATGACTTTTTCAAAGCCAAATTATTTCATATTCAGTAGAAACAATTCTATCTATCTATATATATTAGGTTCTTTAAACGCATTTCTGTCTTACAACTGGTTTATCACTACATAGTTCAAACTGATGTCGCTTCATGAACCAACCTGAATATACGAGCTGGAATTTCAAGTTGACAGGGGGCCTTTTTTTTGTTGTGAATCATGAACAATAACTCTGCTTCATGTCAAGATACATCACCCGAGGCATTCTGGATTATTTTCCTATAACAGCATGCTCGGTCATTAATTACTACTTACAAATGAGAGTGAAAGGCCCAATCATTCAGACACTCTCTCGCTGCAAAACACGCAGTCCATGGGGTGGAGTCAGACCTGTTCTAGCTCCTCCAAACCTGGGCAGGTTCTCGCCAAAAAAATGTAAGCCATGATTCAAGGTGTGTTTCGGGCTGCAGCGGTGTGTTGTTTCATGTTAGGAGGGTGATCTTTAACAATTCGATTGAAATGCTCACACCTACACAGCCGTGTCGTCCTCGCCAAAAATAAATCGACAGCTTGCATAAACGTCTGAATCAGCAGGATGACCACATCAACCAAAGCCATTTTTCATAGTAAAGCACTGTTACAGAAAACAGGAAAAGAGAAGTGAAATTCCAACACACATGATAAAGAAAAAAGGAGAAAAAAAAAAAACTCAGCACCAAGCGTTCATTAATAAAACATGGATGCTTGGATTTTACAAGAATTATATCATTTTGAGAAATCAATAAAGCAGGTTTGCGGCAGGTGATGTTATTTATACGGCATTATAAAAGCGCTCCGCTCTGAGAGCCGCATTTGCAAAATGAAAATAACTCAAATTCACTCCAGACAGATCCTTAACCCTGATAGATTATAACGTAGATTATATTATAGCAATGCACTGAGATCTGATAACGCACCAGATTACTAGTGATTTCCGAAGGCAAGGACACACAGAAGGAAGCGATTCTTCCGTCTGCTTTTGCGTTTAGCGCACTTAGCACAAGCGTGACCCCGAAACACCGCCTACCACTGCGGCCTGGTGCTGAATGGAAGCTGGGGGAGGCGTTTTGGAAATAAGGGAGCACAGTAAGGAAATAACCAGAATTCAAATATGACACAAAGACACCTTTAAAGGTTTAAAAGCTATGTTGAGATTTCTTTTAAAGGTCAAGAACTCTTTAAATTAGGACCTGAGCATGACGTTTGTGGCACAGGTAGAGCTTCATTAGTCAATTTACTGTATGTGCAGGGAATAAACCTCATAGGGCCATGCTGGTAAAAAACGAATAAAGAAAAAAAAAAACCTATCCGTTTATAGTTATACTTAAGTGACATTTAATGTGAAATGTATTTAAAACAAGTTGGATCTAGTTATCACTTACATTACAACAGCACTAAACAAATGAACATCAGACTTTATGTTAATAAGAGCATCATACAAAACAAACAAATCAATCTTCATCATACCAAAAAGTATATGTTTTCTTTTCGTTACTCATGTGAATCATCTATATTTTAATAAAAGATTAGAAATCCTTAATTTTTACTAAAATAAAGGATATTACTGCTGTAATTGTTGCTATATATGCAACACTCCCTTGAATACTGTAGGTTATGTGCTATGAGTAAATTCTAGTCTAAACATTTTATAAACAATTTAGGATCACATTCAACATCTTATTTATTATATGCTACATGAAGCATAAACTAAATCCATAAACATCAGTCCTTTTTAGATAAAAAGTGACCTGTATTTTCTATTAACTGGACGTTTGTGTTACGTGACCAGATCCTTTAATATCCAACATTAAATGCTGAGAAATTAATAACCGTGAAGAAGAAAAGAAATTAAGCAATTACAGTAATAACCTTCATCAGCATTTTACATGTAAGGAACTGACACTCATACTAAGGAAACTAAACTGTGTTATTTATGTAAAACTAAAAGTTACCATACTGTAATGATTTATAACTGGAGCTGCCGTTATATTGCCTTCTATGGGATCTCGCTATTCCTAAGGATCTTTTTCTTTTCACCTGAAAATGCTTGCACAGGTGGCGTTTGTGTAGTAGGGTTGCCGATTTCACAAATTTTTCTTAAACCATAGTTAAACATATTAAGAATTAATAATAATCAATAATAACCAAGTGCATTTTCCTTCAGGTAAGGTTTAATTTAAACAGTTCTAGTGTCACAATCTAGTTTCTCGTACACTGATTTATTTGCGGCGGCCTGCGACAGTATCAACACTGTCTTACATGTTTTTTTTTCAATTATTTAAAATCTTTTTTAGTTGCACACAGAGCATTGATCACAACCGCACAAACCTGTCTGAGAATAGCGCCGCCACTCTTTGCTCATTCATTGATTGTGCAAATGAAGCGCTCGTAAAACGTTCATGAAGATACGAGAGGAAATGTATTAGAACAACAGAGATCAGGTCTTCATGAAAATACATTTACATTTAGGCATCAAGAGCGACTGAGAAAAGACTTCCGTCATGGGATCGATTCTTACACTGGGTTACTAGGGAGTCCTGGATGTACTGCACTAAGTAAAGAGGTGAACACAGGGGTCAAATGCATCTCAAAGATTAACGCCGTTTTCTCATTAGGACCGAAGTTCGTTCCAGAGAACGCTTGACCCCAAAGTCTGGTTTATTTTGATCAGTGAAAACACAAACGTTCTGCGCTTGTGAACCATAACCAAGTCTGCTTGGTCTTGAAAACGATATGATGTGTTCGGTCACGGATCGATCACATATGGAAGCCAATCCTACCTGAAAACAGACACGGTTTCTCCCAAAACAGCTGTGGCCAAAACATGCTTTTTAACTTCTTTCTTTGTTTGATTTACAAACTACACAAGCGATGTCTTTGAAACAGCCTGTAGATTTGCTTTAAATAGGATTATCACAATATTTTATCCTTCCTCCTGTGGAAATGACGTATAAAATCTGAACACAAGTGGTCACAGGAGATGTGTGTGTGTGTAATAATGTGTGAACGGCCATGTGTCTGGGCTGTCCACCTGTGATCTGATCACTCGATAAGAATGTTAACACCAGGTATGGACAGGGTCGTATGACCACAGGAGACATTCGGGCTCATAGAAAATACAACTTGCTAGAAAGTCGCTCCTCCTGTGAGCATTTTATTGCTGTCCTTTATGTTTATTGCTGGGAGACTTGTCCAACAATACATCACTGTCATCTCCCACACAACAGTCACAATGATGCACCTGTACAACTCAAAATTACCCAGAATTTATTCCCATTCCAACAGGGCTTAAGTGACTCTTCAAAAAAATATTTTCTTTCAAATAATCAGCTTTAAATGAAGACTTTTAAACCATAATCAAATGTCACGATAAACTATGTGTGTGTGTGAGTGAAAGAGAGCCATAATAAATAGAAAAAAGTCTCTGCCTTCCTCTCAGTTCAGTCTCTGTATCTCTTCTGCCTTTCCACCTCTTTCACTTTGTCTGTCTGTCTGTCTCCCTCTCTAGCTTGACCTCCCTCGTTGTCTGTCTCATTCTCTTGCTAGTGATCTGTTTCAGTGTCTCTCGCTCATCTCATCTCACTCACTGTATGTCTGTCTCTCTGCTTCTCTTCCATTTCCATTTCTTTCTGTCCTTTTTCCTCTCAACCTTACTCTCTCTTGCTGGTTTTGTCCCATCTCCCCCAAAGTCTCACTATCAGGTTCTTTCAGGTTTTCTCCAGTCTCCATTTAGTCTGCATGTCTCTCTCTTTCTTCCCCAGTCTCCCTCTCTGTCTCTCTCTCTCTTCCCCAGTCTCTCTCTCTGTCTGTCTCTTCCTCTTCCCCAGACTACCTCCCTGTCTGTCTCTCTGTCTTCCACAGTCTCCCCTTTCATCTTCTGCAGTCTCCCTCTTTCTCTGTCTCTCTCTCTCTTCCCAAATCTCTCCATATCTGTGTAGTTTACTCATCTCCCTCTCTGTGTCTCTTCCCCAGTCTCCCTCTGTCCATCTCTTCCTGTTCACCAGTCTCCCCTTTTCTGTCTTCTGCAGTGTCACTCTTTCTGTCTCTTTATTTTCCTCACTCTTCCTCCTCCCTAATTATCTCTTTCTTCCCCAGTCTCCCCCAGTCTCTCTGTTCCACAGTCTCCCTCTCATCCCCAGTCTCTCTCTCTCTCTGTCTCCCTCTCATCCCCAGTCTCTCTCTCTCACTCTCTGTCTCACTCTCATCCCCAGTCTCTCTCTCTCACTCTCTGTCTCACTCTCATCCCCAGTCTCTCGCTCTCTCTGTCTCACTCTCATCCCCAGTCTCTCTCTCTCTCTCTCACTCTCTGTCTCACTCTAATCCCCAGTCTCTCACTCTCTCTGTCTCACTCTCATCCCCAGTCTCTCTCTCTGTCTCACTCTCTTCCCCAGTCTCTCTCCCTCTCCAGGTCATGACCTGCACTTACTGTGTTATGATTCGGTTCGTTGGCTGATGTCCAAACGTCTCCCTATTGGTCAGTGAGCACGCGAGTCAGGGCGGAGGACAAGCTGTTTCGTGTCGGATGTAGTGCACTTAGTGAGGAAGCGGTGAGCCGTTTGGGATTCGACCGATGACTTGCACATAGCTTCAGATTTACTGGGTTTGAGCATCACTACAGCAGTCTCTCACTCTCTCTCTCATGCACAAACAGCTTAGCGAATAAACAAACAGGAAAGCACTGACTCAGTACTGCAGCTCAGACTAGGGCCCTTACTGAGACTGGAAGGACAGATACATACAGTATATGAGATTCCCCATTTCTGGCATTTAAACCAAGTAGACATTTAGGAGAAGAGCTCACAGCTAGTCAATGTTCAGAGACAAGCCAGTCACATCTCCAGTCTAATAAAGCCACACAGTTATCAGCCGGTTTTCCTTTAAATGTCTGACCTGAGGCTAAAGACAGCTCGCCTATTAAATGTTCCCTGTATAATACCCGTTCCCTCTGCGCACAAGATGCTAGGCTAGCGTTAGCGTTAGCACTTCTAGCACGGGAGCTAGCTGAACATTCAACAACAATAACAACACCAGCATCGGTTAATAACACACACACACACACACCGAGTTGAAGGAATTTTCAACATACACACACACATTCACTCTCACACACACTGCTCGAGGGGTGAAAGCTAGCTGGTTAGCATGGAGCTCAGCGTTAACGTTTCAGTCAGAGCAGGACCAACTTACCGCAAACGCCGAGAAGCTGAACTCGGAGCAAAACCGGGCGTTTAACCGACACGACCTCCGCTCAGAGTATTAATGACAACCGCGTTTCCCGTCTGCCATCCATATCTGACGCATAACGAGCACGGCGCTTGGTGTACTGCCTACTGTTTTGGAGTGAAATCAGCTAGTGGCCATATTTAATCCTCGCCATCCCAACAACACAAGCTCCTAGTCTCATCCCAGCTCCACTTCTCCCTGTCAGTGCCGAACGCGTCCACACACTGCCGCCCGTCTACCGCCCAAAAGCACGGGCAACACCGACATCTGCTGGACAAACTGTGCAATTCCACCTGCATTCGTTTTAATCTACGTAGGCCAAACTACGGAACATTATACAGTACTATACTACTACTACTACTACTACTACTGTTTGAATTAAATCTTATTAAGGCGACACTTGCTGGTCAAACTATGGAATTGCACCTGCTTTTACTTTAAACTACAGTAGTGTACGTTAAGGCTACGTGGAGAAAATCAGCGACACCTGCTGGTTAAACTCTGAAATAGATAGACGAGATTTCGAATGTACAGTTAAAAAAAAAAAAAAAAGAACGACAGTATACAGTACTGTTTTTATTTTGTTTGTTTATTTTAAAACAAATAAACGAACGTATGTTAAAGCACTTAATTGCTATAAAAAAAAAAGACAAATAACTTTTTAAAATGCCAAACTTTGATTATGGGCTATCAATCACTGACCGTCCACCACTGCTTTATCCTGTACACACGCCATGCACACAGAGGCAGGAATCGAACCTGGCCAGGAATTGAACCCGGACCCTGGAGGTGCAAGGCAACAGTGCTACCACTAAGCCACCATGCACCCCAGCATATGATTTAATTTAATCTAAATTAGTGTACAGTAAAAAAAATAAAAATAAAACTGACAGTATACTGTATTTTTTTAACTGAATCATTCACTGCAAAAAAAATATAAAAAAAAAACTCACAAAAATGCATTGTAAAGATAATACATTTTTTCCCTGAGATTTGGGGGGGAAACAACAAACTTGATTGATTATGGGCTTTCACTCACTCGTCGTCTACACCGCTTTATCCTGTATACAGGGTCATGAGGGCCTGGAGCCTATCCCTATCCATCATAGGACACACACACTCAAATGCTCATTCACTTACATGCTCAGACGCTTAAAAGGTTTTAGACTACCCTAATGGTTCTTAGGAACGTTTACTCCTGCACCATAGAAAGCATTCTGACGGGAACCTGGTTTGGGAACAGCACCATGCAGGACACACAAGTTCTACAAAGGATGGTGCGATCAGCTGAGCGCACCATCAGCACCAAGCTCCCTGACCTGCACTCGATCTACAGTTAGCGGTGCTCAACCAAGGCCAGGAAGGTAGTAAAGGATCTCAATCACCCCAACAATGGACCGTTCTCTCTGTTGCGGACAAGAAAGCCATTCCCCTTCCATTCCCTGAAGGCCAACACAGAGAGACTGAGGGGAAGCTTCTTCTCACAGGCGATACGGTCTCTTAATCAGAATTCCACATAGGACTCAAATGATTGGACTTGCTATGTTTCCTTCACATGTATGCACACCACAATACCAACCACGGTGCACTTTTGCACATGACACATGTTGCACATTTCTGGTTCTATTTACACATAAATGAGAATAACTATGCACTTTAAAACATAGACAATACCACTGCTGCAGTCACAGACACATTATCCCATTTCACACTCCATGGTCACCCATTGCACATTGTATATAATTTATACACTTTAGACTTTTACATTTACATTTATATATATAACTCTTTATTTATACTATATTATATTGTAACTGTACATTGCAAACTTGTAGATGTTATATTTCATGTTCTTTCCTTCTTATTCGAGCTCATCTTTCCTTTTTAGGTCACAAACATTCATGTAAGCATTTCACTGCATATCATACTGTGTATGGTTATGTATGTGACTATATATATATATATATATATATATATATATATATATATATATATATATATATATATAAAGAAACACAATACTACACATTGCTGCCATTTCAATTTAGGTTTTTAAAAAAAGGGTATAGATAACTATTGTGTGTATGTACACATGGACATGAAGTGTGTGTACATTTTTTGGGTCTCTCCATGTGTGCATGTCTGTGTGTATATGTGTGTGAAATGCCATCACTATTAAAAGATGAAATCAATCACAAGTCACAGTTTAAAGTACTGAAGTACTTACTATTATTATTATTAACTTGCCCCCAATGTGTGTTTGTCCTCTCGCAAGGTTCCAAAAAATCCTAAACCAAGTAAAGTAAAGTGCTTTCAATGTGGTGTGGGCTTTTATGGCTCATGAAGACCATGGTATATGGTATTGACCACATAATGCAAAAGATTCTAGGGAAGAAAAAAAAACTTCACATCAACAAAGAAATACATCATAAAATGTTATGCATGAATTTTTCCACATTTTCCCACTCATTACAACTGAGGTAAATTTTGACTTACTTGAACTGGACTGGAGTTTAAATTTTTTTTTTAAAGAATTTAACTTTTAGCTTTAAAGATCATATATTAGTACATTATTATTATTATTATTATTATTAATAATTATTATTATTACCATTATTACATAGTTTGTATTTTGGATTTGGTCTTAAAATACACTAGTAGTCAAAAGTTTGTACACATCTTTTAATTCCATGATCTTTCCTGATTTTTATTTCTTTCTTCAATGTAAAACAATGATGAAAGCATCCAAAATATACAATAATCCTCAAAAACTCCTTTGAAGAGTTGATATTGAGATGTGTCTGCTACTTATGCTCTATAAAGTCTTCATAATGGCTCTAATCTGAGGTGCTGTTTGTTAATTTGTGATTTCTAAATGGACTTCTCCTCTGCAGCAGATGTAAGTTTTGATCTTGACTTCCTGGGAAGGTCTTCATGAGAGACAGTTTCATCATGGTGCTTGCTGGGGTTTGCAGATGCACTTGATAATACTGAACCATTCCAGAACAGCTGACCTTCGTGTCTTAGAATACTACTGACGGTTGTTGTTATTACATAATTCCATGTGTGTTATTTAATAGATTTGAACGTAAAATAGTTCTAGAATGTAGAAAATAAAAAAAATGTAAAAAACACTGACTTAAAAGGTGTGTCCACACTTTTGACTGGTACTGTATGATATAGATGTGATATCATAAAAAGCAAAACAAGTGGAAGCATTGGACTCTAAACAAACAACTGCAAAAGCACAACCCAACCATGAGAAAAAAAAAAAAGAAAAAAAAAAAATTAAGATGGTCTTATAAATTTTTGGTATTCCTCCTTGATACAACGGAACACTATATGATAAAAGTGTCTGCCTGGTGCCATGAGATCTGTAACCACCTCCGTGTGGTTCATTTTGGCCAGGAGGTACAGGGTGGAGGGGACAGAGAGTGAAGTGAGGAGTTCACACAATCGCGCTGACGACTCCACCGGAACGATGATGTCATTATTGCCATGGACTAATCCTACTGGAGGAACTCTGTAAAAACACCACAACACACAGAGCCTGATTAGAGTGATGAACAACATTTCTATTATGTTGAAATTAAGCAGAATGTGTTATGTGTTTTATACAGTGTTTGGTTGCCTGATCAATAAGAAATCCATTCTTTTTACTGAAGATAAATTCAGATTCCTTGAAGCTGAGGAAAAACATGACGATCTGTGTTGTGCAGTGAAATACAGATCGCATTTTTCGCATTGAAACCCTATGTACCACCTGATACCGATATACAGCTTATAGTTTTTTTTACTACAACTACTAACTTTATTATTTTTAGCCATTAAAAATTTTAAGCATTTAAACTGTTTCACACAAGATCACATACATCATTAGTATAATCAAGTACAAATAATAAATATAACTAAATCAATCCTAAGTCATTTCCACATGTTTGGGCTATTAAAGGAGTTCCTGAGAGGCCAATGTTTCAGACATGAACCTGTTTCAGACAGTCCGATCATGGCTCCGGTGTCCTGAGAAAACTTTCTACCTTGATGATATCCAAGCACTAGTGAAACGCATTGCATTAGTGTACCAGGAGATTATATTGAGAAATAGAGTGATTTTTTTTCTCTCATCATTGCGTTCTGTTACTCTGGACAATAAAAAGTCCTGGTTTGACTTGAACACCCCTCATGGACTTGTAAAGTCTACACACTGTTTAAGCTGCAGTTGTTTTGTGATTTAAAAGATAACATCAAGATAAATCTTTAATACTGCATAGCAAAGTTCAAGTGAAAAAAACAAAAATAAATTTTAATTGAACTTGTTTGTTCTATACCTTTTTAACTGGTGCTCCTTAAGCTTCCTCAGTCGAGCTGTAGGTGAATAGAACTCAAAGTTCTCTACGCCATCCATGGCTTTGTGCATAGCAGAGATGTATTCAACAGCTCGCATTTTCTCATGTTCATAATGGTCCATTATATCGTACACGCCACTCAAACCTGCGCAACAACGAGTGTGAACGAATGGAGTGCATTGGTGAGGTGAAGTGCACAGCATGAACTGTGCACCGTATTGTGACCAAAAGCTGAATTGTTTCCATAGAACAGTCATTTACTAAATTACAGGTCGTAAGCAAAGAGCTGTAAATTGATCAAATGTTTACCTATGATGCCTTTAATCGAGTTTATCACCTCTCTCTGTTTGAATTGCTCGATGAACAGAGACTCGCCACCTTCCAGTAGAAAGAGTGTGGTCAGTACACACAGATGAGCTCCTGCTGAGTGGCCTATTAACACTATGTTATCCTACAGAACATAACAGAATTGAACACAATTAGAACGATAGTTGCAAAGAATGAAATAGAGATCAATTGAGACTTCATTTGTTAAATTGCATTATTTTTATTCCTGTTTGACCCTGTAATTAATGTTATTGTTATCTCTAATCCTCTAATAAGGATGTTGATATTTTCTCCCCACAAACAATTCATGTTCTGTTCAAAGACATTTAAATAATATACTCAACTGTAAGTGGTAAAAATCCACAGTGTACACACCAATTATGAAATGTAATTTTATCAACTTCTTGACATCATTCTTTAGTACAGTCAAAACTATATCCATTATAATAGCGATTAGATATATTGTAATATATATTGTATTGTGTTCCAGATAGAGATGAAGCAACCTTCAGTTAAATTAATCTTAAATCTTGAACTAAATGCTGAACAAAATTAAAGGCAGTTTGCTGCCATGGTTTGGGTCCAGTTGTCCCCTTTTCCCATGATGACATACTGTATGTACAAAAAAAAAAAAAATTTGTCCCATACTAATGGAAGTGATCTGTTCTAGGATGATCCTTCCTGTATCCATAGGTTACAAATGTTTACTGAACAAATAAGGGGATGTAAATAACATAAATAGTTTTCAAAGTCTCCAAATCCGAAACTCCTATAGTATATTTGTCTTCCAACATCATCAAAATCCTAATCTTACTCAAGAACGTGGTCTAGTACCGTTTCAAAGACTAATAAATGGATAAAACATGGTATTTGGTGCTAAATGGTGTCTCATCTACAGTAGGTGTAAATCTTTCAATGATCTTAATTGTGATTCAGTTAAATGACAATTAAGATCATATAAAATATAAAATCATATATAAAATCACCTATCCAAAACAGCTGAAGTTATGAACTTGATTTTTTTGGGGAAGGAAGATTCCACGTTACATGAACTTGGTACATATATTTTCTGTATTATATGTATACATGATGATAGATGGTTGATTGGGTGACAGATATATATAAATATGTTTTATGTATAACATAAAAAAATATTGTGTTTTGGTCGCCAATCTTTGTCAGGTCAGACTTATTAAAAAGTTTATGTTGTTCTTTTTCTATATACGTATCCAGATTCCTATGCGTCTACATACTTCAAGCATGCACTACTTACTTTGTCAAGCTGAAAAGAATGTCCATTCTCTCTCACCCACATTAGACTGTCACTTATGTCCTGAACCATATTTAAAACTTTCCCCTAAAAGGTAACACATTTGGTTAAAAATATATCAGTGTGAAGTGCATGTGCTAGATTAATCATGAGCCAAACAGTAGTAAGGTATGCACCTTTTAAGTTCATTAAAATAGCACAAACAAAGCATACCTTTGGATATGTGGAATAATCGGGGCAAATCACCGAAGCATTAAGCTCTTTAGCTATTTGCAGAGCAAGCAGACAGTACATAGATCTCTCTCCTGAGCCCCAGGCTCCTCCATAGACAAACACTACTACTGGGGCGAGCTCTGTGTCTGACTGGTGCAACCTTGGGGAGTGATACAAGTCTAATTTGTTGCCTCTGTGACCAAAGGGGATGCCCTGTAAACATAGGAAAGTTACACAGAGTCTGCCCTGTTCTACTCAATCAGATTCAATAATATCTTAACCAAAAGGTGACTTACTTTCACACACTGTGCACTATTGTTTTTCTTGTACCATAGTGTCCACTGGAAATACAGCTTGCTGTACTGTAGATACTTCATCATTTCCAGCAAAGCCCTTGTCAAACGGTATATACGCCTATGCAAAATATTGAGATTTATACAAACTTCTATCACATATCAAAAACCAACATCATAAAATGAGCTTCATGAGGAATTTTCTTCATAGAAAACATACCTGGGGTTGAGAGCCTCTATATACTTTTTGTACCCAGGCTTATCAGGCCATCCATAAAACCACTGGGCAGCAAGCGAGATGCTATAGGGAATAGCTACAAATATCGCAGCGACTGCAACAGGAAGTCTCATATAGTACCTGAAAACAAATAAAATGCCTGTAATTTAGTTTACTGACATATATTTACAGTCATAAAACTGACTGTAGTAACAAAAAATCTCAATTTATAAACACCAAACTGCTTTTGCATTCATAAATCTGATTTGATTAAGAACACAGCTTAATCAATTTATTATTTATAATAGCAATTCTGACACTGGTGGCACCAGGTATTTCAGGTGACAGTCTAATAAGTCTGTAGTAATCATAAATTCATGTGTATTTGTAAGGTGGACTTTACACATTATTCATTCATCTTCTATACTGCTTATCCTGCGTACTTAGGGCACGAAGCGGGGTACACCCTGGACACGGGGCCAAGCCATCACAGGGCACACAAACGTTCCCTATGGGCCATTTGGGAATGCCAAATATGCATGTCTTTGGATGGTGGGAGGAAACCGGAGTACCAGGAGGAAACCCACCAAGCAAGACCCGATGTGAGAATCGAAGCCTCGACTCTGGCGGTGTGATGCCACAGTGCAAACCACTAAGCCACCTATACATTATCAAAAACTATTTTTAAAAATCCATTACAAATGTACTGTTATTTAAAGATTAACATGTAATCTTTGATAAGACAAAGTCTTGTGTGAAAAAGGTGAGACATGACACGACACGGCGCGACATGAGGAAGGTTGTTGAGTCTGTATGAAATTACTCACATTGACAACCCATGACTGTGAAACATGATTGTGTGTGCTTTTTTTTTATGAAATTAAAGCGAAAGAAAAAGAGAAGCTGGAAATGGCATGACTGTGTGCAAATGTTACACCATAAGTCATAACAGGAACTAACTTGTTTTGCAAATATTCCACGATAACTGCAAACTCCACAAATATGTTGTTGCTAGTCTTTTATCTGCTCCCATTGAGGGGGTCGCCAAAGCGGACCATCTGATCCGCACAACAACATGGCACAGGTTTTACACCGGATGCCCTTCCACACGCAACACTCCCATTATATCCGAGCTTGGGACCGGCACTGTGTCCAGTGGCTGGGGTTCAGGCATTGGATGGGAATATAACTAAAATAATTAATTGTTTAAACAAAATATGTAATTATAAAGTGTTGCAAGAATTGGCAAACTGGTGCGGTATAAGAAGATTAAAACACTTTAATTTGTCCGATGATGAGAATGGTAATGCCATCCTGCAACATCTTGTCACTGATTATTTTCCTATTACAGCATGCCCTGGTGTGTTTTACAGTACATCATTGCAGTGTAATAAATTATACATCATTATAATAGTAAGTAGTGATGTGAGTTTTATTTAAACTATTATACAGAAAACCTTGTTGAGTCACTTACATGATTAGGTGCAAAATGGTGGAAAGATTCCCTATATTTAAAAAAGAAGAAGAAGAAGAAGAAGAAGAAGTAGAATAATACACAATAAACAATATAAACATGTAAAAGAATTAAAGGTACATAAAACTCACCACAAAACATTAAAGTCGATTCAGTGAAAAGAAAAAGACATTTAAACAGACTGTCACAACTTGACTGAACACAACTAAAAGGAAACAGTACAGTATTCCCTCTAATTTGAAAATGTTTTGACAAAGCTAGGATTAAAAACAAACAGCGGAAAAGCCTGACACTCTGCTGAGTTGCACTCCACTTCCGCTTAGTGACGTAGCGCTGTCCCTCCATCCTATTGGCTTCTTTGGTCAAAGGCGGGTCAGAAAGCTTTAGGACACGGCCCAAACCAGCATACCCTTCAAATCTGCATGCCAACCAGTAGGGGGTAGTATTTCTGCAGTGTTGCACTCCAAAGTACAGAAGTCTCAAAATGTTAGTGACTTTTCTGTCAAAAAGGGGCTTTTATCTTCAATGTCTTTGTATTGCTTTCATTTAAAATGATTTTCAGCTCTTAACTTTGTAAAGGCATATTGGTCATATAAAGAATTATATAGTCACCTCATTAGTGTGAACTTTCCTCATGTACAGTATACTGTATATTGGCTATAAAACATCACACTGGCTATAAGAATTACTAGAAATGCCTATGTCTCAGTACATTTGTCTTTATTTGATCAATTGAGTCACTGGATATTATTTATCATAATGTAAACATCACTGGTATTGTGAAATGGTGTGTGGAAGTGTGTAGAAGCTGTGATATATTGCCAGCTACAATAGAATGCATAAAATTGCTGATAGCATAGTGTACAAAAAATGTTAATAATATGCTAAATATAAATCAGTAAAAAGATGTAAAATATTTGAAGTTCCCATTACACATTGAGCATAGAAACAATCATATTCAAATAATAAGAATAATAAATGACAAATTTATCACTTTTCTCAGTATTTCTCACATTTTTTGTGCAATATTTTTGGGCTTGTAATGGTATTCCAAGTTTAAACTTAATCCCTTAGGCTTTACTCCTTAAGACAAACAGAAGTGGCCTATGCAGTGCGCTTTTTGGTAAGTGAACAATTATGTACTGAATTGGCATATAACTGTGCACTTTTTTTTGGAAAGTGATTTATAATAAATCATTTGGAATGCAGCCTTGTAGTTCACTTTTTTCGTGGGATCAAAATTACTGATTTGGGATGAAGCCCTGTAGTGCTCTTCTTTTTGGGTGTGAGGTATTGATTTGGGATGCAGCCCTGCAGTGCACTTCTTTTGAGGATGTGAGGTAGTGATTTGGGATGAAGCCCTGTAGTACATTTTATTTGGGATGTGAGGTAGTAATTTGGGATGAAACCCTCAAGTGCACTTCTCTAGGATGTGAGGTAGTGATTTGAGATGGAACCTTGTAGTACACTTTATTTTGGGATGTGAAGTAGTGATTTGAGATGGAGCCCTGTAGTGCACTTTATTTTGGGACGTGAGATAGTGATTTGAGATGGAGCCCTGTAGTGCACTTTATTTTGGGATGTGAGATAGTGATTTGAGATGGAGCCCTGAAGTGCACTTTATTTGGGACGTGAGGTAGTGATTTGAGATGGAGCCCTGTAGTGCACTTTATTTTCGGATGTGAGATAGTGATTTGAGATGGAGCCCTGTAGTGCACTTTATTTGGGATGTGAGGCAGTGATTTGAGATGGAACCCTGTAGTGCACTTTATTTGGGACGTGAGATAGTGATTTGGGATGGAGCCCTGTAGTGCACTTTATTTGGGATGTGAGGTAGTGATTTGAGATGGAACCTTGTAGTACACTTTATTTTGGGATGTGAGATAGTGATCTGAGATGGAGCCCTGAAGTGCACTTTATTTTGGGATGTGAGATAGTGATTTGAGATGGAGCCCTGAAGTTCACTTTATTTGGGACGTGAGGTAGTGATTTGAGATGGAGCACTGTAGTGCACTTTATTTTGGGATGTGAGATAGTGATTTGGGATGGAGCCCTGTAGTGCACTTTATTTGGGATGTGAGATAGTGATTTGGGATGAAGCCCTGTAGTGCACTTTATTTGGGATGTGAGGTAGTGTTTTGGGATGAAGCCCTGTAGTGCACTTTATTTGGGATGTGAGGCAGTGATTTGGGATGAAGCCCTGTAGTGCACTTTATTTGGGACGTGAGGTAGTGATTTGGGATGAAGCCCTGTAGTGCACTTTATTTGGGATGTGAAATAGTGATTTGGGATGAAGCCCTGTAGTGCACTTTATTTGGGATGTGAGGCAGTGATTTGGGATGAAGCCCTGTAGTGCACTTTATTTGGGACGTGAGGTAGTGATTTGAGATGGAGCCCTGTAGTGCACTTTATTTTGGGATGTGAGGCAGTGATTTGGGATGGAGCCCTGTAGTGCACTTTATTTTGGGATGTGAGGCAGTGATTTGGAATGGAGCCCTGTAGTGCACTTTATTTGGGATGTGAGATAGTGATTTGAGATGGAGCCCTGTAGTGCACTTTATTTGGGATGTGAGGCAGTGATTTGGGATGAAGCCCTGTAGTGCACTTTATTTGGGATGTGAAATAGTGATTTGGGATGAAGCCCTGTAGTGCACTTTATTTGGGATGTGAGGCAGTGATTTGGGATGAAGCCCTGTAGTGCACTTTATTTGGGATGTGAGGCAGTGATTTGGGATGAAGCCCTGTAGCGCAAGGGGAGCTGGAGTGGGCGGAGCCATGTGGCTAATGTAAAGAGGAGTTGAGTTGGTTAGAGGGGTTTTAGTTTAGTTTAAAGAGTTTGAGTTTGTGTTTTAATTTTTGTAAACCTGTCTAAGTAAAATGGCCAGCAGTCTTGCGGGATTATATGTTGATCCGGAGTAAAAGAAGGCGGGTAAAATGAAGAGTTTACTTTTGTTCGGGTTGCTGGAGCTGTTTGTCGGAGTCGCCCGAGGAGGTGAGAGAGTCACTGAACCTCTAAGCGTTTCTACAGTAATAACAAGCGTATAACAGACGACTTAGTTTAACGTAGTTTATACCAACTGTATATTCACTTTAAACTTGATTTCTGTTTCTATTACTCATGTTACCATGTACAGTACAGTAGTCAGTCAGATATGTGAGATTAAACTCATCTAGACTTCAGAGTTGTGCTGTTTAGGGAGACTGATCCTTACTGCAGAGAGAAAGAGAGAGAGAGAGATGATAATGGGTACATCACGATATAATATGACGGTTCGATATGTTTCCATGTGTGAGATAATGATATTAAGTGCCATGTAATAGAAACAGTGCAGGAGATCCAGAATCTGGTCCAAGAAGGTGAAAAACTAAAAGCGAAAAGTGACTGTTAGATGTATTCAGCTTATTTTACCAGCTAGATTGTTGAACCCTCAATCATTTTCATAAATACGTGAAATAACGACAGATAAAATGCATTTTATCACGAAAAGGCACAAATTAATACAACGATTGAATAATAATTTATACAATTTTACGCAAAGTCAAAGAAAAAGCAAGTGATCGTCAAGCCACCTTCTTCAGCGTCATTTCAACCATATATACCGTTCATTACACAATGAAACGTAACAACAGACCTCCACGACCAGGGTGCTACATACAACATAAATACAACATGCAAAGACAACAAATTAACACCATGAATTAACAAAACTAGCTATACAAAAAGACAAAATCCTTAATTAAGAAGTATATATATATAAAAAAAAAAAAGGACAAAAAGTTAGCTAAGAAGTATATGGACCCTGCCTCATGCCTGTATCAGGATAACTGGTATAGAAGATGAATGAATAGATTGTTTAAACAATGATCTATTACAATGATTACATATTTATAATTACATTATGACTGTGTACAGTTATATTTCTTGTGACTCTTTGAAGTTAGCAAGTTCAATAAGACAACCTGCATATCTCAAGAATCAGAATACAGAAACCGAATAAAAATGACTGCTAGTGTTTGGTCATTTATTGAAATGTTGAAAAGTCATGTTGAAAACATAAACATGTCATTTTTACCCACTGATATATCTGTAAAAAAAAAAAAATAAACGTTTATGCCTAAGGATAAAACATGATGATTCATCCTATTTAAGGAGAAAAATAGACAACTACAGTAGATGATGTGATGAGGCAAGACATAAAGCTGATCTTTCTCTTTTTTAAATAACAGTACATCCGGAATTCTATTCTTCCTAAATTATATCAGTTTTCCAGCTGCTACATTGCTAGAAAGTTGTCAGAAAACCTAGTTATTCTTTTACCTCTGCCTTACAAAAGTGCTGACACTGGAGATTCCTTTCGTACATGCTCGTATTCCTGTCACTTCACAGAAAGCTTCAATATGTCAAAAATGACATACTGTATGTTTTTAATCTGTTTACATAAAGTGTCTGGTATACACGTTTCTGTGTGCGTCTTTACTATAGAAACTCTACTATATAAGAGTGACCACATCTTATAATATAAATCATAAGAGTTGATCAACAGCTTCTGGCCAATCAGAGTCAAGTGTTCAACCGTGTATGTATTCTTTAATTACATGTCTGCAACTTGATAACTGTATATTTGTTATACATAGCAAAAGGAAAAGTAATCCTTAAATGATCTGTTCTTTAAATGCCACATGAATCTAATGAATGCTGTCAGTAATGTGCTGTACAAAGTCCCCGTGATCATCTTTTTCTGTCTTAACTTTCTAAAAAAAGAAAAATCCAGGGTTTTTAAAGGTTTCTTCATAATGACATGCCTTGTTTTAGCCAATAATGTTAGATTGGGTTAAGTGTGGATTTAATTCGCATATTTCACATGCCTTAGCTACAGCGTCAGGTAGAAAGGCCTTATCTCAGCTGGGACGTAAGGACTTTTCCCTACAATCGTTTCAGTACTAAAGGTCATGTGTCTGATTTGATATTTTCGAAGATATTTAAAGAAACCACATGCAGCCGTACAGTGCCATGAATTTTTAATGGATTGTAACCACAGCTGACTGATTAATTTGGATGTGCGTAATATTTTGGAGCTAAAGTGTACACTTCATGCAACCAAACCCATTAGTCTGGGCTTTACAGTGTGTTTAAGCACTGAGGTCACACGTTTCTTGAGAGCTTGATGAGAGTGCAGACACTGGATGGAGATTACAGGGCCTCGCGGAGTGTTAGAGCGTGAAACAGCTGCGGCCAGAGGGCTTTCTGTGGCCAGTCTTTTATTGTAGCGGCAGCATGTTGTCAGGCTGAAGCATGCACACACACGCACATGCACGCACACACAACGATGTTTTGTTGGGACAACCATGCATATCACAGCTTTACTTAAACCAGGCTTTTTTTGTTGTTGTTTTTTTTTTTTCAAACATATAATAAAATAATAATGACCAAAGAATATAAATGAGTGGTTTAACACATGTAACGTAATTTTTTTTTTGTCTAATCTGAGAGTGTGAAAGCTTTAAAGGATGCAGCATTTTTCAACTTTTAACTCTATTTCTATGACTTTCTGCTGATCATGTTTATAAGTTAGTTTGTAGGTTAGTTGAATTACGGTAGGCTTCCTGTAAAATTTAAACCAGTCTGGCTATTCGTCCTGATTGCATTAATGTATTTCTGTACAAATAATAAGGGATTAGTTCTCCAGATTTACATCCTTTTCGTTTATTCGTTGACAGCCATAAGAACTTTTCTGACACAATTTATGGGTAAATATTAAAGACCAGGCTTTTCTTTTCTTTTCAGTATAGGAAGATGTTTTGTAAAGAATTAGAAGAATGACAAAAGTGTGCAAAATCCTGTGATTATTTTAAGTTATGAAGTTAATACAGTATGTCTTTATAAAATTATTTTCTTTCCCATCTCTCGCTCTCTCTCTCTCTCTCTCTCAGCTTCCTTTTATGGCGACGGATTCGTACAGTTGAAGGTAAAAGATTCGTCTCGGCTCAACACCCTCCGTGTCCGCTTCCGCACGTCTAGCCAGACAGGTGTGCTTTTCCTGGCTGCGGGCCAAACCGATTACCTTCTCCTAGAACTCAGCTCTGGTAGACTTCAGGCAAGTCATTTACACACCTCTCATCAGAATCAGCCTGTTATACAGGGTGTATAAGACTCATTACATTATATTTACTGAAATAGACACGTCAGCTCATCAAAGCTGAGCTCATCCATGAAAGTCATGCTAAAACTTATCTTACTCTGTCTTTCTTAAACTGTCATCAAAACGTAGCTGTTCGCTTTAATATCTTTATTACAGAATTATTTTATCATAGGTGCACTATTTCACAATAATGAAACTGTGAGCTGTGATTTAGAAAAGTCCCGCTTGAATTCACAGATGAAGTTCAGATTAATGCCTAAGAGTAAAAATAGCTAAAAGTATTTTGATATCCGTTACGTCTGACTTTAAAGTTGGTATGAATTTCTATTTATAAGCAGTAACATTCGTGGGAAATACACATCATTCAAAGTCATCATTTGACAGAACATCTGACATACAAAAGCATCCAGTTATTATACAAGACTTGACAAGTCTGCCCAAGTAGTGCTTTTCAGTGACATGATAATAACATGCTTATTTACGCCTGTAGGCACAGGAAACATGGATGATGCTTATTTTACATCATGTAAATAATAAAGCATGACAGTGCATGCTATTAGAGGAAACTAATCAGTGCTGCGTTCGAGTTAACACTACCATTAAGAATATACAGATAACAGTATGTGTTTTATCCCTTTTGGTTGGCAACAATATTAACTAAAGAACAGCACATCATTCATTTTTATATATTTCCTCAGTTTATAGCTTTATTAATGTTGTATAATGTCACTAATTATAGGGTTTACAAAAAGCTCTTTAAAACAACAAAGAAGGTTTAAAAAAACGCAGACAAAAACTTCAAAGTGTGAAGACTTTCCCATAGTGGAAAACATGCTGTTAAAAAAACTCTAACACTGGAGACTCCTTCCATTAACATCTACCTACAGAACGGTTCATTATATGATCATAGAGCTTTGTTATATAGGGCAGTGGAGGTTCAGGTGGCTAAGGCTCTAGGTTGTTGATTGGAGGATCCGGGTTCAAGCCCCGCCAACAGTGGGTTGCCACTGTTGGGTCCTTGGGGAAGACGTTTAGCCCTACGCTCACCCCAACTTCAACAACCCAGTCAGTGCCGGTCCCAAACCCAGATAGAAGAAAAGAATTGGTAGGGTTATGTACTACAAGTGTACCATATGGTCTCCACACCTTGGTACCAACCAGCTTGACAGGAGCAGCCGAAAGAGCTTTGTTAAATAAAACCATATTTAATTTTTTAAAAATATGTACAGCATCATTATAGTCCCCATAAATAACTTGTTACTATAGTAACATATTAAAAAAAAATAATATAAAAATATTAATCTGTGATTTTACTTTGCCATTATAAAAAGTTAATAAAAGAAAATTAATTAGTACTGTGGTATAACGACATATAATAAATAAACATATTGTAGTTGTATGTGGATACAGTATAAGTGGATAGTCATTAAAAATTGAGCATTTTGAAATTAAGTAAATATATCTATAAGTATAATCTAAAATGTTTGATGCTCATCTGTAGGCAAAGCTGGACCTCGGTGCTGGCGAGCGAATTCTACAGTCAGACAAAGGGAACCCTCTGAACGACTTGGCTTGGCACACAGTAGATCTCATCCATGATCAATTTAATGTAAACCTAACTGTGGACAAACATTTCCAGACCAGCCAGAGACTTCCAGGCTCACAGCAAGAGCTGGATATCAGTGATGGTTTATATATTGGTGGGACAGCAGGCTTGGATAAGGTCTATCTGCCTACTGATCTCACTGGTTTCCGTGGTTGCCTTGATGAAGTGCTATTTAATCAGCACAACCTCCTCTCATCACTTAGGCCATACTCCGGCTTAAAGAGTGTCTATGAGGTTTCTCTTGGATGCAGTCCTCAGTTCTTCGCTAATGAAGAGGAAGCAATCAGCTTTTTCAGTTCCAGGGCATACGTCTCCCTTCCTGCTTGGTCTTCACAGCAAGAGTGGACACTTGAATGCTCGGTCCATACGTCGGCTCAAGAGGGAATCATTATGTACAATTCCGCTCGAGAAGGGGGCTTTGTTGCCATGGAGATACAAGATGGCTTTCTTGTTGCTGCGGTGGGCAGAGATGGAATGAGAACGGAGCTCCGCTCTCTCATTTCCATCAATGACAAGAAGTGGCACCATGTTAAGCTTTACTTCACCTCTAAAAGCTTGCAGCTAACTATAGATGGAGAGACGGTGAAGTCTAGTATCAAATCCAGATCAAAAGCTTTGCATTTGAAAGGTTTTCTTTTCCTCGGTGGTGTAGACGATGGAACTCGCTCTGAAGTCAGAAAGGTGGGCCTAGCATCGGTAGCCGGAAAGCGCATTAAAGGTGGCTCTTTCAAAGGATGCTTTAGAGATATCAAGGTCAATGGTGTATTAACAGGTCTCCCGAATGCTCTAGTAACTAAAGACATCTCAGTCGGTTGTGAACCAGAGAAGGAGCCACAAAGCACCACTTTGAGCCCGATTACTGTGAGAAAGAATGAATTTGTCACTCAGTTACCGTCTACAGATATGTCCACCCTTGCAAACGGTCTGGTTGCTGGCCATGGTCATAATTTCTTGCAACTTAGGAACCTTGTGGTCCCAGAGGGAGGTCGTGCATCGTTAGAATCAAAACATATCAAAGTGAACCTGGATTTCAAGAAGCTCGGCATCCGTCAGTCTCAGATCATGTTTCGAATCGAGGAGCAACCGGTGCATGGTCAGCTGAGGTTTGATGTGGACCAGGAGCAAGAAGAAAATACATTCAGTATGCTGGATCTGTGGCATGGAAGAGTGATGTACATCCATGGAGGTTCTGAAGATCCGCATGACTACTTCATGTTCTCCGTCTTTTCCAGTAGCAGAAAAGTGACGCCGAGCTACCTTAAGGGAGAGAGGTTGTACAGATTCAGTGTGACCGTGACTCCAACCAATGATGCCCCTGAATTAAGCCTGCCTGAGGGAAACCTTTTCGTTCTACTAGAGAACTCTAAGAAGAGGTTAACCACTGATGTGTTGAAAGCCATAGATGTAGACAGCAGCTCCACAGACCTGGTCTACTCTGTATTGGGAAATCTTAATGCCGATGCTGGGTTTCTGGAAACTGAAGATAACCCCGGTCAGGCAGTCACTTCATTCTCTCATTCATTTCTTGAAGCAGGAAAAATAAACTACGCCCACACCGGAGTAAGGAACTCAAGGATAGTGCTGAGGGTTAGTGATGGAGAGAAGATAAGTAACACAGTGGTGCTGAGAATTATGGCAATTAAATTGGAATACAGCATTGCGAACAACACTGGGGTTGAGGTTACTCAAGGTGAAATGGCTGTAATAAACACTACACAACTGGCCATTCAGACGAATGCAGTAAGACAAGCGGTGGACATCCGTTATGATGTCATCGAGCCGCCAAGGTTTGGGGAACTACAGAAGCTTCATTCTAACGGAGAATGGAAGTTCACTAACTCATTCACTCAACGAGTTTTGGAGAAAGACCGTCTGAGATACTTCAGCACCTTTCAGGATGTCCAGTCTGCTAATGAAACCGATCACTTCACGTGTAAAGTCACAATCGCTGCAAAAGCAACGGAGGAACTGGTATTCAATGTAAAGACTAAATGGATTAATTACACTGTGGAAAGAAACAAAGTACTCGAAATGGACAAAATCAGGAGAGTCGCAATTGATTCGGAGCATCTGTACGCAACAGCACAAGGTGTAGCTCTAACTGAGGATGAGATTTATTTCAAGCTCCTTTCTTCAACGGAGAAAGGGTTGATTTTACTAAATAATGCAATGTTAGATACTTATTCTACATTCAGCCAAACGAACATCACTGACATGAAAGTGGAGTATCAACTAATAGATAGACCCTATGAGAACACGAGCGACAGGTTTGAATTTCAAGTGTTCAGCAAGCATGCTCATTCAGCTAGCCATGTATTCAGGATAAATATCAGAGCAGATATCAATAGCATTTACATTAAAAACAGCGGACTTTCAGTTCTCGAAGGTGAGAGCAAACTTCTTACGAATAAAGACCTGTTCGCTGAGACTCTAAGTACTAAAGAGATATTTTACACAATCACTGAGATTCCAAAACATGGCAAACTATCACGAATCAACCTGTCCAACTCAACCAAGGATTATGATAATCTGGTGTCTTTTACCAATCGGGATATAATAGAGGAGCGCCTTATGTATGTCCACGATGACAGCGAAACCACACACGATCAGTTCAGATTTGTGGCTTCGACAAGTCCGCTGGCGAAGAGCCTCGTCAAAGAAGATGAGATCGGCTCCAAAGACGGCGTCTTCAACATCTCCGTACAGTTAGTCAATGATGAGAAGCCTGTCCGGATTGTGGATAAAGTGTTCCATGTTGTCAAGAACGGACAGAGGCTCTTGACGTTGGATGACTTATGCTACCATGACGCGGACTCCGATTTTACCGATGGTCAGCTTGTTTACACTCGCCGCGGGATCCCCATAGGCGATCTAGTGCTTGTGAACGACACTTCTCACAAACTCTACCAGTTTCGCCAAGAGGACCTGGAACAGAAGCGAGTGTTGTTCGTTCATCGCGGGATGAACTCTGGACGCTTCGTGCTTTTCGTATCAGACGGCAGGCACTACATCTCTTCACTGTTGGATATCAGCGCTCAGGAACCGTACCTAAAGGTCGCCAACAATACAGGCCTGCTTGTGCGAAAAGGACAGGCTGGGACATTAAGCAATGCTAATTTTAGTGTGGTTACGAACATGGACATCAGGGAGGACAGTGAAATCCATTTTAGAATTAAAGATGCTCCAAAGTATGGTGCATTGTTTTGCACAGACAAGCAAATGGACTCTTTTACCCAATATGAGCTGAGGAACGGTTTGCTCTCGTATCGCCATGACGGCAGCAAGAATTTGGCCGAATCTTTCAGCGTCGTTGTGGAAGCGAAAGGATTTCACGTGGAAGCCAGAATCAATGTGAAAGTGTACTTGGAAAGCCACCAAAAGCCCCCCGTCATACTCAACAACAAACTCTTAGTGGTAGACGAGGGAAAGCCGGTGAAGATCGAACGCAGTAAACTTGAGGTGATTGATTATTATTATGTATTGAATTATAGTGAAATTCATCCAACCACATAACACTTTGATATGAAAGTTGTCTCGTTTGTTGGTTTTTATTTTCCAGGTCAGGCACGAAGCAAATTCGCCCAATGAACTCATCTTCACTGTCAAGGTTCCTCCAGTCTATGGATATCTACGAAGTTTTCTTCACGGTAAAGATCAATTCCAGGGAAGTGAGCAGGACCCTTTAATAAGATTCACACAACAAGACATCAACACCGGTAATATCCAGTACGTACAGACGGCGCCTGAACAGACAAACGACTCCTTCGTTTTGGAAGCAAGCAACGGGGTTGCAGAACTGAGTGGCGTTGTTGTGTCTGTAGATATCATTCCTCATTTTATACCTGTTGAAGTGTCCAATATCACGCTGAAAGAAGGGGCATCTAAAGCGCTGACGGATAAGATCATACAAGTTACAAGTCAGCATTTCACCGGGCTACACTTTGTGTACTACGTGTCGGACGGACCGATGCATGGACACATTGAGAACTCTCGTTTCCCAGGGACACCCACGACATATTTTACCCGAAAACAGGTAAGAACCAGGCGGCATGGTGACTTAGTGGTTAGCATTGTCGCCTTGTACCTCCAGGGTCCATGTTTGATTCCTTATTCCTTATTCCCATAGTGTGTGAATGAGTGTTTGAGTGTGTGTGTGTCCTGCCATGGATTGGCACCCTGTCTGTTCATTCTTGTACAAGTCTCCGGTATAGACATTGATTGAGTGAGGTAAGAAACATAGTATACTCACTCACTCACTCACCCACATTGCATTATCCTGTATACAGGGCTGCGGGGGGCATGGAGCCTATCCCAGGAGACTTAGGGCACGGGATGGGGTACACCCTGGACGCCCTATGAGCAATTTGGGAACACCAATTAGCTTAATTTGCATGTCTTTGGACAGAACGGGGAGAACATGCGAACTCCATGCACACAGATCTGAGACGGGAATCAAACAAATTTATTTGAATTATCAAGAAATATTGCCTTAAAAGACATCTTAAATACACTACCAGTTAAAAGTTTGGATGCAACTAATTCCATGGTCTTTACAGATTTTTATTTCGTTCTACACAGTAAATCAATGCTGAAGACATCCAAAATATGCCATAATCTCCTTTCAAAAGTGGATATTGAGTGGATATTTTTACAGGGATTGTGTATCAGTCATTTTTACAAGGGTTTTTTGACACATTTATCTATTTATGATTAATTTTAGATTATCTAGATTGTCCACCGTGTGCATCTTCGTGTAAAAGCTGTTACTGTAAAAATGAGAGTGTGCCCACTAATATAAGCCTATTCTATATTTTGTATATATAAAATATTTTAAATAGTCAGAGCAGCTGTTATAGAAATTTAATCACTGCTTCCTGACCAAGCATATCTGAGGTTACAAAGGTGGGCATCAGGGAAGACAAAAAAAAGAAATTTTAAATTACACACTAGTAAACACACTATCACTTATAACACGGAAAATAAATAAATAAATAAATAATACAAACATATTGTATCTAAGTATCTAAGTAATTTAATATTGCAGAAACTGTTTTCAAATCAGTATGAATGCTGAATTGTGAGCTACTGAATAACTATCATCTCACTAAGTAGTTCGACATCCCACAGTCAGTAAGTCACCGATAGTTAAGCATTACCTCATGGGTTACACATTGTCTACTTTTAGTAGCTGAATTAAAGTCTAATGCATAACAGTAACATAAACCCACTTGTTTCAACCTTCATATATATATTTTTTTTCCAGGTGGAGCAGGAGTTTATCTACTATGTCCATGACAACTCTGAGACGTTACAGGACTACTTCACTATTCTAGCCAACGCCACAGATCTACGAAAACACAGCACTCCCAAGACAGTGCATGTCCGAGTCACCCCAGTAAATGACGAACCTCCAGTTATCACCGCCAACAAAGTCCTCAGGGTGGGTGCACATTACATAACTGTTTGAACGTTTTGGACACTAGAGGGCATGTAACGACTGATAAATCTGTATGTTTTCTCTAAGGCTAATTGAAAGTTTAGCTCCAAGTGCATTTTCATAGCGCACATGTGCAGTATTTGAGTCACTGAAAAACGAAAGCACATTTTTTTTAGTCCTGCACATCTGCATAGACTCTAAATACAGAGTCTGGCTCTAATTTGAACAGCACCAGAAGGGCTGAACATCTCTCGGTCCTAAATGCTTTGGATTCCTCCAGGCATTCAGTAGTTTTAAAATGAAAGGATTACTGCCTTGAAGGATTAACAACGTTTAGACAAAACGTAGCCGGCAGCAGACATGTTGATCTTGTTCAATTACTCACTGCCTGGACAGTCTTAGCCTCAAGAGACTTAAATTGATGCGTGGACAAAATTGTTGGTACCCTTCGGTCAATGAAAGAAAAACTCACAATGGTCACATAAATAACTTTAATCTGACAAAAGTAATCATTTAAAAAAAACTCTATAAATGTTAACCAATGAAAGTCAGACATTGCTTTTCAACCATGCTTCAACAGAATACTTTTAAAAAATAAACTCATGGAACAGGCCCGGACAAAAATGATGGTACCCCTAGAAAATACTGAAAATAATGTGACCAAAGGGACATGTTAATTCAAGGTGTGTCCGCTAATTAGCATCACAGGTGTCTACAATCTTGTAATCAGTCAGGGGGCCTATATATAGGGCTCCAGGTAGTCACTGTGTTGTTTGGTGACATGGTATGTACCACACTCAACATGGACCAGAGGAAGCGAAGGAAAGAGTTGTCTCAGGAGATTCGAAAGAAAATTACAGACAAGCATGTTAAAGGTAAAGGCTATAAGACCATTTCCAAGCAGCTAGATGTTCCTGTGACTACAGTTGCACATATTATTCAGAAATTTAAGCTCCATGGGACTGTAGCCAACCTCCCTGGACGTGGCCAAGGGAGGAAAATTCATGACAAATCAAAGAGACGGATAATCCCAATGGTAACAAAAGAGCCCAGAAAGACTTCTAAAGAGATCCAAGGTGAACTTCATACTCAAGGAACATCAGTGTCAGATCGCACCATCCGTCGTTGTTTGAGCCAAAGTGGACTACATGGGAGACGACCAAGGAGGACACCATTGTTGAAAACAAATCATAAAAAAGCCAGAGACAAAAATGGAACTTTTTGCCAAGGCACATCAGCTTTATGTTCACAGACAGAAAAATGAAGCATATGAAGAAAAGAACACTGTCCCTACTGTGAAACATGGAGGAGGCTCTGTTATGTTCTGGGGCTGCTTTGCTGCATCTGGCACAGGGTGTCTTGAATCTGTGCAGGGTACAATGAAATCTCAAGACTATCAAGGGATTCTAGAGAGAAATGTGCTGGCCAGTGTCAGAAAGCTGGGTCTCAGTCGCAGCTCATGGGTCTTGCAACAGGACAATGACCCAAAACACACAGCTAAAAACACCCAAGAATGGCTAAGAGAAAAACATTGGACTATTCTAAAGTGGCCTTCTATGAGCCCTGACCTCAATCCTATTGAGAATCTTTGGAAGGAGCTGAAACATGCTGTCTGGAAAAGGCACCCTTCAAACCGGAAACAACTGGAGCAGCTTGCTCATGAGGAGTGGGCCAAAATACCTGCAGAGAGGTGCAGAAGTCTCATTGACAGTTACAGAAATCGTTTGATTGCAGTGATTGACTCAAAAGGTTGTGCAACAAATTATTAAGTTAGGGGTACCATCATTTTTGTCCAGGCCTGTTCCATGAGTTCATTTTTTCTTTTCTATAATTCCGTTGAAGCAATGTCTGACTTTCATTGGTTAACATTCATAGAATTCTTATTTATTATTACTTTTGTCAGATTAAAGTTATTTCTGTGACCATTGTGTGTTTTTCTTTCATTGACCAACAATTTTGTCCACGTGTGTATGATGGTAGTTTCTTCTAAATACTTGATTTAGCCACAAGAGGGAGCACTGCAATAACTTTTACAAAACTCTCATTTATGTATGGCTCTTTATTAGTTTGCATACAGCTACGTTTAACACTTAACACTCTTAACATCACTTAACACACTTAGCACATAACACTCGTCAACATTGAGTCCAGGACAATACATATTTATTGATGGATAACACAGAAAGAGACTGAAACACTCCATATGGATTTATTAAGTACCGATTAAGTACCAAAGTGGCCCCTGGATGTACGTCATCAAATCGATATCCTCAGTAATTTATAATACAAAACAGGTTTTTATAAACAGTTCCATTACACATTGGCCGATTGGCATATAGTTTACTTTATCTTTTTATATTTCAAATCATTATTCTGCACTTGTATTCAGTGGTTTCGTCTTGGCATTTCACAACGACAGACCCTGGGTTAACAGGATGTGGCTTCCTTAATGCAATGGTATCTCAGTTTATCATGCTCTGAATTCTGAGCTTCTCAATCTTTATGTCCGTTACGCCTGTCGTGACAAGGAAAGAAGGACGGCTAGAAATGAAAATCTCACTTTTTTGGAAAATAATAAATAAATAAATAAATAAATAAGGGTCAAATAGAACATCTTTTGGAAATACGTAAAAGTGGTATAAAAGTGCCAACATTTTTTTACTGAAATGCATTGTAGCCTTCATTATAAAAGCATCTAAGAATATACCAATGCTCAGAATTTTTATTTGAATAAGTGTAAAAAAAAAACTAAACTAAACATGATGAGGTGTGCAGATAAAGGCAGATTATGACTGGGAAGGGAAGTGTGATGTAGCCAGACAACCTGCAGGGGGTTTTACTGTCACCCCCCCACTGAAGCCGGTTTATTCTGCTATAAGAACACATCCTGAAATGTTTTACTCCACTTACTGTACAGTATATGAGAACATCTCTTTTATTTATTAAAGAAAGACACAGTGTACAGATGTATGTTTTACATCTGTATTTTACTATACATATAACATTTTGGAAGCACAAAAACAGTGAACCCTTTAATCATAGCTGCCAAATGAATTTGGCAAATTTTGACTTGTTTGCTTTCAGACTGCAGTGTGATTTCTCTCAGTATGCACATACGGTCATGTTTCATTGACCTTGGGACCTCATAGAGAGAATGAGATGACCCTGCCTCTAGGGTGCTAATTGAAACACTTACAAAAGCAAACACGAGTCACTTGTGCAATCAGGAGAAATGTGTGTTGCTTGGGGTCACATACTGTACATACTGTAGTGCAGTTGGCAAATAATAAGGCAGTGACATTAGGCAGTATCTGTTTAGACTCTGAGTTCTGAATTAAACTATGGCTTCGGAATTAAATGTATGACTTGAATCAATATTATTGACATATTTTAGTTCAAATTAATTCAAAATACAGCAGAGCAAAGCTAGAATTGTGACTGTCTAGCAAATAATTAAATTATCGGTACTAATAAGGTATAAACATTGTCTTGTTTGCTGCTTTTGATCATCATAAACCAAATTTCTTTCAACCATCAATCTAATTAGTGATGATGTACAGTATGTCCCCGTGCCGAATGCTTTATTTAACTCTCTAATATTTCACGTTAGAATAGTTACTGTAGCAGTCAAATTATTAACAATAAAAACTCGAAACAATTCAAATCAAACTAGGACTTTTGATTGTGCAGAACAACAGAACACAATTATGAGAGCCATGATCAGACTGCCTGCTTCATGTCTGCTTCATGGCCTCCCAGGAACCCCTTTAATGACTCAAACATGTGGAAATGGAATGGAACAAGGTCAGGACTGTAGAGGGATGTGGAAATAACTCCCAACCGAGTACATATAATATGCAAGAATGATTGTATGTACAGTTCCCATAGACAGATGTGTCTCTTCTGCAACAAGTTATCCAGTGATTGTCCAGGGTTAGGTGTTCTGATCTCGCTGTGTGTTTATGGGAACAACTGCAGTGGGCTCTGAGATACCTCGGCGGGGATCGTCACTCACAGACGCACAACCTTCTTTAAAACTTTGCACCATTCGAATGTTTTCCTGCCACTAGGAGTCTCATCACTGTACTGTGCTGGAAGTCTTCTATAAACGTCATTCGCTTTTACTGTACGCCTTCGTTCACAAAAGGGTTAATCACAAGTCCTGGTTTGACTTGAACACTGCTATTATTTTTATTATTGAAAGCTCGAAATGATATCATCATCAATCCATTATTTAGAATTTTAACAGTATTAAAAATACATATTCTAAAAATTCAATAATATTTGTGGTTTCTTTGCGGCTGGCTAATATTTGAACAAAAAAAATAATAATAATAAAATAAAAAGGCCTGATTTCGTTTCGACCCTGCCTCTGGACCGAGCTACTTAGTGAAATATTATCCTGATTATATCAGCAATCCTTCCTATCGCGTTATTCTGCTAGAACGTACTGTATATGGCCTTGCTCTAACGATAAGCATGAGATGGTATCAGTTCACTGCATCTCACGAAATCTCTGTTCATTTGAACTAGGTTTGGGTCAGCTCCATGACAGAAATCACTCCTGAAGATCTCCGTGCAGAGGACGGCGATTCCGTTCCAGAGCAGCTACATTACCTCACCACTCAGCCCAGTAATGGACACCTGGCTCTGAAAAGTGCACCAACTAGACCAGTTATGAACTTCACTCAGGCTCACATAGACCAGGGACAACTACTGTTCGTGCACAGTGGTAAGCTATGTCATCATCCAAGTGTAGTAAAAACAGAAAGGTTGGAGGACTTTCCTATGTGCTTACAAAACGTGAAGCAGCCATGATGGTGCGTCCCAGCTGTCAGAATGTCTGTTATTATCCAAAGAGTTTGTTAAGGGCTGTCAGTATTACCACGTCAAAGCATGCGATTCTGCAATCTGGAAATTTTAATGCATTTTATATATATATATATATATATATATATATATATATATATATATATATATATATATATATATTTTTTTTTTTTTTTTTTTTTTAATGAAAATTAATCACAAGACCAAGTTTGACCCCAATGGCTACCCATAATCTCTGCACATTTAACACTGATAATAAGATGACATCACCAGGTGTGCTGAACGGCAAGTTTCGTTATAAAAAGCTTCTAGATACATTGAAGTTTTGTGCCCGATCTCCCTTCAAGGGGAACTATTTTTACAAGAATACATTAAATGTACGCTGTGGGAGTGGTGGCTCAGGTGGGTAAGCATCTAGATTGGAAGATCCGGGTCGAGCCTTGCTGTCGGTGGGTTATGACACCACATACTATCAAGCCACTGCATACATTGCAGATCCCATTTAAGAGATTTAATTTCAACATATGTTAATGTTTGAGATATTCTAAAACTGCATAATCTGTTTCCTTTAACCAGTTTGTCTAGCATTTCTTTATTCCAACGTTGCATGTTAATAATACAAGTAAATCTGGGTATTTTATATATAGCTCTAGTTTTAACATTAGATTGAGCAAAATGTGAATTCTCTATTTGAAGTGAAAAACAGTGAGAAATAACCCAGGGATGAGATAACGAGGTCTAAAAATAGGGCTGTGTCTCATGGCACAGTGCTGATGTGTCATGACCATAAAAGACAGTATTAGCCCCATTGCACCATTTTACAGATTTAGCAAGTATGGGTAGCGAAAGGCTTTTTCCTTTTTTTTCTCTTTTTTTTATAACTCCTAATAACATACCAGTCCGTCCTGCATTTCCTACAGGGGCCATAGAAAAAGTAAGAGCACCCATTTTTAATTTCACACTACAAATGAAACCCATAAATTCTCAGCTGTCCCAGTGGTACCCTGAGCAGCGCAGTGCTATCCACATCAATTCCGCTTTATTGTCTTCTCCAGGAGCCACGGCTGGAGGCTTTAACTTCCAGGTGAATGATGGGACGAACTTCGCTCCGAGGCAGATATTCAGCGTGACGGCACGTACGCTTGTTCTGCGGATGGAAAGGAGGGGTCCACTTAAGGTGTTTCCAGGTAATTCAGCCATTGCTTAATGATTGCTCAAGCCTAACTGTATTTTACCCTGGTGTCTTATGCTATGATAGACTATAACAGTGTACATAGCATTCACAGGGAGGATGGGTGATTCCTGGGTATCTTTCACAATAGATGCCTCCCTTTAGGCTCCTGTAGTTAATTCCTAATTGCTGCAACCATTAGTACCCTGTCTAATAGTTTAATACCCAGTAAACAATGTAGCCCTTTTAAGCATAATACGTCTATTGGTAAACACGTTATGTTGAAAAGACTCCAGACTTAATTTAGCAGTCTTTAGTAATATGCCGGATTTAATACCTAGTGCTAAAAACATCTGCCTGCTCACTGTTTTGACTGGGATAGTATATAAAACAGTTGACATGCCTGTTTTCTGGCCTGTAAATATGCATCGCAACAATTTTGTTGCCACATTCAGCAGGGGATTTTGGGTAGTGACTGGTGCCAGATACTGCTCATCTAAAGTGGGAAACTGCAGCTGAGTGCCAAGGTTTTCCACATTCACGGTTTCCTCACTCATAAAATTTTTTTAATTTTTTAAAAATGTATATTAAGTATATTAAAACTTCAAAAAGATAAAGAAATTTACCAAGAGTCCGGCAGAGTTATGAAAGACATGTAAAGAGATTAGTGGTTAAAAAGTAAAGTGTAATATTATGAGACAAGATATTTATGTTGTTCAGAAAAAGACACTTTTAGACTATATCACTCTAGTGGTAGCTCAGATGGTTAAGGCACTGAGTTACCGATAGGTGGTTCGAGCCCGAGGTTGCCATTGTTCCGCCCTCGAGAAACACCCCTAACCCTATCTGCTCCAGGTGCGCCATATCATGGCTGACGTAGCATAAATAAAGGCTTAATTACCTTAAAAATCAGGTATCTTAAACTCTATTGTAATATTTTTAATGCGTGATAACTAAAGAACGTTCATAAATTCTTTGAAATGTCTGCTTCATCCTGATTAAAGGATAACCAAATCTTTATATGTGACCGTACTTGCATCCTCTGTGCGGCAAAAATTTAAGGTACAGTGGAACCTCGGATTGCGAGTAACGTGGTTTACGAGTGTTCCGCAAACCGAGCAAAGATTCTTAAAAAATTTTTATTCGGAAATCGAGCAAGTATTAGTTTACGAGCGCTGAGTATCACGCTTCACACATGCGACTCTTATTTTGACACAGAGCGTAACTCTCTCACCTTTCCCCCCCTCCCCCCACGGCTTCGGAAACACACAGAAACTCTGCTCGTGCGCGCGCAATTTGACACTGAAACACACACGCACAGACGTTCTCTTCTCTTTTGACCCCTCCCGGCTTCACAAACACACAGAAACTCTGTTGCGATTCTTTTCAAAGGTAAGGTGCTGGTTCATTTGTTTTGTTTTTTTTGTTTTTTTTTACTTTACAGCAGTGATTCCCTTAGTATGCACTCACGTCTGGTCAGAGAGATTTCTTTTTTTTTCCTGTTAAAACGGTGTTTCTGTGTTTGTGTGTGTGTCCGTTTCTTGTGAAACTTAAGTGATTCCTTTAGTATGCGCTCGTGCCAGTCTCGCTTTTTTTTCCCGTTAAAACAGTGTTTCCGCTGTGTTTATGCGCTTGTTGTGAAACTTAAAAAGTGAGTCTGTTAATATACGCTCATGCCAGTCTCAGAAAGATTTCCTGTTAAAACGGTGTTTCCGTTGTGTGTGTGTTTGTTGTGAATCTTAAAAAGCGAGGTGGGGAGAGGGAGGAGGAGTGTTACTGTGTAAAACGAGGCGAGGGAAGGGGCTAATTCCACACACACACACACACACAAACACACGGTGCTTGCACGCACCAACGGAAACACTTATCTGTCAGGATTTATTTGTACTTTTTTTAAAGTGCAGATTAATTTGTTTTATTTTCATTTTATAGATTGTATTAATTCTTATGTATTTATTTTTGGGGGCTTGGAATGAATAATTTGAGTTTTCATTATTTCTTATGGGAAATGATGATTTGGTTTAAGAGTGTTTTGGAATACGAGCCCACTTCCGGAACGAATTATGCTCGTAATCCAAGGTTCCACTGTATACCTAAAAAATAATAATAATATCATATGAGAGGGAGCGCTGTATCGCTGCAGCCTCTTGCGTATGAACGCATCACAGCCGTGCTATATCCAGCAATAAAGCACGACCTCGGGTGTGATATTGCTTTTATACAACAGTTCGGCAAAAACCTTTTATTATCAACAGATTGTGATTTGTTTCTTTATTTAACCTGTTATTTTGCAGCGCTACACATAACCGTCCAGGACTAGTGGAAATGGATAACCACGACTCTCAGAGCTGGCGACTGACTCTTAGTGTAGTTAACAGGGGTGAAAGCAGATTTCATTTCTTACCAGTACTATGTAGCCATAAGATGAAGAAAATAAACTATGGAGGTGGCAGTCAGTCCTGTTAACTTCTGGGTTCCAGCGTATACACAGCGTTAAATGGGAGGCTAGTGCACTAGGGTGTAACATCCATTATTATATACACCAAGTAGTGCCTTTGATAGAGCAGTTTGGAATTCAGCCTTGTGTTACAACCCAGTTAGATTTGTAGATATTTAGATGTGATTCGGAACGATAAGTTTGCAGCTTGGCGGTGCTGGGGCTTGAATCCCCAACCAGCGTAACCCAGAGAATTAACCGTTTGCTCAACTGCTGCCGACTTGCTCACACTTGATGTTGACCATAATCGATGAGGAAGTATTTATGCTGATCATGTGTTAAGCTATACTGTGGTGTAAACAGCTTTTCTTTCTCTTTCATTTTCAGATGAGCCGTCATTCTCCATACAGATATATACTGAAAAGGGAACACGGTTCCGATAAAAGGATTGCTGTTCCTTGATTGTAAACTGTAGATTTAAGTAGAGGACTTTCCCAGCAATTGGGCTTCCTTTATTCCTATAATTGGGCTTCCTTTATTACTATAACTGTGCTAAAGAAAGAAACAAAATCTTTAAAAAAAAGAAACAAAATCGTGAATTTTCCTGTGAATGCCATCTAAAGGACAAAGCCTTAATTAAGTTTGTTAGTCATCTGTAGCTCAGATGCACACAAGTGTGTAAAAGGTGTTGCCACAAAGACTCAAACACACTCAGCCATCAAAGCGTCCGAGTACACAATAACGTGGTAATGTTTATAGCAATTTCCAGACGTTTGCTGTTGCTTTGACTGTGAATTTAAACAGCTGGAGTTCATCTGAGGTAATGTTTAGCCTTGTTCTCCAACCAGGCGCTTCATCCTCCATTTCAAAAGAGGTCCTCCAAGCGACGACCAACGACGACGAAGGCAGTTCAAACCGCACTATTGTTTTCACCGTCGTTAATCCGCCGAAATTCGGAAAGCTGGTGGCTGTTCAGGCAGACCAGTCCATAACCGAGATCTCTTCCTTCACACAAGAGATGGTGAGTGTTGTCCAACCTCATGCTTTATTCACACGGAAAAGGTGGAAGCAATGACGAATCACACATTTGCTCTACGGCTACATCGTTATGCCGAATGTCTTCTTATTTCCTGCTGGGGGTGGATGGGTAAATCATCCGAGGTAATATTAAGCTGTAGAAAGAGTTAGAGTTTTAGATTAAAGGATTTATATGATACAGTAGCCTGAAGCATTTGGTTGTAATTTGTAATTATACTCCACGAGCTAATTTTTTACTCGTCTGAAACCATTGCTTCAGTCATTAATAGCCATGAACTCTAAGATATAATGCATTAACTAGGACAGGAGTGACCGAGAGATCGGACGGACGTCAGAAGTGCAAACCGCACCCTGTCACCTAGTAATGCATATACACTTTCAGTTAACCACATGAAAAAAGACCACAAAATATCAAACATAAAAGTTATCACACACATGCTGGAGGAAGCAGCCGTCACAGTGTAATAGAAACGCTCCACTATTTTACTCATCCACATTTTAAATACACTATTAAAAGTATAGTTATACACACATATTTGAAGGGTAGCTTTATTTATGTTTCTGACTGCTTCAGTATCCTTCCTGACCAATTCCTAGCTCAAGAAAAAAGAGGCTGTAAATTGTGGTACTTCAGTTTGGAATTTAGCTTGATTTATGGTGCACTGTGTAGTAATATAATAAGCTAACCAGGCAATATGATTTTTTAGAGAAAAAACTAAAATCATGCACCTCCAGGGTCCGGGTTCAAATCCCGACCAGACTCGATTCTCGTCTCCGTGTGCATGGAGCTTGCATGTTCTCCCCGTGCTTGGTGGGTTTCCTCCCACAGTCCAAAGACATGCAGATTAGGTTAATTGGCATTGTTGTGAGAATTGTTGGTGTGAGAATGAGTGTGTGAGTGTGTGTATGTGTGTGTCTGTGCCTTGCGATGGATTGGCATCCTGTCCAGGGTGTACCCTGCCTCATGCCCCAAGTCTCCTGGGATAGGCTCCAGGCCCACACGACCCTGAATACAGGATAAAGCGGTGTAGACGAGTGTGTGAGTGAGTAAGTAAAATCATGCTAAAAGGTACCTTGGAATATGAACGTCCCATCTTGCTAATTTTTGCTTTAAGAATTAGCATCTTGCAAGAAATTTGCCCTGACATACGAAGCATTTCCGGCATACAAGCGACCGAGGCAGGCGTGCATACTTCTGAGTGCGTGTACCTGGAAAAGCCAAAGCGAAGCAAGTTTACACTTTTTTTGTTTTGTTTTATTTTTGCATTTTGTGCAAGATTTGGTGAAGACATAGCATCATGGGTTTCAAGAATGTTAGCAAGGGTGGCAGGAAGAATAAAACAAAGCCACTTTTAGTTTCATTTTTTAAAGAGGAATCATAAATTAAGTTTAAAAGAGGTTAAAATTTTTTTTTTTCATATTTTACCTAATGTGCATGCTTTTTCTAAATGTTTTGATTGTTTTTATATGCAAAAATATAACTATAGTGTTGGGAACTGGAAAGATTGGTAATATTTTTGAGTGACTGGAATGGGTTATCTGCATTTACATTATTTTCTATGATAAAATGCATTTTGCAATACAAAACTTTGCCTAAAGAACTCGCTTCTGGACTGGGTTAAATTTGTATGCCGAGGTACTTCTCTAGTGCACTATGTGGTAAACAAGATACACATTTAAACCTGGCTGTTATATGTACATGTACAAATATTTATGATCATTTCAGGTCAATGAGTGTAAGGTGGCTTACGAACAAAATGTGGACTCTGTTGGATGGGCAACATTAGACAAGTTCACGTTCACTGCGTCATCACCTCCTGCAAGCCTCGAGTCTCAGACCTTTGATATTGACATCTCTTATGAAAATGCGGGGCCTGAACGAAACACTCTCCTTGTTAAAAATACAGGTATGGTTATAGTATGACCTCTTATACCTCTTATGCCTAACTGTCAAAAGTGAAAAATTACTAAACATAAATAAACACTAAGTAGTTCATTATGCACAGCCAGTGATGAGTGTGCAGTGATGTGTAGGTTTATTATAAAACGTTGAGAAACCTAAATATTTCCCAAATTTGTGTTGTGTTTCAGGAGCCGTGGTAACAGAAGGAGACAAAGTCGTCATTGACAAAACAATGCTGGACGCATCAAATCTCCTTACCAAACAGCCAGAATCCCGTCGCAACTCCTACGACGTCTGGTACCAGGTCAAGACTCAACCTCAACATGGTGTCATCATTGTGGGTGAAAGGAATCTTACAAAAGAAAAGCCCTACTTCTCTCAGTTCATTCTGAACAAATATGGAATAACCTACCAGCATGACAACTCCGAGACCGTACATGACCAATTTGTTTTTGATGCTTTCCTCAACCTGAAGAGCAAACCCGCACAACGCCCCGAGGATGACCGAGAAGTGTTAGAGGAATCCTTTAACATTACAGTCACTCCAGTGAATGATCAGCCACCCATCCTGAAAACCAAAGCACCAAGTCTCAGAGTGGTTCAGGGAGACACTGTGGTGCTTGGACCAAGCAACTTGAATGTGGAAGACCTTGACAACGCCCCAGAAGATATCCAGTATTCGGTGATCAGCAGACCTAGCAATGGATTCCTTTCGCTTGTCGGACGTCTAAATGTATCTGTCGATACCTTTTCTCAAGCCCAGATCAACGATGGTGAGGTATTTTTTGTGCAGGATGGCAGCCCTGCACCCGGAGTGTTCTATTTCAGTGTCACCGATGGCCAACACCGGCCAGTCTATAAACTTTTCAACATAGAGGTGTCGAAGATCGCCATTTCAATTGTCAATCAAACAGATTTGACATTGGAACAGGGGCAAACATGGGTGTTGCTTAACCAGTCACACCTGACCGCAGTGACTAATGGAAAAAACACTACTGTCCATTATAAAATAACTGCTCCTCCGAATTATGGTAAACTTCTCTTGGACAACGAAGAAGTTTCTTCTTTTAATCAAGATGATTTAGAAGCACATAGGTTAAGCTACCATATGATCCATCTTGCATCCTCCTGTGATAACTTTGAGTTCACTGCCTTCACATCAGAGGCAAACCTGACTGATCAAATGGTTAACATCACAGTCAAGCCTTTAATTAGGTATGCACAAGGTGTAAAGTTCTCAAATGAAATAGGTGTTAAACTCAAGGCAGACTTTCTCAATGTCTCTGAGCTTGCCCTGATAAGTGGTAGCGATCCGTTGTTTGAAATCCTTTCCCCTCCAAAGTATGGCAAGATTTTTAAGACTGGCAACGGGAAAAAAGCAGAGCCTACAGAGACATTTTTCTTCAGTGAATTACAGAAAGAAAAAGTTACCATGGAGCTGAATGCCAACCTTACTGAAGTTCAGGAGGTGAATGACTCTTTAGGATTCGTCCTAAAAGCTGGCAGCCTCCAACCTGCAAAAGGGGAGTTCGTCTTCAGCATTGTGCCACATGACCCTGCTCTGATATCAACCACAGCTGTCCCATTGTACACGAGTAGTACTGTGTCATCCAGCAGCCAAACCACAGTTATGAGCTCCCCTCTCACTTCCAAATATCCAACAGTTCAGCCTTCGGCGCAAGTCACCAAGGCTGTGCCAAAGTTCAAGGGCCGCAATCGCTGGGGTAACTCGAATCGCACTGACTCACATGCCACAACTATGCTTAAACCAACTCACGGTCAGGAAACCGTTCCAGTGAGGAATCAACCTGTTAGGGTTGAATCAGTGTCCCAGAGCGGCTCCTCCACTAACCCCATGGTCATCATCCTTCCACTCTTAGCTCTTCTACTTGTGGTCATTGCGGTCATATTGGTGTTAGTCCTGAGGAGAAACCAACAGAAAAAGAAAAAACATTTGAATGGTGCTTCCACTCCAAAAACCTCTCCTGATAGTAGACACTTACAAGGTCATGCAGAGAGGACTGCAACAGTTCCTTTAGTTACTGTAACCCCTCTCAGTCCAAGCAACCCTGGTAGTCCTGCTCTGGCGAGACTCCAGACAGGCAACCCTGCCCATGGGCAGTACATGACTCTGTGCTCCTTTGGCGACATTGACTCCACTCAGTTTTGCAGGACAACAAATCCCACACTGCAGAACAACCAGTACTGGGTGTGAACTATAAATCTGTGGACAAGGATCAAGTCATCCTAGAGTTTTAACTGAAAGTAATTTACATTGTTATTAGTTCACGCAAGACATTGAATTTATTGTTAGAGAAAGGTGGTACACAAAACATCGGTTGATTAGGCTTCTGTGTTTAGGGGCTTATCCTCTCACTTCCATATCGATTATGGGAACAAGCCAGTCATGGGTTTCTGTGAGTTCAAACCAGGGATCAGGGGGGGAAGTCTTTACCTGCCTTCCAGAAAACATGTGTTATCTTGGACACTGCCTGGTTGATGCTGATGGGGGAGTGCCTTATAATAAAACGCGTGGCAATTGGACATGACTAAATTAGGAAGAAAGTTGGGGACAAATCCAAAAAACAAACAAAAACAGCAGCTGATTTGCTTGTTGGTTTTGGCCACAGCGGAGTCAGCACTATTTCAGTCTAAATATCCATTTTAACTGATAAATTCTTAAGAAGGTTAAACCACTATATTTTTAATTGATGCTAGAATTAGCAACTCTATTTCTTTTTTGCGCTCCAGTTTAATTCACTTTTAGGGAAACCATTAAACAAACCAAATGGAACCTGATGAACCAATTGATTCAAATTTGCCAGACTAGGGGTCGAGCCACAAACATCCATAATGATGAGATCGATAAAAATCTAGATTTACACTAGACTGAACTAGTGTTACAGGTGGGTTACGCTTTATGCTACACAATCAGCCCACAATACTAAAAAAAGACCAAGGGTAGGAGTTGAGGCGGCGGGAGAGAAAACGGTCATGAAGAGAAAAATGAAGAAAGGGGAATTATCAGGAAATTAACTAGTAGGAAGTTGGCATTATGATCCATTTCATTTTAAATCATTATGACTACTACATATTCTAATATACAATGCATTTCCACATTGTTAGTCTTGCAACACAGAATTGTTGGGTTAAGCACAGGGTAGGTTTTGTCTCTTCACAGAAACTTGACATTTGACTGTTTTTTGTTGTTTTTTAAAAATATTTTTTGATAAAGTATTAGAAATGTTGCTGATGCAAAAACACCTGAGCAACAATCTACACATGGTTGCATGCAATACTTCTCATGTGTCTTGGCTTGAAACTAGAATGTGAACCTCACAAAACTATGTGTTCGCTCTGGAAAGATCATTGTTGTTATGTTATTGAAACGATGCGTCTTCCTGAGGGTCTGTGCATGGAGGAACGTCAGTGAGACTGTAACTGGTACGAGTCTGATAGTTGGAGTAAGGGCATTGTAAACTGCAATTTATAACTGGATTATCCAAGAAGATATGCAGATGATATACACTATATTGGTAAAGGTATTCGCTCGCCTGCCTTCACATGCATATGAACTTGAGTAACGTCCGATTCTTAATCCATAGGGTTTAATATGATGTTGGCCCATATGAATATGACGAGAAGGCCTGGCTCGCAGTCTCCACTCTAAGTCATGACTGCGCACCAGTGCATATGAGCGAGTTTGGTGTGGAAGAACTTGACTGGCCTGCACTGAGTCCTGACCTCAACCCGATAGAAGACCTTTGGGATGAATTAGAGTGGAGATAGCGAGCCAGACCTTCTCGACCAACATCAGTGTCTGACCTCACAAATGCATTCCTGGAAGAATGGTCAAAACTTCCCACTCCTAAACCTTGTAAAGCCTCCCCAGAAGAGTTAAAGCTGTTATAGCTGCAAAGGGTGGATCAACATCATATTAAATCCTATGGATTAAGAATCGGATGTTACTCAAGGTCATATGCTTGGGAAGGCAGGCGAGCGAAGACTTTTGGCAATATAATGTACATACATTAAGGCTGACTTTGTTTCCTGTAAAACTGCCCTGATATCCCCCTAACAACGAGGAAAGTCCAGTGTCCATTATACTAAGTTTTGGACAATACTCTAATGGGAATTTTAACGGATGCCTGTAATAAAAATAGATGTCTAGTCTTTCTTTCCCATAAGCAAGACTGGGAATAGTTATACACCTGAGATGGTGTCCCTGCGTTTGTCTACCTCAGACATCTAGGAGTGATCCACGCCAAACCAAAAGAAATGTCCAGGAAACTTTTTAAAGGTAGACTGAAAGAAACACTGAGATTGCATTGCATTAAGGTACTATCTTCTTTTATGCTGTTGATATTTTTATACATATATATATATTATACAGTACAAATATTTATTTCTATATCCAACTTGAAAGTATTTAAACAGAATTGTGGTACATTATTTGTTAAGGTTTATTCATGTTAGTCTACACGGTACAATTAGTGATTTTGTTTTATACCTCAGTATTGGGAGATAACTGTACACTAGACACTGAAATTTCTGATGAGCACATGATGTAACTATATGTTACATTTAGCACTGACGTGATGAAAAAAAAAACACTGTTACTATTTTCTTATTTTTTACTTTAACATGTTGACCTATGTACTATGGGCTGTCGTGGTTGTTTCACCACAAAAAAAAGAGAAAAACATCTGTTCTAGTCATTATCACTGGCCATGTAATCCCTTGCTCACTGTATTATTACTGTATGTCTGTTGATTAATAGTGCATATACTGCACCTAATTAAATCACAGTTAACTCTGTTAAGAGTTTTTGTCCATTTGTGTTCAGGTTGTGTGTTTAACATTGTTTGAGAGCAGTGGTTCATAAAGTCCCTGGGGTTTGTGATATTAAAAAAAAACATCCTGGTTATGTGAATATGATAATAGATTACAAAAAAAAAATTAATACAGTCTCAGCAATAATATAAGGAGTTAATTTAAACATGCATTGCTCGGTCAGAAAAAGGACACAGAAGGATATACATGGTTTGCATGAAACACAGAACACGTTAAAATGACTGGAATTGGGTTAAGACTGTGGAATGCATTATTGATTGGAAATCACATAAACACTTGGTTAAGTTGCATCATAAGAAAATCAACAGTAGAAATCACAGATACGTTTAATAGTGAATGCACAAGCATTTCCACATACGCAGTGTGATGAGAACTCACTGGATTGGGACTAAACAGCTGTGTGTCCTTATTAGTGAGATCAATCAGGAAAACAAGGCTTTAATCTGATAGCGACTTTGGAGCATTTACATTTGGCAGACACCCTTATCTAGAGTAACTTTTTGTTTTTATCGCATAATACATCAGAGCAGTTGAGGGCCTTGCTCAAGGGCCCAACAGTGGTAACTTGGTGGTTGGGGGGTTTGAACCTGGGATGCCAATGCCTTAACCACTGAGCGACCCCTGACCTCAATGGTTAAAGGTATATTCCAGAGTGATGTGCATGGGCACGGTAAGAAGGGTAGGAAAGGAAGTGCATGAAGCGATGCACCCATCATGCATACTTCAAAAATTACAATCCTCTAGAGGCAGTGTTACAATCTGAGGTTGCTTCACTTGGTCAGGTCTAGGCTTAGCAATATTATCCAGAGTTTTTTCTTCCCTGATTGCACAGCCATATTCTAGGACACAAATTGTGAAAGAGTGGTTCTGGGAGTAGTTATGAGGATTCATTTTTCACACATGAGCTGGCCACCACATTGTGTGCTGTAATCAAAACTAAAGGCGATCGAGGAAAATATTAGAGTGGCTACAAAATGTTGAAGAACACTTTGTTTAAGCTATACCATGTTGTTCTCATACAGTAATTAAATAGGCGGCACCTCATTTTACTGTATGATTTCAAACCCAATGTCCACACTACTTTTGCACTACATTGTGTAGAACTAGTTTTTCCCTTTTTTTGAAAAAGCATGTTTTTTCCCCAGCACCATCTATTGTTTTACCATCTGGTTTTCTCCTCTTCGTTTGTCTGGGCTCATTCTGCATGGAACATGAGGGAAGGAAGGGAAATGAATATCCTTTCAGGATGTTAATTGCTATGGTATGTCTCTTCACATGCTTAATTACTGTGATTCTGGAAGCCCTTAGGTATTGAAAATGCTATTTGAAGGCAGCAGAATGGAATTTGGTGACTTAAAATGTGCACGAGGCGAATCTCGGGAGAACGACCGTATAATGTTTGGAGGCTTTGTGCAGGGGAAAAAAATAAAGGAGAGGCTGAGTGATAGCAAATAGGAGGAAATCTGCAAATTACACAATCATACAACTAATCCTTACATTTTGTGATTACTACAGAGAGTCTTTAAATGCTTTGGTACAGGTAGTAGGTTCAGTAATGGGATATAGTTTAGTCTACGGGTGACACGGTGGCTTAGTGGTTAGCACCGTCACCTTGCACCTCCCGGGTCCGGGTTCAATTCCCAACACAGGTCTGCTTGCATGGAGTTTGCATGTTCTTCTCGTGCTTGGTGGGTTTCCTCCCAAAGTCCAAAGACTTATTAGCTTTCGCATATTGCCCGTGTGAGTGCGTGTATGTGTTTGTACCCTGTGATGGATTGGACCCACATCGCCACCTCGTCTCCCAAGTCTCCTGGGATAGGCTTCAGGTCCCCTCGACCCTGTATACAGGATAAAGCAGTATAGATGATGAGCGAGTGAGTTTAGTCCAGGGCTTTTGTCTGGGCTGTTGTCATTTTAAAATTGTTCATCACTTTTATGCTCTTTTGTAAACTAAACATAGCACAATCGTTAATCAGCTGTACCTTCTGCAGCCTCTCAACAGTTCTGAGGTAACTATTAAATTATTGGGGTTGATGTAACTGCATCTCATCTTGCAAATGTTGCGTTTTGTATTGGTGTGAATTGAAGTGCGAAGTCCACCATCAAAAATATTCTATAAAGGAGCTTGAAATGTTCTGCATTTATGGTCTCCAAGGTCTCCAACATTCAGATCTCTTATTCTCTTCACTGGTTGTTTGGAAAACAGAATGAAAATATACAGAATCATCATACAGTATGTTGAAGCTCATCACTCATTGCATGGGCTTTTTTCCCTCTAGGGTATCAATAATATTACAGTTGACTATGGATTCATCCAAGGAGGCAAGATGCATGGGAAATTCAGTTTCAAATCCCATGACTGGCAAGTTGTCCCTGTTGGGCCCTTGAGCAAGGCTCTTAACCCTTAACTACACAGATGTATAATGAAAAAAAAACATATGTAAGTCACTCTGGATAAAGGCATCTGCTAAATGTCCATGAAAATTCAACGAACCAGGTGTCTACACGCGTTTAAAGAAATGCACGAAGTTTCAGCTGTGTTCATTTATATTCATCCTTTTATCCTGGTCAGAGGGATACTGTGCTTGCAGCTTGTTTAGGGGAAAAAAGGAGTCCATCAGAGGACAATATACAGTAATACAATCACAGTTAGGGGCTATATAAACAAGTTAATCCATCTGCTTTGATATTTTTGGAAAATATGAGAAAATCGCAGAACCCGGCGGAACCCAGACGTTGGGAGAACATGCAAAGAAATGACAGTAACCTGAGCTCAGGATTGAGCCGGGAACTCTGAAAAGAGGAGTAACTTTACTACTGTGAATAGCTGTCAGTCACAATAGTTGTCCAAACCTTGCTATACTGCGTGGTATGAAAGGGCTCCTTGTTCTTCTCGATAAACGCATTAGTCAAGACCACCTGCGAGACAAGACATGACTGAGTCAAGAAAAGCATCAAATACTTTTTAAGACCAAGCATTCACTTTAGCTAGATTTATTCGTGCATTGTACAAATGATTAGGATTCATTTGGTAGAAAACGGAATTACTTCTCGTTAAACTTGTGCATGTAAAAGAAAAAACGTTGATTTTCTTTACAAACTCTGTTTTTTTTAACCATATTCAGCAAGACTGAGACTAAATACAAACGCCGGAAAGTTGATACAGATAACATCTTGAAACTCAAATACTACAACCCTAACATTCTTGACTCAGGTGGCTAAATGTCTTGAGGACTGACTCATTAAAGAGAATCACATGACCGTGACTGCTACATAATCACTTTAGGCAAACAGAAGGCATGCAGTGGTCTGAAGAAAAACAGCAGCTAAGGGGATACATCTTCTGCATGACTCATAATGCAACAACCTAGTTATCTGCTAGAATCATTATCCCGTGGTGTTGAACAGACAAATCGTCACCTTAAATCACACCCCAGACACATCGCACTCACGAGGCGCGCAAACAAAAAACTTTTTATTTTAAATTAAAATTTAAAAATTTTTAATTTTTTTTTTTAGATTTTGTCAATTCAAAGGAATGCGTATCCAGCTAAATTCATTCGCTTATGACGGTCATGGAATAGATGAATAAATCTGTTGGCGTTATTCGTCTAGAGTGAGCCATGCATCATTTGTGGTCTGGAACATCGTGCTGTATGTGCAGCAAAACCTGGGCAGCAAACTCTCACAGAAAGGCAACAAACCACTTAACCTCAAGAGAGGTTGCTGACGTCAGTGTCGCTGCAGTTGCTCCGTGACAATTTAACATGTGGTCTTACACACACCTACAGAGTTTTACACATTACATTCTTTTAGAAAAAAATGCCTGACATTGTTGTAAAGCCATTTTCAGAAGCATGTCTCTAAAACATCTACTACTACGAGCTCGCGTTAACAATACTGATATGGTTTGCATAATAGGAATGTGAAAAACATGGAATAACAGCGTCTTGGAGTGCTATCACAAAAAAACAAAAAAAAAAAAGTATGCAAACAACTGCACAGATGCGTGAAGGTCAATCCACTTAGCATTTGAACCAAAATGGCTTACTCAGAATCTTTCGGTTTTTATTCGGAAATGTTTTGCCAGTCCCTTGTCTGTGGGTTCTTAGGGCGCGCACTTAGAATGGCAGGGTGAGAGATCAGCAGGTAAAGTGGGCGGAGTCATTTAATGACAATCATTTTTGGATATTCATTTAACTGTATTTTTGCAGGGTTAGAAGCCGAACAAACCAAGCTAAAATTCTTAAATAATGCACAATTGCAAGTTTAAATTATGCAGGCCTGCATATTTATAGTATTTGTGAGTAATTGTTTGCTAGTTGCTGATCATTTAAAAGAAAAAAAAAAAAACATTGCACATTTGCAATAAGCCGTCATTTTCGACCACGGCACGGTGGCTCAGTGGTTGCACCTCCAGGTTCCGGGTTCGATTCCCGCCTCGGGTCTGTGTGCATAGAATTTGCATGCTCTCCCCGTGCTTGGTGGGTTTCCTCCAGGGTGTACAGTACCTAGCCTCGTGCCTGAAGCCTCCTTGGATAGGCTCCAGGCCCTCCATGACCCTGAATACAGCATAAAGCCGATGGTATAGACGATGAGTGAGAGAGAGACGATCCACTTTAAAGAAGTATGTACACATTTACACTCAAGACATCTAGATGCTTATTGGAAATGTCTCCGATCCGTTCCATTTTTGAACATGATCGACTTTAACATGTTTAATAACTGATTATCCAATAACAATTGCCAAATTAATTTAGTGAGGTTTGTAACCCCTGCTTTTTTTTAAAGCATTAATTGTGCACCATGCGCTCTAATTAATACCTTAAAAAATTATTTGGTTTTACTCCCATCCAAATAACTTGATACAATATATCCATAGTTTAACACCTGATTAAAATAAAACATCGATGACTTTTTTAACACTTAAAGGCGAATCTTCTCAAAGAGAAACCGCTCGTCTACAGCCTTTTGTTCTAAAGAAGGGGGCATAACGAGATCTAGCAGTTAGAACAACGATGCGTAAAAGCATGCATATTATCTCATTATAATTTACATTCCATTTAACACAGCCAGTGCTGAAATACTAATGCGACCATAGTGACGTGACTCAAAGTGTTCCCTGGCTCTGCTTCTCTCAGACAATTTACATTTTTATCTCCGGGCTTAATTGTTATCTGAGGTATAAATCATAGAGATTGAGATTTGGAGATAGAGACACCAAATCAACTGCAGCGAAGCATTTGTTTGTGTATGTGTGTATGTGTGTGTGTGTGTGTGTGTGTGTGTGTGCGCGCACATAAGTGAAAAATGCAGGCCTGTTGGTGAGCAGCCAGAGGGAAGAGGAAAGAGTCAGCGTTTTTTCTTTTCTTTCTTTTTTTACCCCCAACAACATGAATGAAGCCCCGCAGGACAGAGTTTCCCGAGCAGGGCTAAAAAAAAAAAGCTGGTGAAGAATGTCTAGTGGGCCAGCATTCCTGGGCTTTCTACCATGTAGAGACAACATTCACAGAATAATGCACCTCACTTGAAGAATAAACAACATCTGAGAGGCACATAAAGGTGAACAAGACAAAAAGATATGTTTGAGGCTATAAAATGCGCACATGATCTGATTGAAGGTGTTGTTATGATCTTTGAGTTGTGCAGGCTGGGTGGAACATGTTAAGAATTCACTGGAGAGCAGGCAGGTCTGGCTAATGGTCTAATACACACACACTGCTGTGACTGCCTCATGAGATATAGTTGTTTGCTTAACTGCTGCCTGCTCGAGCTCTGAAAGAAATTTTTAAATAAAAACTGCCTTTTTAAATTAAAAAAAAAAAACTAAAAAAAAATAAATAAAAACTGCATTAAAAAATAAAATAAAAACAGCATTTTTAAAAAAAAATGAAAACTGGCATTTTTAAAAAAATAAAAACCGCCATTTAAAAAAAATAAAAACTGCCATTTAAAAAAAATAAAAAACGAATTTTTGTAAAAAATAAAAAACGCATTTTTGTAAAAAATAAAAAACGCATTTTTGTAAAAAATAAAAAAAGCATTTTTGTAAAACGCATTTTTGTAAAAAATAAAATAAAAAACATTTTGTAAAAAAAAAAAACTACATTTGAAAAGAAAAAAAAACCGCCGTTTCAAAAAAAAAAAAAACGCCATTTCAAAAATAAAAACCGCCATTAAAAAAATAAAAACCGCCATTTAAAAATAATAAAAACTGCCATTTTTTAAAAATAATAAAAACTGCCATTTTTTTAAATTAAATCCGCCATTAAAAAAAACGCCATTTTTAAAATAAAAACCGACATTAAAAAAAATTAAAACCTAATTTTTGTAAAAATAAAATCCGCCATTTTTAAAAATAAAAACCGCCATTTTCTAAAATAAAATCCGCCATTTTTTAAAATAAAAACCGACATTTAAAAAAATTAAAACCTAATTTTTGTAAAAATAAAAACCGCCATTTTAAAAAATAAAAACCACCATTTTTAAAAATAAAAACAGCCATTTTAAAAAATAAAAACCGACATTTAAAAAAATGAAAACCTCATTTTTGTAAAAAGCAAAACCGCCATTTTTTAAAATAAAAACTGCCATTTCCACAAACTACCATCTGCAAACTTGGATATATTGTCATTGTGCAGCTGGTATAACTGTAATAACTCAACATATAGCCATTATTTTCTAAATAGCTGGGGAAAAAGAGTACACCCTGTACTGTACATCACGTGATAACAGCTGTGCAAAGTCACATGTCCTATTCATCATGCCCTTGTGTGTTGTCAGCCTGCTGCAACCATACAAATTTGTGTATCTTATATTAGAACGTTTCAAATTTCTTGCTTTGAGTGCAATTCACTCATACTGACCACTGGATGATCAACATAGCAACCTCATGGCAAAGATCAAGACTATCTTATAACCGAGTTACGGCAAACTGGCCAGGGTCATACAGAAACTTTCCAAGACAGAACAGGCCTCGCAAGGGTCGATCAAAGAAGTTGAGTCCGCGTGCTGTGCATCAGTTAAACAAACAGATGTATGCGTATTACCAGCATTGCTTTAGAGGTTGTGGAAGCGGGAGGTCAGCTTGTCAGTGCTCAGACCAAACGCCGCATACTGCAACAAGTTGGTTTGCAAGGCCATCATCCCAGAAGGAAGCTACTTATGAAGCTGGCTCACAAGAAGCAATCTGTCCAAGAGCAGGAATTACTGGAACCATATTCTTGTGGTCTGATGAGACGAAGATAAACTTGTTTGGGTCAGACGGTCATTTCTATACAGTAAATGCACAGTAAGTGGTGTACTCACTTTTGTGAGATATTGTATATGTAATGTCTACATGTGTCTAAAACGTTTCAGCTGCTCTTTTTAATTAGAATTTTAAATGATACTGATATGATACTGTCTATGTCGGTTTAGTATGTCCATGTGAATTTGAATTCTATTCAAATTCATATAAATAGGTCTACCACTATACAATAGAAACTGGAAGCACTGGGAGAAAAAAAAAACACAAATGCAGAAATGCCAGCGCTTAGCCAGAAGTCAAGAGAACAAACTGGCCGTATTTTCCCAGGGGTCGGGTTGGCATATTTGCATTTTATTTGTCACATCGTTCATAGTGGCACTGGCCAATCTTGTGCATCTGTGAGCTCTCGCAAGCAGAAGCACTATTACAAGCCTGTTACATCATCCCTGTCTTGCAGGAGCAGTCCGTTACTGTATCCTCACATTACGATTAAGGATCACAGTGTGTAATTTGAGTTTGGGTCCTCTGAAGGTTTTTCTCTCATCATGTTGTCAGGGTAGTTATATGAATATTTAGTATGTATTACAGTATAGTAAAACAAGAACATTCGAAAGGGATTCGATCCTGCTTGAGGTCTTTCTGGTAAGGAATGTAAAAAAAAAAAAAAAATCAAGATGATCAAGAATCAAGACAGAACAGCTGGGTTTTCACCATGAAAAATGCATTTCATTTCCACCTTAAAAGAAAGTGTACATCAATGAAAAACAGAAGGAACAGTTGGCAAACTTTTGGATTCGCTTTAAGCGAGTGCTGCCAATCTTCCGGTCATATGTGGTGTCTCACTCTTTTCAGCACACCGACAATATTATCGCATCAACCACAGGTGTTCGTCCAGCTGTTGCTCTCATTAGTAATAGGAACAAGAATTTCAGAAAGTGGTTAAACCACTATGTTCAACTGAAATCTGCAAAACAAGAGAGATGAGCGTTTCATGGAACAAAGAGCAAATGTGACTCAGCATCGTCGTGGCTGTCAAACATGCCTAAGAAATGATTAAACGACGGAGGGCTGCAACCATATACTCCTTTTAACCTTTAACACCTTTACGCATAAAACCTCAATGACTCATCTTAAACAGAACGAGCTGACCAATTTCCATGGTAAAAATTTTCTTCAGAGTAAAGTCTCATAAATGGAATAACACACGAGCTACGTGACGTGGCACACAGATTAAAATACGATTGATCACAAGGTGTTGGTTCATTTCCCATAATAATGGAAATTTTTTATTTTATTTTATTTTATTTTATTTTTTTAACTGAAGCAGATAAACGACATCACCCTGCTGTTGATTATTTTCCTCAAACAGCATGTCTCTTCTCGGGTTATTTCCTATAGTTTGACAACACGTACAAAGAGATCTTTCTCATCAATGGTACAGTATCCCTACTATATATTTCATATCGCGCTGAAGGTTAATAAAGTTTAAAATGCACGCTGTCTGATCAGACATGCATTCACAAACTGGTGTAAATGACTATCGCGGTGGGCGAGTTTATTTCAGTCGATGTGCAAAGTGACAAAGGAAGTGAGGAAGAAAGGAGAAGTTGAAGTTTGACTCTTTGCCTGAAATAAATAGAAATGTTCCTATCATAGCATACGCGGGGTGCATGGAAGTTAATGAAATGCGGAACTGTGCGCAGTGTGACAGTTTCAAGAGGTATTTTTGTGCCAACGCATGTTAAATGATCAAGTCACACAATCGTTCATCTCTGATCACCATCGTCCCCAAAAAGACCGATATTACACAGTAAAATGACTGCAGGGCACTTTCCATGACTACTGTAGCGGTTTGGTTCTACTGTACCTGGAGGTAATCACAGACATCTTGAAGTAAACAGTTATGGTAATCATGCAGTCCATCAGATGGTAGAAAGTGATATCTAACACCTTGTAAATAAAACTGCTTCTGTTTCCTGTCTGTGACTGAGTACCACTACTATGAGTAAAAGAGATGTTTTACCAGACAAGGTATACGTTCTTATTTTGCAATAACCGCACATTTAGAACAACTCGATTGCTGTAAGCTGCTGCTGTTTGGCCTTAAGCAGGCCCATTACCCTGTTACTTACAGTACAAGCTGGGAATTGTAAAGGAAAAAAAACAACAAAACACACACACACACACACACACACACACACACACACACACATACATTTCACGGTACTATACTCACTGTCATTGTTTTCTTTCAAGCATTCACATTATCCAAATCCTGAGATGGACATGACATTAAGTAAGGCACAGAGTGAAGCCTTATACAGCTGTGGGGTGGATTTGGGATTTTGTTTTCTTACTATGCTTTTTTTTTTCTTTTTCTCTCTGACTCATGGCTGTAGCATTTAACGAGAGGGTGGAACAGGAATCGGGCTTAATCTGAGCAAAAAATCTTGGCACTTTAATTCAGTCATTTTCGGAAAGCAAAAACAGGAGAGTTTTATTGCATACATCGTTATAGCACAGTTACAGGATTGTATATATAAACTTAGTAGCCATAATATTAACACCATGAAACATTAGCACATAACTGGTGACAGGATCATAGGGACCAAAGGCTCACCCATGGCTCCGGAGACTGAAGGCCAGCTCATCCGGTCTGATCCCTCACAGGGCACAGATTGATGGAAAAAACACAATACTCACCATGATGGAAAGGAACCAGAACAACCAGTGCACCACAGCAAACTCCACACTGGTCCCAGCAGGCGGAGACCAAAAAGTTGCAGACACCAGTTCTAAACTCCACAGATCTCAATCCGATCCTGCATCCATGGGATACACTGGACAAACAAGCCAGATCTACAGAGGCCCTAAACCGTAACCCAAACCCAAAAGGATCCACCAGCGTCCGGGTGTCAGACACCACAAAACATCCCAAGAGGTCTTGTAGTGTAGTCATGCCCTGAGGAACCAGACCTGCCCATCGGGCACAACATGAACCTACACAATATTGGGCATAATGTTGTTCGTTGTAATGTTATGGCTGATCTGTATACCTCATGCAGGTGTTATTGTCAACAATAGATATGACTTTGAAAAGATCTTACGTCTCTGTTGGGACGTTGACATTCCTTTGTACCATCTGGTTAGTATTTCCTGCAAGGCTGACGCTGCATGTACGTTATCTCTACTCAGCATTTATACTCACACTGGTATTCAGCAAAAATTCACTCGCAGACATGTCTGGGAAGGAAGAGGTTTTCTACATTTTTAAACTTAAATAACATCAAGTGTCGCAATGTTCGGCATAACGGATTAAAGCATACAAATTCTCACACATTTCATTAAGGTGAAAAATAGAATGATATTTGGAACAGTTTATTTTCTTATTGGGAATAATGTGCTATGAATTACAGAAAAGTTATACACACACACACACACACACACACATACTATTATTAATAAATTTTTTATTCATTCATTTTTATTTGATAAAAAATATATATTATATACTTTATCAATTAAAAATAAATAAATTCAAATTAAAGTATAAATATTTCTAAATAAATATATAAATAAATAAATACATTTGAAAATATATATTTAAAAATTACCTATATAATACATTTTTTTATATATATTTTCAAATTGATTTATTTTAGTATTTTTTTTTTATTGTAATTTTTTTAAATATTTGATTTCCAAAATGATATTTAGTATTCTAATTTTAATATGGACCATAACTTGAAACAATATTCCTGCACATGAACTTTTATTTCTCCCTTTATGTGCAATTGTTCAATAAATATTTAAATATGACAACAGAGAAATAAAACTCCAGGGAATGATGGGAAGATTATGCATATTTATGCATAATGCATCCGCATTGATCGATTCTTGTGAAATGAGCAGCCAAAAAATGCACTGGGTGAAAGCCAAACATTCTTTTGCTACTGCTTTTTATTATTCCAGCAGCAAAGCAAGTCCCTCAAGTTGTTATTAAGTAGCAGCAGGTTCGCTTGGCATGCAGCCCTGACGCCCATCCTATGAAAGCAGAGTGTGTTTCTGTGTTTAAAGGGAGAGCTGAGGACTGCAAAATCATGCCAGTGCCAAACAGACAAAAAGCCAAGCCTGGCACACAGGCCATATTCCCACGCCATGGCCCTCAGGCAGCGAGTACTCGCAGTACCGTAACGCTCAGAACACTCGGAGCTTACAGAGACTATTCTTCTGGTTCACTGCTGGAATTTACTGACCCAAGACTGACACTTATCTGAAAATAGTTTTATCTTCTAGAATGGATGTCAGACAGATGGTGTTGAAATGTCAGCTACTTAAAACAGACACTGCAGCCAATCAGCAATCATTTGCATTTTTATTTTTATAACTAGAAAACCAAGTACTCCTTTCATAAAGGCAAAGGTGAAAGTGTAGTCACAACACACACACACACACTGAAAAGAATGTTTCAAACTCAAATTCAAAACAAGGTTATCCAAGGCTATGCATTCTCCTATACATTATCGCCAGTAACAAAAGCTCTAAAAGTACAACGTTCCTGAGAGAAAGTGTGTAGCTATTCCACTGTATGCAGGATTAGAGCACATCATACCACAGAGCAGCTGAATGCTTGAATATTGGTCGGAACGTGTGCAATATTTTTTATTCAAATGTTGAAAATCTAAATTAGCAGAGCTGATTATAGTTCTGGTTCGAACATATGTAATAGGTTAAAAATGCTCCTTCCAGTATGTCATTGCTTCTGTAACAGGTCACGGGACTGGAATGGTTGAGGCTCTACGTAATCCAATACTTTAAATAAATAAAAATTTTCAGCAGTCATGGTGACAGACTTTTATTTGACATTTATGGAAAGTCAGCTGAGAGAGGGAAAGAAAAAGAGAGAGAGAGAGAGAGAGAGAAAGAGTGGGAGAGAGAGAGAAAGAGAGGGAGAGAGAGAGAGAGAGAGAGAGGGAGAAAGACAGAGACAGAGAGAGAGAGAGAAAGAGAGGGAGAGAGAGAGAGAGAGGGAGAAAGACAGAGACAGAGAGAGAGAGAGAGAGGGGGGAGGGGAGGGAGAAAGAGAGAGATGAAGAGAGAGAGAAAGACTGGTGAGGGAACGGCTGTTTATCACAGATATGATGTAAGTGATAACAGGAACTAACCGGTCTCTCGAACATTCCACAACAACAGTCTAGACTATAAATCGTTGAAATGTGCACATTAATCATTGAAACATTTCACACACCACCACCCCGACCTGGATTAATCTGGTCTAACCTCACAGTACATTTCCAAATATCAAAAATATAGTTTCAAGAAAAAGATTCTTGAACATGGATATTGGCTGCGTTCACATTACAAGCCACGTTGCACAATTCAGATTTGTTTGTTCAGAATGGATTTGCATGTCATGACAGTTCACATTCATAATTATGTGACTTTTGTACATCCTCAAACGTGGAAGTGTCTGTCCTTTTAAAGTGCACGCATGGTCGTCACATCGATATGTCTTTGCTCGGTGGTTAAACACGTCATTTTCGTATGAGCACTCTTGCATTGCGAGCATTTCAAACAATTTTAGCCCTAAAAATGCTTGGGATTTAACTCTGGAGGACGGTGAGCAGTTAGCCATCTGCATTTGTTGAGATCCAGAAGGAAGAACGCCAAACGCCTTCCTTTAGCCATTTTAGCATCTATTATATATATATATATATATATATATATATATATATATATATATATATATATATATAAAATCATAGCGCCGCCAGTACTGATTGACGTCAGCGATCGTCCTAAGCGCGTGCAGAGGCAAAATGTCGCATGAACTCGATGTATCCGATCTAGCAGCACATACGAAAGTGACTCAGATCCAGTCTGAAAAGCAACAATTGATTTGTTTCACATAAAATGTGACACATCTTTAACTTGTATAGCAGATAGTTGATCTTCTGGTAATTAATGATGTTAAATGAAGTTTAATAACACAAAATCTATGTGTGTAGACAAAAATGCAGTGCACGCTGCTGAGGACTACAGAAGCCATTGAACCTTTCCAATGAAAATCGCGTCTTTCAAAGACAATGCTGGACCGATTTCAAGACATTCAGTGGATAATTCCTGAATAACAAACGAAAAGAAACAACATCACAGGGATAGATTATGTGCAGGGTTTATGTAACACTTTAGTTTCAAGGCTATGTACTACAGCTTAGTGGTTAGGGTCTATGCACTGTTGATCAGAAGGTCATGGGTTCAAAACCCTAGGTTGTCATTGAACTGTTCAGATTTATAACAACATTGGTTCTGGCTGGGAAAAAAATCCAGCAATTATTAATATAACAAGAACGGTTAGCGTGACATCGATGTATCCTGGCAGGAATAGAGATTGAACTGGAATGAACATTGACGACTTCACCGTACCAGTCAGATGCCGTACAGTGAGCATGTACTGTATATGAATGAATGAGCAAGTAGAGCAAATCTTGCATTAGACATTCAGACATTTCTCCGCTTTAACTACTCCGATGATTCTGAAGGCTTCTAGGAACAATGCGATGGTATAACGCAAATAACAGTGCGGCACAAACGCTTTAAAGATGGTCAAGAACCTTTTGAAAAGGTGGAAGTGATCCTATAAAAAGCAGCGCACCCGAGAATGTCGAACATGTACGGGCTGCAATCGACACAGCCTGGCAAATGACAGTGAGGGTAATTAGGAGTTTATTACATGTAATTCAGTGATTACAAGGCTGGATACTTTCCGGATAGACCTCGTATATAAATGTAATAATGTAAGTCGCTCTGGATAAGGGTGTCCGCTAAATGCCATAAAAGTAAACATGCAAACAGTGCAATAAATTTAAAATGCTGTTTGTTGGCTCACTACTGTCTACCATTTTAAATGTGATTATGTATTCATGGTTTTAATAAAACATTATAGTAAATGATAAAATTCCTATGTGAACACCTCACCTTGACTCTTGGTGTCTAAGCAAAAACAAAAACAACAGGCTTGTACCGTACATTCAGCTCGACAAGAATCTTGTCAACAATCAACAGTGCACCGAACTGGGACGAGTTGTTCAAAATGACAAAGAAACAAGGCAGGTTATTAGTGAAAATGCAGTGGAACAAACAAAACCCCATCTGCAGTTCCTTAAGAAACAGGAAAAAACATTTCACAAACCCTTGCTCAGCATCTGGCATTGCATTGAAAGCCTTGACAGAGAAACGGCCTTGTTTGTGTAGCAAAGCGTTATTACAGCCAGCGAAATCCAAACGGGATTGAAAAATAAATCAGATTCAGCTTCAATAAACTGATATTTTGCTTTTCCTTCACTATTAATGACTGGACACACACTGTTTAAAGTTTAATAACACAATATCTACATGTGTAGGCAAAAAAGCAGTGCGAAGTAATCTGTGAAGGACTACGGAAGCCACTGAAGCTTTCTGATGATTTAAAGACAATGCTGGAATGATTTCAAGATAATCAGAGGATTATTCCTGAATAACAAACACAAACAAAAACAACATCACAGGGATAAGTTATGTGCATGGTTTATTTTTGCAACAAAAAAAAAAAGTAAAAATATTTTTTCAATGTTTTCTTAAACACGATGTTAAATAAAAACATTTAAGAGGAAATAAAATCAATCCTCGGTCCTCCATGGGGTCGCACGTCCGGTTCATCAGAAGTGTCCGTGATAAAACACGACAGAAGTGAAGTCCTGAGTGAGCTGTGTGGTTAGGCTGTTAATCACTTTATTTACAGTAAATCCCTGCACGCTGGCACTGATCCACGTGCCATGGGAATATTTTCATATCTATTACCAAATGATTGAGGCGATCAACCTGGGGCACAACTGTTTTCTTTTAATCCCGTTTTCTGGACTGTTACTGAAAACATCATGGGAAAGAAAAAAAAAAAGAAAAGAAAAAAAAAATCACTCCCAGAGCCAAATTAGGACATTCTGTTCCCACGTCTTCTCGTAATGGAACACGACCCACACACCCAACTTTTTGTTTCAACTTTAGCAGCAAGGTCAAGAAAAATAAAGGCCTTATAAAACATCTAAGAATAAGTACAATATATAATGTATATAATGTTTTTTAAGCGTTTATTTCTTTATTTTTTTAAAAAAGGAATTAAAAAATATTAATAAAGACAGGGTTGAGAAGGCACGGCAAAAAGTGAAGACAGCTACTCATCAGATCTCTGTAAACATTTTGAATAAGCTCACTTAACCTGGAAGCGCTCGAGCGCTTCTGAAGGTTGGCATGAAGGAGTGCGGGAGCTCACTGTGATTTATAATCAGATTTTCTGTGTAAATAAACTGCTGTGTTAGTAAAGCAGAAATTGTGCTTTCCACAATCTGGAATGCTTATTGCCCCTGAGCGCTATTAGTTCCACAGAGCTGTAATCTAATCTCCTAGCTGTTAAAAAAAAAAAAAAAAGGCTGCCCTTCCCATTAATCTGGAAATCACCACCTCTCCTAGAGAGGGCTAATGATATTACGTCATATGATTTCCCCCTGTTCGCTTTAATCAGCCCTGCATTGCGGCGACAAGACATTCATCGTGTAGATTAAAAAAAAAGAAAAACAAGAATAATAAAATAAAATGTTTTCTTGTTTTAGCATATTGCTAAACTAGAGGCTCGCTAACATTCACCTCCCTCCTGGGAAAATGAAGATGAAGGATTTGTGGTGGATTTAGACGTTCTCGTACTGCTTGAGCGCGTCCTCCAGCTTGACTGTGACTTTCTGGAAGAAGCTGATCTGCTGCTGCAGGTAGTGCTGCATCTGGGACTTGAAGTCGCGCACGCGGATCTGGTGGAAGTGCTGGATTTCGGCTAGCGTGGCGAACGAGATGATGTTGCAGCGCTCGGCGATGCCGTCTGCCTGTTGCCGCTCCATTTTGCCCTCCTCCACATGCTTCTGGCTCTCCTTCACCTTGGTCAAAGCACCTGAGGGAACACACAAAGGGGTTGGAGATTAGAATAATGCAAAAAAAAAACCCAACCAAAAAAAAAAACCAAATATATATATATATATATACACACACACACAAACACAGAGATAGTCCCCAACCTACGAACAAGTTTTGTTCTGGGAGCATGTTTATAAGTCAGATTTGTTCTTAAGTCCGACAAAGTCTTTATATGTCTTTGCCACGAATATACTGTACAATGTAAAGCACACCAATCCACTTGACTAAATCACTCTCGCCTTTCTACACAATGCTATCATGTGGCCAAAAAAACATGGACGTAGCTAAGAAAAAAATAACTGGCTCAAATGTAAGTGAAATTAATCTCCCACTAGTGTTGTCTCCGCGCCTGTAAACCGCGAGGGGAATCCGGACTGCCAAGTCAAATTATAATGTCGGATTTAAAAGGTCCAGTGAACAGTCACTGAATAGACAGTCACTGAATAGACAACTCAGCTACGATTAGAGTAATGGTCTGAGACATGAACTGTTTAACACTACAGTACAGTTAAAGTGGAAATTAACAAATGTTAATTGTTAATATGATTATAGTGATGTGTCATTAAAACTAGTGATATAATCAATGATGAAATACTGTAAACAACTGCATATGTGTGTACACATATCAGAGCCTTTAATCATTTAAAGTAAATTTTTAAGCAGCGTTAAGTACTTGTGCAGCCACTACATAGTGACGTTAATGTTTTTTTTTTTTTTTGCCTTCCCTCAACTGCTTACATGTTATTACTGCATTTCTCAATAACCGAAACTCCATATGTTTTGAAATCAGGTATTTCATGCAAAAAAAAAAAAAAAAAAACCACTACAGCAGTGCTTGCAATTAGATCTTATGTAATCTGTGCTGTTTTTAACAGATAGAGTCCTGTGAGTAGTTTACAATACAACTAAAAACACTACATAATAATGCATTTAAGCCATGATAACATATAATGTACTGTATATAACAAACATGTAAGGCTACGATTATTTATTATAAAATAAAAAAAAAATCCTTTTATTTTAAAACAATCCTTTTCATGATTTAATACACTAATAAAAATCACATGCAAGGCTCTTTCTGTTGTACGTCAGCGCATTTAATTTACACGGTCGAGTCAAAAACGATCCGCGCTCCGGTTACTTTAAAACCTCTGTTTTAATGCCGCACTGTCTCGTCATCACTCTCCATTCAAGGCTTCTGTCTCCCCAGTCACAGCTGCGCAGGTGTGAAAGTGTTATATTACTTAATTTGTACTTGTGGTGCGAGCAAAGATGGATGTCCTGCTTGTGATTTGCATGAAAGAAGAGAAGCGTGCAGTGATTGTTTTTTTTTTGTGGTCTGAGGGTGTATCTGGTGCCATAAGACTGTGTGCAGTGTAGAGAAAGTGTTTGGATTTCTGCAAATAAAATTCGGACTGATACTCTAAGGAAGGTGGACGGTGGGTTTTTTTTTTTTATTTTTTTTTTTTAAGAGAATCGTTACTGGAGATGAGACGTGGATTCATCACTATGAGTGTGAGAGCAAACGGCAGAGTATGGAACGGAAATATCCTCAATCGCCGGCCAAGAAAAAGTTCAAAAGTCAACCATTAGATGGAAGATTGATGCTTATATAGTAGTTTCCTGGGATTCTCAAGGGCCAGTATTGGAACATTATCAGGAAAAAGTTTTAACAATCAACAGTGCTCATTACAGTGTGATGCTAATTGAAGTGCTGAAGCGGAAACTCCGGATTAAACGCAGGGGATAAAAGCACCTCTCCCTATAGTCCTGGTCTCGCTCCATCGGAGTTTCACCTGTTTGCTCCCTTTAAAGTAGCCCTACGACATCAAAGATTCACTTCTGATGAAGAACTGAAGACAGCGGTGCGATCGCGGCTTGCAGCTCAGCCTTAAACATTTTTAGTGAGGAAATATGAAAGCTTGCTGACAGAAGTGTATTGAAAAGGATTTTTTTTTGTATTTTTTATGTAAAAGAATTATGTATTTTGCTTCTCTTAAGGTTAATTGAAAGAAATTATACAGCCAGAGTGCTGAAAAGTGGGACTCACCCTCGTAAAAATTGAATAAATCAAGCAGATTAAGTAAATATCAAATTTCTCACACAACAGAAAATTATCCATTTATCAAAATGACAAAATTATAGATGACCATCACGTCGCGTTTCTCATTACTTCCCTGACTTAAACGAGAGACACAATGTTGACATCTAATTTAAAAGTAAAGTAACAGCCTTAATGTCATGCAAAAAGTTTCCAAAGCAGCTCTGGTCTTTAATAACACGTGAGACTTGTACAAATATGAGCTTTGTTTATCTTTCATTCACATGTTTCTTCGTCCAGCATTTATCATCTTTCACGTTTCCCCCTCAAACCTGAGGGATGTTTTCATACGTTTAATTTTTATTTATTTATTTATTTTTATCATTTAAGTTTTGGCATCCTTTACCCAACATATCTTATTTATCGTTGCCATGAAACGTAGTGAGCGCATCTTCTACAAACTTTAGTGTACGATTGCATTACACTGGATTAAAAAATAATAATAATAAAATAATAATAATAGTCTACGATGCAAAACATTTTAGACACCCTAACTATCAGGGCAATACTTGATAACAGGATATCACTGCTTCACAGCCAGCTAGAAGTCTCTCTATTCCTGTTTAACAAATTTTTCAACCACACTTTCTTGCAGAATGCTTCTAATTATAACTGCATGCACAGCAATGTTTAATGCATATTTACGCATGATCGTTTCACACAAAAGTCACAAAACGAACCCATTATAGCGGAATAAAAGTCAACTTTTTCTTTGTTTTGTTTCCCCCGACTCCCAGGACCAAGTGTTATAATTTAATAGCTCGAGACAAAAATTCATTAGTGGTGTTTTGTTCCTGCTGATGTTCACCAGATTGCACATTATGACAAATAAGATCAGTGCAAGAAGAAAAAAAATGTTTGAGAAGTCAAGCCAAGTCAAGAATCTGGTGTTTTTTAAAAATTTTTTAACTGTATGATTTGCACATGAAGATGTCTATTGTTCTGAAAAATCTGTTATGCAGCATTTGAGAGCAAGATGTGTGAACAAACTAAAATAAGCTTCACAGGTGCAACGTTTCCTTCAACTGAGTAGCCTTGAACTAAGAACTGAACATTTTTATCGGTTCAGCATGATTCCCTTACCTACTGTATCAATCTGACTAACTACTTCCAGTGACGCATTAAAATGCGCACTGCTCCAGGAACAATGCTTGAAAACCCGGTTCTAGCTGGCTTGGTTTATCCAGCTGATAAAGCCTTTATCATCATAGAGTTTTGATAAATGTGAGTGTGACTTGAGATTTAAAAAAAACAAAAAAAACATGACATATCAGAATAACAGTGTGTCGGAATGGAAACTGTCAATGTGACGCCGTACCTCATGAGAATATGCACAAGATTTCACCAACTATTGGCATCTGACAAACACTGAAATATTTAAGTATGCCCTAGAGCTCAGTGTCACAATCCCAGTCCTACAGTAGATTCAGAAAAAAAATAAAATAAAAACTGTACAGTGCTGCAGTTTCCTGTTTGTCCTTCTCGCAGACACATTATATACACGTACAGGATGTGGAAGAGAGAAAAAAATACTTCCTTAAAAAAAGAAGACGGGATTAACTTAATCTGCGTCATATATAAGCACTAGAGGCGTTATTTCAACACCAGGGATATTGCTGCATATGAGCTCAGCCTGTATTCTGGGATTTGGTAGAAGGTCAGGAGAAATATGATTTATTTCTCAGCAGATGAAGCTCCTTTGACGTTCTACATCCTAATAATCTTCTTTCTAGCCAGAAGATCAATCTTTTTTTTTTTTTTTTTAATTGAATTGAATCAGTTTTCAATGTAATTCAATTAAAAAAACAAAAACTCTTGACAAACTCCTAACAAACATCCCATAGCTTTCTGCAGAAAAGAGAAATCGTTTGGATCTTCTGCAAATACTCGGACTGGTTCATCTCAAAGTTAACATCTAGTTTGCATCACTGACAAAACAGAACAGCTGTCTTGTCTTAGGTTGTGATCTGTGTTGTCTGGTCACCATCGGAGCCTTTGCTAAACTGTACGTTTAAATGCTCCTGTGTTACAGCATTTTTGCATGTGAGTCAATAATTGCACCATGATGAGCAACGGAGCGGAAAAGCAAGTGGGTTTAACCGGTGTGATGACGCAAATTTATGCAAGTCAGGCATGGAAATGTATTAATTTTTTTTTTAAATCAGACAAAATGTGAATGAGGAATAAGCATTGCTGACAGTTCATCCTGTCCACAAAAAAAATCCACACAACTCTGTCTTTCACAAGCCCAAGGCAGTAAGTCTAAAGCATTTCAGTAACATCAGCATTCAAGCAGGCAACATGGTGGCTGTGTGAAAACGAGCTCTGTAGACATGCTCAAGGAAAGGAAGTAGTTTCTACTTAGGCGGCACAAAGAGTTCTCACTACAGACTGACAGGCAATAAACAAAGTAGCGCACTGGCCACAAAAATGCTCGACAACGAATGATGTAGCCTCTCTTGTAACAGCACTTGAAGAGAAACTCTAACAGCTGAATACTGAATACACCAGCCGATGCATATTTCTACAAGGTCTCTTAAAGGGAGTGTGTGGAGGAGGAGGTTGTTTGTCACTTTCACAGCTTACATACGAAATGAGCGAACCCTTCTATATCTCCCAGGAGGGGATCATGGAAGTCTTGAAGCTGGTGAGTAATAGGGACTGACACCGAGGACTGACCGATATGACATCATCACGATTCCAAGTCGTCGATTCTGTTAGTATCACGATGTTATCCATAATTCCCATTCGATATTATGATTACTGTTATTATCTAGATTGAGTTATGTTTTTAAACACACTTGGCAAATAATTTGCTCCGACCACAATCTGTGAATAGGTTAGAGCGAGCCTCCTGTATAACTTTAGAGCAATGGCAAGCTTGAGCCACCTCAAATGCAAATATATATCAAATAAAAATCTATTTTAAAACAATGGGTTTTGTAGTCAGTGTGAAAATACATAGAAGTGCCACACAAAAGAATCGCGATTCATAACTGAATCGATTTTCTCTCTTATCTCTAGTGAGTAATGCTGCTTTAATAAACGCTCTTTTCAAGCCCGGATGTGTTATTGTAGTCCATGTGTCATCTGCTCAGCCCATACCCAGACTGAAAAAAACATTGAAAAGAACACACTTAGTTTCTGTTTCCAAAATAAAATAGTGGCAGAATTACATGGAAAGAAAATCTTCTATCTAAACAAGCCCTTTTTAAACTTAATTTCACTATAGAAGAACAGGATGAGGAAAAAAAAAAGAAAAGAAGTAAAACTTTTATGAATAAATCATTATGTAAATATTATTAACTGTAAACAAATTAAGAGCAGCACTTCATTTCTGAAAATGTTGTTGTTTTCTTTAGCTTAGAAAGTAAACTGTTGATTAACAGATTTTTTCCCCCTCCTGATAAATAAAAACACCGTGCCAAACCAGGTGGTAGGCGTACAGTACCTGTATCAAATATCAACCACCAAAAGAAGCCCTCAGCAAGGTTATTAATATAGTGCGGTTTACCACAAGATGTAAAACATTGGTAAGCTTTGAAAAAACAGGAAGACCAGATTAATGTTTGATGTTTAAAAAAAAAAAAACCTGGACGGTTCTGAAACAACATCCTGTGCACAGATTGTGACGAAGATCATCGTTATCAGAAAGAAGGGAAGAGAAGAGAAGATCACGGAAAGGGCAAGGACACTGCTTAGGATCTGAAGCAGAATACTTTACTGGCCAATAAAACATTCGTCAATGATTCGATTGGTGGAAAAAAGAAAAAAAAACAAAAAAAAGCGTGACGGTAGGATGAATTCTGAAGTGTACAGATTTATAAACCCACTGGACAGTACTACACAGTACAGATGCTCAATAACCTGAGGCATACTGAAACCAAAGACTTTTTAAGGGAAAGTAGTGGAATGTTCTACAATCACATGACTTGAACACTGAGGTAAAGACAATAAAAAGTACAATACATGCACCAGTCTTCAGAATATGAGCTAACACAACTTTTTATCAGTTCACATTGAATCACGAAAGTCAATCCTTCCATGATGTGATGAACATGAGTGGGTTTTTTCCTAGCTCATGATGCAGGCACTGACCATCAAAGCATAATAAAATAAAGTGTGTTCTTGAGGAAAGTCCGTAGGGAATTTTCGACGCGCCCATCGGAATGCTTTTACATCAGGCGTGTTCTCAAACCACTGTAGTCCTGTCTTTGGTTGCGCTCATTCTCATTCATTCTACATACTGATTGTCCTGTACAGGGTCACGGGAGGACGGGAGTCTAACCTAGGGGACTGGACGGGATGCCCATCAATCAAAGGGCTCAAGCACAGACACACACTGACACTTACAGTAACTGCCATTTTGGAAATGACAATTAACCTAACCAGGTTGTTTTTGGGATTCAAACCCTAGAGCCTGAAGGTGCGAGGCCACTCACGACCACCACCACCAATAAAACAAAGAAAACTGTTGATTCAAACAGGATAAACTCATTTTATATCCACATTTCCTCCAGTTAAGTGTGTGAATAGATATTTATTTCAGAGATCAAAGGCAAAGCATTGACAAGTCCCCCTTTGACGGTATCGGTGTCATGCTTTACCAGTATTTAAAAATTTTGCTCAGGATCAACAAAAGTATCTGTCTGTCTGTCTATCTATCGACTATCTATCCTCTAAAAAGATTTAACATTTGGTCAATATATAATGTCATATATATAAGACATATATGTCAATATACAAGACAACCTAAGGTTTCTGAAAACATATGATGCTCTTATATATAGCACTAAGGTTATAATAAAAAGGTGACAGAGGACATGAGATCACCCAAATTTTTAATCAATCTATAGTTATGTTAAAGCTGTGAAACAAGTTAAAGCTGTGCGCTAAAGAAAACACAAAAGGGAAAAACAAAAAACCCTTCACCAAATCAAATCTATATACTATGTACTAGAACTATTCTCAGAGAAGAACTTCTGAATCAGAGTCGGGCACTCCCCGGTCTTATGGTATTTTAATTATTAAGGCATGTTTCACTTATGTGTCCTGAGAATCTCTTTTTTTTACTAGACAGAACGTAACACTTGATTTCATTACACAGTTCTTCGTGGTATAAACAACGTTATTTTAACACAGTCTCTTCGCTTCTGTGTTGTACAGACATGTTTCATTTTGTGCAGTGTCACGTAGCACAGAACAGAAAGAATTTAGCGACACAGATGTTCGACTTCCTTTTTCGCTGAAGGAAAACATTCAGGACATTCCTCAATCACCCATCCCCACCCCCACTGTTCCCCACCCCCAAAAAAAAACAGACCTCTGGCAACAGCAGTCTTTTCATTACAGATACCCAGGGTTTATTTAAAAAAAAAAAAAAAAAAAAAGGTAGATTTTAATCCAGAGTTATATTTTCTTATAGGTCTTAACTCATCTCTGTGCATCTGTTTAAAGCTTTGTGCAGAAAGACTAAGAGGACTGAATTTTTTTTTTAAGTGTGGAGCGACAGAAGCGAGTATTTCTCACCTCTACTTTCCACCGCTGTCGCAGTAACATCCTTTCCTTGCCAATTTGGCTGAGCAAAGTCTAGCACATTCTGACAAACGTGAAAAAAAAAGATAAAAAACTACGTGTTTTCATTACACCTGACTCAAATTCAAAGAAGGCCCTAAAATGTCATCAACAAGAAGACTAAAGCCTGCACTTATATACTGTAGATAGCCATCCATCCATTTAGGAACCTCTGTAGTCCAACTAGGAACCGTAGAGACTAATGGTGATAACCTTTGCATTTATTCAAATTTTTTACGACCGTGGTAAAACCTCACATGCTCATTCACACTCTGCGTGTAATTTGGAAAGCCTAATCTGCATGTCCCATTTTAGAAATGACAATTAACCTATTCTTTGGACTGTGGGGGGAAACCGGAGAACCCAGAGGAAACCCACCAAGCACGGGGAGGACAAGCAGACTCTACGCTCACAGACCCAATGCTGGAATTGAACCTGGACCCTGGAGGTGCATGACGACAGTGCTAACCTCTAAGCCACCGTCCCGCCATAGATAGCTAAAGACGCATTAGAATGAAGTCAAACATGACTAAAGGCTGGTACATTTGAGCTGATATAGATACACAGATACAGACTCAACAAATAAAATAGGTGCTAAAATAAAATGTGCAAAAAACGATTAAGCCTGTAGAATCTAGCTGACGAGACGGTTGTAGACACGTCATGTAAAGATTAGGTAGAAGACTAAAGCCTGGGCTGATCTAGACAGCTAGAGACGTATTAAATAAACAGGAGGTGCTTAAATAAAAATGTTTTTTTTTTTTTAAACTGATTTGATCTGATATAGACATCCATATACTATAAAAACGTCTGAGACATCTCGATAAAATAAGATAAAGTATAAAATTATTAAAATATAGGCTCTCGAGTGAAGAAATAGAAGTGTTCATCACGATCACCTGGATATCGCAAGTTAAAATCCTGGGTAATTCCCTGCTACCTGGGGAACAGATAGACTGCATCTCTCTCGGGAAGAACAGGTGGCATGTTCACGCTCTCATAGTGACTGAGGCCAATCACAGGCATTTGTGAGCTCATGTAAGTGAAAGGGGAAGATAGTGTTTCCTCAGAACCCCTTATTCCGGTTCCTAACGATGCGTGAGCTCCCTGGTTGTCACTGATGGGGGAATAAATGTCCCATCTATCTATATATCTACATCTACATCAGTGTTTCCCACAGGCCTGAAATACACGTACAGTGGACGCCAGAGAAACAGATTGGCTTTACCTTCCAGCACAAAAAGGGGTTTATTACATACAGTAAATAACAAATACATACTGAACGACATGACATTAAACACAATATTTCTATTTATTTGATATTTCTATCAATTTCACATTTTAGTGATTCAACCTTCTAACTCCATCACCTCATAATTGAAGAGTAAATCGAAGTAAAAACAATAATAATAATAATAAAAATAAAAAGAAACAAAGAACATTCTTTGGTGTACAAACATGGCACATGTAGCCCTCGAAAAACTGAAGCATTTAGTCATTTCTAATAAATAAATAAATAAATAAATAAACAAATAAATATATACATACTGTATATGGGGTCAGGATTGTGTAATATAAAAGAATATATAACTTTTTTCAGCACAACCCAGACAATCGATGAATTGAATTTAATTTCATTTTAACCAACCACACAAACATGACTCAGCATAAAATTTATAAAAACTTTTTCTACTAGTGAAAAGAAAAAGTGTTTATAATGGTTTTAATGTTTTTTTTTTTTGTAGTTGTTGTTTCTGTGACCAATAATAATAATAATAATAATAATAATAATAATAATAATATGCACATCTTCTGTGCGCTACAATTTTGTGATGTCATACTCATATTCCAGTAACACATTTTAAAAGTAATGATAACTTTGGTTCTACATAACATCACAAAACCCAAATACACAGTTTGATGACAAACAAGGGCAGAACTTCTATATATGCAGTTTACATATAGGTCACTGACCACCTCATTGTTTTTGACTACCATGCAAAACTGTGTCTACTGCCGCTCAGGACACCGCTCTCGTGGTCTACGAATAAACAGGTCCTCTACTAGTTAATCGACCGCGGATGAGATTAGATATATCTGGACGGCCCCCAAGTATACTCTATGTGTGGGAAACACCGTATAGATCTATAAAAAAAGTGTACTATCAGAGTTGCATCTACAGCAATGTGTAAGAAGTAGCCTACATTATATTGTGCTGCAGTTCCACACAGTGTTATGGTTATGTATCTAGTATTAAAATAACAATAGATTACAGAACTGGACTATGACAAAAGAATAACAGAACTACAGGATTAAAACTAGTACTTAACATCTTTTTTTTTTTTCCCCCTAATTTAGTCGTGTCCAATTTCTCCCCTTCACTAGGGGGCTCCACATTAAGGCTACTACTATCACACAGCCAGAAGGGCCGAAGACGATCACACATTTCCTCCAAACCACGTGACGCCAGCCGACCACATCTTTTCGAACTGCTCGCTCACGCCCCCGTTGGGGGCGGAGTAACACACGTGGAGGACAGCGCTATCCACTCCTTCCGCTTGCGCGTGATTGGCTGTAGAGCCGTGATTAATGTGGGAGCACCAAGTTCCTCTCATCCCTTCCCTCTGAGAGGGGAGGGATGAGAGCTCTCTCTAGGCCTCCGGATGCAAGAGGTTACAGCATCACCCGGGACTCGAATTCGCGATCTCCGGATGATAGGGCGAGCACTTTACCACTGCGCCTCTTGGAAGCCCGTACTTAACATCTTTAAGCACATCTGCCTCACAGTAACGTATATGAAACATTCTACGATGAAGTGCTCTTCCTGAAGGACTCTACATTCAAACACACCACGGCGTGGTCATTACAAATAAAGAAACGTCTGCAAACTGAAATATTTAAAACCCCTGCCTGCAGTGTTGCGCTCATACTGGACGGCCGACGCTAAACCACAGAAAGGATGCAAGCTTGTAAACTTGCGAAGGTGATTGTGTCTTTGCAAAAGCCCTCACAGAAGACATCTCTGAGAGACCTTTAGAGACCTGCTCTTGTACTATGCTTCTGATTCGATCAGTAATAATTCTCATTTTTGTTTAAAATATTCTGAGAATTGAAATGAGATCAGCCAGGATCATGAACGGAATCTGTACACTCTGCTATAAAAGGTTTACAACAGATTTGGGTTTTTAAACGTTCTCCTCCCGAAAGCGATAAACCTCAAATCATTTACACGAAACATAAACCGCTTGTGCGCCACTTCAGAAGCCCCATGAGGAGAAGGGTAAAGCCACCATATGAAACGGTTTAATAAAGACCTTTAACAGACTGGTGAATCAGAGTAGTCAGAGAGAGAGAGAGAGAGAAACACGTGTTCCCTACTCAGCACATTCATCCCTCTTTTGTAAGAGCACCTGGAAAATCTGTTGAAGTAGTCAGTTTCCTGAAAACGCAGAACGATCTTGTGGTCACAAGCTGGACCACTCACTTCCTTATATCGGCATGGGAAATAAGCAGAACGCCTTTTTTCTTTTTCTGGTGAACTGACAAGCGAGTGTTCCAAGAAAGTCGATGATGCAGGATGTCAACATCCGATGCTTAATGGAGATTTTATCATGATGCGGGTCAATATGCTACGTTCGTAAGCACGGTTAGTTCATGTTTCATTTGGCCCTGATGGCAAAGAGGTACAAAATAAAAGGTGGTGGCATCTGTATACTAGGGCTAACCATAGAGACCAATGGTCTTTATCAAGATAATTTTTTCCCCTGATTTTTCGGTGACACTTCCAATTTCCAATTCCCATCCGTCACTGGTGCATTCCCCCATCAAGGCTACTACCAACAGTCATGGAGAGCTAAAGAGTCTCGCGGGTTTTCTCCTGCTAGCGGCATCTTTTCAAACTGCCTAGGGTTAGGTTAACACACTCAGGGCCCACCGCTATCTGCTTGCGTGAGCTCACAGACGCCCATGACTGGCTGTAGAGCAATGATTGATGTGAGAGCGCAAAGTACCTCTCATCTGTCCCCTCCGAGAGAGCTCGGCCAATCAGGTCTCTTCAGGCCCCCCCGGCTGTGAGAGGTTACATCATCACTCGTAAATCAAAATAGCGATCTCCGGATGACAGGGCGAGCACTTTACCACTGCCCCACTCTGAGGCCCTTTTTCTTCTTCTTTGTTCAATGGTGGTTGGAATCCAATAGGTTGGACCCGACAGCAGATAGTGAGGACAGCCGAGAAGACCAACTGGGTTTCTTTTTCCCCCTATAAAAGACATCTACACCACATGCCACTTCCACAAAGCCACCAGCAATGTGACTGATCGAACACACCCCTCTCACCCACTCTTCACCCTCCTGCCATCTGAAAAAAGGTACCAAAGCATTCGCCCCCTCACATCCAGACAGTGCAACAACTCCTTTCTACAAGACATCTGTCGAAACTTGTACGTCTAAACCAACCTTTAATTTCCCTTTTGCACAATTTTTATCACTTGCTATTTGCACAAAACTCTTTTCTATCTTCGCTGCTAATTATAAAATAAGTTTACTGTTTCTCCTCCCACTACCTCAACTCATTACCTCATCACCACAAAATGTGTCATGTTGTCACTTTGTTGCCCTGGTTTGCACTTTATGGTGTCTCTTTTGTATAGGACTTTGACATCTTAAATTAACAGAAAACTGTAGATCTGTCTCATCTCAGCTAGTCAACTAATTAGGTTTATTAGTTAGCAAGTTAGTTTTGTACATTTAATTTATGTGGTAATTTATGTTTATGTAGCACCTTGGTTCTAGAGGAACGTTGTTTTGTTTCACTGTGTACTAAACTGTACATGGTTGAAATGACAATAAAAGCCTACCTGACTAAGTTACATTGCGAACAGCTGTAGGTCTCATTTTCCCTTTTCTTTCCGAATTTTCCACATCAGCCTTTCCTAAAATGTCTAATGCATCCTTTCAGTGCATGATCTTGTCTTGACTTGTCCGATGTCTTGACCTCTTTGTGTGCTTTATCCGGTACTTCCACACACTCTTTATTCTCAACTAATCCCTTTCAGTGCCACTCCGCATCTAGATGCAGTTCTGTATAGTAGGTTGCATCACCGCCACCTATAGTGTAGATCCGACTTTCCAGCCCAGTCTTTCTCAAAAACATTAAATGCTTCTTTCCCTGATCAGTGACTCCTTGTTCTAAAAGCTTTACATATTTAGTGAATTATCTTTAATTTATTTGAGGTGATGTAAATAAACAATGCATTGTGATGCACAAATGAGATGGTCCTCACTCATCATGGAAATGTCTGACTTCAGAATACTGTTAATTCTTCATTCAAAGAATGAAACCAGGTTTCCCCCAAGTTGCACAACACAAAGTTAAGATATATAAAGAGTATACTGGATACATGATCATACTGGTCAGCCTGAGGTGAGAGTGCTAATCATTAAGCCTCCGTGGCACCCTGCAGAATGCTTCGTTTATAAAAATCCTATAAATAACTATATCCCTAGAAACTGTTTACATATTTTCATACAAACAAGTTTATGATTGTGACATTAAAAAAGCAATCCGTTCCGTCTATATTTCTGAGAGCACGCCTGTGATCATTCACAACGGTGGTGAAAAAACACTCGGGATCTGTTACTTCGCAAAAGCCGAGGAACTGGCCTTGCTGCATCCTTCAGCTTGTTTAAGTTGAAAATGAGGAACTTAAAATGCGAGACAGATGGCAAGTGACAGACAAAGTTGTAGCAAAATATAGAACCTGAATATCAACCAAGTTGCTGCGTTTTTTATTCACGAGAGTCTGATTAAATAAATGCTCGATCTTCAGAAGTACACAAAACAGAACAGCTCTAATGACTTGTTACTGTTAATAGATGCTTGGCGGTTTCCTTTAGGTGTGTAAAAGTCAAAACCATTGGTGCTACGTGTGAAACTGTGGGTGGAGCACAAGTGATTTACAGCTGGCATTGTTCATGAACATCGGTAGAGGATACAGAAGAACAAGTTAAACAAATGACATAAAGGGGCACTAGTGTAAAGATGAAACACACACAATCTCTTTGATGTTTAGGAACAGAAAGCAAAACTAAGCAAGAAATAAATGACGAAATATATCACAATACTAGGAGATACTTCTAGGATACATAACATGTATCATGATATATACAGGTTGCCTTTTTTTAATACTAATTTATTTCTCTAGATATTTACAATAAATTATTTTCCCTAGAACATACAAACATTTAGAATAGATTCAATTGTTATTTGTCACATGACGTTTACAGCACAGTAACATTCTTCTCTTCACATATCTCAGTAAGGAAACTGGGGTCAGAGCGCAGGGTCAGGAAGGATACAGCACCCTGGAGCAGATAGTGTTAAGGGCCCTGCACATGGGAATAACAGTGGCTGGTGGCTGGGAGGCTCGGGGGCTTCCGATCTGTTATCCCTTTGAGTCACCACTATGATATTAGTTCAAGAGAATCAAGTAAAAAAAATAAAAAATAAACATTGCTTAAAATTTTTTTTGTTAGATGGGCTCTACAGAATTTTTTATAATTTTTTTTTTAAAGATGTGGTGATGGCGACTCCTGTCTTTCGTGAACGCTTGAAAAGTGCAATGTTGAAGGAAGCTCAGAAGTCACAGCTGAAAATCACGACATGTTCAAAGATAACATCCTTCCCTTTTGTAGAAGACATGAAGGAAATTAGAGTCGACTAACATTAGTGCTAAAGGGATGGCTGACAACCAAAAAACCTCCAAATGGTTATTGGTTTTAAAACGCTTCAAAGAAAAATAATTGCTTCTGTTCTGAATGAAACAAAACAAATAAATTATTGTATTAAAGTTTGCTGCATGCGCCTGAAGCACACTCCCCTCAAACATTAGTTTTGCAAAAAAAATTTTTTTTTTTAAATCAATCAATAAATCCTTTTTTTCCCCTTGCTTTTAACAAGGCAAGTACAAATAATAAACTAATAGTCTGAAAATAAAAATCTGTTCATCCAGGTGTTCATCCATTTTTTGCCACATATCATTTCATTACTGTACACACTCCTTTGTGGCTTGAGGTATGCTAATTTTGTGCAGCACTTGATGGCGCTGAAATAAAAAGTTTATAGGAGCGTGTCATTTCCTTGACAGAGAAACTTTAAAACAACATGTTTTTAATAAAACCTAAAAGCCCTTTGAGTGTGTGTGTAAAACAAGAACCTTGTTAACATTAAGTAAACAGAAGTCACCTGATCGAAGGGGGCAGGTAACAGGGAACCAGTTTTAAACTGTTATACCGTGATATGATCTTTCGGCATGAGGGAAAAAAGTTGACAATCATCATGAGACGAGAGTTCATTCCGGCACATGTTCAGCAACAGGATGAGATTACTCACCTGTGAACATAAGCTGAATAATATGCAACAGTATTATTACTAGTAATAGAAGATTTCTGGACAATGATCTTGCTGTAAAAGGTGAAAAGATAGAAAGGTTAAAGTAGCTCAATCAATCCAAGCGCTCAGGGGAAAAAAAGCTCATTAAGTTACAGCAGAGTCAGCGCAAGTTCTTTACTGGTGCCATCACACTGGTGCCTCTCAGCGGTTAATTCTCTGCAGCGATGCAGTCACTGCTCGTTCCAAGCGCCTGGCTGTGTTTATAGTGTTTTGTCCATGAGCCAAAGCTCCCCTATAAAAGCAAACGCGCCATGAACTAGTGGTTTGTTAGTCAAATCGAAACAAAATTCCAAATCGCCACCTTGGATTGGAGAAGACGTCATTACACCAGGAATCTGAAACTAATGCGTCTCTAGTAGAAAGTCTAAGTCTGAATATATTATTTGGGTAAACCAGATCATCTGTACTAAACAGAGTGCATTAGCCTTTTTTTTTAAAGAAATGCCAGAAATGTTGTGTATATGACACATATACCGAGAACTGAGCTTGCTGATCTCAGTGTACAAGCTTGCTGATCATGCATTAAAAGGAGAGGAAAAGAACATGAATGTGAACGTGAATTGCTGCGTAGTTTGTTTACACTGTTTGTGTATTGATCTTTAGCAACCCGTCGGGGTCAGGGTCAGAGCTCACTGAATATAAATTAGATGCAGACACAAACATTTGAAGCACTAAAACAGACACAGATAGCAGCACTGTGTCCGCCAGTACTCTCTAGTAACGGACTGGTCACCCTGTTCAGCCTCATCAGTTCAATCAGATTTTGTAGCGTCAGATAAGAGATGGGTATACAAACTTTTAAATTAGCTGTGTAAACACCAATAACTCCCACATTGTACCGTTTTTATGACTGCATTTAAAGATCGCATATTTGACTATTTCTTTAATAAGTTAACAACCCCCCAAAGAGTGTAGTGTGGGTGTTAACACCACAGATTAAATTCCCCTCAGATGTTTGCATTTTTTCACACCTTTATTTAACTTCTCTTGCAAATGCCCATATTCAGTATTCATGTTAATGAGCAACAACCGAGCCTCACAATAGGCTTGTTTAAACCGCCATCAACATACAAATGGCAAAAGGAACAAAAAGCAGGAAATGTTTTTTTAATCATAATTTTTGATTGTACACACACACTTATCACACAGTCACACACACACGCACGCAAACATACATACATACACACACACACACGCACACACACACACACACACACACACACACACACACACACACACACACACACACACACTTGAGGTCCAGAATGAATGCATAAAAATTACTACAAAGTAAATTTTGCATGTTAAGTCTCCTTTAACAATTAATGTGGACATACTTGTATTTATTTTCTATTAATAAATAGTTAGGGTAAAATCAGTGTTGAATGCCGGAGGGGAAAATGTCATTGATAAGGTTATAATTTAACTAGTAATCAATATCATAATTCAACTACATTTTAAACTTACACATGCTGGGTTAAAAAAATTACCATATAAATATACACTGCCTAGCCAAAAAAAAAAAAGAAGAAAACTAATTCTAATCACGATAAGATTTTATTCAGTCATCTTTAGCTTTGATTACAGCACACAATGTGGTGGCGACTTTATGTGTGAAAATGATTCCTCACATTCCTAGAACCACTCTTTCACAAATTTTAGTTCCGGCATACACCTGTGCCATCACGAACAATAAACTCCACTGATGTGATAACGTGGTCATTTAGAACATTCAGGTCGTCAGCTGATTCCAGTTTGCCACACTGTTCCACAAGATCTTAATTCTGCCTGTCTTATGTGATGCCTACTGTTCCATTAGGTGAGGACCGCCTGTGACACGCTCACAGTATAAGTCAAGAATGAACAGCACTTCTGTTTTATATACAGTATACAGACTTACTTGCTTTGCCTAGAAGCAACCCCAGACCATAACACCGCCTCCAGATGAACTAGAAGCAACCCCATATCATAGAACTGCCTCCAGAGGCTTATACAGTAACACACTGTATAATGGGTGCATCAGTTCATGTGCTTCCCTTCTTACCCTGACACGCCCATCGCACTAGGGTCAGTCTAATCCATTAAAGTCCAATCTTTATGTTTTCTAACAAATTGAAGCCTTTCTTCTGATTCATCTCACCAACAAGTGGTTTTATTATGGGAACACAGTTTGTTGTTTAGTCCTAATCCTGTGAGTTCTCATCACAATTTGTATGTGGTTGGAAATGGTCCTTTAACTATTAAACATAGTTATGATTTTTCTGTTTACCACTTCACCAAATTGATCTCTATTTGTGGTTCCCCCCCACCTCCAACCACATTTCTTCCAGAAAGCTGACAACTTAGTTTCAATATCCTTCCAGGTTTCAAATAATGTCTTGAAGGATTTTTTTACCCAGTTCCAGTTAAAAAAATCCCTAGTTGTTTTCTTTGCTTGATGAAGCATATAATAATTTGAACCCTTCTGAAATGATTCCTTGTTTTTCCCAGAACCAGGCAGTGTACACTCTGTGGTTTTATTAATAATTAATGCAACAAAACTTACTTTGAACTACTGTTACCAAACTTACTACATATTATTATAATTATATACCTCACTCAAGTGTCTTATCCCAATCTTTGTGCTTGCAAGTTAAATATACCTACCCGTCACAGGAAATTCATGTGAATGTTTACTTCTTTCTATTGCCTATAAGCTCTGTACATGCTCAGTTGTGTGACTTGTCTAGACAGTTTCTTTCACACCTGCTTCTCTCCATGCTTGTTACAGACAAAATTCCCAATAAAGGCTAAAACTCTGCAGAAGTATCTGCATGTTAAGGTCACAATTTATGTAGAAATTTCTGAGTTGCAAAATTAATCCCTAGACCTGCTTTGAGAGGGAGGTTGGTGCACATGAGATTATTCTTATCTAGTATTAGAGTAGTTGCTATAATGTAGGAATGAAAATAGCTCTGTGATTTTTGTTCAAATCACACCCTATAACAAGTTCTTAAACGTCTGTAAATATAATTAATCAGACGCCTGCTGCACCAGTAGTACTATCAGCTATACTTTGTAAACAGTGGGTTATGTTCCACACATACACAGTCAAAAGGTCCTTTCTCACCATGTATTTACCAATGGAAAAACACACACGTCACATCAGCAGAGACACAATCCATGTGACTCAGCAATCAAACGAAACCAGAAGCAGACAACGCTTGTGGGTTACAAGCAAACAAATGGGGTCATGCAAACACCCAGTGTGGTTTGGTCAAGCCCAAGCATTTTGTCCCTTCAGGATAAGAAAATGTGTGTCTGTGTGTTCGCTACATACCTTTCTGAACATGGATGATGTCAGGATAGTTGGCAAGATGTCCTTGGTACAGGGCGAGGAGATCCAGCACCGGGTCCACGTCCTGTTTCGGTTGCTCTGCAAAGTAGTCTCCGATGGCTTCGTAAGCCTCGCCAGTGTATGCAAGCGCATGGTTCAGGCCAGCAGAGTACGTCTGCTGGTCAAGCTCGAAAGCTTGGCTGAGGCTCTTAAACGCCTGGCCGACTTTCTGATACTCCTTCTTAAATCCAGTGATCTGTTTCCTCGCAAACTCGTTGAGCGTGCCGTTCACCTGCATCACGCTATCGTCCATTTTTTTGGTGAAGCCTCTAAACCCGTCGGTCTTGCTCTCGACTTCTTGCAAGTCGAGAGAGGAGGCCGGTGTGCTGATCGTGAGGAAGAAGTTCGCTCCGACCATCTCGTCCTTCTCCGCCTTCCTCTTGCCTTGCTTCCAGCTCTTTTCGTCCGTACTGCTGCAGGTCAGAAAGTGCTGGAAAACATCACACCTGGACAGCACCGGGTGGCTCGTCATGTGGTTCATCCACCATATCAGACCTTTCCTTCTTTTGGAAATGAAATCCTCCTCGAATCGGCCGGTGGCCTGCTTCTCGGGGATGTGCGGAACTGAAATGACTGGGAATTTCTCGACCAACCGGGCGTACAGCCAGTCGAAATGCTTATACCTACGGTTCACCGCGTTCTGCGTATGCGTCGGAGTTAGTTTATACGAAATGTAGCTTTTCATGCCCTTAAATTTCGTCTGCTTGGTCGGATCGTCAATGGTGCACAGAAAAGGGTACGGGTTTTCCTGCCACTCGGGGCCATACTGCCCCATCACTACGCAGATCTTATCGCCGTCCTTGACAAAGCCGGACGCCTCACCGAGCACGAACGCCTCGCCTCCCGACTTCACAAACGTAGAGAACCTGTTAAGATTTCTGCCCACCGTAGCCGAACCCTTGGCTTGCTGAGCGTTCGGACCACGGGCCATGGAGGACGTGGACACCCTGTAGGTGTTGGGTCCATTGTTTTCGAAATCGCGGAGACCTCCACGTGTGACACCTGGCTCGTCAGCCACCGTCGAGCTGTCGTCCCAGTCGTCGTCCCAGTCATCGTCGCTCCCTTGGCTGGCTGGGTAGCTCTGCTGCAATGGAGGTGGTGCTGGGAAACTAGTAGCAAAAGTATTGGCACTCTGGGAGCTCTGGTACGAATCAACAGCAGTGTTGTTGTTGTTAAATGAAGAAGGGATTTCGTTCTTCAGGACCTCGACGTAGGACGCAGGGATGAGTCCTCTCTGCCCGTTACTGTTCAGTCCCTCCAGCCAGCCCTCTATGTCCTGCTCACTGTACAGAGTCACTATCTCATTCTCCTTCACAGAGATCTCTCCCGGGTTTTCAGAAGCAAAGTCGTACAACACTTTCGCCTGTAAACCCGCCATTATATATTTAGATATTTATATTTAAAAAAAAGAAATAAAAAAGTAGCCAAATACCAGCTTGTTAGCACTCCGGCTAACCGCGGTAAACAAACGCGCGAGCCTAATAAACACAAACCGACTCGCGCGCAACTTTTCCGCGTCGCTTACGTGTCCGCGAGCGCACCGAGAATCGTTCCTTCCGCTATCCCTGGGAAACTTGCGCCCTCGTATCATCAGTCCATCAACGATGAGTTATATGTTGTTCTTTTTTTTTGTTGTTGTTGTTGCTATGTATGAACTATAATCCCACAGCGCGGTGTACAGAGATCAGGTCTCCATCGCTTGACTTTCTAGCTCACAGTGAGCACTGGGTTAGCCGCGCGCGCCCGTCCCACTCACAGCCGAGCGGTCTCCCTCTACAACAGCGCATTACGTCATCTAATCGAATCATTGTGGGCGGACCTGAGCGGCCAATCAGGAAGCCGAGAATCGTTCCTGTGTGGGCGGGGAAAACGCGGAACTTAACAGTCTGGGGGCAACTTTTCAGTTTTACTGTACAGTGCGTGTTTTGCACCTTATAATCTCTCTCTCTCGCTCGCTCTCACTCTCTCAAATGTCAAATATATACCCAGAGTGGAATTATACACTTTTCAGGAAAAGAAAAATAGTACATTATACGGTATATTGTATGTATATAGATGTATATTATAGATGTTTATACATAACGTATAGAAATAAATTTAGTATATAAATATAAAATATTTATACACATACTTTTCCATATTTTCCTGAAGTGCATATAAACAACAGCATATGTCGTGTATTTTCTCTCTTTCTCCACACTATATATACACAGTATACACACAGTATATAAATTGTTGCCTGTGTGTGTGTGTGTGTGTGTGTGTGTGTGTGTGTGTGTGTGTGTGTCAGAGTTCAAGTTCAATCTTCACATCCATGTTGCTCTTATAGAGCTCAAGGACAGGTTTAACCTCTTCAGAGGGAAATCTGGCAACCTGTTGTGGCACTCGGCCAATAAAGGTTTTAGGGTCCAGTAGGGCGTCTAGCTGGTTAAGCACAGGAGCAAAGTAGGGGTCAGCCTGCACCCGAGTCAGGAAATCATTATCTCCATCCTTATCCTGTATACAGGGTATCCCTGGAGACTTAAGGCATGAGGCAGGGTACACCATGGACATGGTGCCAGTCCATGGCAGGACACACAGTTGGGAAACGCCAATTAACCTAATCTGCCTGTTTTTGGACTGAAGGTGCAAGGCGATGGTGCTGACCAATAAGCCACCGTGTCGCCCCTTCCCTAAACATTTGCCACAAATTTGCACTTTTATCATGCATTTCCCTTTTACTAGAATTACAAAATCAAAACTGCCTCCAGCCTGACAATGCACATGTGTACGAAGTAAGATCTATAAGGACATGGTTTCATAAGGTTGCAACAGACAAAAATCCACACAACCTTTTTCAAGCCACTATTTTGCAGCTCCAGGCCGCCCATAACCCTGTACAGGATAGGCAGTAAAAAAGATGAATGAATGATGGTTGCAATTCATGATTATGTTTGGTTTGAGGACACTGATTAATTTTCCGTGACAGCAGCCTTGACAATAGTTTTTGGCTATAATTTAAATCAACATACTCATATTATGTTTAATATGTCATGGATGTGATAGTTACAACACTTTTTTGGAGAATGCTTTACATAATCGGTGGCTGATAATTAATACATAAATAAATTAAAAAAAGGTATTTAGAAAAGAAAAGCATAGAGTTGATATTAAAAAATGTACACCTTGAAATGATTTTTTTCATATATCCCTGTTAGGAAGCTGGGGTAAGAGCGCAGAGTCAGCCAGGATACAGCATCCATGGATCAGATATGGTTAAAGGCCTTGCTCAAGGGCTTAACAGTGGCAGCTTGGTGGTGCCCCGGCTAATAAGATATGTGTCATCTTTCTGTAAGAAGATATTTATTTACCATTTATTCAAGGATTTTTCTGTTTCTGTGCTTTCCAACACACAGCCCTGGTGCTGCTAAGTGCAAGAACAAACTGGTGCTGCTAAGTGCAAGAGAATGAAACAATATAGGCTGGTAAGGAAACTGCTGTCTCTAACTGCCAGAGTGATAACATGAACTAATTTGTCTTTTGGACATTACCCAGCCTTAGATGTAACTATGAGTTATATAAGGGGAAAAATGCTTTGGGACATGATGTTATGGAAAAAGAATCCAGTTAAACTTCATATAGCTTCATATCACCCCACATTTCACCATATCATTGCGTAATATTTCCTAACAACACAATTTCCATACATGTTGATATACTGTATATGGTATACATACATACATACATACATACATACATACAAATTATGCTATGCATCAGCAGCTTTACGTGACATACTGTTGTACTAGTATTGTATATCTGTTATATAACAGATAACACAAGATCATTCTAACACTGTAAAAGTGTATTTATAATCCGGCTTGTCACTGAGCCGTGCTCAAGATTACTGCAGGGTATCATAACTAGTTTATTGTGTGTGTGTGTGTGTGTGTGTGTATGGGTAAATAAAGTCCTCAAGTAATGTTTAAACTGATTTGTTCTCATTAAATCGTTTTCATGTACAGTAAAGACAGTACAGTTAAATCAAAAGTCATGCATTGTGAATAAGGGAAAGAATAACGAGAAGTCATGGTAGTTTCGTGAGTCGCTCAGTCTCCGGGTCTTATCAGAACAAAGCAGTGCATGAACTGCGTGGTCAAGCAAGACAATGTCAGGATGAATGCAGGATTGTTCACAGGATACTAGAGGTTCAAGGTTATAAATGAATTCCACAAGATATTTGAGATTTTTACATAGACATAAGTGTACATATTTTGCACAAAGTACTTAATTGCATGCAGACATATGGTGAGAGATTTTATCTTAAAATGACAGCAATTCCTTCCTTAATGCACATGGTCAAGAGTCTGCAAGCTTCGCCAAAAGCTAATCAGCTGCTGCCCACCATCTTTCTTTGGTTTCCACGACCAGTATTCCATCATGACACAGCATGGCTTTCAGGTCTGCTGCCTGCATTTGATGATCCGGCAGCTGGTACTGTCTGGTGAAGCTTCGCGACACGAAGCCGTGTTCATCCATCCGTGCCGCATGTTGCCCTCGGACCATCAGCCACCCCTCAAAAACTTGGATAAGAATGTCCTCGGGTTTGAACTGGGTCACATCCAGAAGGATTCGAAACTGGGACTCCCCCAAATCCTCGTCACTGCATGGAAATCCAGTCCGGTTTCTGGTGTCCAGTTTGAGTTCCTGGATCCCGGGTCCTGGCAACGCAAACAAGTGATGGATTTCTCTGCACTTTTCTAAATCCTTGTTTTCGAAGTGCTCCTTGTGCCGCACGGGGCATGTGATTCCATGTGAAATGGTGACTCCCTGTTCCTGTCCTGCCATGGCACCCAGAGTTTGAAATGTATTGTGTTAATGCTTGTATCTGACCGAGTCACATTAGGGTGAAGTACATCTATAAAAAGACAAGCTTATGTTTCTGCGCCATGGGGGCAGTGGGCTGGTGCTGACACGGTCCTTTTTTTAGAGTCAGCAAGAATGTGGTCACGTGTTAATGCCACATAATATGGGAATGAGATAAGTAAATTTAACTGACATGCATTTAAATCAAATAATAATTGTAAGAGGTTATTTAAAAACATGTTTATATGCTACAGTATGTATGAAAAAATGTCAAGTATAGACATTTACTTGATTCCATCATTGGTGGTGGTTAGCACTGTCGCCTTGCACCTTCAGGGTCTGGGTTCGAGTCCCGACCAGCTTCGATTCCACCCTCTGTGTGAGTGTAGTTTGCATGTTCTCCCCGTGCTTGAAAGGTTTCCTCTCCCTCCCGCAGTCTAAAGACATGCAGATTAAGCTAATTGCTGTTCCCCAAAATTGTGCATAGTGTGTGTATGTGTGTACACTGTGATGGATTGGCACCCTGGCCAGAGTGTACCCCATCTTGTGCCCTAAGTCTCCTGGGATAGGCTCCAGGCCCCCCGAAACCCTGTACTGTATATCAGATGAAGCGGTGTAGGGAGAGTGTGTAATAAAGAAACATGGTTAAAACATTACAAATATGTAAATGAATAAATGTTCCATTAACAATACCAAGGCAATTAATCAAGTAATTGATGGTTACACCTGTATACCTTAGTACAGGTGGCACAAATGTACATCATTCAACAAATACTAATTCAATTAAATGCAAAAACAACAATTGATTTTTTTGCACATCACTGCTGCCACCTTGTGGTGTACTTAAATACTACAACATGAAGTCTCAGTTACCACTATAGTATGTTTTTAGCTGTTAGTACATTTCAAAGAGAAAATATAAATATAAATCTGTAACAGCAGCATCTGTAACTTTAATATCTCTAGTTAATTTTTCTCTTAATCATGATCAATCCAGAACATGCCTAATAAGTACATAAGGCATTTATGATCATTTGTTTAAAAGTGTTGAGAGAATCAAAATGTGTTAGTAGCAAATCAGCATCATTGTTGTGATGCTATTAGCAATTTTATTGAGCCAATTCTGGGGAAAATATTTATCCCAGTGTAATTTTCGTTAATGGGCCAACATTAAACCATAAGGGACATTGATATTTCAATCCACCTCGCCAAAGTTACCCATTTGGGCTATGTCGACCCTATGTCAGCCAAAGTCGGACGAACATCAGCCAGTGTTGGCCCATTGATGTTGCAATTACATCTAACCACCTTTAAATTCACTTTGCCAACAGTAGGCCAAGAGTTTCAAGAAACTGTAGATCCATGCAACAAACAAAACAAGTGTGAGCTGCCTCCAAATGTGTAAGGTCAATGACCTGTAACTGATTCTGTTGTTCTTTTTCATATAACTGAATTACACTGGAATTTTAATACAAGCCAGATCGAGTTGTGGAACTGTTGCACATTACTCAAACATGAAAATAGCTACAGATTACATTTTAACAAGATTTCAACACACACACACACACACACACACACACACACACACACACACACACACACACACACACACACACACACACACACACACACACACACACACACACCAGTGTTTAACATGTACCAAATGTTATGTTAAAATCCCTCGAGACAGTCCCATGGCATCATATGTTTTCATTCATCATCTACTGTATGTGTGAAAAACTGCATAATCCAATTAGCAGGGTTTATTCTGGACCATAATTGCTGCTCATCTGATAATCTCTGGAGGGAAGCAGCACACTAATCTATGTCTCTCCTCGTCGTTGTGTTCTCTCTCTCTCTCTTTCTTATTCCCTCTGTCTCGCCCACCCTCCCTGTTTGTTTTTTTTTTTCGAGTCTGAAATGAAGTAAGTGGTCTCCTCCTATTTTGTAAGTGCATAAAAGCAGAACACAGGGCCACCTCTGCTGCGTGTCGACTTGGAGATCTTTGGGGCTTTGTCTTATTACAACAGCAAGACCTTCATTCAGCTCCTCCGGCTCGGCGTGTTTGGTTGTTGTCGGTGACGCTGTTGCTAGGCACCCTAGATGGCAGAACACATTCAGCTCTCAATAGCGTTGTGCAGGATTGCCCTTTACACGGTAAGAGCTGTCCAATGTGACTTAATATGAAATTGGTATTAATTAGTTATCCAGCACTTTGACGGAACCACTTGAATAATTGGTCATAATGGGACGTAATGGGATTTAGATTCATAAGACTGGAAGGTTCCTGTAAAAATCATTTACTTTTCGAATGTTTCTATGAAACCTTCTTTTAATGCTTCTTTATGTAACTATCACATCTGTATAACTTAATTATGGCAATTTAACCTATCACTCTAGTAATGCATTACAGCATCATACAGTTTAATCTTATGTCAGATCTGTGAATATTTATGATGCTCTAGATTACATTCTTTTTAAAGTTAAAACAACAAATCTTATACTATATACTGTACTACTGTACATACTGGCGACTGCACGCTGCATTCGCAGTGAATACAGACATCCAGCCCATGCATATTTACATTGCATTTAGATACCTAATTTAACTTTAATGTTTTACTTTAAAGACTTCATGAGTTTTTGCTGCAACCCCAGCTTTTTATACGGTTATACCTCGTAAAGTGTCTTACTCACCACCAACATTTACACTAATAGAAAATATATAAAAATACAAGTATGGATCTGTCGACATGTTAGTTTAAAGGAAAAATAACTAATTTTGATAGAAAAACATTCATTTGATTATGAGTTAGTGCACATTTTAAGCTTCAATAATAATAATAATAATAATAATAATAATAATAATAATAATAAGACAACAAAAAATGACCTGTTTTTGCCACCCAGACTTTTTAAAGTCTAATAGGTGTACAAGACATTTAAAGCTTGCAAGCTAGACATTTACAAACAAAGTAATATTGTTTCCACATTAATGCACCTTAAGTAATATAATGCAAATAAATATATATTTTTATAGAGCTTTTTCATTTTGCAAAAGAAGCAAGGATACACATTTAATTATTCAATGAGAAAGAGAGAATTTCTGCTTTATAAGGAAATTCCACTTGTTTTTGTCCCAGAGGTCTTCTTCGAAATGATTATGGATCACCTGACTATATCACTAGTCTAGTAAATGCTTTACTCTCTTTCACCGATCTGAAACCAAATCGAAATAGCTGAACCATTGTCCATATAACACTGAAGCAACATCACCTATCAGCCGAGTTCTGGCGTGCACAGTGGTATCATGACTCAATCCAGCTGTTAGAATGATCATAACATCATAACATTAAATTCCACTGACCGATTGTCATTTTATCATGGGAAAAACTGAAATTCTGATGTTACACGCTGACAATTTGAAACCATGTGTTAAGTAGATTCAAGTTCTGTGACACGTGTAAGATGTTCAAAGTACTCATGCACAACTGCATGCAATGTGGAAAAAGTGTGGCCTGGGCTAAATAATGACTATGGCGTGTCCAGGCAACAGCTGTTACTCCGAGACTCGAAGCCTTAATGCTGGTCATTAGGCCGATGAAGTGGATTCATTAAGACACCAGTGTTGGGCCAAACCGCAGGACCGGAGGTTATGGTTCCAGACTTCTGACCCATAAAAGAATTCTTTTTGATTCTTAAAAATGGCACAGAGCACAGCGAGACATGATTGTGCTGTGTGGTGACGACTAACCGGTGGTCCAGGAGGATCTTATTAGATCGTGTTTATTAGATCACACAAATATTTTAATAATGTTATGAATATTTCTCAATCTAGAAAGCATTGATTGATTGATTGATTGATTGATTGAGTCATTCATCCATAAGGTTGTGGTTTCATTGTAAGTAACACACAGAAATTTACAACTCAATTCAACACTCCACTCCTAGAACCATAAATACAGACAGCACCGCATTAAATGTCTGGCATAAAAGGCTATAAAAACCCAGTGGGCATTCATTCGATTAAAAGATGGATTAATCATTGGTTTGGAGAAAGAACCATTCTGAAAGAAAACAAAGCATATAAAGAACAAGACCACAAATGACTTTTTTTTATCCACCAAGGAACTGTTTCATATTTCACCACTGTGTGGCACTATTTCATCAAATATAATCCCAAACCTCAGCATGTACTGTACAGTACTCCTGTCCTTGTACTTTATAACAAATTAACATGGTCATGATCTTGTCCAAAGAACAATTAACACAAGAGGTCCCTTCACTCTCTATGATGTCATAGGGCTGAAGTCATAGTGCTTGGGCTCTAATGAACTAAATAGCAAATTACATTTTTCTTTTATTGTAAAATGTTTGATAGACAGCTGCCTATTATCTAGAGTGTAAGGTTTTAGGGATCAGTATAGATAATGGTGAATACAGAAATGAGAACCAACTGAAAAAATGGCAATAATAGTAGTAGTAATAGTTGCTAACCCTTGTGCTTCTTGGTATTTTAAATATTAGAATTCGATTTACATTTAATTCAGGGAAATAAAGTTAGTTCAGGTACTGTATGCATTTTACCAGACATAGACAACAATCTTGAAAACTCAGAGACTTTCCTGGTTTTACACTTTCCTTACAAATAAAACTTTACTAAATCAATGATTATAAGTTTATATCTTAGTTAATAACAGCACACATATATTAAAGTCTGTTTATTATTAGTCTTAGATCATTAGCCTGAGAAGCCTAATTATGTCTGAGCTTAATATATTAATCAGAAACCAACAACTTCTGACCAATCATATTTGAGAATTCAAAAAAGAAAATGATTATTAAAAACACCCATATCCAAACATGAGGGATCCAATAAACTTGTCTAATCCATATGTTTGAAGGAACGTATTTATGCTACGCATGTGTTATTAGCTAAGTTTTTATGTATCATAGAATTTTTGGCCCAATGATTTTAAGTCATGCCTCCTCTTCATATGCTGCCAAAGTGATAAAATTAACAGTAGGCTCAGCCTGAAAGTGCTTAAACCCCTAATAGATTCTGAATGACATACTAATGAATTGCTTTTCTCTTCTGGATGCATGTTGCCTACGATGCATGGTGATTTATGTAGCTATGCGTTTGCTTTGACACTGGGTGGGCTTGGCAAAAGCAGGCCCCAATCTGGTTTGAATTTACTATTTCGTAAGCAAGAAGATTGTTTTTGAGACCTTGGATCCGAGAGGATTTGCAGAAATGAACTGACGAAAAATTAATGCAAATTCAAATCTGGTTTACAAACACCAAAGAGACCAGCAATTGAATTTTTGAACAGGACACAAGATTCCAGGGTCATTTATAGATAATAAAGTCTTGGATGCAGATAAACTGCCAGTGTCCAGGAAGAGCAATAGAACATTGGAAAAGAAAAATATTTATAGGTAGAACTGAATGTTTCAGCTATGTTTATTAGTATTCAAGTGATCGTAAAACACAATTACACTATATTCTGACTATTAGCAGATGTGTTTTTGGACTACTTAGGTTAAAACTGCACTTGCAATTTTAATTACTTTAATTTTAATGTAGTATGTTTTACCCTGATTTCAATGCCCTCTTTTTTTGCCCAGTAAAGAAAAAGAGTCAGATTTATTTTAAGTCAACTTAAAAATTTAACTTTAAGTAAATTGTCAATTTGAAAAAGAATTCAAGTTTAAAGTAAAGAAATTGAATTTTAACTTTAGGTAAAGCGTCAACTTAACAAAAAGTAAACAAAACCAAAAGTAAGAGGTCAATTTAAAAAGAAATTTGAATTCAACTTAAAAAAAAAAAAAGTCAAACGCAGTCTCCTTCTAAAAAAGTCAAATGAATACAGACAACTTTAAACTAACAATCTCAACTTTAAATAACAAAAATCAACATTAAAGACCACTTTACATAAAAGAAATGACCTTTAAAAAACAACTCCAAATACATGTCAATTTGAAAAAAGAAGACAATTTAAAATAAAACAAAATGTTAACTTATTAAAAAGCCAGATCTAAATAAAAATTAAGATTATTTTTTTTTTACGTCTTTGGTGCATGGCATTTATTCCATTTATTTGTTTACTTTGATGATGGATTATCTCAGCAATCAGCAAGGTCTGGTTTGAATACTATTATATAACTGTTATTGTTGAACAATATTTTCCAATCCAACTCAGTCCTCAGATCCTGCCTTCTACATAATCCAGATTTTGTAGTTTACTTGTTCACACCTGAACCAGGTGTTTAAAAGGCATCTTTGTATAGTCTTCCAACGAATCCAGATGTGAGTGAATGAAGAACATTTTCCAGGGAGAATTTCAATCCGAGCTTAACAGTTTATTCAGTGCACTTCAACCAAGACTGATTCTTAAAGGAGTCACAATAGAGAGTATGCTCTTGAATGATGTGTCCTTTTCAGTTATATTCAAGCCGAGGAATACAACAAACTGTAAATAGCCAATGGAATTCTTCTGATATTCTGTTAATACTATTTTGCCTGAAATAAAAAATAATTGGGAGAGAGAACTCGGGGAATTGTTACACATTTCGTAATGAGCTATACAGTGCTAGTCATCAAGTATTAACTGATTTTATTGTCATTGTGACAATAGATGTTTTCAATTTTGCGTTTTATGGAAGATTCCAAGATTGAGATGTTAATTAGTCCTTGTAACTGTTTCTTTTTTATGATTTAAGATGTTTTATTCTATAAAACTGAATCTGATGCAAAGTGCCTTACACCATTTATAACTGATTCATTTCTCATTCAAAAACTTTCTGTTCTTTGGTTACGATGAATTATGAAATACAAAACAAATAGAATGCCTGAAGGTCTATCAGATCTTATATATGATGTAATTGTTGATAAGATGAGTAATATAGATTATGCAACAAAAATGTTTATTCTTCACCGTATATAGCCAACTTTTTTTTCTTAAAGAAATTATTTTTTTAATTTTTTAAATCAGATAGATTCACAAATGAATAGTTTATGACATTTGAAACTTGTTTTTGATTATTAATTACAGAATTGGCAGCATGGTGGCGTAGTTGTTAGCACAGTCGCCTTGCACCTCCAGGATCTTGGTTCGATTCCCGACCTCAGGTCTGTGTGCATGGAGTTTGCATGTTTTCTCCAGGTACCCTGGTTTCCTCCCACAGTCCAAAAACAAGCAGATGAGGCTAATTTGTGTCCCCAAATTGCCTGTAGTGTGTGAAATTACACTCATTTTTCGCTCAGATTTGTCCAGTTTCAACATGTGGATGCAAATCCTGTGTCCCGGAACACATGGACATCACCAAAAGCTGAGCTCCCTTGAGATTCTTTCCCAGGCCTTTACCACAACATCAGTTGATCCTTGATTGTGGGTCTTCCTGTCTGACCTTTGTTTTCAAAGTAGAAAGCATGTTCAGTTGGTCATGTGACCGAATCGGTCTCTTAAGAGCTGTGTAGTGCTATCTGTTTTGACTGAATCTGAGCAGAAGGTATACCTCTATACACTTCAGAATTAATGCTGCTTCTTCTATCAGCAGTTAGAGCATCAATAAACACCAGTGACCCAGTTCCATTGGCAGCCACCAGCCACCAACTGCCACCAGCATGTCTGATGATGATGTGTGCGTTGACTCCAGAACCCTTTCTTTCATCCGCCATATTTTTCTCTTCTCAATGTCTTCTCTTTTCTATTTTGGGTTTATCCTTCCAAATAATCTTGTTCCAGAACTGGGCAGGCAGTTTTTTTTTAATGCTATAGTAAAGGCTAAATCTGGCCTTTTTGATTTTGAGTGTTGCCAGTGGTTTGCATCTTGAGGTAAACTGTCTCTATGGACTTTGACAATGATATGCCTACCTTCACAAAAGTCACAAAGGTATCCTGACTTGGCTAGAAGGTATGAAGTAGTTTTTTCTTAACCAAAGAAAGTTTTCATGTAACCATCCAATTACGTTGTCTCTAGTGATCTCACTTCTTGGTGCTACTGACCTCGACAGTGCATTCCTTCCTTTTAAAAAAAATTTTTATGTGCCACATTGTTGATTTGGCCTGATTTGAATTTCTATTATCTCTCTGATATGTCTGCTTTTTTTTTTTTTGTCAGCATGACGATGACCTCCTTTACTTGCATTGGCATCTCTTTGAACTGCATTAGTAACTGCAAGTTTCATAAACAGCTACCAAATGCAAATTCAACACTTGGGATCAACTCTAAACCTTTTATATCCTTAATTTGTTCTGAAATAATGTGGAAACTTGCTACTCTTGGCCACAAAACAAACAAACAAACAAAAAATGCTTATCAGAAAATTGTCCAATTACAGTATGTTAAATTCTTTGTAAAAAAATAAATAAAAAAGTGTGTGTGTTTAAACCATTAAATTAAACTTGAAATTCTATAATTCAATCACATCTTGACTGCTTCCTTTCAAATGCATTGTGTTTGTGTAAATAGGCAAAAGATACATAAAACCATTGAATTATTGCATTGCACATACAATTACACATATCGGTGCTTTATTGCAATTATAGTCCATATTCTTGCTTTATATTATATTTTTTTATATTCTTCCCTTTTCTACTTGTATACAAGAAAGTCCTGGTTAATGTAAATAAATAATCCAGAAGATATTCCACTGATCATCAACTGATGAGACTCTAGGTAACTGCCTGTAGTTCTCCAGATGTATTCCACCTTCTGGGAACCTCAGCTGCACCAGAAATGTTCTGATTTCCAGTAATTCCTTATGTATGTTCACATCCTGAATCCACATTTCCTCTGGCAATATGGAATGAGTTTGAGAGCACAAACACATGGAGTAGTCCCTTCCTGCACATGGATCAGGTGTGTTAGAACACTGAAGTACAGAAATGCAGGGATTTTATATTTAACAATTTCTTATACATTTTTAAAATTTTATTTTTATTTTAAATTTTTTCCCCAATTACAATCAGCAATGTGAACGCTCAAACATTCTACTTATACAGATTTTTGTAATGCATGGGAAAAATCGTTTGTTTAATGATTTATTGCGATGTCATTTGATTTTGTTACTGAATTCTGTTTGCAGGATTTGTCATGGCTCTGCTTATGTTCTAGTATCTAGGACATACTTTACCAAGATATCTTATCTATCTATATAAATAAAACAAAGGTTTTGTCTATACATTGGTCAGAACACACTCTTTTAATGATAGCTTAATGTTTTATACATTCAAGGACCCGAAACCAGTCTGTCTGTATGTCTGTCTGTCTGTAGTTCTGTTGAGTCGAAGTGACGTTATGAGCAGTTATGTGCTAGATTTTGTCACAGCATCATGGAAAACTGGCTGGACGGAATTGAATGAAACTTTTACAGTACTTAGATATCTGCCTGGAGTTTAACTTGCATCATAAGTAAAATCAAAAGGGATGTTATGAACATTTAGTGTAAGTAAGTACTGTCTGATTTAATCATTTACATTAAAAGAAGCTACTAATAAGCTACTTGCTCAATGTAAACAGACACTTGCACCAATAGATATTACATAGAAAAGCTAAACTGAATATTTTTTTCTGGGATTAATTAATATTTTCACCGGTGAAATAACAGCGCTAAAGTGGTATAAGTGAATTTTAACACGCTGGAGTCGTTTTAAGACAAAACTTAATCTTTATCTAGGCAGACACCCTTATCCAGAGCGACTTACATTTCTTTTAAATCTTATTATACATCTGAGCAGTTGCTCAAAGGCCCAACAGGGACAACTTGGTGGTAGTGGGACTTGAACCTGGGACCTTCCGAACCGTAGTCCAATGCCTTAACCACTGAGCTACCCCTGACCCACTGATCTACTTTATCTGATCTACTTTTTTGATTTCTCACCTGTGATTCCCGCTCCGATTATTGAACAGGGAGTGTATTTGGCGGATGATGAAAGAAGTATAACTTATCGTAAACAAGGCATAAATAAAAACGTTTCTATAACTTCTCTTTCCCTCACTCACTCATTGTGTATACTGTTTTATCCTGTATACAGGTTTAGGCAGCCAGGAGACTTAGGGCACAAAGTGGGGTACACCCAGGATGGGGTGCCAATCTTTCGCAGGACACACATACACACAATCATCCACACACTATGGGCAATTTGGGGAAAGCCAATTAGGCTAATGTGCATATCTTTGTACTGTGGGAGGAAACCGGAGTACCCGAAGGAAACCCACCAAGCACAGGGATAACATGCAAACTTCATGCACACAGAAGTGGGAATCAATGCTATTTCTGTTGTATGACAATGCAAACCACTAAACCACTGTGCCGCCCATATCTTTCCCATTTAATGTAATAAGATGAAACGACAGTAGAATCAAAATCTTTCTGTGAACTAGAAAGTTCCGGCTCTCCCACAATGGATCAAAATGTATGTACTTAATCTTTGTTGCACACAGAAATCTACGTGGGCTTCAACCTGAAATAATAATATCACTAATTACATTAAAGCTTATTTTTAGCTTTAATCTTTTAACAATTTCTACAAACTCTTCTCCCATTGACCACTGGTTCTTCAGCTAGACTAGACATAGATAGAAGCTATATGGCAATATAGATTTGAATGCTGTTCCACAAAAGCATGGAGAAAATAGCATTCTCTATATAAACTCAGGGTTATGTATTTGAGAGTGGTTCCCAGGCTCTGTGAAATATATATGATCTGACATTCCTCATGTCAACAGACAGCAGGTTTTTCCCCAGCCCTCACAAAGGTATGGTTAAATGTTGGTTTTGGCACTTAAGAGCCTTTTGTTTCGCAGTGTAGTTCAAATCCCCCGATCCCCTAGTGTAGGAAAAACATGTAGGGCTGAGGGGTCACCCCTTTGGCAGCATGCTGGTTTCATCCCAACTGGTTGTGGGAGTGGTTGGAATAGTTGTGGACATGTAAAAATCTAACACTGACCCAAAAAAACCTTTTGTGGCATTAATTCCGCTGCTTGTTTTTCTTATTAACTTTAGGACAGATTATAAAAACTTAGGTTGATGAGATTACAATTTTATTGATAACATGAACTAACTTGTTCACATATAACTGCAGCTTTAATGAAAAGTAGGATGTGTTGTTCTTTAATGATGTGTTCTTTAAAAAAAAGATTATGCTGTTGCCAAATTACTGTGACGCTTCAGGACATGCTGTTATTGGAAATGAATCAATGTCGAGATATTTACGTCATGTTTTATCATTTATTTCATACGCAGTGGTGTGGGTGGGGATTGGGAGACTTACTGTACAACAAAAGCTGTATACTGGCTTATTTGGACATATTGATGGTAATTTGCACCACTGTCTATAGCAGTGGTAATGCATGGGTAATAAACGTATATTGTGCAACGCTAAGATGAAACAAATATCCTTAAATGAGAACAGTGAAATGCACAATGTTAATCAAATTTGCACTCAGACCTTAAGACCACTGAAGTGCAACATTATACATTAAGTAACATTAAGTAGGTTGGAATATTTCATGTCTATATGAAATAGGAGCGATTTAGCACATTATAATTAATTATAATTATTATAATTATAATTACTTAATTATAACCAATTAATACAGTTGCTTAGAAAGCAGTCACATCCTGATCACCTAAATTCCCAAATAAATAAATAAATAAATAAATTCCCAAATGTCACTTCTTACTAAAAGCAGAAACAAATGGAACCAAAACTATGGATATAATATAAAACATGCATGGAAAGCCCTATTACCTCGTACCTCCAGGGTTAGGGGTAAGAATGTCTCTGCTCTGTATGGATTCCACATGTTCTTCCTTCCAGTCTAGGTTGATTGGCATTTCCTCAATTGGGTTTGTCTTGTGCCCTGCAATGGATTGGAACCCTACCCAGAATCTACCCCACCTTGTGCCCTAAGTTCCCTGGGATAGGTTCTTGTCTGGGATTGTCTCCCACAATGAATCAATATTTGTCTTTGGTTAATGCCACTGGTGAGCTCTCGAGGAACACCCTTAGCTCTGAAAAAAAAAAAAAAAATTCTGTAAGGCATATAAGACAAGATAAGATAAGATAAGATTTCTTCTTGTTCTTGGCAAAGGGGTGCCAGAGAGGTTTGGTAGCATTGAGAGCAGCGGTGGCTATGAGTTCTCATTAGCCTTGTAGTCTTTGAAACACGCAGACATCAAATGTCTCATAGGGAAATGAAAGGCTCTCATTACCATCAAAGAAAACAATGCCGAAATTCATTGTCTTGCATTTTTGCTTAATTGACTATTTTGGTGTGGGGTCCCTTGTATGGGATCAACCTTTACCCTAGCAGGGGGGTCGGGTTGGGGACTGAGTGGGCATTCAACTGCACCCAGCAAGAACCTTCCGGAAGTTCTTTGATGGATAAAGACCATTTGGAGCTTAGAGATCACAATGGCTACCATTATGGATCGTTCCCTCCTGAAGGTGATTTTGCATTGGGATTGAAAATAGCCACAGTGAGTGAGAGAGAGAGAGAGAGATGCATAGAGGATGTTTGTTAAATATTCCAACAGTATTGAGTATTTGGTGTTTTTTTTTTCCCCAATGAAGAGTGAAGGGGGATGGCTGGAACCTGCCAGCATATGAAGGGGCTATAGCTATTTGCATAATAAACTGTTGACACAAACTCCCTCTAATGAAGGCCCATTCAAGTTGCCGAACTCTGTACAATGAAGTTCCTGGGAATAAGCATGCTCTTGTACTGCAAAGGTTAACATGTTGGGTATATTGGCTGCCTTTGAAATTTGAAAAGAAGCATGTTAGAAATTGTTGGCACCTTTTTTTTCCCACAGGCAAGATATGAGGTTCGTTAAGTGCTTTGCTTAATATGTGCTTATGTTATGTTTGTCAGATAATGCTGAGAAATGTCAAAATGGTGAAGCAATTAATTGTGTCTTTAATGATCGTGACAGAGTCGTAGCTTTAATTACTTTAAATCATGACGTATGTCAAGAAATTAAAATGTCTGTGACTTGCCACGTTTGACGGGAAATAAAAAACAACACATCATAGCATGTCAACACCCTTCCTGGATACTCCAAAATATATCAAAACTGTTATTATTCAGAGCTTCTTCTTCATGTCTCCGTGAGGGTTTGGGATGTCTGGTAGTGGGGGGAGATCTGTAATTTGAAAAGAGAAATCTTCTGTATTTCACTCCTGAAAAAAATCAATAATTTTCCATTTCATATTGTGATGAATATTGTAGTGTGTACCAACTGACATATTTGGATTTTAGAGTACCTCATGTCCTGTTAGCCTTCATTCATTTATTCAAAAGGAGGCCCCCAATCAAGCTTTGATCCTCCATGTTGGTGCATAAAACATCTTCGGGAAATCAAAAGTTTATCTACTTTATGCTCAAAATGATTTCCAGGGATGAGATCAATATTCCCGAATGCATATTCATCCAACCTCTTTTTTTTCACCCACTGCTCTTCTTCTTGCTCCCTGTAGACACCCCCTACCCCTAAGCCTGCTCCTTGTACATTGTTAACATGGTGACATACTGTAGCTAAATTTGTTCTGGGATAATCTTCAGATGGATAAATGTTTACTCTTTATGTGATCAGGGAGGACAACGGGGGTCCTAATATTCTCTCAAAGGCTCTGCAGGATGTACTGTTCAGATCATATTTCTTATGTCACCGCTTCTTTCTTTCCTGACCAATTATGCAGAAGGACAGGATTATGCAACATTTGTGTGAGAATGAATGCCAACAAAAACATTTCACAGTAGGTTAACCATCCTTTGTTTTGCTGTCAGATTGGAAAAAGAGTCAAAATAGCAAAGAAGTAAAGACTGTCTTGGTGCTTTTTTGGTTTAATTATTACAAGGAGCGAGAAACCATGATGCAAAACTAAGTAAATATATACATTTTCTCAATATGGCTGGAGATAAACTTTTCCTGCTTGAAAGATGGTATGAATCGGCCCAGAGGGCCATGTGGTGAATGGTGGAACTGCCAATATTTTTGGACAGGCCTCACTTCTGGATAGCCTCACTCTGCTCTTTGAGTGACATTTTCCAGCCCCTCTTAACATCAGGTTTAATATAAGACCTAAAATTAGTTTTACATCCTGTGCTTCCTGAGTACGTTGCCAGTGCTAATATATGATTCCTTTCACTGTTCTATAAAAAACGTACTTATAGAAAAAAATAGTACTTATCAGAAATACAAATACGGATGAACTTGAATCTTTTCAGTCCTGGAATGTAAACGTTAAAGTATATTGTACCGGAAGGTAATTGAAGGAACTTACCCTTCACAATGGCAATGGAAATGGCCCACTTTGTTCAGTCTGTGAACTGTGCAGCGTACCGCTTATTGCTAAATCCAGATGGTCATGGTGAGGGAACAAACAGTTCCCCTGCTGTAGGAGCTCTCAATAGGCCGTCTAGACCAGCCAGTCCAGACAGATACAGCCTCCCATCAAATTAGTGTTTGTCAGATTTATGATAATGGTTTGCAACTGCCTACCCATTGGTGACATCAAGATTTACAGCCGCACCCCCCTCATGCACTATTTGGGGGTCTGATCACCTCCCCACACCCTTCAGTGGCCCTGGCGGCTACGGTCAAATGAAACGACCCTGGAAAAAAAAAAAAAACTTTCTTTGGTAGACCGATCTAACCAAGGTAGGTCATATATAAAAGGGTTTGATAATCCTCCGTGATAAGGCTGAAATTTGTGGAACAGGGCCTGTGTCTGGTACAGCTCCTGTTTTTGGGTAAAGGAGTGAGGGAGCTATGTTGAGGGGCTCGAGGGGGAGTTGCAGACGCCTGTGTATGTGGATTACTGGGGCTCTTTCATGTGGCTAGCCAGTGGTAACCTGATCTAGGCATGGGGACTCGGTGGGAATCACCTTTTGACTGATACTCCGCTCCATTCTTAGTCCAAATGTTTTTCCAAGGCTGCTCCTAAGCTATGATCTTACCTCTGACATATGGACAGCCATTACTATGATTTTAGGAAAAAGGTCACAGCCAATTTTGGTTGTTGGCGAAGGTTATTATAATAAATAATAATAATCTCACTGTCGTCATAGACTCTGGCACTTTCGTGATTTTTCATATCAAATTTGAACCAGTCTCTGACAATATTTCATACAGTAGTAGTATCCTTAGGATCCTCTTTGCTCACTTAAAGTGTTAAATAGTCATGCATATTTCTTATAAAGGAGCAAGTTTGAGGTATGTGACGGAACTGCTAATAGTGAGTACTATTTTTTTTGGGAGGTTTTGGGAGAAGACCATAGTGTGTGGTGTATATTCTCATTGCACGTCCATATGGGTTTCCTTTGGTTTTCCTTCCATTCTCCTCATCCACCTTTAGCACACTGAATCTAACTATATATAAAGCCTTACAGTTAAGGGTGTAGAGATATTACACATTAGCATAGTCTTAAAATGGGCCGACCTTGTTTTATTGTATATGCAGCGATCTAGATTTTTGGTGATCAGACAGTTTCTTGTTTAAAGGGTGTGACGTGTTATTGATTAATTAAACGATTGCCTGGTTCAGTACTGTCACTTTCAGTCTTTAGCGCAGTTTAATTAGGCGTACCTTTGACAATAATTATGCTCATAGATGTACAGTGGAACCTTGGATTACAAGCATAAATCGTTCTGGAAGCGGGCTCGTATTCCAAAATACTCGTAAACCAAATTTCATTTTGCCATAAGAAATAATGAAAACTCAAATTATTCGTTCTACAGCCCAAAACAATAAATAAATCCAGACAGTTAAGTGTTTCCTTTTGTGCACGCAGGCGCCGTGTATTTGTATGTATGTGTGTGTGTGTGTGTGTGTGTGTGTGTGTGTGTGTGTGTGGAATTAGCCCCTCGCCTCGTCTTAAACAGTAAAACTCCTTCTCCCTCCCACACCTCGCTTTTTTGTTTCACAACTAACATACACAATGCAAAATGTAAAAATTTATTAAAAATCTTTGCTCGGTTTGCGGAACACTCGTAAACCACATTACTCGCAATCCGAGGTTCCGCTGTAAAATGTAAGGAAAAACCTGCTAGAAAGTTAGTCGTCTATATACTATATATATAAAATACATAACACATAATGTCTGTACTGTCAGGTAAATTCTAGCTTTTGAGTTGCCTGCATTGGTGAAGTGGTGAAATTCTCACTAAATTGGATTTGAGAGAGATTTGTCAAGATTTCTTCATAATGTTGTACTCAATTATTTTTAGGCCTTCATTAATTTGGCAGTTCCTTCTAAGTACCAAACTGTATTTCTTCCTTCTTGATTTAAGAACAGTGCAAGGTGTTGATGTTGCCATTTAAAAGTACATGCTTTTCATACAAGTACATACATTTTGGTATGCGTTTACACCATAGCACTGTACACCTGATCAACCCCTACCCACATGAAACTGATTCAACAGCTACATACATTAGTAACTAGAAATTAGAAATATAAAGTGGCACCCTGTGTTTTTGCACTTCATGCTACAGATCTGATCACTTTTAGTCATACATGATTTGGCTTTTTCCATCGAAAAGCATTTTGCTACACAATATAATTGTGGACATTGACACCGCTGGAAAAAATAGAAATGATAAATTGTGAAATGTAAATTGTATTTTCACATGTCTTTTTACTGTTTTTACTGGAAATCACTCGAAGGAAAAAGATCAAAAAAGATCTTACACTCAAAAGAAATTTAAAAAGATCAAACAAAGATCTTACACTCTGTACTTCACATCTTATCAAAACAAAGAAAACTAAATATATACAGTATATAGAACGGATGATATGGTATAAATACATTTTTAATACTTCATCGAATGTAATGCTAACACTGTATGATGGGTTTGTTGGGAAAAAAGCATAGTAGGAATTTCCTTGTCCCAGATTGATTTAACGCCATGTGGATCAAAGAGGTTTATCACGATGGAGCCATGCAATGCAAATATTTTATCATCTTGAAAAAACAAATACTGTCTATCTAGACATCTCTTTTTTTTTTTTTTTTTTGAGATCTAATGACCTTTAAAAATAGCATCCGCTTTCCACAGTTGTAGGTAAAATACACATTGTGAAAAAACATTAACAGATCTCCTGGGGTTTGCTACCCTACTGATGCAAATATCGCTGTGGAAATAATAGATTTTTTTTATTTTTTATCATGTCATCTGTTTTGCTAGATAAAAGTTTCAGGTACTAAGTTGAGCTTGATATTTGGAAAGATAGCTAGGGGGTGCTGTGGCCTAACATAGTGACGCATACTGTTGCTGTGGCTGTCTGGACCTACAGCATGGCCTCACACAAACACATGGGTCACAAGCCTGAAAACAGACGCAGGGAATTGGCTGCGCTGAAGGGATTCCCGCAGAGACAATGGCAAGCATGGCTGTAGATTCACAACATCTGACAAGGATCAAGATTTTGTAATCTTTTAACAATACTTTTAAGTTGGATACTTCTCCGATTCTTATATTTTTATTGGACAGACAGAAAACATCTGTGTTGGATGCTGACAGAGTGTGAGAAGGGGAATGTCTAACATCTCTGTGTGTGTGTGAAAAAAAAAAAAAAAAAACCTTCTTTTCAAATATCGGGAGACTTCAATGGATTCCGCTTGTGCATAACAGACTTGACAGTTGAGTAACCTGTCTCTGGTTGGTATGGCGACAACAAAGGGTGGACATAACAGTCTCGCCAGCATTTATTTTTCATCCATTCTAAACGTGCCAAGCTATCTCGCTGGCTCGAACTCCGCTCTAGCAGGCCCTGTGTCGATGCATGTGATCTGCTCACTGTAAGACCATCGGTCCTCTGTCTAAACCACGACTATCAACATGAAGAAGAAGGGTGGGGAAAAGATGAATGAAGGTCTCCCAACCACCATCACTATCACCCCCCCCCCCCCCCTCTCAACTCAGACGGCAGCAGCTTCTCACTATGGATTGCTGTGCAGTCGGGGGCTGTGTTATGACTGGTGTGTGTTACACACGTATATATAAAGGACTGTCATTTCAAAGGTCACAGGAGAGCCATGCAGACAAGTGTTGCTAGCGGTCGTCTGGGCAGGGAAGGGTCACGGCTGGAACGAGTGTGCTCAGTGAGGGAATGCCAGGTCTATGCTGGCTCGCCTGGGTCCTCCCTGCTGTCTGCGTTGCTGTGTCTGCGACTATTCTCTGCACCCCTCCCCCCAGTCTCCCTTCTTCAATCCTGCTGGCTTCTCCTTAATTCGTCCAGAAAAACAACCGAGGAGGAGAAAAAAAAAAAAAAAACCCTGGGAAAGGCACCTTCTAATGATTACTATGCAGAAACAGCTTATGTGCATTTGACATTTGCTTGGGTATTGATTATGTGCTTGTATTTATGCCCTTTTCTTCAAGCAGCAAGTACTGTAGTTGCACTGGACACTTTTCCAGACACATTAAATCTGGTCCTAATCAAATATCTAATGGCACTTCAGTCTAATTAGTTTGATTAATGTTTGTGAAAGTACAGCCAATGCATTACATCATAGGCAAATAGATTTCCTTGAAGCAAGAGCATTTAAATATAAACGACACATTTAATAATAATAATAATAATAATAATAATAATAATAATAAATAAATAAATAAATAAAAAAACTGAAGGAAGTGAAAACCCTGTGATTATCCAAAGGACATTTAAAGAAATTTCCCGCACTAGGATTGCACACAACCCTCAACATTATTTCAGAGAAGGACAATTTAACTTCAGTAACTATAATTAGTTAACTATTTTCCACAACTTATTCTGTGTAACGGTAATGTTTGTGGTGGGAAATGTCTTTAAGCTAGTTAAACCTTTATTCCGAAAATTCAACAACAACAACCTCTTTAAAAACCTCACTCTAAAAAAACATTAAGTTTGTTTCTTTTTAAACATGTAGTGTAGAAATTAGTATTAGAATTAGTATAGAGATTAAATGAAAAAAAAAAAATTTACATTTTGTTCGTTTCATATACATTCATTTGCAAAAATATTATAAACATGTATTACATGCTTATAACTATGTTTTTTTTAGAACATCCTTTTTTATAGATGTAAATATTCGTTACCATCCTACTGTACTTACTCATTTTTAAGAATACACTTTGCATAGAATATACCTAGTTTTTACTTTAAAAATAAATAAAGAATTGCATTTGCAAACATGTAGCGTACTCTATTGTAGGAACGGTACTTACTTAAGATAAACCAAGTGAATGGTATTTACTTATTAGTAATATCATATCATTAATTAAATTCATTATGCCATTAAAATTTTACCATAATGCCATTATGATTATTTCTTACCATACACAGTGTAGTGAGTTTATTCTATTTCATTATGATTTTTCGATTTTAAAGTTCATTCAGACAGACATGCATGGTGGGGCGCTAAACATTATTTATGCCTAATAATTTATGCCTAGTGCATTAATAAATGCTGTAATTTACTAAAACATAGAACTGCTAGTGTGGTAAAGCATTCTATAACAATATTTGCATTTAAGTTCCATTCACACACTCATTCTGCCTGGAGTGTATCCCGGGAGACCCCGGGCACTAGGGGGGTACACCATGGATGGGGTGTCAATCCATCCCAGGGCGCGCACACACACACACACACACACACACACACACACACACACATTATGTGCAATTTGGAAATGGCAATTATCCTACTATACATGTCTTTGGACTGTTGGAGGAAACTAGAATCCCCGGAGGAAACCACACCTAGTACGGGGAGAACATGCACACAGACTCAAAGGTGGCATTCGTACCCTTGACCCTGGAGGTACAAGACCACAGTTTTAAACAGTACCCCACTGTGCCACAATTGTTTTATTTTAAGCATTTATTTTGCACATTATACAGCAGAACTCATTACACCACTGCACTTATTATTACACAATGCTTAATAATGATTCTGCTTCTCAGTACCTTATTCAATAGTTCATCAAGTAAATTTTTTCATTAGTTGATTTAGATTATGTTATTCATGATCGTTTATTATGATTGATACTTGCATGTTGACCTTGCTTTTCTGCACTATGAGCTATGTTGTCTTCTGTGTTAAGCTGGGTTGGCAGAAATGAATACAAATCCCAATGCTTGTTACACATGTGCCAAAGAGCTATTGTGTATCTTGCATTTATGAAAGGAGTCTCCAGTGTCAGGACTTCATAACAGCCTGAGATAAAGCTGCTCCTTTTAGTCTAAGGACTTTCCCATGGCAGCAGATGCTGTGCTATTTCTGTCTCATTATCTTCATGAGTAAGTGAGGGATAATAGCATGGACAATCACGCATTATTCCTTACTTTTGCCATATCCTAGTTAAAATCGCAAATCTGAATTAACGGCCTTTGACAGCTGTCCTAATTCTTATTCTCTAAGCAGCAAATTCTAATATGTCATTGCTTCTATAGTAACATAATCGAACAGCAATAATAAACCGTTTAAATGTGCTATTATGTAACAAAGAAAAACAAAGATTGCAACATTTGCAACAAATAGTCTCCAGTGCCAGCACATTGTAATAGTCAATTAATTTCCAGACAGAGGACTTTGAGTTCGTTTCATGAGTGTGTGTGTGTGTGTGTGTGAGAGAGAGAGAGAGAGAGAGCTGGTGAAGGAATATTTAATATATTAAATAAATAAAAAATGTATAATGGCATAGCTGCTATAATGTAAATCATAATAGGAACTAATATTTCCTGGATGATCCATAGCATTTCATATAAATGCATATACAGTACACTAGGAGAAAATGCAATGTTTTATTAATAAAAACATTGTTGGCTTTAGTTGAGAACTAAATGTCAGTACATTTTCTGGAATTGTCATCTACATGATATCATTTTTTGGTAACGTGACAAGCTGTGTTTACTGTATCATTTAACCAGGAAATATCATGAATGTTCCACATCATTAAAGGTACATATTAATAGATCAAAAGTATGACTTTTCCATTGAGTTCCATTGTTGATGATTTTCCCACAACAGGACTGGCATGGTACAGTATGTTCTTCCATCCATCCATCCATCCTTTTTTTCTATATCAATTATCCTGGGTAGGGTTACATACAGTAGAGCCTGGAGCCTATCCCGGTCACCTTAGGCAACATGAATGGGGTGCCAACCCTTTGCAGAACATGAGCATACACATCCTCACACATCATGGGCAATATGGTGACGGCAATCATGTGGGAGGAAACCAGAGAACTCAGAGGAAACCCACAAGCACGAGGAGGATGTGCACAGACCGCACATAGATCAGAGGCGAGATTCAAACTCCAACCCTGGAGGTGCGATGCAACAGTGCCAACCACTAAGCCACTGTGCCACCAAATATGTTTTTACATTTTTTTCAAATTCTGTTTCAAATTCAGTATAATTATTTAAAGCTATTAAAAGGAATCATGTTTTCCATGCTGTGGGCTTGTTTTTACACCTTGGGTTGTAATTTCCCAGTTCCCAGATCATTCTTGTTAAATGAAGATACTGTACTTAGGCATGCCACTGATGTTCAGCAGAAGGGTCTGACATAGAGTTATGCCTTCGATTTCTGAAATACTGTGAAAGATGAGCTCAGTTAACATGGGTCGATGTGAGCGGTGGCTGTCTGTCGCCAAAGCTTGTCTACCAAATGGTATTCGCTCACGTCTGTCTTCTAGGGAGAAACATACTTGTTAGCCATGCTGTTCTGATTAGGTAACTGTTTAATGATAATGGGTTGTCATTGTTTGTGTGCCACAGTGAATTTAATAATGAGGCAAATGCTTTCCTGATTGTAGATGGAATCGCAAGGGCTTTAATAAGGATGGGGAATGACATTTACAAATAAGTGGAACTATGTTGTTTTTTCCTAATATTTTCCATTTCCCAGTAGATTATTGAGACCTCAGGAATGAGATGATGGAAGCGTCACTGGCTCCTTTCATGAGAACAAGAATGCGATTGCCAATGCGCAGACAAAGCCCCACGCAAACACTTAGCTCTGAAGTCTCCGAGGGCAAAAGAAATGAAATGCGCGCCATGTTCGTCTGTCTGGTGCTTCTCTCTCATTTGCCCCCTTGTTTATTGGCTCTAAAAATATAAGACTTGTCCTCTAAAATAGACACTCTTATTGACTTACAGCTCAGCAGAATGAGCAGAAAGTCTGTCTATCCTCAGGACTGCAACCCCTCCCTGCTGGTGTACGCTCGCCAGTCTCCGAGGGTTGAGCCTCTTGCTTACACCATGCCAACAGGCTTCCCGAAGTGGGCACCCTGACTGGTGATGACCACTCATTTTCAGATCCAGCGCAGTGCTAACAAATCCTTTTTCTCTTGAGAGAATTTAGCAGACTACCACTTTTTTTTCCCACATTGTGAAGGGCAGACAAGGTTCCCCACAATCCACTGAGGGCTCCATTCAGGAGAAGTTGGCAGGCGAATGAGTTGTTTTTGCAACGGGGCATTGTTCTATGTTGGTTCGATCAGGTTTGAAGACTCAGTATTGCGGCACTGCTGAGTGGATTTGGCCTGGCTGGATTCCCTCGTCTGCCGCGGCGAGGTCTAGTGCTGTTAGATCATTGTTTTCCTGCCAGAATCTGGACCTCAGCCAGATCTCCTAATTACATCAGCCGTCGATGTCTTGACGTCTTTAAAAAAAAAAAAATTTATGGACACATACGTTATGGACTTTTCTTGCACTTTTTAACAAAAAACGTAGCAAAGCCGTGTTGCTGCTGATATCAGCATGAAATATGTACATACCCAAAGCTCCTAATTTAATTAAGTATAACTACTTAGCTTCTGCTCCAACATCAGTGAGGTAATGTCTTGACGTCCTTTTAGACAAAATATTGCAGCCAAGACACTTTCCTTCTGAGGCTAAGAAACACTAATAAACCTTTGTTAAGCACAATATTTAGTTCATTTTCCCAGGCTGTAATTAACGCATGAATACTTTTCAATCTTGCATATATCCCACCATAGATACTGTATTAAACACCGTAAAGGGTTATTCAGGTTTAAAAAAAAAACTTTTTTAGGACAACTATTAATTATTAAACTATTAATCATTCTATTAAACTATTATTAAACTATTAATCATTCTAAAATACCTCCAAATAGAACCGCTTTAGAAATCTAGAACCCTTAACCATACAAATGTGCCTTATGGAATTGTTTAAGCAAAGACTGTAACTGTACTGTATATTTACAGAATGGCCACATATTCAATTATATATTAGATTCTTACTTTCTGTAAGCAAGGTATGATGAAGGGTATTATATCAGACATGATGGAGCATACAGTTAAAATAGAACATTTATTTATATTTTGCTGTCAAACAACATAATGTTTTTGTTTATTAATAGTTAAAGGTAGTTATGTTGTAGAAACGCCATGAATCAAGTTCATCACTTGATGATGAATCAAGAATCAAGAATCAAGTATCACTTACTGTACTTTAAAAAAATACATACTGTACGAACGTTCTTTCATCATAATCTTTTTTTTTCATAATCTTTTGAAGTTATTAAGACATAAAAGCACTCATGTTACAGAGAAACACCAAGGTAGTCCATCCTAAAGACTTTCCCATGTGGGAAACTCTAAAGGTAAAGCTTTCTTGCTAATTGTTACTTCTGCCAAAAATTATAAATATGGAAAACTCATTATGGAAAACTTCACTACATCAAATGAGACGGTCACATGCAACTCTGCCTAGATAGTACTTTTTTGTTGTTGTTGTATCTGTGTAGTAAGTGTGCATTTGTATTTGTTTGTACTGCAAAGGTATTTTCATTCATATAAATTTAGAAAAAAAATGTGAATTGGGCGAACAGGCATTGGTGGCCCAGTGGTAGGTTTCCCGCCTGCCATGCGGGATTGATTCCCAAGCCTGGATAAAATGAGAGCGTTGCATCAGGAAGGGCATTCTGTGTAAAACCTGTGCCAAGTTATTGTCTCTTTGAAGGAAGCAGTCAAAAGACTAACTGTGGAGGAACAACCTCTAGTAGACCCCTGGAAGGTGCTGATAGTGCTGACCACCAGGCACATCAAATTGGGTCTTATGAAGCAATTAGTACAAGCAGTTGGCAGTCTTGTAGTATCTTTTAAAGCTAAGCTGTCTAAGGCAAAAATCAAACCTTGGGTCTTCAGACTTCATCAGACTATAGATGAAGAAGATCCTGGAGTACAAGGAATTCCCAAAGAGAAGGAAAAAGTGGCTTGGAACAGCGTTTGGCGCTGGGGTTTAACCCTTCCTGCATGCACATTCATAAACAGAAGCCTTCATGGCGGTGGTTGCAAAACTATGGCACTATGGGCTTATACGTGAATCTAATATTGATTATTTTAATAAGAATGTAGGTACATACTCAAAGGAGGAAATATTCATTTCGATATACTGGACTTAATATGTAAAAAAGAATTAGCCTATCACAAAAGCAACGTTTGAGTGGATTATTACTCATTTACAATACTTTTGATGCATAAATATTGAGAAACTAATACTTATTTATGGAATGGGACAGACATTATCTCTCATTCTCTGCCCACAAATGCTGAGCCCCAAATGATGATTATCTAATATGTTTATAATAATATTATTGTGCATATTTATTACTGTGATATGTCTTTATTCATACTGGTCTTTAAAAGTCATAGCTTTAAATCCCTCATGTTGTAATCTTTTTTTAAAGCTAACTGGGTTTAGCTGCTATCTGAATATTTCAGTAATAGTATAAACAGCTAGCCTGTGGTTGTTGTTTGACGACCTGATGGCTCTGAAAAGGTTGGATTTCCAGGATTGAATTGATCATCTGCTTTTGTGCACTGTAAGTGAAGGGACATTGGCGGGGATGTAACTGGCTTGAATTCAATGTTAGTATATTTGGTCGCTAGACCTCCCGGCACTTACAGAACCAGATGTCCAGGTCGCTGTGTGACAAAGCGGAAGCATGTGCTCCTTGCTGACTGATCATGTGTGCTGAGTGTTTGCTGCATCTGAGCCTGTGAAAGTGATTAGTGCTTTTTAGAGAGAGTGAATGCCGAAAGACAATCACATGTTGTTTGTACTGATGGTTTGTTGTTGTAAGAGCTTTTGTTTAAGTGTTGGTGAAATGTATATGAAATACTTGATGTCTTAATTAAAAATAAATAAATAAATAATAAAAAAAACAATATATATATACTAGACTTAAACTAGTTTGTTAGATTTCACTCTGTTAGATTAGTCTCTTTAGTTGCGAATCTTCACATAATGATCTTTTTTATGGTTCACACTATGTTTGCCTCCTAATGTCTCCCAGCAGGCCTCCAGTCAGAGACAGTGATTCAAAAACTGACACGACTGTCACCAGCCACCAGGATCTCTCTCTCTCTCTCTCTCTGTATGTGTCATGAAAACGTTGATATGGAAAAATAAAGTCGAACACAATATTAAACAGTTGAGTGCCAAAAGATAACATATAATTTAAATTACAAGGCTTTTGTTTTCACTCTATAGACATTTAGCTTAAACCAGTATGTTAGATTTTGTTTGTGTTTCTTGAAATGTCTCAAGAATCATAAAAGGAAAATGGTCTAATAATAATGTGACCTGTCACATCACATATTAAGTCACATTTCGGGTGATCTGAGTTGTGCTGATTTCAGATTCCTTGTTCAATAAGCTCATTTGAATAACAAGTTTATTACTATTATTATGACCTGTTGCTGAGATATGGTCAGTGTGACTTTGTTCATGAGGATTGCCTCAGAAAAGAGGGAACTCCCTGTGTCATGTTGTCACCAGAGTGGGCTTATAGTGAAAAAAATGTACGTTTTTGTTTTCTATCATAACTGGAGTAACCAGATCGGATAGTGTTCATTAAAGTGCCTTAAACCCAACATGTATTGGATTAGAACCTTCTAAATTCTGTTGAGCGATCAGGAAGATAAGGAAGGTATTTATCAACCGATTTTTGCTTTGAAGGCAGCACAGTGGCTTAGTTGTTACTGGTGTAGTCTTGCACCTCCAGGTTCCGAGTTCGATTCCCGCCTCATGTCTGTGTGCATGGAGTTTGCATGTTCTCCCTGTGCTTGGTGGGTTTCCTCCGGGTGCTCCAGTCCAAAGTCATGCAGGTTAGGCTAATCGGTGATTTTACAGAGCCGATTTTAAAAAGTCGATTTTACAGAGCATCATTTTAGTTTTAATATCGTATAGCATAATTCTACTCCAAATAACCCATAATATTGAAGATCATTAAAATAACTCTCAACATTACGATATCCCCACCATGCTCCACTTTTGGCATTGTGTTCTCAGGCTTAGGGCTTTTACCATATGTAGAGCTCTGTTCCAAGGCCAAAAAAGTCAAATTTTTAATTCTTATCAGACCAGAGAATGTTTCACACATGGCTTTTGGCAAACTCATATGGCATGCCACTCTTCCCTAAAGCTTTGTGGAGTCTCTGGGATTAGCTTTTTAGCCTTGGACCTCTCTAGCAATTTGGTCTCCATCTTTTTAATTGTTCTTTAGCTTGACCAATGCCTTTTTTACCTGGTCACTGACTTTTAGTGGACATCCACCTCTAGGCAGAGTCATGATTATTCTATATTCTTTCCATTTTTTTAATGATTGATTTAATGGTGTTCCATGGGGTATTCAAAGTTTGGCACACAATTCCGTAATGCTGTTAATCATTATGCTGTTAAAGGGCAATGTGAATCATTCACTTAACATCTGAGCATGTTACAGCATAACAGTGTAGAACTGGTTTTAGCAAGACTCATGTGTTTGACACTCATCTGCTTGTAACTGAGGCAGTGTGAGGGTCCAACTGCACAGCTGATTTTTATAAAATATATTATACTATTGGGAAGGTTAACATATGTATGAAAAACACTTATGTTGATAAGCACGAGGCATTGGGCACACTAATATCGAATCAGAAGTGTTTTTTCTTGTGTTGTTTCTAACAATTATGTAGCACTCGTTTTAACTTTTTCATTTGATTTTAGAGCAAATATAATAAATCTAACATATAGAAATCGAAGATATGTTGCTATTTGGATTGTCACAGCAAGATTTTTCAGGAACTTTGGCTTGTTCTGGGAGAAAAAGAAGAAAAGAAATGGCATTTCGATAAAACATTATAGCTTTTATAACTTTTATTGGAGCTTGGGCTGGGGAGTGAGTGTTAATGGAATAAAAACGACTTCGCTTTTTTATCTCTTTCAAAGCGAATTTTTGTGGCAGTCAATAGTGAGTCTATCAAAGTGTCCGTTTGGATTTATTGTGCGTACTGTATGTCATACTCCTCGCTCTAAAATGGAATATCCCAAAAGCTGGCCAACAGAAGTTTTGTAAATTTGCTACTTGATTTGCTGATATCCTACTTTTTTATGTTGCATGTGTACATTGATGAGGAGAACATATTGAAAATGATAAGATAATCACTGTCATCAATACGCTAGCTAGGCTGTTAATATTCACATATTTTGGTCATCCAATGCATAGATACAATATATTTTGTACAGTGGATCAGAAACGGTTTTGGCACAAATCACTGGAAGACTTACCGCCAAGTCGTGCTCTTTGAAGCTTATAAAAAAAAATTCATAGCTCTAATACTTTACTGTCATGTCAATATCTGCGTTATATAACGATATCAGATATCAGAGCTTGATCAGCACGGTCGACCTGTTAACACTTTGGCACTTGTACACAAGAAACCACAGCTGGTGAAACCATTCATCTTAGTGCTTTTGAAAGACTTCAGATAACCAGCCTACATACATTTTGAATACTTGAATAGTCTATGGAGAGACACTTACTGAAGCTCTTGAACATAAACTGAAGCTCTTGACCTGAATTTGCATGATTATTTGCATTGTCCTGCTGCTACATGATTGGCTGATTAGATAACCGCATGAATGAGCACTTAAATTGTGTAAGTGTTCCTAATAAAGTGGATGGCAAATGTATATTCACTTTCCACTCATCATTAACTTTTGAGTTATTGTATATAATTATCTTTCCACAATTAGCGAAGCTAACTAACCATGATTGGTGGAGCTAGAGGTTGACAGTTAGTGTAATCAACAGGGGTGAAAGTAGATTTAAATTCTTATTGGTACTATGTAGCCAAAAGTTAAAGAGAGAAAACCATGAAGGTGGTTGTTAGTTGTAAATCTCCTAAATTTCTCTTATTTCACTTTAGAATATCAGGTAGGTTAAATTCTGGGTTCTGGGGTTGAATCCCAAATAGCGTAAAAAGTAAATCTAGTGCTCTAGGCTGCACAATCCACACATCCACACAAATAGTGCCCTTGATTAGGGGTTAGGAATGGATTTGAGATTCAGCCTTGTGTTAGAAGCTAGCTAAAGTTATCTTTGTAGCTCTTAGCCTTGATAAATGAAACAACATGGAAGCAATTCGGAACAATTTAGAAGCAGTTTTTAAGTAGACAGTAAGTCTTGTTTAATATGACATAACATTGCCTGGTGTGTTTTCTTGCTGAAAGTGCTTCCAAGACTGACTTAACAGTTATTTGAACGCCTAGTGACGGGGAGTGAGACATATAGTTAAACATCCCACTTCTGTTACCGTCTATTATGACCACGGATCAAGTGCCCTTGTTTAGGTGTTACAGAGGGATTTGGGATTCAGCCTTGTGTTAGACGCTAGTGATGGGAAGTTTGAATCATTTTAGTGACTCGGTTCATCGAATCTCGTTCATCAAAACGAACGAATCTTTTGTTGAGTCATTTAGTTCATTTCGTTCTTTTGATCAGAAATAAAATGTTACATTTTCAATAAACAAACCCCCAACACGTCTACTTACACAAATTCCGGCTATAGTTTCATTAATTAAAATATTACAATGCAGCTAAGGACATATTATGATAAACCGAATGAGCAGCTCACCATCATATCTTCTAGTCTGAATCGTTCGTTCTTTTGAATCTATTGCACTGCATAGCTTCTATGGGAGTCACGTGAGAAAAACGAACGATTCAGACAGAAAAGACTCAAGGGTAACGACTCATTTCTATTTCCTGTACATGACCTACGGGAGGTTTTGCGATGCTTTGCGCATGCGCGCCCAGTAGAAAATGAACGAATCACTCTCCTAGACGACTCGTTCTTCTGAGTCACGTTAAAGATGAACGACCCATCACTGTTAGACGCTAATTAGCTTCTTACACAGTTTAGGCATAAATTAAACACAGAGGCAATGCCAAAAGACTTACAAGCAATTATTAAGTAGACAGAGTGTTGTTTAAAATGACATAACATTATCAGATGTGTGCAAAAATGCGTACGTGACTGGTTTTAAATGTGCATTTTGGCAGCTAACTGCTCTATCTTCTCAGTACTGAAGACTTTTCACCCAGACTGTGACTGCCAGTTAGTGTAATTAATAGTTATAGAAAACCTGGTATGCAGAGTAATACATACATGTATGTAGCACCCTGGTCCTGGGGGAACGTTGTTTCGTTTCACTGTGTACTAACTGTATATGGTTGGAATGACAATAAAAGCCTACTTGACTTGACTTGACTTGACATAGTTAAATGTCCCAGTGACGTTACCATCCATTATCATCACTTCCGGAATAACTCTCGTCCAATCAGATTTCTCAGTAAAGTTTGTATAATACACAGTATCACTGCTAATTAGTTCTAAAATTGCAATTTCTTTCTTTCTTTCTGTCTTTAAAAAATATATATAACTAGTGTTTCAGAAAGCTGTGCTGTAAAGGTCCCCCCTCTCCCAGACCAGAGTATGATGTGGTGTGTATTGGACTCAGCGGTGCAGGCAAGACCAGTCTCGTGTCACGGCTCTGCAGCGAAGGTCTTGATGATATTGTACCCACAGCAGGTAACGTTTTATATCATTCAACATAGTATTTACAACATCAGAAATAGGTATACTATTTAATTAGGGTCAATAATAGGTTTTATTCATGTACCATGCTGTGAAAAAGTATTTGATCCTGATTTTTTATTTGTATTTTTGTGTATTACACAAAGATAAACTTTCATTTAGCTGCTCCAGTTAAAGATTCGCCACAGCGGACCGTCCAATCCGGTTACAACTTGGCAAAGGTTTTACATCAGGTGCTCTTCCTGACACAACCCTCCCATTTTTTATCCAGGCTTGGGACTTCATGGTAGTATGGGATGTGGCAACCCGCTGATGGTTGGGCTCAAACCTGCGTCCTTAGATCCCTCAAATTAACGATCTAGAGCCTTCGACACCATTACACAAAGATGACCCGGGTAAATACAAAATGCAGTTTCTAAATGATGATTTTTTTTATTAAGGTAACAAAAGCTGTCCAAACCTACCTGGACATACAGTACAGTAGGTGAAAAAGTAATTACCCTCCCAAACCTAATAACTGGTTGTGCCAGTCTTAGCGGCACCAACTGCAATCTTATTGCATTTGCGATACCAGGCAAAAAAAAGAAAAACAAACAGGAAGAGGCAAATACTATTTCACAGCAATGTATAAAATATGTGAAATGATCAAATAAATATTGGAATGCAATTTATATGCAGTTGGGATATGCACATTTGGGGTTATTCCTCTGTCAAACTTTTTTATCTTTTTTAAACTCATTGATTAAGTTATAATAGTAACAGTCATGTTAATAAACTAAAAGAGTAGGGAGAAAAAATATAGTGGAGTCTGTTTATATATAAAATCTTCACAGACTGCATTATCCAATCAAACTGTGATGGTGGACTTACCCTGGGAAAAATGAAATAGGTGTTAAGCATCCATCCTTACATACATGCATTCACACCAAGCGCTAATTCAAAGTGCAGACTTTTGGGTAAGTGGTAGGAAAGTAAAGAACCAAGAGACCTTAAAAGAACACATGATAAGGACAGACGAATCTCCGCACTGACAATAACCAAGCAACAGGATTGAACCTGAGACACCTTCCACCAATAGTGTTACATGTCACTATGTCACTACGACGCGCCGACATGGTCCAGACGGCTCATATACAGTACTACTGTATATTCTGCTCTATCTGCTACTCTTTACATTTACATTTACATTTAGGCATTTGGCAGACTCTCTTATCCAGAGCAACTTACAAAAAATCTTTACTGTAAGATCTTTGAACTTCAAAAATCCTTGCATGACACATTCACCATCACCTGATGTGAACTTGATGAAACCTTCCTGTGGTGTAAAGTCAAAGTAGCAGGTTAGGACCTCAACCACATTTGTTTTGAGTTGCGTTAATCATTCCCGAATGTTCGCCCCCTTGTCTCTGCATGTATTGTTTGAAAACAAACATGAGGTTAGTGGTGTGACTGTGTACGTTTTTGCTTCTTCACTTGATCTGAGACTGATGATGTCATCTAAGTTTTCGTTTATTTTGCAATATTAATTTGATCCCGTCATTTTTATTTTTAGGTTTCAGCATCAAGGCAGTGTCTTTCCCAAATGCAGTACTGAATGTAAAAGAACTTGGAGGTAAAGTTATTTGAACATGTACCACATTATTATTATTATTATTATTATTATTATTATTATTATTTATTATTATGCATAGGGTTGCACCTCTCCAATACGCTTTAGGTGCCTTGTAGGCTTTTACTGCATGGTTTAGAATGGGTGTACAAAGTTGAACTCAATTAAGTAAATGATTTTCTGGACATAGATTAATTCCACTCTTATGTCCAGTAGAAAAATCAAAGCTAGGCTAATACTAAGAACTTATACAGCTTTAGTAGCTGTTTACGCAACATATAAATATTGTTGCACTTGTTTGCGCTTTTGGCAGAAGTGTCCGCTAGGGAGCAAAGGAGAAAATCAAGAATGTCATTATTACCCAACCACCTAAGTAATCAAGTAATATAGCAGGATGCACAAGAATACAATATATTAATTTTGATTAGTATATACGTATATATACAGTATATTTACTTTTTTTAATTGACTACCAGAAAATATCATCAACAACTGTACTCACTTTTATGGTCTAGACATCTTCCTAAGAAGATGCTTATTTTTGGTGTCTTAAAGAGCTAAAAAAAAATCCTCCAGGCTGAGAATGTGAATGTTAGTAGTGACCGCAGTCAGGGTGATTTATGTGTTTTGTGGGATGCGGGGGACAGAACAGGTGCGCTGTGTATGTTGACTCGAGGCCCGACTAAAGCGCAACAGAAACATCAGCACCGTTAAAACAAAAACAAGTGAGAAAGAGAGCATGGGACCACCAAGGGGAAGCCTGACCAAATTTGGTCAGAGGCAGAAATGTATGTTGACCATGAAATAAAGATCTTCCAGTAGGTGAGGTCAAAGCTTGTTACGGATGGTTTCATATACACCAATGCCTCCAGAGGTTACTGCGATGGCGTTTATTTACTGTCTGGGGCCCGTCAGTGCTACTCTGTCAGGTCTCTCAGGCTTCAGTGGGGAACGAAAATGCTTACACAGAATACAGTATACTGCCTGTTTTTTCTTATGTTGTTAGTATGGTGTCATTTGGAAAATATCAAATAAATTAAATTAAAAGATGATTTGAATGGTGATAATATGAAAATCTAATTATAACAGGTTAGCACATCAGATCAGTCTTTGGTTAATACCTTTTTGAATATAACATTCATTATATTACATTACCGTAGTTTTATCTCGTAGTGCTTTTCACATTTAGAATCACTTCTTTCCATATCTGGTCTCTGCTTTCTGTTATTGTTAACTTTTGCTATACTGCTTATTGGTTTCATTTTTTTCCCCCCTACAGTGTGGTCGCCTATCTCTGGTTCTTATTAAACGACTTTTGTTTGTTTACCACTTCTGGGAGTTTGGTTTCATTTGTTTGTATCTGGTTTTAGTGTGATTTCTGATTGTGATCTCTGTCTGTATTTGTGTTGACTGATTATAAGTTCAGCCTATATTCGTCACACATACATTACCGAACAGTGAAATACTTTATCCTTCACATACCCAAGCTTCTTGTTAGTAGGCAGGGGTCAGAGTGCAGGCTCAGCCATTTTTTTTCACCACGCCCCTGGAGCAGACAGGGTTAAGGGCCTTGCTCAAGGGCCCAACAATGGCAACCTGGAGGAGCTCGGGCTCGAACCGCAGACCTTCCGATCAGTAACTCATAGCCTTAACACACTTAGCCACCACTGCCCACTGATTATGCATATATCAACATTTTAACCATCTCTGCCTCTCTGATCACTCACTATAGAGATGTTCATCCTGCAACATGTTACAACTTGTGTGGCTAACAGTAATCTCCTGCTCTTGTTCCAGGCTTTAACTGTCATGTTTGGGTAAGTCTGTGTCCACTGTGGCCTCAGCATCCTGAGACTAATAGTTAAAAAAAAAGAAGCAAGCAGCACAATATCAGTGCCGGCAACATAGCATAGGTCAATGACGATTGAAAAAATAAATATGTACTTATATGGAAGCTTTGACAGTGTGCCTTAACAGGGAGGCTTCAGAATCAAACTGTGTATTTGGGTTTCCAGATATGTCAGATAGAATGAAAGTTATCATTACTTTTATAACAAGTAAATTTCACCACTCCCGGAATAAATGAAATATATATATAAATATAAAGTGTATACACACACACACACACACACACACACACGTATATATAAATTTTTTTGCTTAGTCATTTTTCTATAGTTCTATAGTTTTCTATAAAATTCAGTTCTTCATATTGCCCATGTTTTTTTTTTTTTTTTGCACTCTACAGTATATATACAGTATATATATACAATTCTGAGCTCTAGGTATATTTATTATAATAATAATAAAAAGAAAAAACAGCAAAACAAAATGGTCTGAGTTTTATGGGCTACCAAAGTGTTTAACAGAATGTTTTGAGTTACTGGAACCTTCATACCCTTTCTGCCAGCTTGAACTGATTCCACCTACAAAAGTGTTTTTTTCCCCTACATCATTCTGTTTAAGCTCTAGAGGTCTTGTGATCTTGAGATCATGGGGTCTGCTGAACATATGCTAAAAAACAATGAAATAGATTAATTGCTTTAAATTATTATTATTTTTTTATTATGGTGTTATGTTGCCTTGTACCATACATCTGCGGTAACAATAAAGTTGAATCTATCTATCTATCTATCTATCTATCTATCTATCTATCTATCTATCTATCTATCTATCTATCTATCTATTTATCTATCTATCTATCTATCTATCTCAGAAAAAGAACAAGAATAGGAGGCTTGTGAGGATGATTTTGACAGATGCTGAACAGATTGAATTTAGAATTTCCAATCGCTCTCTCTCTCTCTCTCTCTCTCTCTCTCTCTCTCTCTCTCACTTTCTTTATCTGTCTCGCTCTGTAAGTATGTAGTTTGAAATCTCATTTATTGCCCTCCCTCATGATGCATACCCCATGCTGAAAAGTTTTTACTTTGAACTGGCTGGGATGCAGCTAATTAAAACCCAGTCGGATGTGATCCAAGCTGAAAAGAACACGCAATGAACTGTCTGAAAATGCATATAATTTTTTCTATCATATTAGCCTGATAAATATTTTCTCGTTGATCTTTATCACTCTTTCCTTTTTAATTAGTTTACTGTAGGTTAGAACTGAGTTTAAAAAAAAACTTTTTTTTTTTTACACTCTCACACTACCTCTGTCTGGGGTTTGCTAGTCTTCCACATCTCGCTAGTGAGATTACCCCTCATTATCACCTTCACATGTTCTTATATTGTAGACTCAAATCTGTCACATTTTTTTCTTTCTGTATAGCTGCTTCTGTGTACTGATTCTTGAGTATTTTTCCCACTTTATCATAGGCTGTGTATGAAATATTGCTTGCCCTATGGTATATTACAGGAAACTTCCAGTGATGAAAGCAGAAGATAACCTTATCACCTACAGTACGTGGACACCTGTATTATCACCCATTCTCTTTCCAGACGCTTTAGTGTCGTGAACTATTGCTACCTCTAGTGGGTGAAACCAGCTGTTTTTTTGTACCCATTATTTATTTATTTATTTATTTTTTGCCCTTGGATGAATGATCAGATCAGACGGAAGGAGTGAGTAGATCAAGGCTGCATGCTTGTGGCATGAATCTAGTACTGCAAAGAAATTACAGGAATTCCTTGGATTTGCCAAGTTATTTTGCGTAATTATGGGGTTATAGTTCCTCTTCCCTCACATGGTGGAAATATGTTAATGTTACTATACTGTTTCACTACGTGCCTGCTTTCCAGGGTTTCATTCTTATTTAAATGGAACTGTCATAAGGGTTGCGAAAACTCTTGTCAAAGATGGAGACCGTGCTTGTATTTGTTTTGCTCTGCTGTTTGGGCTTTTGCAACAAACTGAATGGCATTTTATAAAAATAAATAAATAAATAAATAAGTAAATAAATACATCCCATACATAAAAACACCCCAAATGCCTGCAATCTTAATATGCATTTGCTGAACATATACTGAAAAACAGTGTAATATTAGATTAATTGCATACTTTTCAAATGCTTTATGGTGTATCTTACCGCGCCAAAATCTCAATTTGATTCTATTTCATAAGACTTGATATAAAATGGCCTATTAATACTCACATAACGTCTCCTGTTACAGAAACTATTTCTGCAGTGTGTCCGTATGCAGTGATCATCCACCATAAGACGAGTCTTGATAACCAAACGCACAATTTATTAGTGTGTACTCTTCTTCAGTTTAAACAGAACTGCAAAGTAAACCATATTACCCCCAGGGAATAGGTATAAAAATTACACCCCAAGGTATACCCTAATGCCCTACAGTATATTCAGATAATGAAAAAAACATGTAGAAAAGCCCATCTCAGGACTTCTGAGGCTGCTTCCATCATTGTTCACGTTTCCAAATTTGTTCTTGACCAGCTGATCTTGGCCATCGCAAGCGTCGTCTGGAACTTTTATCACTGCTGTCCTGACTATTTGTGTGAGGGGTATATGAGTTATACACTAGTTCTCAGCTCTCTCCTCCTTTTTTAGGCAATTATCACTGTGCATTACAGATGTTGAAGTCAGAACTCTCTTTCACCAATGTTTGCCAACTTTCCCTACCACACCTGTCTAACACCTGTCTTTCACACAACCTATCCGTGGTCTAGCAAAACCTAGGCTTGTCTAGCAAAACCTAGGCTTGTCTAGCCTTGCTCACCTTATAGGCTTGGCAAATCAATCATGTACTGCAAGTTTGCCGTCTTCCAAATGGTTGTAGGCTATTCCCAAATATTGTCTATATAAACTTCACTTAATCATCCACAGGTGAAATGTGTGTTTATACTCCTCAGGCAGTTAGTAAGGAGATTTACACATTGTATTTATACGTCCCCATTGTGAGAATGTAAAGAACGGCATTGCATTTAATGACACAAATTTCTTCAAAGTTTTCTAAATAATTAAAATTAATACATAAGGTTAATGTGATAAATGGTGCATCTTTTTTTTTTTTTTTTATTATAGGGGCAGATAACGTCAAGAAATACTGGAGCCGCTACTACCAAGGATCCCAAGGAGTGATATTCGTTCTTGACAGTACTGTTTCCGATGAGGGGCTGGAGTCTTGCCGATCTGAGCTCCATTTGGCCCTACAGCACCCTCAGCTCTGCACACTCCCCTTCCTCATCCTTGCCAACCACCAAGATTCACCAGCTGCCCGTTCTGTCCCAGAGGTACGGTAACTTTCCATACCAAATATAGCACTCAGGGACCTTCCTGGGCCGTAGCACCATTTTCCTCTCTGAACCTCCTCCACCATAGGTCGCTGGCTCCCACATGTACACACACTCTGAAGTGTTTGGACTGAGCAATGGGAACTGTGCATTTCTCAGGCTGTGGTGTGTTGTTGCCACGCAATAAGACCTGATGTTGACAGTGTAAGAGGTACTCCCCCCATCAGTCCTTTCCAGAGCGAGAGCTGATTGCGTAAACACCGAATGACGTTGGCTGTCTGAGTAATGGTCTGTGTATACGCTGAGGAAACCTTAGAAAGAGGTGGATCGCTTAAGGCAGAGAGTAACAATTGAGGTTGGATGTGATGGTCTGAATCTGGTGAGATGAAATCTTCTAAGGAAGTAAAAATCCAAAAGTAACGATGTTAACCATTTAGAAATATTAATTGACTAAAGCAGCTGATAAAATTCAGAAGCTGTAGTAGTTGAGGCAGAGGTAAAACAACTTACATTTATGTTCTTCTATTAACATAAGAGTACTGAGTGCTGGTAGTTCACTAATACTGAAAAGCACTTCTGCTATGACCTCTACTACTACTACTACTGCTGCTACTACTAATAGTCCTGTACAGAAGAGTACTAGTGCTTAGGCATTCTTAGGTCTCAACCTCCAACAATGTTTGTTAAACTAAAATTCCCTACAAAAATTATGACGGACTAGTGTTGTTTTTTAGATTCGGACTCCAAAATCAAATAAATCAAGGTCGAGCATTGAATTTGGATTTGAATCGGTTTCTCAATTCTCAACTCTGGCTCTGAGCAGGATCATGTGAATTCTCGTTCTTAATCTATTCTGTGCTGTGTAACTAAGATATTAAAGATGCAGCTTTAATTTTTTCCGACATTGGAAAGTCTTCAGGACAAAGGTCTTTGTGTTTTGCTGTTTCTCAATATCATTACAAGCTGCAAATTTAAGCAGCTCTTTTTTTTCAAGCTGCATTTTATTAACTGCAAAAGAGAGAAATAGAGAGAGAGAGATAGATACAGAGAGAGAGAGAGAGAGGCTGGTAAGGGAATGACTGTAATGCACATGATAGCAGGAACTCACGTGTTTACATACGTAAATACTTATTTATATTTCCATAATGTAAGCTTGAGCCAAGCTATATCCTGTGCGTTTCAATGAAGGCAGAGCCGAGCGCAGATCTGGGGAGGTGCACTCATATCAGCTTCATTATCATTAACATAGCATTGTATACATAGAGCTCTCCGTGTGGTATGCAGAATATCATTTTTACAATATTATACGACAGGGGGGGTGATAAAAAAAATAAACAAGTCGTTTAATCTACACAGTGAAATGCAACATTACACTCACTCGTCATCTAAACACTTTATCCTGTCTAAGGCCATTTGGGAGCGCCAATTAGCCTAACCTGCATGTCTTTGGGAAGAAACTGGAGTACCCGGAGAAAACCCACTCCTGGAGGTGCAGGGTGACAGTGCTAACCACTTAGCCACTGCGCCACCTTGCAACATTGCATTTATTCCTACTTGTATACTGTATGTAAACTATGGAACAAATCCTCTTAAAGGCAAAAGGGGTTAAATCATTGATATATATATATAGGTCAGTGTAAGATCAAACACCATTTGTTCACCCAAATGGACGCACATCGCTTTCACTCCTGTAATGTGTTTCACACTGAGCTGAACCAACCTGTATGTTCCTTATAATGTTCTCGTGATCAAGTGTGACCTGTGGATTTGATCGACAAAATACTTCTCTAGAGCTTCTCAGTCTGCAGAATAGGTCACTCATTGATAGGACTCAATGTAATATGGACTCAATGTAATATTATGAAATGTTGCTTTTCATTAATGAGTCGACTAACAGAGTTCTCACAAAACATCTTCCACCAACTTTGTGTCTGTCCAGTTTTGGCGCCACAAACAGGAGCTGTCATCCCAGGGTGCCATACGGAAAGCCGGTGCTGACGTTCACTGGTGGTACCGGTTATGTCACTGGCTAACAAACATGACTCACTGGGGGAGAGAGTGTGAAAAGTGATATCAACTTCATGTTAGATGGTTTGGCTAGCTGACTTCTTGGCCATTTTTACATCCGTATTGAGCAGTAATATAACATGAGTACATTATTCAGGTGAAACAGATATCGTGTTCCAAACAAATACAAATACGGATATGGATATGGATGAATATATGAATATTGTTTTTTCTTGTGGAATGGGCTTTTGATGAGAGGTTCTGCTTTTTTGGTTTTGATTTCATGTCGGAGACCAAAAAAAAAAAGCAATTCATTAATGTAAGTCTGATGCATTTAATACTCACTTATTCAGTCTTGAAAGCTGGCTGGTAAGAGGGCGAGCTGGATGAAACAGGATGAACTCATCCACATCTTTCATGTGATGAATTTGAGGTTGAGGAACTATGAGAACCAGAACTCGCACACCATGGTGACATTCCTAGCATTTCCAGCTCAGGGTATTTTCCAGTATTTCCATGGGCGTAATTGGAGGGTTCGTTTTTAATAAAAAACAACTGTTGAGGTTAGGACATGGCCACTTCTTAAAGGCTTAAATTCGAACATGCTAAACAAATAAAGATACAGATGCAGATTCCGATAGTAGTGTTGCATTACACCCCTAATATGGAGGTAATATACTGCAGTTGTGTTGCAGACAAGCCTTCTGCAGGCATTAAATGAAAGATATACAGCTTTCCCCTTTTTTGAGGCTTAGGGACAATTCAAAGTACTCCAGACAATGTCCCAGTGAAGTATCATTTCACAGATACACATGACTTCGTCATGGGTTTTATACTGTAGGCTTGAAATATGATTGTGTTTTGTTATGGTTATAAGTAGTGGTAGCTCAGAGGGCTAAGATCAGGGTTACTGATTGGAAGGTTGGTGGTTTGGACCCCAGCTCCAACAGGTTGCCCTTTAATCCTATCTGCTCCAGGGGTGCTGTATCATGCTTGACCCTGCGTTCTGCTTGGATATGCGAAGAAAGAATTTCACTGTACAGTATATGTGACAAGTAACGGCTTAACTTACGTAACAACAAGTCAAACAGGAAGTCTCAAATTCATATATTCAAATTTCCTGATGGTAAATTGGCCACACGTTGTCTTTGTTGTTTTTCGCCCTCATTAGGATCATCAGTTCCGGCCTGTTGAAAGACATCCTGTTTAGGCTGTTAAACATTTTTCCTTTTTTTGTCACGGAAGTAGCAGTGTGATTGACCTCACTTATCTGTTTGCAAACACCAAAATACTCTGACTTTGACTCAGAGTGTTGTTTTTGCTTCCAGTGCCAAATTAATTCGCATTCTATGTCAGCCTACAGCCAGGGTTGAACTAACCTTCCGGTTAACTGACCTTCTTAGCCTAATCCTATGGATGAACTGTGTTTGTCCGAGTCTTCCAGGTGAGCGGTCATGGTCGAGACTAGGATTTCAGTCTCCGATTAGTGTTCTTATTAGTAATGAAGTAAAAGGGGCAAGTTTGAGGTCAACTGATCAAAGCTGAACGGTGAACCGATCAACATGAGTCAACCCAGACAAGCAGGATTTCTATCTGCCTTTGTCATCCTGTCCTCCTTTTTCAGGCTTACGTTTATATCATTTCTCTTTTGTGTGATCAGTTTCCAAAGGCCTGTAGATGTGCTCGGATTTGATTCTCGAAAATAAACATTAGATTCAATTATTTAAAGTAAAAAACAACAACAAAAAAAAAACAATTAAATTTTTACATGTCTATAAACTCATAACTTGTGAATTGTTTGGCAACTTTCCCAGCCTCTTGTTTTCTACGGTACATTGACAATTTGTTTGTTCTGCCAAGCCCTAATAAAATGAATTGCTCAGCGCCTAAATTGTTTACAATATGCACATTTGCAACAGACATTTGCCGAGTCTTGATCCAAAATCCTGTTAGCAAAACACTAAGCATGCCTAGGGCTAGACAAATACCACTTGTTATTCATTGTTTTGCCACCACAATGGGAAGTAATGCAAGTAGAAGATATGGCGCTCTTGAAAGAAAAAAAAAGACAGAAATAGGCAGACGGGACTAGACAAACACACACAAAAAAACAGAAAATAAGAAGAGGGAAAAATGGAGCATACAGTATTTTCACATTCAGTGGTTTACTTTTTCTGCTCATTGTGATTCAATGTACTACAGTATGTGGCAGCACTAAGAAAAAATGGCTCAATGGATCACAACCCTTAGTAGTGTTGAGTATCAGCAGCAATTCCTATCTTCGATAGAGTACAGCACCTTGAGTAAGTAACGCCTTCCATCGAAGGATCAGAATGTTGAGGAATTCTTATACTCAATAAAGAACAGTACCGACAAATAGGTTTTATAGAACCGTATCAAAATTTTCAAAAATGAGAGTAAAAATCTTGTTAACAGTCCAAATTCACAAGTTAAAAGACACTGGGAAAAAAACGTCCGGTCAACTGTACAAACAGACAGCCAAAAAGTGTGAAAAAAGTGAATTTTCAGATAGGATCATATAACACCATTTTCATAACACTTAATGTTTCTTATCTCCTGATCCATGCTTCATTTTGTAAATATGCATACACATTTATATTTTTATCAGATAAAAAGAAACACATTTGCTAAATACAATTACATGCCTTTTTATGTAGTGTCCGTAACTTTATTGAATTCAAATCTTAATTGTCATTCAGATAAAACTTGGCTGATTTAGATTTCACATGAAAAAAACATAAATCTGAAAAAGTGCATTATTCTCAAACGCATTGTTAAGATATTGCAACATGAATTGGACATGGATACGGACACTAAGGAAAAAATCTTTAATTTTGCATGGAATACAGTTTTTTACAGGTCATATTCTTCTAGAAGCTTACACCAGTTTTAGTATGAGTACTCATATGAAATATGAAAAATTTACTTTTTAAATTATTATTGTTTGAAATGAGACAGTATAACACTGAAAAATTGCCATTTTGGGGCAAATCATCTCTGCAAAACGGCTGAACTTTTTTTGGGAAGCAAGATTGGTCACGTCCATGTTGCATAAACTTCAGAAGTAGCTTCTTTGGCACACACACATTTTCTGTATTATATGTATAACATAAAAAAAATCAAATCAGCGCCAATACAGTGTTTTGGACGAGAGTAAACCAAACAGAAAGCGGGAAAAAGGACAAAGACAGAAAGACAAATAGGAAATGTGCTTAGAAATTCAAATCAGAATAAAACAAAAACTCAACCTGAATAGTAGGAAACATGTTCTTAAATACAAATTGTTAACACATGAAACCTAGCAGAAGTAGATCCAGAACCAGGAATTGAGAGATAATGCAAAATAAAAGCACATGCTACACTAATAGTTGCATTGGGAAATGCACCATGTGCCGAAGGGGATTTGTTTCAGTGACACTTTTTATATATGACTTCATTACAGTAGTTGCAAAGGAAACCAATGTAGAAGGTTTGATATCTGCATGTTATTTCTACAACTTAGTGTATGACCTAAAATCCATCTGAGTCACTAGGTCAAGTTGATAAAATTGCTAGGGAATGAGCTCGATGTAGCGGAGACCTAATGGCTAGGCACGTGGGTCTAGGGTCTTGATGGTTCTTGGAATTTGTCCATTGAATGAGCAAACATGAATAGCCCACTAGTTCAAAAGAAAACCTCTGTCAGTTATGGTACCATGGTTACATTTGAACCCTTTTGAAAACTAGTGGTCTGAATCGATGCGAGATGTCCAAATAAACAAATCTAAAAAATGTGAAAGTGCTGGGAATCTTTTGAAAAGTGATCCAAAATCATCCAAGTGCCTCCAACATTTTTGGATAGTACAGGTTGTGGTTCAGAGCTGTTACTCTATCACCGAGAGACTAGCGATGCTGACTAATTTGCACGTTAAGTGGACAAATGTAAATGAGTCAACAACTGTTATGTGATGGCTCCTTAAATTATGAATCAGGTGTCAGTAGTATTGAAGGTAGAGTAAACAAAATTTGTGTACCAAAGAGCAGATTTCCTCACTTGCCAACACAGAACCAGCCTACGCCTACCGGAACCTGTTGTGTCATCATGCATAATCAGCCAGGTCATCACTGCCCACTACTTTAACACACAATGTTTCCTCAAAGTTTCTCTCACCATGTGTAAGTACTGAGACCATCTTTATTATTTCCTCGAGGACAGAAAACTGATCTGTAGCTGGGAAAAGTTTACATAAAAAAGAATCTATGCATAGATAGCATAATCTGTATGAGATTTTATATATGTTGAACTCAAAATCACCAAAAAAAAAGCGTACGAGTTTGCGAAGTTCTGTGAATATTTGCGTACGATTTTTCCAGCTGGAGAACTGCTAAAGCACACATGTAGTGCACATTGTGATGAAGAAACAGCAGGCAAAAACAGGCTCATGGACTTAATGTGCTGTTACAACTAGCACATGGTGATATGTTAGTGATTTTGGTGTTAGTGCTGGATCAGAGGATTGACGTTTATAAGACTCGATGGGACTGTAAATGCCTTGCTGAGCCACTGTGTGCGACTTGTTTTTATGAGTGAAACATACATAAGGCAGAATTCCTCATTGACACCAATCTCCTGTTGTTGGGGCCCAAGGAGGAAGCGAGTCGAGAGAGGGGAGTCATGTGTTGATACAACACCTTAACAAAGCTGGCTGTGTGGACGCTTCGGCCTGATGGGGCTGTTGCTTGCTTTAAAAAAATGTTCTCTGGACATAAGCCGGCTAAGTTAGTGTCTATGTTACAGGACTGCTCTAAGTTTATTAAAGCTGGATCAGACACTTTCAATACTGTCTGTTTACACCAATAATTATTTAGTTGTTCAGCTTAAAGATTACTGTTGTATAAAATGGATTATTCAGTATTATGGATGATTCAAGTGCTACACACTGTAGGATTCCATATGCTCCTCATCAAATCCACAAATTGAAAACATAACTGTAATTGTTTTATGGAGACATTTGATGGAGACACTCTTTTGGAATGAATCTCCAGGGTCAATGCTTTGTGTCGGTCAAAGGTAAAGCTTTCATTTTAGTTTCAGCTTTCTGAGGAATTACTTTTATAAATGACTACAGGATTCAACTTATTTTGTAAATTACATTCATACTTTTTGATATGGGCCATAGCTACAGTAAGATAAAAATTTTACTTCAATTTAGCACTCCAAGTTATAGGTTTAGTTCAGGTATGTTTACAAGGGCAGTTCAAGGCAAACCACAGGCATGATGAAATTTCTCGCGAATGAAGGCATAAAACTGATTGACATTTACAGAAGATGTGAAAATAGCTTGAAGCGAGATTGGGGCTGTACGGAGCATGTGGCAATGCAGAGTTCCTGTAATGTCCTGTAAAAAGTTGTGATCATTAATAATTGTGTGAACAGTTCCTACAAACAGATGCGTATCTTCTGCAAGTTTGAGACAAGTTATCTGTCAGTTTTCTAGGATCAGGAATTCCACACGCTGAACGTTCACAGGAACTCAGCTGAGAGTTATTGCCACATATCCCACATCCAGTAGTCCTCACCTCATTCCAGGTCATTTTTGGGCCATTAAAGGAGTTCCTGGGAGGCCAGCATTACAGACATGAATCAGGTAGTCCAATCATGGCTACGGCGAACTGAGAGAACTTTCTACCTTGTTGGTATTCAAGCACCAGTGAAACACTAGGATAAGTGCGTTAGTGTTGCAGGGGTTTATATAGAGAAGTAAAGATGGTTTTTACTCTCATAACTGTGTTCTGTTATTCTGCACAATTAAAAGTCCTGGTTTGACTTAAACACCCCTGGTATGTACATTACCATTGCACCTTTTTATATTCTTCTTTGCTCCAAACACCCTTGAGTGAAATAATTCAGTGTAGACATATACAGGGGTGAAACAAAAAGTTGACTAAATACTAAAGTTGACAAAAAGTTTGTTTACTGTATACTTTTTCTTTTTTTTTTTAAAGGCCCACAAGGCTGGAGTTGAGTTTAATATTTGTTGAGAGCAATGTAGAATCTGTTTATTTACTGTGGCTTTAATTAATTAAATTTGCATCCTTACTATGCTGAAATATGAAAGCATGTGTGCTAGTCCATGACTTTGATGACATAACCCCTGATGTTGGCTTCAAGTGAATATTCCAGAACCAGAGTGCTGTTCAGTCCATAACTTGTTCTCTGAGTGCAGACTTTAGCAGCTTTCCTGCGTTTTGGGTTCTCTTTGAAGAAATCAGTGCCTGTTATGAGTTAATTCACATCTGGTTTGAGTGCAGCGAAGTTAAAGCTGAAGTTGCTTATATGTTGTGACAACGCAATGCCACCCATATGAGCAAGCTTTCAAATTGCATTCGGTGCTGTAATGGCGAACTGCCTCTGAGCGAAATACATCTGTTTGTTCATCATCTACTTATGTCATAATTCATTATCTTTAAACCAAACAAGCAGCTGTTTGATTGGCCTAAAACTCTTCCAAGTTGTATATCCAGCACTTCAAACACATAATCAGTTGTGCAAATTAGCTGTTTGACACTCCATTGGTTTCCACATGAACCATGGCTAGTTTGTGTCATTTATTTGTTGAATCTCAAAAATAATTATTTGTGCATGCCTGCATCTCTCTTTCTAAATTTCCTCCTTAATCTGGACAAATGTCTTGGAAAATTCGCCTCAGAAAAGTATATTTTTCCTTTTTTGCCCTGAGTGTTGTTGATAGTTGTGATGTGATCTAATTCCAGACTGGGAACAACTCTTCATTTATCAGCTGAGCCTGAATAAACACCTCACTCTACCACAAGAATCTATCTATCTATCTATCTATCTATCTATCTATCTATCTATCTATCTATCTATCTACAGTGCTGTGAAAAAGTATTTGCACCTTCCTGATTTTTTTTCTTTTTTTGCATATTTGTCGCACTTTAATGATTGAGATCACCAATACAGTTTTCAATTATGATTTCATTTGTTACCAAACCTACCTGGCAATATGTGAAGAAGTAATTGCCCTACCCATACACCCCCCTTGATAAATCATGTTTGACCTCACTTGCCACACACAGGCTTAATTACTGCCAGACCTGTTGAATCAGTTGAATTCGTTCTTTCTAAATTTCCTTCTTAATCTGGACAAATGTGTTGGAAAAATCTGGTCAGAAAAGTACTTTTTTCCTTTTTTTTGTTGATAGTTGTGATGTGATTTAATTCCAGACTGGGAACAACACTTAATTTATCTATCTATATACAGTACTATGAAAATTAGTACTTATTACTATGTAAAAAAAGCGATTGCTGCCCTTGCAAATTAATGAACAAATTGTGATTTTTGGAAAGCTAAGTTAAACTTCACTTACCACACCAAGGCCTTATTATTCCCACACCTGTTGAATCAGGAAAATACTTAAATATAACCTTTCTGACAATCTAAATGTATTTATTTACAATTTAAATCAATTCAAGAACAGATGAGAAATAAAGTAATTGACATGTTTCAGTCTGAAAAGGGTTACAAATCCATTTCTAGGGCTTTGGGGCTTCAGCAATCCACGGTTAGAGCCATTGTCCACAAATAGAGAAAACTTGGAACAGTGGTGAACCTTCCCAGGAGTGGCCGACCTGCCACAATTACTCCAAGAGCACAACAACGACTCATCCAGGAGTTTATAAAGGAACCCGAAACAACATCTAAAGAACCTCATTTAGGCCTCATGCAGGCCTCATTTAAGGTCAGTGTTCATGACTCTTAAAACTCGCGAAAGTCACTGCTGACCAAAAGGAAAACAAAGACTCGTCTCACATCTGCCAAAAAACATCTTGATTATCCCCAAGACTTTCTTATGATATTTCCAAAGATATTCTGTTGACTGATGAGACAAAAGTTTAACTTTTGTTAAACTTGATGTGTGTCTCGATACATCTGGTGTAAAACTAACACAGCATATCATGACAAAAAGAGCATCATACCAACAGTCAAACACAACTGTGGTGGTGGTAGAGTGATGGTCTGGGGTGCTTTACAGCTTCAGGACCTGGACGACTTGCCATAATTGATGGAACTATGAATTCTGCATTCTAGCAGTATATCAATCAATTAATTAATGTTTTGGATGATCTAGGCAAAGTCTGTACACATACATCTGATTGAGATGCTGTGGTATGACTTTAAACATGTAAAGCAGGCCACTCCTATCTATCTATCTATCTATCTATCTATCTATCTATCTATCTATCTATCCATCCATCCATCCATCCATCCATCCATCCATCCATCCATCCATCCATCCATCCTGACATAAGTATTTGCTTGCCTCCCTTTACATGCATATGAACTTGAGAAACATCCGATTCTTAATCCTATGGTTCTGGAAAGGCTTTCCACAAGGTTTAGAAGTGTGTTTATGGGAATTTAGTTTTACCATTCTTCCCGAAATGCGTTTGTGAGGTCAGACACTGATGTTGGACGAGAAAGCCTATCTGTTGGAACAGGAAGGGGCCATTCCCAAGCTGTTCCCACGAAGTTTAGAGCCTGAAATTGTCTGAAACCTTTTGGTATGCTGAAGCATTAAGAGTTCCTTTCACTGGAAGTAAGTGGCCGAGCCCAACTTCTGAAAAATAACCCCACACCAGTACCAACATGACTGTGCACCAGTGCACAAAGCAAGGTCCATAAAGGAAGCATGGATGAGTGAGGTTGGTGGTGAAGAACTTGACTGGCCCGCACAGTCCTGACCTCAACTTGATAGACCACCTTTGGGATAAATTCCAATTTACTGTTTAATATTTCAAACAACTTTCATATATTGTCTACATGAGTAATGACCAAATACTTTTCTTTAATCATCCATTCTCTACGAGGAGATTGCGGTTTATGGTGGTGGTTCCATTAAGCAAATATTCAGTCAGCCTGTAGAGTCTTTCTTTTTAACTTTTCCATTACATAAATGCTAATATTCCACTGTTTTTCTAGGGAAGTCTTTCATGTTAGGTCAATAACATCCTTCACTACGGTCGCATATTCACAACACAGAAGGAAAGCACCACAGGAAGGGAAGAACAATTCCAAGCTTCCTTTAAGTGGCTTTCTTATTATGCATTAATAGTTAAATCTCTCCTCTGTCTGTCTGCACTTTTACACAAGCCATGCAGATACAAGGCATAAGGTGCGTCGCTCGAACATGCCCAGCCCAAGCCAGCTGCGTCTAGACGTAGTAACCAAACAAACCCACGTCTAGCACGGACAAACCCAATTCGTTTTTATGCACACAGGGACTGTGTGCATTACAAAAGCCGTACCCACTTGTGTGGTATGAAACAACACAGATTCTACTCACTTATCCAAACACAAACACGCACAATATCACTGAGCCTTTTGAGGAAGCGGAGTTAATTACCGCAAGCAAACACTCTTCTTTATGTAAAGGAAATCCATGAGTGGGAACATTGTGTGATTCATTCATTTGGTGCCAAACATACCAAAAAGTCTTGAGTTTATATCATATTGACACTTTTAATGCGTTTCAATTAGAGCAGTCAGACACAAAAAGGGACAGCTTAAAAGGAAGGAAACTGCAATACGACCACAGTGTGAATAGGAAAACCACAGTATGCCAAGTGGGAAAGTGTGATACTGTGATGATAATGTGAATGATAATGTGAACACTTACGGATGTCTATTCAGAGGTTTATCCATTTAAGAGATTCTAAAGATTGGCATCTCTACAAAATAGTCCTCATAGATCCTGTTAAAGCAAGATAAATAAAAAAAAAGTACAAAACACTGGCAGATCTCAGCACAATGCAAATCCTTAGACTTCCTCATTGTGATATCTTTTATTTTAGGCAGCATATCACGTGATAGCGGCTATCTCATCCGCGCTCCACAGACATTATTTTACTATCAACAACTTTGCACATTTCATGTTTTTTTTCTTCTTCTTTCATGCCAGTAGTGAATATGAGTCCTAAGTTCGGGAAGGTACAGATACACACCTGCTTCATAGTGTTACAGTTACACAACAGATAGAAATGTCAATACAGTTTCCTTAGTGTGCATACAGGATAGCAATTAAAGTAAATAAAGGGGAGAAAGTGTCTGTATTCAACGGTGGATGGATTTTGATGGCATGCTTTCGTTCCACTTGTCCCTTTATAAGGAAAGATCACTCAGATCAAGTCAAAACAAAGTTCTTTTGAGTGATCACATTTATGAAGAAATGTTTCTGTTTCTGGATTTCTGGATGCCAGGGATTCTGGATTTCACCCACATGGCATGAAGACTTGCTGTTCATTGAGGATAAAACTGATGGTAATCATATGCTATGGCCTTTATTATCACCAGCATCAAAACGGTCATTGAGGTAATAGCTTTTGGATGGAAGATTGATTTGTTTGATCACGGAGGACGATTCATGGAGATGTTTTTGGTTTGCATTGATGTGAACAGTTTCACTATGGTGGCTTTTCACAGCAACTGGCTGAAAAGAACAAGGACTGAAATTGCCACCACCAGTTTTATACGCAATCTCAGTCACCAGTAAACAGTTGCCATCTCACACCATAGAGCAGGGGTGGCCAAGTTCGGTCCTAGAGAGCCGCAATCCTGCAGAGTTCAGCTCCAACCCTAATCAAACACAGCTGAACAAGCTAATCAAGGTCTTGAGGACTACTAAGGCTACTGGCAGGAGAGTTTTTTTTTTCAGGGCTGGAGCTGAACTCTGCAGGATTGCGGCGCTCTAGGACCGAACTTGGCCACCCCTGCCATAGAGCTATATGCCCTTCATGCCCGGGAAACGATCAGGCCCGGTGAGTCAGGGGGGCAGCTCACCGGGTCATCTCCATCTCGCCGCCACCACACCCAGCATCTCGCGTCTCATGGTTCAGGTACACCTCCAATTTGGCCACAGACGAGTCAAAAGTTCCGCGTTCATCGACTCCGGGGCTGCTGGAAACTTTACTGACTCCTCCTATGCCAAGAGATTGGGGGTGGAGACTGAGGCGTTATCCCAGTCAGTTTGAGTGACATCCGTCGACGGTTGGCCCCTTTCCTCCAGCCCTATCACCACCCAGACTCGGCCCATCACCCTCACCATTGACCAACACCAAGAAGAAATCCTCTTTCACCTCACCTCCATTTCCTCGCCACCTATCATCTTAGGATACCCCTGGTTATTGCAGCATGACCCTCTCATCTCCTGGTTTCAAAACCGGATCCTGCAATGGGGTCTGACCTGCCTCGAACTCTGCCTACAAACGCCGGCTGGGGTGTGCTCTAGGGAGTCCGAGGCCCCCGATGTTGACACTAATGCCATCCATCATTGAGATCCAGCCAGGTTCCACTCCACCCCGTGGCCGTCTATACTCTCTCTCTTCCCCCGAGACGTGGGCGATGGGGAAGTATGTGTCCTCCGCTCTCCGTCAGGGTACCATCCGACCCTCTTCCTCGCCTGCCGCCGCGGGATTTTTCTTCGTAAAGAAGAGTTCTGGCGAATTACGTCCTTGTGTTGACTATTGGGGGTTGAATAACATCACCATAAAAAACCGACACCCGCTGCCTCTTACCAACTCAGCCCTGGACGCCCTCTCTGGTGCCACCATTTTTACAAAGTTGGACCTCCGGAGCGCCTACAAATAGGTGCGTATCAGAGAGGGCGATGAGTGGAAGACAGCCTTCATCACCCCTAATGGACATTACGAAAGCCTTGTTATCCCCTTCGGACTCTGTAATGCCCCCGCAGCTTTCCAGCAGTTTATGAACGATGTTCTCAGGGACATGTTGGGAAAATGGGTATTTGTCTACCTAGACGATATACTCATCTACTCACGCACCGGCGAAGAACACATCTGACACATCAGGGCCGTCCTTAAGAGATTGCTGGCCCACCGACTGTACTGTAAGTTGGAGAAATGTGCTTTTTACAAGCGCTCCACGACTTTGTCAGTAACAAACGTTCCTGGGCTTTGTCATCTCTCAAACAGCTTCACCGGTTTCTTGGGTCTGCGAACTTCTATCGTTGCCTTATCCGGGGCTACAGTACAGTCGCAGCACCCCTAACCGCACTAACTCGTGCCTCATCTCATCCCTTAAAACTCGACTCCACTGCTATCGGCGCATTCTCCAAACTCTGCCATCTATTCACCACCGCTCCAATTCTTCTCCATCCAGATGCCGACCAACAATTCGTTGTGGAGGTGGACGCCTCAGAGGTGGGCGCTGGGGCTGTTCTCTCCCAGGTCCAGACCAGAAACTACAAAAAATTTGACCCCACTCAGCAGCGATACGGGTTAGGGGACCACGAGCTGCTGGCCATAAAGGGCTTTGGAAGAATGGCGACACTGGCTCCAGGGCGCCAGAGAACCATTTATTGTCTGGACCGACCACCAAAACCTCATTACCATCAACAACCTAAAGCAACTCAACCCCAGGCAGGCTCGGTGGGCTCTATTTTTCGAGTCTTTTGATTTCCACCTATCCTATCGCCCGGGGTCAAAGAACATCAAAGCCGACGCCCTCTGTGCACCTGGTGGCCCTCACCAGACTCCCGTCAGCTAAAAGGACAGCCGAGCTGATATTAGAGCACGTAGTACGTCTGCATGGGTTCCCTAAGGACATCGTCTCGGACAGGGGGCCCCAGTTCACTGCACGGTTCTGGAAGGCCTTCTGCCGTCTGATCGATTCTACCTGCAGTCTCTCCTCGGGCTACCACCCCCAAACGAATGGTCAGACGGATCCATGTTTCCTCCGCCATGAAGCTGAGTCCATTTGAGGTATGCCAGGGTTTCCAACCTCTGATGTTCGAACACCAAGAACCGGAGGTTGAAGTACCCTCGGCCCAACAGTTGGTCCGAAGGTGTCGACGGTCCTGGATTCAAGCCAAGGAGGCCATCCAGCGCGCAAACACCCGCTACACCTTACAACATCGCCGTCGACACCCTCCGGGACGAATGTTCCGCACAGGTGACAAGGTGTGGCTGTCTATGAAAAATGTACACCTCCGCACGGAGTCCAAAAAGCTTTCACCAACATTCATCGGTCGGAAGTAAGACGGTCGCGCTTTCAGAAAGCATAAAAGGAAACAAGATGGCGCTTCACATTGCTCAGTCATTGAGTTCATTCATGCCTTCACTATCGCTTCACCAACTATTTCGTGAGTACTCACCTATTCAGGTTGCTTCCTTGATTGAGTGTGTGTTGCCAGAACGCTGGTTTATTTGTGTAGATCCTTGCTCTTTGTGTAAGAGAGTTCTAAGAGTAAACGCGTGGTTATCCTGCCTGCTCGCGCTGCTTCCGCGTTTGGGTTTACCGTCCACGCAACACGGGCTAACTGCTAAGGCTACTGTGTTCATCCCTCGGTTGCTCGTGACACATTGTTCTGGTGGTTTGTGATGGTCACACACATTACTAATACACATTTGCTTTAATTTGTCACAAATTTGTATGTAACGTTTAACTTCTTATATATTTTAGTGACTACATAAGGAAAGTACTAGAAACTCATCCGAATGGTTTGTTGAGGAATTTGATGCAAGTCGTATACCATGACCTTCACAGTGACCTAATGAAACACCTGTTGGAGTGAAACAGCTCTCTTTACCACCACCATCAGCATCCTCTCTAAGGGAATATCCCTTGAAAGAAGAGTGTGCTTGGTTCTACTACAGTTCTTGAGACTTGCCAAGAATCTACGCCAAGAAACACTTAAAGTGTTCTGGTGACTTGTGATGGCTGAGGACTTTATTAAGATTTTAGGAAAAAACGGAAGGTTCTTGTAACATATAATATTGCAAGAATGACCCTATACTTAGCTCTCTGCATAATCAAGTAAGTACATAATTAAATACATAAGTATGGGCGCTTTGGGAAACTCATATTCATAGAAACAAAACAGACCCTTATATTTGAGATAATTATAAGATAATTATTGCTATTGAGTTACAGTATGCAGGTGACTCTTTTCTCTTTCTTTTGCAGAGTGTTTTGTTTTTTCAGATGCCTAAACCGGAGCTTTTTTTTTTTTTTTGGCAAATCGTAATACTTATACTGCTTCACACTAACTTGTGCGTCCATTGTGTCCACTGCTGAGGGCCTGGAGCCTATCCCAGGAGACTTATGGCATGAGGCAGAGTAATCATCTGGATGGTGTGCCAATCCATCGCAGGGCACACTCACATACACACGCTCATTCACACACTATGGGCAATTTGTAACGACTAGATTTGTGACTAGAAAGACCTAGTCTGCATGTTTTTGGTTTGGCGGGAATCGAACCTAGAACCTGGAGGTGCTAGGCGAGAGTCCTAACCACTAAACCACTAAACTATGAGCTATGAAGCTGCAAATTGTAAGTGTTATTGAAATATCACTTGTTTGCACTGTTGGGATGTGAACTATATAAAGGATTCTGAACAGTTGTTAGGGGAATTTTTAATTTCTTGGAGAAGATGTTACAGATGAAAGTCAATATCATCAGACATTAATATGACCGCAACTTGCAAAGTGCATGAGTGCATTCACCTATTCTATAGACTCTTTTCTGCTGGCACATCCAGTATTAAGTTATTTGCTCTAGGAAAACCTTTAAACACCTTACGGGAGCCAACACCCACCTGAACTGAAATGACCTGAATAAACAAGTCAGCTTTTAGAAATTTTATATAAATTGTGTTATCCTGAGCTAACAATGCGAACGTTTCAGAAAATTGTCAGTACCACAACCTGAGATGTGTAGATAATGAAAGTGTTGTATGTAACATCACACTGAATACGCAAAGTCTTGGCAACGCCCTATTCTTGTATTAGAGCGTTGCTACAGTACATGAGCGTGTAAACTGTCTGAGTTTTGCAGACATGGCCGCAGGGTAAAGGGAATTACACTGTCATGTGGAGGATATGGAGGTGCCGAGATATCCCTGCTGTCACATTTTTGAAATGCTTCCAAGTGGAAATTGGTATGCTAGGTGAGGAAAAGGGAAGGTCATCACCAGTAAAAACAGAGGACTGGAAGATTAATAATCTCTTTCAGCTAATCACAGGAAATTGTAACAATTTTTACTTTTTTGTTCTGTTACTTTCTTTTTTTGGTTGGTGTACTTTATAGATTTCCTGTGTGTTTATTAAGATACAGTATCGCCTAGTAGCATACAGTTTCTTTAAAACAAACAAACAAATAAACAAACAACTAGGACTAGTTTTGTTAGAACACATAACATTGAAACTACAACTACCTAAACAAATCTAAATGGGTATTCTGTATGACTAGCTCTACTCATGAAGGCTAGATAGAATGGCAGTACCTTAATAATTTAATGAGAAAGTTACTTTAAAAATTACAATATTATTGTATACCGTAGCCACCAGATTCTCATTTATAAACAATACAAATCCTCATCACAGAATAAAAAGCCATGCCTGGTTACTGTCATGTAGTAACATAAATATTCTGTATGTTTGCTCTGTGCATCATCCAGAGGAACCATTTCTTCATTTCTGCTGATGAGACACAACAGTATTTTTCCCATCATTACTTATATATACTGATTGTAAAGTGGAGGATGTTCCAAGGTAGGATATAACAGGGAATGGCATGATGTTACTGAGTACTCAATGGACAAGGATGAGGTGATCAAGTCAGTGCTACCAAGGGTTTTTAGGTTGTCTAGGTCAAATGTTGAAATGCTTTTTTCTTTGCTTTACCTCAGGGGGGAACTCACACTTCACCCAAATCCAGTCTTGGACTTAAGACTTCTTCCTGCTCCTCTTGGGATTTGTAAGTCTTAGAGATGACCTCACCCAAGGTGAGAGAGTCGACTGCAGGCCGGCTTTCTGTGCACCACCTGCAAGTTCTATAGTGAGCAGAGACTGCTCATTTCATCCTCTGCGTGCAGCTATGGGTGTAGGCAAATAAACGCCTTCTGGCGTTCAGCCCTAGAAGAGAGCAACAGTTCACCCGGATCTCTCCATACTGGCGAATGATTGAATACAGTTTTAAACAGTGGGATGAATCATATGGCCTCTGGCCTCGCTGTGTTCTTACTGCAGTCTCCAAGTAATGCAAAAGAAATGATAAATGTGGCCTTGATAGGACCTGGGCGATACATTTCTTTCACGCAAATGAAAGATGGTTCAAAAGCTACAGTACACACAGCAGGAGTCTTACTGTTCAGAGGATATTAAACTTCTGTCCTCGTCACTTAAGCCTTTTTACCTCCCTGAGGAATCTGGACAATTATTTATTACTCTTGTCTATGTATTCAATACGTTTATTCTTTTTAAATATATGAAAATATATTCAAATGATAAGATAAATCGATAATCTTAAGATAAGTTTTAAGGATAAATCAGGAATTTAAAGTGGTATAAAGAAGGAAAAGCAAGAATTTCAACTAAGTGATAGTACACAGGTTAGAGTAATGCAAAGAGAAATCAATGATCATTGAATGCAAACATAGCTATAAGCAATAATAAAAAATAATAGCAATAATAAGAGAATGATTTAATGCAAGCATGGGAGGGAGTGTACATAGTGATGGAACAGGAGAAGATGAAATCGTTCGTGGGTAATCATGGGGATGATTTGGTCTTTGCAAATGAATTACATATATTTTTATGAAAGATTTGATACACCAGATTTTCAAGCAGGAAGTCATTATAACAGCTGAAGAAGTCTGAAGAGATCTTTGAAAGGATTCATATAAGGAAGGCAGCTGGCCCTGACAGATTACCAGGTAGGGTATTAAGGGGTATCGAAAAGAGCTTAGTATCATGTGCATTCTACTTTATATTCCCAGAGTTTGGAAATCTTCTCTCAGCATGCTGGTGCCAAAAATATCAAAACTGGATGTTTTGAATGATTATTGCTCAGTAGCTTTGACATCTATTATTCTGAAAAGTGAAAAAAAAAAGTGCTAGATCTTTGATCTTTTTTTTTTTGGGAGGTGCAAAATATTTGTTCATCTGATATTTACATAAAGGGATGATGCACCTTTGGCAGATTACAGCATAGGTATTTTGTAAGGTGTACAGTACGTGTTCCTCGTTTGATGTTTTCAGTGTAAATTTGCAATGATACGATTTGCGATTGATGGTTTGATCACTGAGGATGAAGTGAAGATACAGTATTGCAGAAGTGTTTTAGAGTTTGGTTATTTTCTACCGCTCATCCATGAAGAGGATTCTGACTTTCGGTTTTATTGCGTGTGTGTGTGCCTTACTATAAGAACAAACTTAGTAAGATGGTAACCAGCATCACAGTATGACGAATGGCAAGAAAAGGCCAGGCAATCCTCAGTGATGTATTACATATTCTTTATGGTGAATCTGCGCTGTTACCATCTGGAGAAATGATAGAGATTTCCGACACTGCGGATTGCGCATGTGCAGAGATCTTTTCTACCCTCCAGTATAGTTTTGTTAAACAAATCCTTGTGATATCACAGTTGCCATTTTCCATGTATGGGAGTGATTTTGTTATTATGGGTTTTCTGTAACTGTAAGGATTTTTGTTGTGGTCTGGATGTAATTGTAATTGTTGTTATTGTTGATGACTGATAGTTGCCACAGATACAAAAAATTTCCGAAAGGACAATAAACAAGAACAAAATTTCTTAGCACTAGAGGAGGGCCCGAAAAATGCTGGAAAAGCAGAGCATTTCTTTGGTGTATTGTCATACGAATCAATAAACAAAGGACAAACACTATAACAGATTACACTAGACCTTATGTAATCTGTCCCTTAAACAACTGAAGGATGGGTTGTTTAATCGGAGTTGGGTTGTGCCGTAGCAAGTACAGCAGAGGACACTGTAGCGATATGCACTCTAGATGGGGTTGATTCTTAAGGAAGACAGCATTAAGAAATATTTTCTTGTGCAATGCATTGGCACAAACAAAACAAAACAAAACAAAACAAAACAAGGGTGTCATTTTATATTATACAGACCTGAATGAAATTAAGCAAATTCTCTGTTTCTTTTCCTGCCAGTTTGGTCACCAAACTGTCAGACAAGTAACTCAAGCCAACAACATATTTCGCTGTTCTTTGCTGCTTTATAGGGCGCCATAGCACAAGAAAAAAAAAGAAAGTGCTGTCTACATTCTTCCACATACATGAGTTCGTTCAGAGATGCCTGTGATTTGTTACAGTTATTACAATAGAAAGGGTAGTGTTGGTGACTGTATGTCATCCCTCCCACCCAGACAGCATGCCAAATTTTACTCTCTGGTTTTCTGGTCATGCATTTCTGTAGTATCATCATGATTTAAACTCACAACTCTCTGGACATGAAATTGAATGCTTTTCACCACTCAAGAGCCCCTAGTTTGGGACTTAACTTTTCATTTGGAACTAATAGATCAATGCACTTTTTTTTAGGAATGTTGTCTCAAATAGAGTCAATATATATGTATATGTTAGTCAATATATATGTATAAGTTATAGTAGATTTTGTTCATTGGCAACAAACATCACGTTATCACAAATTTGTTTTATACTGTATATCCACCATCACTGATGTAGAAGCTTCTTCCCACCGCGTTTGACCACAATGTTTCCTCTATTCATCTTCATGAGATCAGGAATCAGTTGCTTAGAAAGACAGTTGTTCACATTCTATATAGACATAGTCATATCAGGTGACTTGTAGGAAATTCACATGGCATGCAGTTTCTCTACTGGTGTTCCGAAAACATCAGTGATTAATCCTTTTTTACTTTCTCTCTGTACCCATTCATTCAGCAATGAAGTATTCCTCACACTGAAAAAAAAAAAAGATTTATGTATCAACATATTTAAATTAAGGTTAAATTAATACATAACGATATGCTTTTGTTAATTTTTTTATTAAAAGACTAATGTATATTTACAAACATAATTTAAGAAAGTGTTGAAGCTACACAAGCCAAGAAAACACAGTACATGATTTTTCAGACCACTGATATGCTGGTGACACACCACTCACCCTCCAAAATTCCTCCCTTACACACTCAAGTTTCATCTCATTATGGAGAGCAGCTCATCACCTGAAACTGAATCCGAACAAGAGGTTGATAAATATCCCTGGAGATGCAACCCCACATTATATTCCCCAAATTATATTCCTGTTGTCTGCCTAGAAAACACTCTTAATGATCATAGCGAGTGATTAATTCGTGAAACATTGATGTACTTCTGAACAATCATATTTGCACATACTGTTGAACTAATAGGATTGTAGGTTCTTTCTCTTTATGCGGAGGCCATGCAGGTGCTTGTTTAGTATGGCAAGATTTTAGGATTGGACCAGTGGAACTGACCTAAATATCTAAAGGTCTTCTTCTACATACAGTACAACCAAAGTCTGACAGTTGGGCCCTTATCTACTGTACATGTACAAATATATTTTTAAAATTTAGTTTTTACATGAATTTCACCCACAGTCATGATGCAAAAAATGACAGTCCTCAAAATTCACAACTGTGGACTGAGCATGAACCAGAACTACTGCTCAAGCTTGAATGCTGAATGGTTGAAAGGGAAATGAGGTTGCTGCTGAGGTTGTTGCATAAACAATTTATTTAGGCACTTTGCATCGTGACACAGTGACCCAAGACTTTTGACCAGTCTCAAGACTTTTTCACAGTACTATGTATGTCTCAAGACATTTGCACAGTACTATGTATGTCTCAAGACTTTTTCACAGTACTATGTATGTCTCAAGACATTTGCACAGTACTATGTATGTCTCAAGACATTTGCACAGTACTATGTATGTCTCAAGACTTTTTCACAGTACTATGTATGTCTCAAGACATTTAACAGTACTATGTATGTCCCAAGACTTTTGCACAGTACTATGTATGTCCCAAGTCTTTTTCACAGTACTATGTATGTCCCAAGACTTTTGCACAGTACTACAGTATGTATGTCTCAAGACTTTTTCACAGTACTATGTATGTCCCAGGATTTTGCACTGTACTATGTATGTCTCAGGACTTTTTCACAGTACTATGTACATCTCAAGACTTTTGAATGGTACTATGTATGTCTCAAAACCTTTCCACAGTACTGTGTATGTCTCAATACTTTTGCATAGTACTATGTATGTCTCAATACGTTTGCATAGTACTATGTATGTCCCAGGATTTTGCACAGTAATATGTATGTCTCAGGACTTTTGCACAGTATTATGTATGTCTCAGGACTTTTTCACAGTAATATGTATGTTTCAGGACTTTTGCACAGTACTATGTATGTTTCAGGACTTTTTCACAGTACTATGCACGCCTCAAGACTTTTGAACGGTACTATGTATGTCTCAAAACTTTTCCACAGTACTATGTATGTCCCAAGACTTTTGCACAGTACAATGTGTGTCTCAAGACTTTTCCACAATACTGTGTATGTCTCAAGACTTTTGCACAGTACTATGTATGTCTCAGGACTTTTTCACAGTACTATGTATGTCCCAAGACTTTTGCACAGTAATATGTATGTCTCAGGACTTTTGCACAGTACTATGTATGTCTCAGGACTTTTTCACAGTACTATGCACGCCTCAAGACTTTTGAACGGTACTATGTATGTCTCAAAACTTTTCCACAGTACTATGTATGTCCCAAGACTTTTGCACAGTACAATGTGTGTCTCAAGACTTTTTCACAGTAATATGTATGTTTCAGGACTTTTGCACAGTACTATGTATGTCTCAGGACTTTTTCACAGTACTATGCACGCCTCAAGACTTTTGAACGGTACTATGTATGTCTCAAAACTTTTCCACAGTACTATGTATGTCCCAAGACTTTTGCACAGTACTATGTATGTGTCAGGACTTTTTCACAGTACTCAAGACTAATATGTATGTCCCAAGACTTTTGCACAGTACTATGTCCCAAGACTTTTGCACAGTACTGTACTATGTATGTCCCAAGAATTATGAACAGTACATAAGATAGTGTGGAACTGTGTTGTTACCTCCATTACATCACTACAAAACTCACCATTTTCCAAGCTTGATGACATCACTTTCATAGTAGTCCTAAAATCTATTATAGTCATAATAAAGTTCTAACAAATAAAATGAAAATAAAAATGGTGCATTTTCCCAGTTGGTTATATATAGTATAAAGAGAACTATAAGAAGTTATTTACATTTGTTGGACAAAAATATATCAAGAATAGTTAATAGGTCTGTAACACGTTATACTAGTCCAAATTCCCCGGATGTAACTAATAGGTAACTATGTTACTATAACGGGTAACTGGGGAAATTTTTTTGGCGACAGTTTTGTATATCAGTGCATTATGTATCCATTTTCTAGTTGTTGCTAAATAGTAAGACAGAAATGATATAGTAACAAGTCAGTCATAAAATAGAAAAAAAACTGAGCTGAGTGTTAACCCTATAAACTCCCAAGACACATTAGTGGTGTCTTTTTTTTATTTTTTTTTATTTATTGCTTTTCCTGCATACTTTCTACCTACTAAACAGTTGTTTTAAGATGAAGAGATAAACAATTAAACAAGTCTTCTAGGGTTTAAATTAAAATTTTTTAGTGGTGAAAAGCATCAATATTTCCAAACACGGTCACCTTGGCAAAACAAAAAGAAGAAAAAAAGTTTTTATAATTATTATTTTTTTATTCAGATTTGAGTCCCAGTGCTTATTTTGAAGATTGCATTAAAGCATTCTTAGGTACTAAATCTACTGTAGTTGTCCCACTACACTTGCACTTAGGAACAACCAGTAGGCGGTCATGCATAAACAGAGAGATTGTGAGAGATAGTGATGCTTATTAGTTCTCACTCAGCCACCCAGAGTGCCACTTTCACCCTTTCCATTCTTTTCTTTTCTTTTTCTCTTTTTTTTTTTTTTTTTTGACTGATGCTGCAGTAGGCCTCAGAAGCTTTGCCCCTTAGCTCTGATAACAGAACTTAGGAGTTCAGGCAAGGAGGTGTGGAATTCTTTAGGCAAGTGGAGACCCTTCAAAGTAAGTAATCTGTGCTGTCTGGTACATTAACTCTGAATGAGGCCCATGGGAGTCTGGGGGCACACAGAGGATGCACTCTGCCCCCTGGGGACACAAAAGGCCGACACGGTCAGTCACTCCTTTACTTAAAACACCTAGCACCTTCCTGCTCTTTCCACACTTTAATTTTTTTTTTCCTCGAGGTTGCTCTTTTTCTCACCAAAGGAGGGAGCAAGATATACTTGTTTAGAGCTTTAAAAATAATGGATTCTGTTTTGGGATTTCTGCAATAATATACCAATCATATTGTTTTGAATGTAACTGGTTAGAGCTGATGAATTATTATTATTATTATTATTATTATTATTATTATTATTATTATTATTATGCAATTTTTTTATATAGTTCAAGTTACCTCATCTTGTACCCTTTGCCTCAGTTCATCTAAAAACAGACCTTCCTTTATAGCATCCTGCTCTGTCAAAGAGTTTCTTAAAGTCATCATCTGTACAGCAATGTAATACACCCTAGTAATGGCTTGGCGCCCGTCTATTAGTGGTGTCTGAAGAAAATCTTAGTAACCGCTCTTAGTAACCCCTTAAGTTCCTGTTCATGTCATTGGGTAAACACCACAAATAACAGCAGGACTGTGTAACGTGAGCGGCTTCTCCACTTTTAGAATTCAGCTGCACCGCTCTAGAATGGCATTGCCCATGGGATGTGTTTGGACTTGTTTTGACAACAAGAAACTTTTTTGTCCCTGCAAGAGGTTCTAGAAAGCAAGCATCTACTGTATCGTCCAAAAAAAATATATTTTCGATTTTAACTTCACAGCAACAGGCCTGATGTCTACTCACTGGGATGCTGGTTAGTTTAGGTCTGTTTCGAAGTTGAGATGTGTTACTACCGAGTGTTAACAGTGTTTACAGGCACGGTATTTTGTTTCTAAGTGCTTATTCTTACTTGAATCAAAATTTTGTAATGTAATATCTAGTTTAGCAGTGGGATAAAAAAAATCGTTGCAGCACTAGACTGCATTTATTTATTTATTTAGTATCTAATATAATTTATATATATATATATATATATAAATGCAAATATAATAATGCAAACCTCCATGTATACAACTTATATTTAAATGTTCCCACAATAAATATTTGACAAAGCCATCCATAGAAAGGAAGCACCACAAAGTCTCTTCCTGTAATGCTTGGAGACAATTATAGAGAATCTTTCATCACTCCATTATATAAAACATTTTTCTCCATATTCTCATGAATTTTCCTCCTAATTTTTAAGCTTGTATTAGGGCTCAAATGAGATGACCATTGCTGCAAACTTCTGATTTGAACGATTTACTTAGAACGGATTGTTATTATCATTTCTGGTTATTTTTATAAAATGAAGCTCCCGTCAGTGGAAACCAGATGGCTTTGGGGTAAAACACCCTGACATGTAGTACTGTACATGTACAACTTTAATCCTTAAAAGAGCCCCCGAACCACCGACCACAAAACATTGGCTAGGTTTCAATGATCCGCCATCATGTTTCGCCTGTGACAATCAGGTGATCTTTTGTCTTCATTTTTTTCACCAAGCATGAAAATGATGCGGTTGATGGCCAAAAGAAGTTCTCATCTGACCACAGGATCTGATTCTAATTGTAGTTTTAATGACCCCTGCGAATCTGGAGACAATTATATGTACTTAAATTACATGACATGAACAGCTAATTTGTCTGGTAAACTGTTGTAAGTATCAGGATGTTTTATGCTGCTTTTATTAATTTTTTTTTTCTTTTATCATGATGTTGCTTTTGCATATTGCCCAAACAACATCTGCTAGAGATACTGTACAGTATATAGTTAGTATATGTATGTATGTATATTGTAGTATAGTTAGGATTGTCCTTGATGGAACATTGCAGCATACTGAAAAAAATATGCACAGCATCTTTAACTATTTACTATTTAGGAACCTTTTTTTATTCATCACCATTCTAAACAACTCACATTGTCTACTATTTATACTATATATATACTATTTATACTAGGCTGAAAACCATAAATACCTGTAATCGGACTGAGACAGAGTCTGCGTCTTTTATTTTTGTCTGCTTTTTATTTATTTATTTGTTTGTTTGTTTGTTTGTTTTTGGTATTAACCTGTCTGACGGATTTACATAAACTCATGCCATCCCACCGGTGACATACACAGTTGCACTCTATGGGTGCCCGGTTTCCAAAGCAGACGTCTGTAAACAGGCAGCATTAGTAAGCCTGGCTCATGGCAGGTACCAGATTACATGCAACAGTCCTCAGGATAAGTAGGTGCCTGAGGGCCCACACCTGAATCACCATGCAGGGCCTTAGACAAATAAAACCTCACTTTGGACAAAAGGTGATATTTAGAGGAAGTTTTCAGAGCTGTTTTGCTAAGCAAATTCTGTGTGTCTTCCAAAGTAACTATTTTATTCTCCAGATTATTCAAGGACGTGCATGTACCTGTTGGAGATATTCTTGCATAATATACCGTAAAAGCTCTCTCAGTGCTGCGGTGGAAAGTCCAGACCTTTAGGGTCCTTGTGAGACCACTCCTTTACTCGAGTGAGTCGTACTTGCTGGGTGCTTAATACTGTTTAAACACTATTCATTTCCTTTCATCTTTTTGGTTTTACCAACAAAAGAGTAAGTGTGCTGCTGTACAGTTAGGATATTAAGACAGATGTTCTTCTGCGTTGAGAAGCAATGTTGATCCTCTTAGAAAGTACAGGCTTTTTTTTTTTTAATCACGAGGGGTTTTGTGTGGTTTGTTTGCACAAACTTGTAATCCTTTGTGTATCAGTAGAAACGAGATATGCATCTGTTCCTCACATATATCCATTTCCGACTTTTGATAGGATTCTTCCATTATTTTTTTCTGCTTTCCACTTTTTCCAGTCGCAAATACATAATGTTAATACTGTAGCTGTTTTTGGGTTATGTTGAGCATGGTAATGTTCTGTAAGTAAAAATGCCAAAAGTTCCTTATGCGGTCAGAGAAAAAAAAAAAATCTCCACACCCTTTGAGGATTTTCCTAATTACTGTTTACTGTCAGTAACATCAGCAGGTTTTATGAGTTGTTTCCATATCACAGGCATTCATCGTTGTGCTTTAAATCCATAAAAGCTCCATTTCGGTTTAGCAAAGCAGCAGCTTAAGACCGGATTTGAATGTACATAGGGTTTAAAGAAGCACACAAGGGTCAGGTAGAACCTGAGTCATAACACAGCACGCAGGAATCCGGCAGTAAAAGTCAATAGGTTTAGCGTCAAACAAAAGAGGTCACAAGTTGGCTGAATTCAGCTGTATACAGTATGGAAGGCAGGTATCCATGGTTACCTAATGGGTAAGGGGGCCAGGGCCCGCCCCGACACTTACCACTCCAGTTATCCTCAAATTAACCTCCATAGCAAACCAGGTTACTAGAACACAACCACAATGTAAATTTTCTTCAGTCGGGCCATGTTTAAAATAAGCATAAAATAAAATAACATAAAATAAACATGACGTCTGGCTCACAATTCGTTTGATGTCTGAATATTCTCAACTTTATTCATAAAGCACTTTAAGAACAAGAATGCCCCAAAGTGCTTCACATAAATAATAAAATAATATAAAAAGACATAAATAAAATCATAACACACACACACACACACACACACACACACACACATCTCTAATCAATATTTCACAATATTTGAAAATAGCCTGCAATCTACAGTATGTAGCAAGTAAACAATCCTCGCAATCCTATCCCTGATTGGAAGTTTGGAAATTGAAGTTTTTTTTTTTGACACAGAAAAGTCCCAAGATTGAAGATTTGTGGTTTCCTTAGTCACATGACAAGTTTGATAACGTTTCTAACAGATGTTACACAACATTAAATATGACTTTATCTGGGGGAAAAAAATCATTTATAACTCATCCATAAATTATAAATTGTAACAGTTGAGAAGTTGCTTTTGTACAGTACACACGGGATTAAATGTTTTGAAATTTGATTTAGAATTGGAAATGTAATGAATTTACTGATCATAGGTGCAACGTTGATATTTAAAAAATATCTTGGAAGTACTACATTCAGTAAAGTGTATAACTTCCTGAGATGTGGAATCAAAACTCTATGTTTTTTCTTTTATCAGAATCAACCCAGAACAAGTGTTGCAAAAGAAGTAAATCATCTCGGCATGTAGCAACATTACACAAGTAACACCAAGTCAGAAGCCATCAAATTTTGCATTCGCTGTAATTCGAGCATTAGCTGTAACTTTTAACAAAATCTTTTGCCTGTAGATCTAAACTTTTGGACCACCCTTACATAATCCTGCTATTTGGATGTTATGATCGTTTGTAATTTAGGCCCCGTGGAACATAGCAGCAATCAAATCCGATCTGGAAATGTACTACCCTGAAGCGTTTAAGGTTCGAATCCAAAAAAAACATATCAGATAGCTATTCCCACACACATCTTCCAATGGCATTATATCAGGGTGGGCTGCTGCAACCCACTGCAGTATCATATCTGTCACTCTCTGCCCCTTTCTCACATTCTTATTATTATAACCAGGACACAGAGGCCTTTTAATCTGATCCTGCAATTAAAATCAGCCTGAACATGTCTGAAGGTTGTGAAAATGTCTTGAAGAAGAACATCTTCTTTGGGGGCTGATTTTGGAGAAGATTCTAGGCATATTTCACTAATATGTAGGTAAAAAAATCTTACCAAATATATTGTAGGAAGACCAAAGTTTTGGTATTATATTAAATATATGGATTTATACAATCTTTTGAAGACGCTATAATCTTCTGTAGAGTACTACTACTGTATGTTTGTTTGCATTTTGGTGAAGAAAAAAAAGATTTAACATAAAAAATAAAATCTGTCTTAAATCAAATTGAGATTCATATTACAACAAAGCCTGTTTGGTACAAATTGTCCTGCCGTGTACACCGGCCATGAAATGTGTCACCCAGAACACGAATACAATGTATTGTGTGTTGAGATTTCACAACTCTCATTCTGTGCAAAAATACATTCCAGAGTTCAGCTGAGTCCCATATGAAGCTTTCACAGTTCCACTGAGCTAAATCAAGTTGATATCTTCCAAAATTTTGGTGTATTTCGTTAAAATTTAACTCTTTTCTTCCTCTGGAACTAGCTGTATGGCTAGCCGGATCTAGCTATAGGGTTAAAGATGGTCCGGAAGGTCCCAGGTTCAAACCCTACCACCACTGTTGGGCCCTTGAGCAAAGCCCTTAACCCTTCACTGCTCAGATGGAATAAAAAGGGATACCAAATGTCGTGGCTTACTGGAACTAGTGATACAATTATATCCTGAGAAAGACATACTGTAAGTTAAATTTGTACTAAATGCAAGATATCTTTAAAAATTACACATCGAATGTATTCCTGTTGTCTGTTATCACCCAAATGAGGATGGGTTCCCTGTTGAGTCCGGTTCCTCTTAAGGTTTCTTCCTATTGCCATCTCAAGGAGATTTTCCTTGCCGTCGTCCTCGGCTTGCTCATCAGGGACTCATCTTATCATTCTGATTCATACAAACTCACATTTCATACAAACCTAAATTATTATTTTGATTGTGTAAAGCTGCTTTGTCACAATGTCAATTGTTAAAAGCACTATACAAATAAAAATGGAATTGAATTGCATTGTACATGTACCTACTTCTACGCACCTCAAATGTGATTTAAAACAGACTTGAAAATACTTCAATCAAAAAATATACTAAACTTTTCATAGATATTGTCTGTCTTTTACCATTTAACTCTTACAAATATCACTTTACATGTTTGAATATGCCACTTACTGAAATATCTGTTGATGTGCATAAACAAAAATGCAGTTCTGTTTTATTCTTTACACACACACAAAAAAGAATGCATTGCTAACACGTTTGTCTTTAGGAAGGGATAAGACCCTTTGAAGCTGAATGTATCTCGATCATACAGTAAGCATTTGTTTGGTGATATCACAGATTATCATTTTCTCATCCCAGGCCAGTGTAAACAGGCCCTTTTGCTGCATATTTTGAGTAGGATTGTAGCAGGTGGCTTTAGTGGCCCCCACATGAGTCAGAGTCATTAGATTGTTTTTCCTGCCCTGAAAAGATTTTCTCTCCATTCTTAAACCCTCATTAATATTAAAGCACAGCATTCTGTACTATTTCAATTTTCACTCATCCTTGAATCACCTGATTGATGTATAGCGGTTATTTGTACTTGTACTGATATTTAGTTGAGAAGTTAAGTTGAGGTTAAGTCTGGGCGTTGATCAGGGGCCCAATATTGTCATCTCTAAGGTGCTGGGATTTTGATACACCAGCATGTCATGAGTAGTCCAGTGTCTTAACCACTAAGTCACCAATTCTCCTAGTTGTTCCACTAGTTGTTTACTCTATTACACATGGTGCACTGTTTCCAGTACTTCATCCACTTAAATTACAATTAACGATCATTTGAGGCAGCGGTGGGTTAGTGATTAAGACTCTGAGCTATAGTGCTCGGAAGTGAGTTCAAATCCCAGGATTGGCAGACAGCCACTGTGGGATCTTGAGCAAGGCCCTTTACCCTCAACTGTAGGCTAGGATTTTATAACCTCTTAATGTTGTATACCTTTTCCAAGCGGCTTGATTTGTACGCCGTCTTTTTCCCAAATGTGATTGAAATAGAGTCCAAACAAAAGGCCACACTTATTAAGCTGGATAGGAATGGATTTATTCGTAAAACATTTTGTTCGGATGTTTATTTTCTTGAGGTTGTGTCTAAGAAGCCTAACTAAAATACACCTCATCTGATTGATTTCATTTTATTTATGTATTTATTCTGGCAAGTTTCAATTGCTTAATGATTTACACTTTGAGCATTTAGCTGTAGTGCTTGAAAAAAGATACAAAACATGTTCACACACAAACACACACACACACACGCAAATAGCTGAGATTATTAGTATGCAGCATGACCTTTCTCAGTGTACGTTGTTTCCACCACGTCATCTCACCTTTCTCGGTGCACGTTGTTTCCAAAACATGATCTCACTACGTCTTCAAGGAGGACAGCTGATAGGCCTAATTGCTTAATTTACTCCGCAGACGACTTGTTGATTCATATGCTGATTGTTAATGAATGTCCTGTTTCAGCTTGGCACATTCTGAGCTTTCAAGGATGAGGTGGCGATAACAATTACTCATCCTGCACTGCGATTTAAAAAAAGCGTTGAAAGTTCTGGCAAGCGTCTGGCACATTGTGTGTCACCGTCGGTTGTGACGCTCATTCTCCTCATTGACTTTTACACGTCCCTCCCACCTGTAAGAACGGGCCAGGTAGAGAGCATCGCACAGTCTACAAAGTTTGTTCTTTCCTCTCGCGTTGATGAGTAAACCGAAGGAAGTGCATGCATTACGACGTAACGTAATACATAACTGCAATATACTGTAACTCTCAAGATCAACTATTCTTCATGTGTACACTGACATTTTGGGTGCCTACTCTAGACTTCAACTCTTGGCTGGCAGAAGTAATCTCTGATGTGGTCTTCCACCTCAAGGCGGCACGTGTTGTACGATTTGAGCGCTTTTCTGCTTACCCAGGTTGTTTTGTTGAGTTACTACAGACGTCCTTTCACCTCAAAGCAGTCTGGGCATTCTTTTAGCTCTTTCAGCAACAATGCATTTCTGCCCGCAGAACATCGAATTACTGGATTTTCGAAAATAGTTAAACCAGCCATTTGGCACCGTGCCACAGTTAAAGTAACTGAGATCACTTTTTCCTCATTCTGATGTTTGATGTGAACATTAACTGCAGCTCTTGACCTGGATCTGCCACATGATTGTTTGCTTCGAAATGCATGACTAGGCAGGGAACATGACTTATTAATAAATAGGACGATAAGTGTATCGCTTTTTTTTTCTCCCAAAAAAGCTCAGGACGTTCGGACTGTAATCCAAACCTAAATAAAAACATTCGAATCTGATTATGCAATCCTTGATTTGACATGTTAAGTAAGTTTAAAGATTTAGTGAGCGATCACTTATGATGGTAATTTATGAAATCATTTTTCTTAAGGCTAAATAAGCCAAATACTCCAGAGTTTAAAATAAATCATTTATTGAAGGTAAAGTAAATCACCTGAAGTACTTTATGTACTTCTCTGGAACACCAAAGGAAAATATGGACAATATCCATGTTTTTTCCCCCTTCTGATTAATGACTGACATGGCACCGATAAATTTGTCAAGTAACGCATTGGGTATTGCTCAGAGCGAAGGTTTGCCTGCAACTGGGGCCCATGTGTGTGGAGCTGACTGATGACTGTTCTTCCGTGCACTGACAGATGGAGTCCCTCACACTCAAACAATAAGCAAACTTACTTGCAAAGTGTGCGTGTGTGTGTATGTGTGTGTGTGTGTGTGTTTGTGTTCGTGCACATGTTTGCAGCTATCTTTTCTATGTTATGTGCATGTTAAATGTATGAGAACAGCCATGGTTAAGTATAATTCCTTTTGTTTTAAAATCTTTTATCTTCCTTCATGTTGCCATGGGTTGCCAGTTTTAGGTCAAGCTGCTTTGATGCTTCATACATAACCATTTATAATCAACTGGTCACACTTTTTTGTGCACTTTTCTTTTTCTTGAAAATGCACACCTACTTGCCTTGAAAACAGTGAAGGTTATTATAAAGGCTGTATTGACATTATTTAGTCAGTGTTAGCCAGTTAGTATTTCAGAGCGCTCTTGTGTGCTGCCAAATTCCATCAAGTAATTCAACAGATGTCAGTGTGCTGTAGAGGAGTACCATACAATGTGAGACTAGACCGAGCCATGCACTAAGATGAGCCCATGGCCAAGCGAGTCTTTTTCTGTAATTAAGATATTTTCCAAAAAGGTCTTTTGGCAGCCGTTTTCAAATGAGGTCATTGCTGAATAACAAAATACTCCTTTATGCGGAACTTAACAGCCAATGGGGATTCAGTAAATAAAGAATGATTTAATCCAGTCAATCATGTTGATCATGCTATCAGGTAGGCACTAAAAGGATGTGTATTGCTGCTTCTAGCAGACCGAACTGTAAATAATCCAAATCCTGATTTTTATCTAGAATTTTGTGACATTACTCTTTTATATTTAGGAGCACTCGCTGTATGACAAATTTACTCCATGTACTCCAGTACAAATTTACAAATTTACTCCATGTACAAATTTACTTCAGTACATGTACTGAGCTTGGGCTAGGGATATCCCGAAAAGAAAAGAAAAAAAAAATCTATTAATAAATGAGAATTCTACTCTCATTAGGTTTTCATATGTAGTAGTTGAAGAATACCAGTTTTAGCATTGACCAAATTCAATCAATTTCACCTCAATCCTTTCTTATGTGCATGATTTTTTCATATTTTTGAAATTTCTACCATAAATAAAGTCATCAGCAATGGAAAAGTACTTGTACTGGTTTTGAGTCAAGTATGTGTCCTAAAGGATGCTTTCCAACAGCTCATTTTGCGAAAATGGATTGCCTGCATGTTGCACTGTGTCTACCCAAGACTCAAGAGTGAATCTCTTAGTAAATAAAATTTACATATTGGTTGAGCCAAGCACTTTATTACTGAATGTTCGTTGAATTGGGTGGCATCCAGTGTATCTTGTGCATGATTTCAATTCTCACTAGTACAACAATCCAAAACATGAGAGAGAGAGAGAGAGAGAGAGAGAGAGAGATCAAAACATCAAGTAGTTCATGTGAGTTTCATATTTTAACAAGAATTTGGGCTTAAAATGAAAGCACTGTATTAGCACAGCTAATGCAAAAAACATAAATTTTAACGTTTCTTCAAATAAAAGTCTTCAACGGAATGCATAATACTGTATATACTTTTAAAAAAAACTTTCTCAAAATGTGTCTTAATTCAGTTGCCCAGGAATCATTTTTTTCCCTCCAGATTACACATAAATTTATAACTATTTACTGTATCTCTAAAATTGATACCATCTGGCCATATTTATTGGAAAACTGTGACCGTGCAAGAATCGCTGGTCATCGTCAATATACACATCTTCCTAAGCATGTGAAAACAGATGAAGAAAAAAAAAAACAAAACAAAAAAAACATCTTAGATCAGAGAATTTTGATAAATAAAACCAGAAGTATAGGCATGTCAGTTTTGTAAGCATCACCTCTACACAGCCATGGAGGACAGGCAGACCTTTCTTGAGCATGCCATGGTCCCTAGCCTATCTGGTTGAGACAACATGCATTTTGCATGTGGTTTGATGGATCTGGGCTTTGTCTGGCTATCACATTCCCCTTTGGAAGGACTTCAAAAGGGAAGTGGCGGGAGAAGTTCCATTGTAAGATGGGTGAACCCGGAAAGCCCTTGGCTCTTGTGTTTTTCACTTATCGCATAAGCAGACTTGGATGCAAGGTCATAGATTCCTCACTGCCGTGCCGAGCCCAACATTTCCTCTATTAATCTGGAGTGTTATGTAGTTATGTTACATAGTATAGCTCTAATTTCAGTCACATGACATATTAACGTTGCCTTGTTAATAAGGCATAGGTGTGTCTCACTAGACAATCTAGGATTGCACGGCTTAAGAGATGTTTCCACTAGTAAAATCACCTCAAAATCAAAATAAGAAATGAAAACCATTTAACTCTAAATTGTACTCCTTTCTGGAGTTGTACCATTCCACCCATATGTATTGACTGCCCTTTGACAACTGAAAGCATGATATGTGAAGTTACTCCAATGTCTTTGTAATCCTTTGTGCTTTTGCCTAGGTCGTCCCCCTTGCAAACGATGTCCCCACCCTTTTGTAACGCAGGGCCACTTGATGGCCGATCATAGGATTAGATCTACTTGGGTGTGGGGTAGTGGGCAAAATGTGTGGGCATCCTGCCTGGCTTTTCCCACACGTCTCTGTCAGATGTAGGTGAACCTTGACCCCTATGAGTCCTCACCACCACGGGATGAGACACCATTCAGTCTGCAGTTTCTTTTCAGTGCCGTGCCTCCATTTAAAAAAACTGGGCTCACATTGTAACCATCCTCCCTATTGTCTAACCAGCAGGCGAGGTCAGGAGACTCGTCGCTACAGGCCAAGATGAGACTTCTGAAAGCTCATTCACATCTGACCTGACCTCCCAATTCCACTGCTGAGTCATAAGGATCAAATGCTGGGAATCCGGTCTGTCTCCTCTCTTTAGTTGGTCTTCCAGTGAAAAAAGACCATACAAGCCCATACACACATACATACATACATGCAGCAGTCCTTTTTTTTTTTTTTTTTTTTAAATCTTGGCTAGTTGTGTATGCAAACTAATTACATGTAAAGTAAACCGAACATATGACTAGACAAATTGTTGTCTTTTTTCTTTGTTGGAACTCTACCAAAATAGGACGATTCAACACAGAGGGACTTTGTATTTTTCTGGTCTGCCATACACGTACATGTTAGAAAGAACAGCAAACTCTGCAGATGCAAAAACAAACAAAGTAAAATTATTTCAATTATTTCAATTATTTATGACTGAATCATCCACAGTGACCAAAAGACCAGGGTTGTACATCTGAGGCATCCGTTTATCCAAGACACCTGATCCATGACATGCCTTGCAGGTCTGGACTTAGAGTACAGACGTCCAATCTGATTGTTGCTGATCAGTATGTTGAACATCTCCAGGAGCATGGTAGAATGGCTCATCATGTTTCAGCTTCCTAGAGACTGAAAATAGCTCAGTTCAATAAAGGCTCCTGCTGCATCCCTTCCATATTTATAGTTCCAGTGACAATTCTTTCGGTGGCTGGTGGAATGGGAAAGTCATGGGGACATTGGTGTCACCTCAAACCTTGCCCTTAGATATGCTACATAGTGTTATTCTTAAACACAAAGAATGCAACGTAATATCTGATATTCTTTCTTTCTGATCATCCTCCTGATTCTAGGAATCTAGGAATTGTGATCAGTTTTGCTACAATTTGTCCACTGATACAACCACCCTGGATGGGGTGCCAAAACATACCCACACTAGTTCTCTCACTACGGCTTAATCTGCATGTTTTTGAACTATAGGAGGAACCGGAGTACACGGAGACACCATGCCACCACATTGCTAGCAAGTAAAATGTATTAGAGCTGCCAAGTGGGCCAACAGTTTTCCCATGGGCCATCTTTGGGATCTCAAGACTGTATGGGCTTCCCTGCAAATGCCCACTCACAGGTTTATTGTTTCACTGTTTCAGGAACCCCAGTACATTATTTAATACATGTGAGTCAAACCTAAGGCTTTGAATTGCAATTGTTTTATTGGTTGACATTCCTTTGCACCTGCAGCCTCAAATAAGTTCTCTTACAGGACTTGACCGTAGGAATTGACCTAACTTAACAAGTGATTTCCTGCTCTTGAAATGTATATCAGTTGACTGGCTAATCTAAAATGAGTGTAATCATGTCAATGGCATATTTCAGTTAAAAATATGATAAGATATGTTTCATTTGTTTCAATTACAAACTTAACCCTGTAGCATTATCTATATTAGCTAGCAAGGATTCAAAACAGGTGAGCCCTTGTCTCGTTACATATTTGTAAAAAAAAAAATAAAAAAAACCTTGATAAAGTGATAAAGTGCCCTCATCATTAGAAGTCTTACCACCTTTCTTTTTTGTGGAGATAATAAAATGCATATTTGGAGGTGTAAATGTACGTCTGAGACCAGATGACAGCTCTCTTACACACACACACACACACAGACACTTGAGTTCCGCTTGAATGCACAAATTCCTCTTTAAAAAAGCTGTACAAACTGTGAACTGTAATTCAGCATCTGCACTTAATAAATACCATTTGTTCTTTTTTTCCCCTCTTCATGCAATCAATCCAAATGGCTGTTTGAAAAGGTGTCAAATGGATCACGTGCACACAAATGAATCCGATTATATGAAAACATGACTGGTAAAAGCATGACGAGGTATATGGATATAAGAATTTCCATTGTTCCTATACAAGCTTAGGCTTATTTTATAGTATGCAGTAAAGAACTTCATGATAGAAGTAAATTAGCAACCATTCAAGCTGTGCTTGTAGAAGATAATACGTTTTTTGTGTTTCTCACAAGCATTGCACCCAAACAGTCAGATTATGCGACTAGAATTGGGACCTACAGTTAAAAGCTATAAAGCGTTTGAGAAACTTGATCCAACCTGTGTGGACTTGTTTAGTAAGGAATTGTTTAATAGAGAAGGCTGATTCTTCTTCTGCTCTAATTCTCTGCTCTATCAACATTCATGTACTGGAACCTCTGTGCCTCTGTTTCCAATTTACTGAAACCTGTCTACATTCTCTCTCGCTCTCTCGCTCTCTCTCTCTCCCTCTCCTTCCTTCCTTCCTTCCTGTGTCTTTCTCCCAAGCTTTTTTTTTTCCTCCCAAAATTTGTCAAGTATAGCACGCGAACAAAACTAACACATTGTCAAAGAGGCATAACACGCCTTTTAAAGCAACATTAAATTTAAGTTAATGTTCTCAATCTTGGGGGTAAAGGAGCGTCAGCTGTTGATGTATTCAGGCCCACATTCTCCGAGGGTTTTTAGGTAAAAAAAAGAGGGGAGATTGCAAAGGGGGGGGGGGGTCACTTTCTTCACAGACTAAGACCTAAGACCCCACTGTGCGTCCTCCTCTACTGCCAACCAGCACCATTACATAAGCTTGGTCTTGTGAAGAAGCAGACAGCTGAGCTTCTGCGTCGGTTCCTGACTGTGACGGACCAGGCAGGCTGCCAACCCGACCAATTTAAGACGTCTAGTCCAGGTGTTTGCTGTCAGGAAACCATTGGCAGCTTTTAATAATACGAGTTACTGTAAATGTATAATAATACAGTATGTTTATACAAACAAAGTCTGCCTTGTACACCTCTGCAAGCTATCGCAAGGTCACTGCTGTGCTAGAAGCTCGAAACTGGTCCATGGATATTTATGGATTGAATAATAAATGAGCATCACGGACTTGGGTTCTTCACTATATCTGACATCTCTGTGATGAATATCTGGACATAAATTTACCTTCGCATTTCGTAATCCTGCTTCCATGCATGTGGTCGCCGCGTTGTGCCGTTGTTTCCGGGACTATTACAGAATGTTCTTTTGTGCTCATCTTTTCCTGGCAGGTTCACACTACCTGACACACTCCTAATTTTTTTTTGCTCCATTCTTTCAACCGAGCTTCTGGTGTGACATCAGTTGTATTTAAAGAGCCAGAAAAAGCAGCAGTCAAAAGCCGTTAGCAGTCAGTGGCTTTGCAAGTCATTCGATCTTGTCAAAGAGAGAGGAAAGATAAATGAAAACCTTAGGGGTTGTAAAAATAAAGCATGAGAGGTCAAAATCCTCACTGTGCAAATGGGAATATCTTCAGGACATCTTTTATGCACATTTGAAGCCCCTGCCAATATGGAAAGTACATTATCACAGTCCTCAGACCTTAAGTGCAATAGCATTGTTCTGAAGATTTGAAGGGCCTCTATGAGCATCCCCGTGCCTCCTTTATGGTGCCCTGGAGGTTGGTTCTGATCTGGCACTGGTCAACCAGCTTTGAGCTGAGAGTGAGTAGTGAGACGGATCTCTTTGAACCATTTCGTACTCTACCATCAGAGCAATGGGGACAGTAAATCTTTAGCCAGGATAAATCTTCAGCCTTAAGTCTTTATTTACCGCCCACTGAGACCCTGGCGAGTGTCCAGCACGGCCTAAGGGTTTATTGATCTTGGCTATAACTGCTTGTTCTCCTTGTAGGGATATTAGGAACCTACCTGAGGATGCAGGAATTTTTAGAGCTTCTGTTTACTTGGTCTTTTCGTCTTTAACTAGCTCACTGCTTCTCGCGCTGATGTTCGCGTTGGGTTCGGTATTAACCTCACATGCTTCTTGTGCTCAATTAACAGGTAGAAAAAGAACATCCTCCTCAATTAACTTGAAACCCTATAAAAGTCGCCGCTCTTTAAGTCGGACTACTCGTTAATCCGGTGGTATATAGCCTACATTTTCGATAAGCCTTTATTCCTATCTTAAAATTCAGACCGCTGCTAAGCGCATGAAAAGAGGCACTTTAGGCACAGAGGAAATGAACAATACCAGCTCAGTTTCATGGTAAGTGTGTCTGGTGTTATCGATTCACATTCTTTTACAGTGCATGCCATTTCATAGGTCACTGATATCTTTGGGGGGTATAGCTTGTCAGCTTTAGTAATTGATTGTCTCTGATATTCGAGCAAGGTCTGACGTTAAAGTGCTTTTCAGGAGCAGATGTGCATGTTTACAGTAACAAGTGCAGAGTCTGACGTGCGGGTGAACGTAAGGTTAATACAACAACATCAAGCATTTGTGCGAAAATTCTTCTTTTTGGAATACAAATCTTTCCTATGTACTGTATCAAACCCTGATGCAGCAAGCGTGATCCAGTATTATTTTATGATTTAAGTGAGATTGAAATTAATGTTCTGCTTATTATATTTAGTCAATTTATCTTGACAGACTATTTTACCCCAAGAGCAGTAAATAACAACGGTGTGGTTTTAATATTAAGCAGAAATCTATTTTTATTCTCATCTGGCAAAGGTATTGGCCCGGTGTGGTCACGCAAACTTTCACAATATTCAAAAACAGTAACCTGAAACCAGTATTGCTCACTTAACTCAGACGTGTTATACAACATGAACTCCTGACTGTTTTTCTGGGCAGGTAATCAGGTGACTGTTGCACCCAGGAGATTGTCCTGCTCGAGAGTGGATTCCGATAAACCATGTATGCCTGCAGTCAAATATTCAGTGGTTAACATGTTATTATGTTGTGGATACAATTCACAGTTTGTATGAGTTTGAGATCAGTAGGTCAAGTAGGATTTACTGTAGCTTTCTCGGCCTTGGCCAGATGGCTCTGTGGGGATCGTAGTGCGGTTGCTGGCAACTGGCCCACTGGTGCAGTCTTGCTCCATTCAGCTCATTCAGTGACCATCCCTTTCCAGGCTGTCTGGTGGAATACATTACAGAATAAGTAATAATACATTAAGTATTATTTAAGTATCAGCACTTTAAACTTTGGCTTGGATTTTCTGACAATTGCTTGTATTTAGGACCCTTTGTCAATTCGGACAAACAGTGAGGACTGAAATTTATTCCGTTCCCACCTGCTGATACTTTAGGCCTCATTTTGTAAATCATAGGATGTAGTCAAAGTGCAGCTGGACATAGTCGATATCCTTGCAGTATTACACATACATCCTTATAGTTGTTTCCCAATTTGGGAATACCTTAAGAAATGCCTCTCATCTTGTTGCCCCATCTGGCCGAATACAACAAGACATCCATTCTTAGGAGAAACGGCTGTTGCCTTTTTTAAATGGTAAGCGTCTTCTTCATATACACTTGTCTCTTCCTTGACAATTGCTGTCAGTTATCTTTTTACACCGCCTCTGTATAATGGAAATCATGGCATTGTGCATACTTCGAAGGAAGACTATTTGAAATCTATAATAAATGGGCTGTTTAGTTGTAGAAGACTTCCTCAAGGGTTTTTAGATCGGCCAAACAAAAGGGTTTCTCAAGGATTTATTAAGGCTCCTTAAGGGTTGCTTAAGGATTCTTTGGTCAGTTCTTTGAGCCCTTCACTTTCTAAAGCAGTTATAGTCGAAACCCTCATTGAAAGGGAAATCCCCTGTTGGAGAGTTCTATATTGAACTGAAAAAGATCACCCATTAAGGAGACACTGATGAAACCTTATGAGTTTTTTAAGTGTACTGTAGATACAACAGAAGTTTATAAATTCATCTATGTTCATTAGGTTCAAGTGTAGCTCAGTGGTCAAGCAAATGGAATACAGTTTCTAAAGTTCCAGGTTCAAACCACCAAGTTCTGCCACTGTTGGGCCCTTGAGCAAGGCCCCCAACCCTCAACTGCTCATATTTATAATGAGATTAAAATGTGAGTCGCTCGGGATAGGTGTATCTGCCAAGTGCTGGAAATGTAGTGGATCTGGTCTCTATCCTGGGAGCACTGGATGTGAAGCAAGAATAAACCCTGGGGAAGTTGTCAATTTCATATTAATACAAGAAATCACTATTTTAAATGGCCTGTGCTTTGTTTATAACATAGTGCATGTGTTGAAATCTTTTGAATGCAGCAAGACAATTGGAAAATACTTAAACATATGCAAAATATAATTTAAATGACATCATCATCATCAAGCTTTTCATATTCATCGGACCCTTAAATTGTAGAAAGTAAAGCAGGAGACTTTTTTTTTGAGGTGGCATGGAGTGAGACGCACTGCCACCTTACAGCTCACTCGACAGTCCCGTTTTAAAATGCTTCAGAACAAACCTGTTCCCAAGAAGAATGCAAATTTGCAGATGTCAGGGGGAAAAAAGACACATTTTTGTCAAGAAAAGACCATTTTTTTCCCTCCCTGTGTAGAAAACGCACAATTTGTAATATGAGAAAGACTCTGTCGCACACTGTAAATCCATTATGCAATACTTACATCTGTGCAGGGAGGGAACATTGGTTTAATAATGATGTATCCTGCACAAGTCGGTAGCCTGCCATAGACAGACAGACTGTCAGGAAAAGTAGACAGACTGCCTCGGCGTTGGCCTGTTGGTCTGAGGCAGCTCCTGTTACCAGGATGGATTTGTTAACACTGTTTGGGTCAGCCAGGCCCCAGGGCTCACGCCCGCTGAAGTGACTTAATCTGTCATTAAACTCCTGTTACACTACAACCAAGCCACAGCTCGATATGTCCTAAAGACTCTCCAGGAAGAAAGACGAGACGCAATCTTTTGACTTGTTGCAGTGGGATATCATGGAAGAGGCAGACAAATTCAGCACTGAAACACAGCTAGAAAATACAAAAGGACAGGATGTACTGTATATAGTTAGGATTCATTTAATATGTGCACTACCTGGATGTGTTCCTGATCGCTTATGATTATTAATCTTAATTAGTATATCAAGTCTTTGACTTGAAAAAAGGAGTTGAAGAGTAGCTCCATAAGACCATACTGATATAATTTCTGCTCTGTATATCAGCATATTTAGAAATGATCGATATGATAAGCAGCCTGACCCATGACTTCCCTCTCCCTAGCTTTGAACAATCAAAAGGACGATTGTTGTAACAGCTTATCTAATGCATTTAAGGAAATCTGATGGTAACAATCAGTGTTTTTAAAGTGGGCAAGATTTCATCAGCTTTTATCAGCATATATTAAATGCTATTTCTTTTACTTCATGTTGCACCATTCATTCATTCATTCATTCATTCATTCATTCATCCACTCATCTACAGCTAGTGCTTTATCCTGGTCAGGGTCATGATACATCCGCAGCTTATCCAAGACCTCATATCAAATAATGTTAAACTGCTGTCATTAGAAATGGTTTGGAAATGTTTTTTTTTTCTTGTCATAATTCATTTAGTGGCCTTTATAATATTTATAATCTGTAAAGTGAGTAAAGACTCCCAGTGGATTGTTATTGTTAAATAACTCAATGGCTCTTGCACATTCTTCAGGGCAGTGGACCAAAATAACTTTCCTTCTCTGTTGAAAATGTTCTGTATAACAGATGGTTTTGGTTTACTCTCTGTGTAATGAAGTGTTGACATATAAAAGTAAATTATGCATAAAATACTGTTCTAACCCCAAATGCTTATAATCAAACGTTACCATATTAACCAAATGGGTTAATTCAATGCGTTCAAGAGGTCTATAGGCTTGGCATTATACAGTACGTAGCTACCAGCACTTACATCACTATGGTTTTATTAATGCTTTCCTGACAGTAATTTTCCCCCATGATGATGATGATTATCTATAGAACATAGAAACACTAATTGAGGATGTGTAATAGAGTCACCACTTTTCCATTCCCCAGTTAGAACTTTTTAGGCGCTGTCATTTCCATATCAATTTTCTTTTCTTTTTCCTAAGGCTGCCAGACATGGCACACTGAGCAAGACCAAACATGTCCCCAAATAAATTGTCATAGAGATAATGCTTTGGTTGATGCTATTTTTGACAGACCAGCCTTAAGCTACATGCCATTATTAAAACACAGCCATGACTGAATGAGTGTATCTCATTTCTTCCAGATAAAGAAGTATTTTGAATTGGAGCCACTGGCAAGAGGGAAGAGATGGATCCTTGAGGGCAGCTCAATCAACAACATGGAGACTGTGAGGGAGAGCTTCAGGTGCTTCATCAGCCTTTTGGAAGAGAGGGAGCTGCAAAGCATCAGGATGTGATTCAGGACACGAGTTCAAAGGAAAGAACCAAAAACAAAACAAAACAAAACAAAAACAAAAAATTGTGCAGATAGACAAAACAAAACAAAAATCAAGATAAAAGAGTGTTTCCCATCTGAAGGAGATGCAGGGATGTTTCAATTGTTTTTTTTTTTTTACCTCTCCTTCAAAACATGTTGTTTTTAATCACTCAGCAGAAAAGACAGACACTGACCCTTAAACACCAAACATATGAGTTATTGCAAACTTATGTCTTGGATCTGATGTGTTTTTTTTAACAAAAAAATCTGGAGTATTTAAGAGATTTTATCATTCTAAAGAATTTTTTGAATGTTAATTGCTTCATAAAATGTATGTATCTGATCACTATAAAATCAATTATGTCATCATAATCTTAAGCAAACCATGTAAAGCTTCACAATACTGACGTTACTTGTATGATGGCTCTGTAAGCTTTTTTTTTTCTTTTTTTTTTTTTTTTTTAAGTAAAACCATTTCTGAATTTCCAAATAATGTATTGATCAGGTTTTTTTTTTTTAATCACATGTTTAATGCATATTAGAAAAATCGTTTTTATTCGTTTTTGTCCCTGTTGTGTTGGTGATTATTATGTATATATACAGTACAAGCATAATATTCTCTTTACTACAGTAAGTTGTTCATATATCGGCGCCTACGGCTGTCCTGTTAATTTTGTTGTTTCAAAAGCTGACACACCCCTTTACTAGGGAATGCCTGGGCTGTTTCAGGTTTGGTCTGGAATACAAACTCTATCAATCAGTGGCTACAACAGCTGCATTTGACAAGTCCCTGTCCACCAGTCTAATGCCTTCCAACTGTCTATGCGGACCCCTCCCCGTCTGCCACCTCGTTTCCTGGCCCGCCACTTTCTAAGCACCCTAACCTGATGCTTCCCAACAGTATTATCCAAATGACTCTCTGTAAATTTAGATTACTGACGCTCTCCAATGTGTGATATTTTATGTCTCACAGGTGTCTCATAAGACATCTTTAAAGATTTACTTCAGAGTTGTTCAGACCTGTGGGTCTTCATTTAAGCCCAGACATGCTGCACATCAGGCTATTCATATCTCTGTGTAATATTAATGCAAGACATTTACATTTGAACAGTCTGATGTAACATGGTTTACCGATGCAATCGGGTCCACCTCATTTTGGCATTAAAGAAAACATTTTTGTGTGTGGCAGACTGCTTGGTTAGTCATGATTTTGGGAAAACAAAACAAAAAAAAAAAAAAATATATATATATATATATATATACACAACTACAATTTATTTTGCACATGCTTTGCCTTTCTAATGTTAACTAATGTTAATCTAATGCTCTTTCAAGGCTCTTCCAGTCTCTACTGTGTGTAACCCTTAATCATTACTAATAATGTTAAATTTAATGATAATGAAATTTAACTGAACTCAAACTGACTGAACCCAAATTTCATAAGATAAGAACCTAAACTCGTGATCTACACTACCTCCGCTGCATCGTTTTTTTTTTCTTCCCCTTTTGCTCCCTTTAATACAATGTGTGTCACACAGGTTGCCCTAGCGACACTTTGATTCAGTTTTCCGCCCTTCTCTATGTCTGTGGCTGACGCGCCTCTCCAGTCTGCTGCCTGAGAAAGACCCGTGCCCCTTTCCCTCTCTCGCTCTCTCTTTCGGTCTGCTTCCCTTTGGTCACGCCGAAGGGCCCACCCTCAAAGCGGAGGAGGTGCATCGAGACAGCCTCAACCTGCTGAGGAGAATACACGAGGGCCCTTCTCTTCCCTGTTGAGACACAGTGTGACCATGTAAACCGGATCATGAGATCCTTTCACCATCATCTTATGTTCCTTCAACTTACAAGAATTCTTAGTTACATACTACAGATTTTATTATTATTATTATTATTATTATTATTATTATTATAACGCCATCGGGACATTCAGCATTTATTGATTTAATACTGTACATAGCCATATTTTTGGAGACCACTGTATCAGGGATGACAGCTGATTAAAAAGTTCTAATGTCCATATCCATATACATACATGTGTATCTGATTTAATAACATGTATATGATTTCGGCAGAGGAACTGTATATAAAATATCTGTTTACTATGACTATCCAGACTGCGGCTTATCACTAAAACACCCTTCACGATGAGCACCACTTGCTTAAACTGTATTTGCATTTCATTTTATCGCTGGCACCAGCTTTGTCTAGACAGAACTTATTTTTAGAAGTCACTTTGCATTTGAATTCAGCAGCACTAGCACAGTGATTTTTCTCTCATTAGGACCTTTGGAAATAAGGGATAGGCATTTCGCTTTGATGCCAATTTAAAGACTTGGGCTCTTTTCCCAGTTGTGTTTACCCAAAGGCAAGGTTACCCCCCTCCCAAATGTGCCTATCTGAAATGGTAATGTATGACTCTTGAGGGAATCTTTCTTTGTTTACAAGAAAAACAAAAATGGCCTTTTTGAAGAAATAGTGGATGTTTTTGCTCTGCCTCCTTCCATCAGTGCTGTAATCCCCAGCTTTCACAACCTGTTGATGGGACTCACCCCTGTGGAAATGCAACAGATGTTCCCCTGACATCCATCTGGTCCTTGTGATCCTTTCTCTTCCTTTTTTTCCCCCCTTCTTTGAGATCATGTTCTTTCCCATCTTTTTTTCTAATATGCTTGGTCTTGTCGGGTTTGTGATCCTTTATACAACGAGTTTTCCTTTTTAATCACACAACTGAAAATAAGCAATCGAGATCTTCTCACTTCAACTTGATCTCGACAAGATGATCTGGAACAAAAGCCAACCAGTAAGCCCTTGTTTTTGTTCACATATTTTTTTTGTGATGCGTGGGGGTGTATTTACATGTGACTGGGGTTCATTTAAAATCGTTTTCCTAAGCATGCCACGGTTCCTCAGCATGGCACCCCCCTCTGGGTAAACCAAACAACATTTGGGAGGTATCTGCTGCAGGGTGAAGCACTGATAAGGAGCAATGTAAACTTTAAGCACCAGTGTATTAAACAGTAGGTGACGCGATGATACCATTAAGTGTTTGCAACATCTATGGTGTGAATGACATACAGACCACATTATGCCCTTTGAACACAGATTTTTTTTTCACTTTAGCTAATCATGATATTAATCACAGAAACTGATTATTATTATTATAAGTAGGATATTTTCATCAAGATATAAACATTATCAGTCACAGTACATCAGCACAATTTCAAAGCTAATATCCTTCAAAAAGGCCTGATTTAAAAAAAAAGAAGAAGCAATAAACAAAAGCATTAAATTTGCTTCGAATGTACTTAAATATTCTCAGTAAATGTATGAATCTATTATACAATTAAATATTCAGATTGCCAACTGGTTGCAGAATTTTGTGTCTGATTTGTGGCTGCTTTCTAGATATTTAGTCTCTCTCCTTGCCTTTCCCCGTGTTTCCCCTCAACATGCGACATGATGATGGAGATGTGCATCCCAGGTGGCCTCCTCATCAAAAACACAAGAGATTTAACTTCTTATTTCAAGCAAACATCACTCACTCTCTTTGTTTGCCAAAGGAAAATATGTGGCAGGCATTTGTCCCGAGAGAATTGATCTTCCCGCGTCACCTACCAAAAAACAGGTCTTTGCCTCCTGCCGTCACAGAAACCTATCAGTCAAGAGGGTGTGAGGTCTGTTGAAAAAGTCTGTGCAGTAGTGGTCATTACTGCCATTGTATATCACTGCTGCATGGTGAAAGATACTCAAATGACTTTGCTCTAGACTGAGGTCCAGACACAGAGGAGAATACTGTACGAGATCTTTGGCGTAATCATTTCCTCATGTATTTAAGTTTTTTTAGTCAGTATGCAGATTAACAGTTAATTTTCCTTCTAAAAAGTGTCATTTCCAACTACTGAATTCTAAACATTAATGGCAAAATACAAAGGAATGGTGTTATTATCTGTTATTATTATATTAATATGATATATCCATAATGGTGTTAGTTAATTCAAAAGCATTTTTTCACATTAAAAAAAAAAAAAGGAGCTGAGAATGCAAGAGTGAGGTATAATGGTAAGAAAACTGCAAAGTTAAATACTGTATGACAAAGAATGTACAGTAAATAAATAAAAAAGTAAATAAAAGGTAGTTAAAAACAAATGGCAAAATAAGCTAATAATTATAGTGTGATAAATAATGACAGTGACACTGAGAAGTAAAAGTAATGATATAAAACTGTCAAGTATTGAATAACAAGTGAATAAATATATAAGTGTATTTTTAACTTAACTTTTACTGAATAAAATAACTGAAATAAGATAATGAAAAAAATAATACTGGCAAAAATAAGAAAAAACAATAGCCATTAAAAAAGTGAAAACAAAAAGAAATATAAAATATGGCATTGTATAAAACATATAAAATAAAAACATGTCTGTCCAATGATAACTTGTACTTCAAAAATGTTTTTTGTAGATGTAGATAATTAATCAATCAAACATTTTTACTTATGTATTATGTATTTGTATTGTACAATCTTTGTATGTATTATATAACATATATTTACATTTTTAAATCGTGTTAAAGCTTAAATAATTGGCACATACTTTGAAATAAGTGCTAATAATTCATAACTAATAATAATCTTTAACAGTACAGTGTTTTATTGTTGTGTAATTACTTAGACAGTTCTGTCAATATAACTTTTTTAGTATATGTTTTAATGTTTTATTATGTACATGACTTTTAAAAACTTTCAGGCACATTCGATTTTTTAAACGTACATTTTGTCTAAGATATATAACCTTATTAAATATGTAAGCATATTAAATACAAATTTAAGTAAGATATATTAACTAATAAAGATAAAACATTACAAAAAACATTTCCTAGTATTTTTAATTTTTTTCTTTACAGAGTTTCGCATGTATTTGTATTGTACTGTACAAGTGAACACTTCTACTAATTTCCGGATTCTGGTGATAATCTGACACATATGCTACTTAATTTGCCAAATTCTTGGCCACATCATATGGTTATAATCAATTTGCCGATATAGACTGTAGGACCTTTTCAGAATTATGTCAAATAAGATTTAGAATATAATCTCAAAGGTGTAGTGGACAGCGCCCTGGTTCTGAAATTGTACATTGCTACTGAATTATTTGGAGTTTGTGTTTTTCGGCAACGTTAATCACGTTCTAACTCAAAAATGGGCTGCTGTATCTTCTTTGTGCTCTTTTCTCCACTTTTTCCCCAAAGTACTTTATAAACATAACACCATGAACAACGGCACGACGCTATAACTACTCCATGTAGTCCACATGTTTTACATTTTAATATTGGTTAATATTACTTTTAAACTTTAATTTAGAAGCAAAAACAAAAACTATGTTAAACCTAATTTTAACACAAAAGTATAAATAAAACAGTAGAATAGTTTGCACAGATTTGAATCAAGTTAGATTTGAAACAATTGGCTTATGTTTGAATTTTGTCTATTTATCTATTTGACTGGAAGCAACAAAGCAGTAAAATATATTTATGATTATACTGAGAATACCACAAGTGTTATATAATACTTACGCATGGGCTTAAGTGATTAAGACTTGGTATTTCCTGAGATGAACACCGAACAAAGCAAATGGTTACAGAAAATATGGACTGTACTACAGGACACTTAATTAATCAGCTGAAAACATATTGTAAATATTTGATTACCCTTCTAAAATTGTTCCTTTGAGGTCTGCTAGGGCTCTGTTCCAAGATCTGTAGGTGGATTATTTCATTAAATCCAAACAGTTTATACCAGAGAGCAGCTTCGCTTACAACACTATGTGGGGAGCTTGTTGCTCATGAATACAAACGTAGCAGATGGCAGAAGAGAAAAAGTAACTTTTTCATCGTCGCTGTCTGGTAAACACTGAAATTCTCTCTGGACAGAAAACACCTGCACCTTTGTTAAAATAAAAGAGAAAGAAATTAAATAATTAAAAAAAAACCTTTGCTGCAACCCCATCCAACCTAAACGGTTTCATCTAAACTTGTGATGAATTGAAGTGAGTCATCCATGAAAGCATCTTCATTAAAACTATTATGAAAGAGACAAATGGAGTGACAGACATCCTTACAAATATGTACAAATAGAAGTGTAGATTATAAGAAATTCTTTGTCGAGATTTGTTATAATTCTTGGGAAGAGCAGTGGTACAGTGACGATTTACTTTTTCAAACATGAGACAAGTGCTGTTAGAAAATAGAGAAGAATGGAGAGAAAGGGGGTTTAATGGGGGTGAGGATTAGGGGTTTAACCTTACAAAGGTCAAACCAGGAAGCAGTTCGCATTCAGTGTTTTGGTGGAACAAGCTGTAGAGTTCCACATAAAAAAAAATAAAAAAAAAAGAATTGCCCATTGATTATTGAATGTTGACCATTTAAATGACAACATTTTGGTCATTTAAATAAACCAACATAGCCTTAAAAAATATAAATAAAGCCATTTCCATAGAGCAGTTGATGCACTTACTGATTTACTAAAAAAATGAAATTGTCAGGCTTGTGATCCAGGGAACACTGAGTGAAAGGTGGAGGGTACACCCTGGATTGTGTGCCAGTCCATCACGTGCCACCATGCACACACTCAATCACGCTTGGGCCAAATTTAAAACGTTATCAGTTAACCTACCAACATGTTTTTGAGAAACAGAAGGAAACGCATGAAAAACATGCAGAAGGAGACCCTGAGTTCAGGACAGAACCTGGACCCTGGAGCGGTGAGGCAGCAATGCTACCAGCCGACACTGCAAGTAGATTTGGGCATCCGATCAAGCATCTTTATTCAACTGGTCCATTGCAAATCGCTGTGTAGGTCTGTTGCTTTTGATGTTAGATATGACTAATCAAACCTATAAAATAGAAAAATCCTGGGAGAACTAAAGCCACATGGGTAAAACTGGTCAGCTATAAAGGAGCTCACAAAAATCTTGAAACTGAAGCCAAAGATAAAGTAGAAACATAACAATATACTATTGGATTAGTTTCATGAGGCCATGGGTGAGATGAAGATCACTTTTCTTATTTGAAGTCTGTTCCAATCATGTGCAATGGAAGAATGTAACCCTTGCTAAAACACATCCTCACAATTGTGATTTCAAAGCCACCTAATTAGATACAGTATACTGAATTATTGCTTTCTGCTTTTTGCACTTTATGGTTGTGGATTTACAACAGTAAGTCAGAGAGCGTAGCAGACAAATGCTGGGAATAATTTGTGTGTGCACAACAACCCTGTTTAGAAAGTATTGTGTAAACACAGATCAATTAAATATTAGTTATATAGCGCTTTTAAAAATGGTCATTATCACAAAGCAGCTTCAAGGATTAAAATAAAAACTATAAAAATAGTTTTATATATAATTGTCAGTTTACATTTATGTTCCTGTGCTATAGTTTTGTTTTTAAATCAACATTAATTGAAATTGATGATACGCCGATTGATTTGGTCTCCTAAAAAAACCCTTGCATTTTTGCAAAAACCTTATTCTGACAATATACCGTAAATGATCAACTTACACCACAAATGTACTTGTGCGTAATGATAACTATTACAGTGAGAATTTAACTTTTTAAGCTTTTTGTGGCACCAACTAAAATGGGTTCTTCATGGAAAAAACACAATAAAAAACATGCTAGCAATTTATTTCTCATACTTTTGAAATGCAAAAGTTACATAATGCCATTTGCAATTTCAGTGTTTAAGTTCATTGAATCTGAAATAGCTCTTTAACAATCTGTTTGTTGTTGTTGTTTTAAGAATTTCCCACAAATAAGTTAATGACTTCGTAGATGTGAGCAGGTCACAAGATCTTCAAGCACATCTTCAAGACTGTTCCACACATGCAAGATTAAGTAGCAAACGTGACATCCAAGACCAATCGGGCCACCCAGGAGAATGGCGACCAGCGGAAAGGCTGTCAGAGCCCCCCTTTACACCATTAATCTTCAATCCTCTCCCATGCTGCCAACTCGCATCTCCTTCAAAATGCAACAGAGGGGTTGGGGGGGCAGGCGACAGAGCGCGCGAGAGAGGGGAAGCAATTCTGTTTTTCTCCTTTTGCACACCCATAGATTAACTCTTTAAGGGATAATGGGTTACCAACTGGTTGCATTGTTTCAGTGTGGTGGTGCAGAAATTCAGAATTTGACATAAGAAAAAGATTAAAGCCTTTTTTGTCTGAACCATCCTGGTTCTTTGGAAACTTTGTAATGCGCTTTGATTTTTTTTTTAACCAGATATCCACCTTTATTACTGAAATACATTGTAGTTACAACTTGATTATTTACAAAAAAAACATTGTTATATGTTTTAGCATAGTGTTTTAACTCGGTATTTATAGCAAATTAAAAATAGAGTCTTTATGACTTATATAGTTTTATATGAATAAATCGGATACACCAACAGTAGGCAATTATTTTACTCTGAACCGAAATGTCTCTTTCCCCCAATTTATACATGTTGGAAATCAAACACAAATGCATTTTCTTCCAAGAGACTGAGAGACTAGTCAATTACACCCTCACTTCCTCTATGGGTAAGTGTTGATGAATGAGGTCTCATTAAAGCTAAATTGAGATTCCGGCAACTGAAGTGCAGGGAAGTCCCTTAGACCCTTCAACTCTTTCACTGATCAATAGAAACTTTGATCTCATCCTCCAGCGCTTTTAGGGGCCAGACACATACAACCTTATTTCAATGAATGGTAAAATGGAGGAGGAAGAATCCAAGGGACTGATAAATAGCGGAAAATGAGTGTGTTATGACATGGCATGCCTTCAGTCCCAAGGGGGGGTTTTCTTGCTTTGCTCCATCCCTGAGAACCAAGAAGGAAATCGGCCATCTAAAAGTGAACCCTTTGAAGAGACCTGGACTCAGATTAAGTGGCATGCTTTGGATGCTTTGTTCTGCTTTTTTTTTCTTCCTTTGGAAGGACCCCCCCCCCTCCCCGTTTAGGGGTAAGGGGAACCATATATTTGTCAAGCTAAGGCACCATACCAATAATAGCAATTTGACACATTGTGGGACGTGTTAACATTTATACATTTATTAAACATTTATAAAAATATACTGTATGCTCTAAAAATTTTTTTAAATAATGTGCTTATATTAATTAACTTATAATACACCTGTATACAAGTCCTCAAATTGATAAACCGATTATACAAATGCTTAAATAATTTGGCACAGTTTGGTCAATTTTTCATAAAACTGCTATGACACCGCAAAACTCCAAAACATTTGATGAACTTACTGACAAAATAATGATTTCAGGAGGAAATTATTATTATGATTGATTGCAAGAAGATCAAGCAGCCACACATGCTTATGACTACAGCATTCAGTGATATGCATCAAGAATACCTATTGCCTATGTAGAGTCAGAAACTTTAATACATGCTTTCAAATAGAAAATAAATACGTCCAATTATTTTGAGTATATTTTTTTTATGCAGATGTGTAAATCTGAAGGTTTATGTTTCTAAACTAGCTTTAATAGTGGTAAACACTTTTGATATCCTTAAATTCTAGGCCAGAGTGTTGCAACTGGGGGCCCCTTTAACTGTAACTGTAAAATACATTTTACAGATCACTGTTAATGTAATCTAGTGATTTGAATATTAGGAATATTATTGAAATGTTTATAATAATATTCATGCAATTTAATATTCATGCAATTTAATGTCATTTCTGGACATGTCACAGCCAGAGTTGTGTTAACATTTACAATAGCCCTCTTGTTTCACTGTTACTAAAATCTTAATTAAACTAAATCTGTTTAAGTGATCAGATTAATAATGCAAATCTAACTTCAAAAATAATGGGTTGTATTTTCCCGGCCTGAACAAAGTACATAAAAGTCGTGCATTTAACACGTCTATTATCTTTGGGGTAATTTTGACCCCATTCAATTTTTAAAGTCTCAAAATAAATGATTGACATATTTTTTTTTTGTTTCATATTCAGTGAGTTTTATACATAAACTTGGGTAACAATTTTAATCATGATAATTTTCTGGAGGTTTAAATTGCTTGGGTTAATTTGACCCCAAGGATAAAATATGTTAGTAAATTTGAAAGTAACAGGAGGGTTAAACTATTTTTAATCACTGGATTTAAAAAAAATCTGTCAAATCCAAACCACAACTAATAAATTTTGCGCAAGGACAATTTGCCAATAAGTTTTACTAAGATTAAACAATCAAAAATAGGCATGCAAATTTGTTGGGAAATACTGAATTGAATTAATTCAAATAATAATTGTAATAAATCCACATACTTTTAGATTTAACCAGCTGTAAAGTGTACTCAACTACAACTGAAGAGCAGTTACTTAAAATTTTAATTGAATAAGATTCTGACATAAACCTATGCATTTCCCATCGCTGAGCCATACATTTGTGAGCCAATGAGCAATGATTTAAAATATGATATGTAAATGTAGTTAATACATTGCACATTTGTGTCTTTACATTTACAAACCTATCTGCATATTAAAGTTAAAACAGATTTTAAAATTTTGCCGGTGTTCTTCCCACATACTGTATATCAAGTGTTTAAAAACTGCATTTTCCCTGCTTTATCCCATTGTAAAAGCATTATATGTTAAATTAAAATAACTGATATCCTCAAAATATTACATTTTATAATATACTCATATATTTTTATGACTAATTCAGTACTGTTTATGATTAAAATTCATCTTAAAATTGACATTGTACTGCCTCACAAAACTGTTCAGCTCTAACTGAGAAATGATACATAATTTGAAGTATTAATAAAGTTTTTAAAAATGTACTAAAGAAAAATAAAAGTATCCATCCAAAAAAGCAGATATGTGAAAGAAAAAAAATGTGATATTTTAAAAGTACTAAAACATAACAATACATATTTAACTGTTAAAATTACACAATGTCATAGTTCTATGCAAAAACTAACTTGTACTACTCATCTAAAACTATTACAACTAAACATCGTACTGTATGCCTGGATAAATAATTCACATTCCATCATGTAAGTGACATGTAGTACATGTATATGTAGTTTATGTCTACTGACCTAATCAGCAGTAAAATGCTATGTAAATACCCAATAATTACCATTAGCAAAAATGTGCCTTGCTGTCTATTCGTTTATGCTAGCTACAAGAATTGATGCTAGTCTAACCTGACATTACCAGCAAAAACATGCTTAATAAAGTTTAAAACATTCAGTTCACTTTTTGTTACATGGAGTTTATCTTCCATGAAAAAAAAAAAACATATTTTACAAGTCGTTGCTCAGGATTTTGAAACATTTAAATGAAGGAGGGCCAGGAACACTCATCCTCAGGTTCCATCATGTGCAGTGCAGTGGCCTATACATCTCCAAATATATTGTAAAAGTCTTCATAGAAATGTAAGAAATAAAAAGTAAGATAAAATAATTAAGTAAGATAAATCAATTTGATGTAGGGCATCAACACCCGGGAGCATGGTAGCCTGTGTTTGTGAAGTTTGCATGTTCTTCCTGTGCTAGGTAAGGTTACCTTTGGTCCTGTGGTTTCCCAGGCTCTCCAAAATATGTGTTGATTGTCTTGATTGGTGTTGATATTGTGGGTGTCTGTAGATACAGACAGACAGACAGATAGATATAGATAGATAGAGACAGACTGACAGATAGCTAGCTAGCTAAATAGATAGACACAGACCAACAGACAGACAGATGGATAGATAGACTGACAGATGTACAGATATACAGAAAGACTAACAGACAGACAGATGGATAGATAGACTGACAGATGTACAGATATACAGAAAGACTAACAGACAGACAGATGGATAGATAGACTGACAGATGTACAGATATACAGAAAGACTAACAGACAGACAGATGGATAGATAGACTGACAGATGTACAGATATACAGAAAGACTAACAGACAGACAGATGGATAGATAGACTGACAGATGTACAGATATACAGAAAGACTAACAGACAGACAGATGGATAGATAGACTGACAGATGTACAGATATACAGAAAGACTAACAGACAGACAGATAGACAGACAGACAGACAGGCAGGCAGACTAACAGAAAGACAGGCAGAAAGATAGAATGTGACAGACTGACAGATAGCTAGCTAGCTAAATACTGTAGATAGACACAGACCAACAGACAGATGGACGGAGGGATAGACTGACAGACAGTCAGATAGTCAAATAGACATTCAAACAGACGGACAGATAAATAGATAGACAGACAGACAGACAGATAGATAGGTAGATAGATAGATAGATAGATAGATAGATAGATAGATAGATAGATAGATAGATAGATAAAACAAGTACTACTTTTTTCACCCTTGACTAAATTTGGTCTTTAAACAGCATTATTTAACAGTCAACTCTATTGAGATATGATTATTGACGTGAATGAGATGTTTTCGAGCAAGTAAATCCGTCACTTAAAGGGTTTTGATTAGAGACACCTGATTCCTCTAATGGTTCGTCTGATGTTGCTTGAATTTACGAATAACTGAAAAGCAATGTATTTTATAATGAAAAACATCATATTTTAAAAGACAACTCTATAAAAGACATTTTTGGTGATAATATGCGGTTTGGGGTTTGTCCTTACGTTTTTACTTCAGGTTAAAGAAATCGCGTTTGACCTCAGCGGGCCGCCGTAGAGTCCTGTGTGTGCGCGTGATCCGCCAACATGGCGTCCTCAATGTCACTCTGGTCTGGTTTGAGTCGAATTTGTTTTCGCCATTCAATCCCCAAAACACCACTAAGGTAATAACAAGCTCTTTGTATTATCTTTACTGTGTGTATTTTGTGCTGTATGTAGCGATTACACTCGTTAAATCGTATGAGGATATTTAGCAATAACATCAGGAGACCGTTAGCATTGCTTGACGTTACTGTTTCATTATGTATTGTACATTCTGGGTGGTATTTGAATTCATTTGTTTTACACGGAGTTAAATTCTGTAAATTGTTCATATTCTTCTGTAGCATGGTTATTATTTATGTCTGTTAGGGATAGTTATGTTATTAGCTTCCTAACTCTGTTATGACTAGCTAAACCGGCTAGCAAGCTCAAAAGCCTTTCAAGAACAAAGACAACACGACACTAAATGCACTGCTTATAGCTTAAATAAAATACAAGGCAAAGTAATTTATTCTCTCTGAGCTGAACAAAAACATAAAATCGCTTTTATTAGCAGTTTTGTAAGAATGTAAGTTTGAAAATTATTTGTCATGAAGCCATCTTAGGTTATGGCAACACACACACTGCTCATGAGATTACTAATGATTTTGAATGAATTTGCATGACCTATGAACACCGATAGCATGAGGTTAGTAACTTAGAAATATAACGACACAATGGAAACATTTTTACATGGCATAGTTTGATTTTATTGGTCACAAATTCCACCTTGAACAGAGTTTAAAATGTAGAACAAGGGTGTGTGAATGGGACATGTCGTACTGCATTAACCTTGCTGACTCTGGCCTGTCATCTGCAGTATGGCATAATGTGACTCCTGTTATGCATTTACACACGTGGACAAAATTGTTAGTACCCTTCGGTCAATGAAAGAAAAACTCACAATGGTCACAGAAATAACTTTAATCTGACAAAAGTAATAATGAATAAGAATTCTATGAATGTTAACCAATGAAAGTCAAACATTGCTTCAACGGAATTATAGAAAAGAAAAAATGAACTCATGGAACAGGCCTGGACAAAAATGATGGTACCCCTAACTTAATAGTTTGTTGCACAACCTTTTGAGGCGTTCACTGCAATCAAACGATTCCTGTAACTGTCAATGAGACTTCTGCACCTCTCTGCAGGTATTTTGGCCCACTCCTCATGAGCAAGCTGCTCCAGTTGTTTCCGGTTTGAAGGGTGCCTTTTCCAGACAGCATGTTTCAGCTCCTTCCAAAGATTCTCAATAGGATTGAGGTCAGGGCTCATAGAAGGCCACTTTAGAATAGTCCAATGTTTTCCTCTTAGCCATTCTTGGATGTTTTTAGCTGTGTGTTTTGGGTCATTGTCCTGTTGCAAGACCCATGACCTGCGACTGAGACCCAGCTTTCTGACACTGGCCAGCACATTTCTCTCTAGAACCTCTTGATAGTCTTGAGATTTCATTGTACCCTGCACAGATTCAAGACACCCTGTGCCAGATGCAGCAAAGCAGCCCCAGAGCATAACAGAGCCTCCTCCATGTTTCACAGTAGGGACTTGTTCTTTTCTTCATATGCTTCATTTGTCCGTCTGTGAACATAGAGCTGATGTGCCTTGGCAAAAAGTTCCATTTTTGTCTCATCTGCCCATAGGACATTCTCCCAGAAGCTTTGTGGCTTGTCAACATGTAGTTTGGCATATTCCAGTCTGGCTTTTTTATGATTTGTTTTCAACAATGGTGTCCTCCTTGGTCATCTCCCATGTAGTCCACTTTGGCTCAAACAACGACGGATGGTGCGATCTGACACTGATGTTCCTTGAGCATGAAGTTCACCTTGGATCACTTTAGAAGTCTTTCTGGGCTCTTTTGTTACCATTGGGATTATCCGTCTCTTTGATTTGTCATGAATTTTCCTCGTGCGGCCACGTCCAGGGAGGTTGGCTACAGTCCCATGGATCTTAAATTTCTGAATAATATGTGCAACTGTAGTCACAGGAACATCTAGCTGCTTGGAAATGGTCTTATAACCTTTACCTTTAATATGCTTGTCTATAATTTTCTTTCGAATCTCCTGAGACAACTCTTTCCTTTGCTTCCTCTGGTCCATGTTGAGTGTGGTACATACCATGTCACCAAACACCACAGTGACGACCTGGAGCCCTATATATAGGCCCACTGACTGATTACAAGATTGTAGACACCTGTGTTGCTAATTAGTGGACACACCTTGAATCAACATGTCCCTTTGGTCACATTATTTTCAGTATTTTCTAGGGGTACCATCATTTTTGTCCAGGCCTGTTCCATGAGTTTATTTTTTTAAATAATTCTGTTGAAGCATGGTTGAAAAGCAATGTCTTACTTTCATTGGTTAACATTCATAGAATTTTTATTTATTATTACTTTTGTCAGATTAAAGTTATTTATGTGACCATTGTGAGTTTTTCTTTCATTGACCGAAGGGTACCAACAATTTTGTCCACATGTGTAATTGAGTTTGTGTTATATTTTTTCTTGGAACTATACAATAATAATAATAATACAATAATAATAGTAATTTCTGAAGGGTCAAATTATTGGGCTGCACCTGGTTGCTCAGTGGTCAGTTTCTCGTCTGTGTTCGAATCCCAGCCAGTGCTTAAACCCCAGCCACTGGATGCAGTGCCGGTCCCAAGCCTGGATAAAATGGGACGGTTGCATCAGGAACGGCATCCGGCGTAAAACTTGAGCCAAGCTTGTATGTGCAGACTGGATGGTCCGCTGTGACGACCCGTTGCTGGTAGCAGCCAAAAGACCAACACCACCACCACGTCAAGCATAGATGTGGTGGAGATATTTGAAGTAGGTTAATCTGGAACAATGTAACACATTATCAAAACCTGGAAGGATACTGCTAAATTGTCAACTTTTTAGAAGAAATGTGGTGGGGGAAAAATGACCGAAGATCACTTAATCATTTGGGGAAGTTGGATGGTAAAAATCAACAAATATTGTTTCTGTTTAAAGCGGTGTTTACTAGTGAAAGTAAGAGCAATTCCATGCACACACAATGTGATGACAAAACATCTGTGTCCATAAGAAAACCATTTGTTGAGGGGGGAGGGGGGGGGGGCACTAGGGTCAAACTTGGTTATATGATTCATTTGCGTTAGAAAAATAGCTGCGTTAAAATTAATCACATGCATTAACGCGTTAATATTGACAGTTCGCTCTCTGTCTTTATATGACAGCAAGAGAGTGAACTGTCTAACTGTCAGACGGCTAATATACATCTATATATCTAATACACACAAGCGCGCATACACACCAAATTTTGCAAAAAATTTGCATTTGCATACAAAGATCTTTAGGCATATGACCAAACAGAACGCTGGCTAAGATGCAAAACTTATAACTTCAGTGGAAATCCAAAAAGTTTACAATTTTTTTTTTTTTTTGTTGGTTGGAATTACGTCCATTATATTATTTCTTATGGGAAAATGCATATCACAATATGAATTCTTGCTTTAAGAAGTCACCTCTAGAACGAATTAAGTTAATTTGTCAAGGTTCCAAGGAGGACCAAGAGCTACCTCTGCTGAGAAGTTTATTAGATTGACCAGCCTCAGAAACTGCTGATTTACATCACCTCAGAGGAGAGCTCACATAAATACCTTTTGTGTTCAAGCAGCAGACATATTTCAACAGCTACTGTTTAGAGGAGACAACATGAGTGAGGCCTTTATGGTCGAAAGAAACCAATACTTTGAAGAACAACAAGCAGAAGGAGTTGCTTGGGCTAAGGAAAGCAACGGATGGATATTAGATTTGTGGAATACTGTCCTTTGATCTGTTGAGTCCATATGTAATATTTCTGGTTCTAACCGCAATGTCTCTGTTAGACATAGAGAGGGTGAACAGACGGTCCTTGAATAGGTGATTCCCACTATGAAGAATGGAGGAGTTGTGCTTATGTGGGGGTCCTGCGTGCAACAATGTCAACAGCAAAATTAAGGGGAACACTTGAGCAGCATAGGTACCACAGCATTTTGCATGTTATCCCATCTGGTTTGCACTGAGTGGGACCATCATTTGTTTTTCATTAGAACAATCAGCACAAACACACCTCCAGGTTATGTAAGAGCTATTTGTCCAAGTAGGAGAGTGATGGAGTGCTGCATCAGATCACCTGGCCTCCACAATCACCCAACCTAAATCCACTTGAGATGATTTGAGATGAGTTGGACCGGAGACTGAAGCAAAAGCAGCCAACAAGTAGTCATCACCTCTGTAAACTCTTTCAAGATTGTTGGAAAACCATTCCAGGTGAATACCTCATGAGGCTGACTGAGAAAATGCCAAGAGTGAACAATGCTGTCATCAGAGCAAAAGATGGCTGTTTTGAGGTATAAAACACATTTTTTGTTGGCTACATAATTTCATATTTGTTCTGTCATAATTTCAAAGTCTTCAGTGTTATTTTCATACAATGTTATGCAGAAAATATATGCTGGAAAGGAAGGATGCTTTGAACAATGTATACTTTAATAGTAAATTTTTTAGCAATATACAAAATGCAAAGTAAGTAAACAGAAGAAAAATCTAAATCAAAACAATGTTCTGCAATGTTATAATTGCACAAAGTAAGGGATGTTGTAGGTTCAGAGTCAGGTATATTCATATGTAGGTTATAATACAGTCATTAACTAAAACAGAAACAGCCGGCCTAAAACTAGGTCAAGGACAGCCAAGCTCGGCTACTAAGGTGAAATTGTGGAAGACCGTTTCATGTCATTGGTCATACACGATGGCAAGACGGAGGACATCTAGAGTGCAGCTAAATACAAGGTAGTTATATCCTGAAAGGTCTCTTCCAGACACAGATTTCAAAGAAGAATATGATTTCAAGCTGTGCTGTTCAAGCTTTATTAAGGAAGCACAAAGAAACAGGCAATGTTGACGACTGCAGACGCAGTGGTCGGCCATGGAAACTTGATTCAGCAGATGGAAGGCACATCATGCTTAGGGCCAAGGTACACCCATCTACTGCCTGGAGAAGTCTGCCCAGAAGTTGTATTCATGGAATAATGGTGGCCAAAAGCCATACCTCAGGCGCGGAAAGAAGGATACATGTCTAAACTATGCACAAACACATGGGAATTGGGGTGCAGCAGGTGTTCTGGCCTGATGAGTAAGCGGGAGGCATGTTGTTGGTGTAGGGCCGGAGAACGGTACAATAATGAGTATCTGCAGGCAACAGGGAAGCATGTTGGAGATTCCTTGCAAATTTGGTGCTGCATTTCTGCGTTGGAGGTTGGAAATTTGGTCAGAATTAATTGTGTCCTCAGTTCCGAGGAATACAGGCAGATACATCAGGCCTCTGATTGGCCCTAAATTTATTTTGCAGCTGGACAACAACCCCAAACAAACAGCCAGTGTCATTAAGCAATTAGGAAAATCAAGGAGCCATGGAAGTGATGGTTTGGCACCCACAGAGCACTGATCTCAACATCAAGTCTGTGCATCACACAGACAAGTTTGGCATCCCCAGTAAACCTGCGGTTAGTTCTCCAAGATGTTTGAAACAACCTATTTGCTGAGTTCCTTTAAACATTATTTGCAAGTGTGCCTAGAAGAACTGATGCCAATTTTTGATGGCTGGTTTTTAGGGGTGCTCCGATTGATCGGTCGCCGATCATAATTCGCCGATAATTGCTTTGGGAAGTTTGATCGGCAGTCTCTATAACGGGTGATATAGAAAAGCCGATCAGATGACACAAAACTCGCAAGACAATTTTTTTACACGCTGCTAAAATGGCTTCACCGGTCTGGCAATTCTACGTGTTGTGTGAAAAAGACAATACATTAGCAATCTGCAACCTGTGTAACAAGACAATTCCACAAGGCAGGAAGCACCCAAAGCATTTTAACACCACGAACCTCATCAGACATATGAAGGTTAGTCACGTAAAGGAATATTAGCAGTTTTCAAAGTTGACTAGAGCTAAGAGAACGGGAGAGTTCAGCAACTCGCGCGCCGCCACTCACTCAGCTATCGGTAATACCCCTATCTCAACTACGCGGTTTTGCATGGTGGCCGTGAGTACGGTTAATTTCAAAACCTAATTTACATTGTTGTTAGAAATAGTTTAATAAATAATGCTACATGATAAGTCTTCAAGTAGACCCTGTAATCGGTGATTTGTATCGGCTCATACAGCTTCTAGTGATTGGTGATCGGCCCTAAAAATCCTGATCGGCGCACCCCTACTGGTTTTGCAGGCAGAGGATGGTCACTGATTTTATTAGGAGTTATTTGATAAGTGCGCACACACACACACACACCAGGCATATCATTTATGACACACAAATTATTCCCAGTATTGTGTATGTTCTCCTTGTGCCACCACAAGACCTCTGGGGATACCCAGTGCAGTGTCTGGCACCAGGACACTCTGGGTTCTATGGGTTGCAGCGTGAGTCCTCTGTGGATCAGACTTGTTTGTCTGGTGTATCCCATGGGTTCTAGATTGAATTGGGGTCTGGGGAGTTTGGAGGCCGGAACAAATAACTTATATTCTTTGCTGGCCTTTGGCCTCTGTAGGCATGGGAGAGCCTTAGGGATTGGCCCTGATCCTTTCTAATGTTGATCTTTTTTGGTGTTAATGTTATGGCTGATCGTGGTATATAGTGTACTATTATGTTGTATATGCAGTATAATATAAAAAGTTTGGCACTTTATATTTTGCAATTTAAAGACTACATAGCTTGCATGTTTCTCTCTTTGAGTTTGCCAGGAAAGATGTGAGAAAGGTCAGTGAGTCTGTCCCTGGCGTTAACTTCTGTTCGTGACAAACCGGCGACCACACGTTTTTCTCATGCTGCTGTTCAAAGGAGTCTCTTGCTCCGAAATGCTCTGCTGGTAACTGTGGTTCGGTGCGCTGACATAAAGTGCTGTCTGTTGCTAACTGTCTAATGGGAGCGTGCCAGAAACCCAGCAGACAGAAGTAATAGGAGAGATTCAGCATGCGCTTCATTCTCTCTATTCTGCCACAGCATTGTGGTCGCCTTTGTTTACTTTAGTGATTACTTTTCATTTCAGTCTCATTTTCCCCCCTCAAATTTCCTGTCTTGCAGGTCAGTTAGCACATCAGGATGTCTGGCGCAGAAACAAGGGCAAGAGTCGCAGCTCATCACGGTGGATGAGAAACTGGTAAGCGTATAAACATGCTGTGTTTGGTGTTAATGATTTGTTGTTGGGGGAGTTGATTGACTTGGGTTTCATTTTGTGTCAAGTTTTTTAACCATGTTGTATTTTAATAGCTTTTTCCATTTAAGAGAACCTACGTCTAGTCATTTAGATGCGTTTCCAACGTGCATGTTTAAAAAATGTGGGGGGAGGAAACATTCCCAGCTTTTTGTCAGTTTCCACTTTTGTGTTGGCCAGGGCTGAAACAAGCCTACATTTTCCTCCCTAATGTGATCTCGTATAAGAAAAAGTTATATTCAAGATTGTTACACATCTCTGCTGTTTTCTAGCAGGACATTGCTCAGTAGTAGTTCTTTTACATAGAAAATAAATGTGTTTTTGTAGGAGGAGTGAAACAGAGGGAGTGTTTCAGGTATGAAAAATGCATCATCTGTAGGAAGCATTAACAGTCAAATATGAGCCCTTTAAATTGAGTTTCTAGTGAGAAATCTTTAATTCCTATACTCATTTGGTAGGATATTATGGAGGAATTTATCACACTCATAATTGTTGAATAAATGTTGAATTTTGTATTAAAAATCAACAAAAACATTTCTAGAATGGTTTTCTTGGTACAACTGAAAAGAAAAAATAACTACTAACTACCTGTCACAGTGAAATAAATATTTAATTTCTGGCATCAGAATTTTAACATAATGAATGTATGAAATAGCACATATGAAATTATGTAATTAATTTAAAACAACAGTCCGTTGTTATTTTCTGACATGAAGATCAGGTGTTCTGGAATAGTTTCTTGCAAGAACAGTATTTGTCAAGTGCATTTGCAAAAACCCATCACGCACCATGATGAAACTGAAGACCATCCCAGGAAAGCAAGTCCAGAACCTACCTCTGCTTCACAGGAGATGTTCATTACCAGTCTTATTTATTTATTTATTTTACAAATGAGAAAAAAAAACCTAACCCAAGAAAGACTATGGAATAGACTACACTACCAGTCCAAACTATATTGTTTGGACTGGTATATAAAATATATTGAAATAATAATTCAGTAAGTTGTACTTCAGAATGCATTAATTACCATAACATTTGGATATGGTTTATTTGCACTGCCATTATCCTCCATTTAATTCATTTAATTTTTTTTTTTTTAAACAAATTTATTCTCAAAATAAATCTTGGTTAAACCTAAAGATTATATGTAATTCTGTAGATGTACAAGTGTGACATTGGGAGGAATAAACAGCCCTAACATCTATTGGGTCCTGGTTCGCAGTCAGACTTTTTGACTAAATAAAGGTTGACCTGCCTTTCTGCGGTTTATAGAACATCAGCATTTATTAAGTAAATGGGGTAATGCTACAGATCCTCATTCACATTGCTTTTACAACAGAATGAGCTCATAAGGTTTAAGACACACAATTTACCTGGCCTCACCTTTATCATAAGACATGTAAGTTCTTGTCTGATTTAATAGTAGTGTCTATTATTACTTTTTTCCTCTGTTATTTGTCTAACCTTTTGTCGCTGTTTATGTCTGAGTGGTGCATTAGACAAAGTTATTGCAGGTTTAAAGATAGAAAAACTTCTAAGAAGAATAAAGTTGGTTTAACTGTTTTACAATAGCCTCAACAAGGATTTTTAAAAAAAATTTAAAATCTACGATTGTCTTCAGTGACAGAAAACAAAATACATTATAAAGTTCCCAAGAAGCTATTTTCTCTTTCTCTCTCTCTTTCATTAATTCTCTATACCTATACAGAGTCGAAGGAGGCTTTAAGCCTATGAGGGACTCGGGACACTTGGCAGGGTGCACCCTGGACGGGGTGCCAATCCATCACAGGGCACACAAACACACTCACTCGCACACTACAGGCAATCTTAACACGGCAATTAGCATAATCTGCATGTCTTTGGACTGTAGGCGGACACCCCAGCACCCAAAGGAAACGTACCCAAGCACGGGGAGAAAATGCAAACTCGATACACTCGGACTCGAGGCAGGAATCGAATCCTTGAGGCAACAGTGCCAACCATGACAACACAATAATAAATCCAACAAAAACATATTGTAGAACTTTAGAAATAATAAATAAACCTGTGCAGTGAAAATATGAACATTTTGCAAATATTTCCCCCTGATGCAACTTAATTTTTTTTTTTTTTTTAACATCTTCCTGTATACAGTACTTTTGTAAAGTAGTTTGAAAGCCTTTAATTCACAGGAAAGTGAACAGAAGCATTACTAAAGAGTCTTTAAATGCCTTTTGTTGATTTCTTTATCATTTGCCTATGTGAGGAAAATGACCCTTCTGTAGTGGGTATTTGGGTGGGTGCACATTGTGTCTCTTATCGTGTCTGAGGCTGCCAGGACGAGGGCTCTCACTTCAAGCTTGGGGCCGCTCCGATTTAAAGCCGATTAAGGGTTCCCAAAAAGAATGGGCTGAAAAGAGAAAGCAGGGGGGAAAATAGACGAGACAGACAGTAGCGGCTTCGTCTGGTAGGAAAATGCCGCCTTTTTCCTGTTGGCTACTGAGCTTTCATATTTATTCTACTGAAGCTGGAGTGAATAATGTTGGTCCCAGACATGTGCATGGTGCACGAAGTTTCCTGACATGTCTAAAAACAGCACAAAACGATATTGTTTCATTATTGTATTAGCAGGCATGGCGCTATTGTGTGCGTATTTAAAAAAAAAAAAAATAAAAGAAAAAGAAATGCAGTCTGAAAAAACAAACAAACAAAAAAAACACTTGATTACAATTATGCAGGGTGGAAATATGTGACTTTGCATGAACTATATTCCTAAAAGAAACTGAGAGAATGTTTGCCAATGTAACTTAAACTAGGATTAAAGTAGCATAAATTACTCTTCATGGTTTTGTCTTTAGATCTTGATTATAACAGGAGCATGTTTCATTTACCTCAGGTGACGAATAAAAAGGATTGTGTAGCAAGTTACACTGCATGATAGTAAATTAAACTGAGCAATAGGTGATTTTACTTTTGTGACAATTTTTGTACAAGTATAGGGATTCAGTAGTGTGAATAATTTTGTGATTTGTATTAACATTTGTATTGATTTGTAGTGGCTAGAATGTTATTGGAAATGAAAACATATTGGTGTGGTGTGATGTTCAGTTACTTAATGAAAACTTCCTAAAATGCTAAATAAAAAAAAGATCTTATTAACATCATCACATGTTCGCACATTAATCAGTTTGTGTGGCGTGTCCTCCATGCAAGTCCCTGTAAAAATGTTACTATGTTAGAATAAATGCACTAATGCAGCATAAACCATGTACCTTGCAGGTAATAAACTACTCTGAGCTGCTGTTAACGAAACAGAATTGGCATCCTTTGACCAATCAGATTTAAGAAGCATTGTTGCTTTGCATAGATATATTTATATCCACTGCGTGTCTTTTCCATGAGATTGTAAACAGCATTACATTTTAGTGCTTGAGCAGCTATCTGAAGCCTTTTCAAAGAAACATAAATAGACTTGTCTGACCAAAGATATGAAAGTGGAATTTCACAACATAACAAAAATGTGCAAAGCCCATGCCATGCGTTCATGTGAAAGTGCTTGCATATGGCGCACTTTCTGAGCAGTCGAAACGTGTGGCATATCAAATGATGGCAATTAAAGACCTGCGTGATTGTGGCTGAGTCCTGGCACTTTCTCGCTCTGGTGCCTGCCCCGGCTTGCTTTTGTTCATAATTACTGTTTGATTAAGCCTGCTGAGCTGTGAGACAAACCGCATGGCTGGCCACCGATACGCAGCTTTACACGGAATGTCTGATCAGTTAACAATATGCACCCAACATCCCTAAGCAAGTTTTGTCACATGCTTTCTGTCTGAGCAACTAGATTTCTGTACACCTGGAAGAGAAAAAACAACAACTTGTGAAGGAAAAGTGACTGCTTGATGTCTGCTCTTTAAAAACATAAAATATTTAACTGGTTTAAGACACATGGAGCTATTTCTACATCCGTGGTGCTGTTCTTCACTTTCTCGTAACAGTCGCGTCATTGTGAGTTTTGCTAAAAATATGTGTTAATTGTTTTACTTTCCGTTAGGGGTGTAACAGTAAACAAAAATCACGGTTCCACAGTTTTGAAGTCCCGGTTCAGTGAATAAAAAATAAAAATAAAAAAGTAATGGAAAAGAATACTTTTTAAAAGTTTTTTTTAATGGATTTAACTTGTAAGCATATAAACTTTTACAAACTTCTAAACAACGGCAAGCTGGCCATAATTTCCTCAATATGTAAGGATTGTGCACAATAGCACAATCCCTTTTTTAAGGGGAAAAAAACATACATGCATCTAGATATCTAGTCGGTAAATTGTGCCAAAATAGCTCTTTTAAATAAGGTCTATTTAAAGCATTTTTAAACTTTATTTGCAATATATGAGACTGTTACTATTTTTGTTCACCTCCGTAAACACTTCTTTCATGACAAAGTAAATGGTGAGCATGTCTCCCAAATCTTAGGGTTTTTTTTGTTCCTCTGTTGACAGAGTGACATCAATTCAACACGACTGCATACAACATTCGAAATAAATAAATTAAAACTGCTTAGCTTTAAATGGACTATACTGTGTATATGATGGCTTTCAAGTCAAACAAAAATAATTTCTGAATGAAAGCATAAAACAGATTGACAGTTACAAAAGTCTTTAAGCATAGTGATGGTAAAACATTTAAATGGCGCAACCATTTTAAAGAAGGCCGTCCGTCCATGAGTGATGACCCTGGCCGCGGTGACTCGGAGCTTGCTGCAGCTGTTCTTGTGAACATTCAGCAAGTGGAACGCCTGATCCTTGAAAAACGACTCATAACTTGTCATCAACTTGAGGAAGAGACTCATCTGTCTTTGAGAACTGTACACAACATTAATTTATGAACACCACTTGCACAATCCTGGAATTTGATTTACTGGGAGTTATTGCCACATTCCTAGTATGGTCCTGACCTCACTCTAAGCAATTTCCATCTTTGGCCCTTTAATGATGTTCCTGGGAGGTCATGGTTCCGCCATCCTAAGGAAACTTTCTACCTTGATGGTATCCAAGCACAAGTGAAACACTGGAATAAGTGCATTAGTGTAGCAGAAGAGTATATAGAGGGGGGAAAATGGAGCTTTTACTCTCATATCAATGTTTTGTTACTGCGCAATCAAAAGTCCTGGTTTGACTTGAACATCCCCTTGTACAAGTATTAGCTTGAAATAGATCAACATACAGACATATTTGTTAAATCTAAAACACTTCCTAAGCAGTTTACTGTTTGAGTAAGAAAACATGCCTCACTCATACAGACATCCAGTTTCTCACTTCTTCAGAAATTCTGTCCAATATTAAATAAAAAATTATGTAATTCTGCAGTAACAGACCATATTCAGTCGGATTACAACACACAACGAAGTGAACGTTTTGTATTGAACGATACAAGTCCGAATACGAGTACTGTTACACCCCTACCTTCCATATGTGATGTCAAGCTAAACTAATGTAAATGCACTGCCTGGCCAAAAAACGTCACCATTTCAGGTGGTTAAATTTATTTTGGTGCATTAAGCAAAGAAAACAACTAAGGATGTATGCGATTACTAGGACTGGGTTGAGGACCCTTTATCCAAACCTGGAAGCATAGTGCAGAACATAAATTTATGGAAGAAATGCAGTTAAAAGAAATGGAGATCACGTGATCTGAAGTGAAGTAAAAAATCTACTGTAGGGTTTAATAACCAATTATTAGTGAGACTAGTTAGAAAAAAAAAAATAGCAAGGTAGCATGAAGATCAGAATTTGGAGCAATGGAAAAAGTTGACGAGTTCAGATTGACCCTATTTTTTATTCAAGTTTTTTTTTATTATTATTAAACAACTTCTTACTAAGTTTACTGTTTGCTAAAATGAATTCTAGCATTTCCTCTTGTTAGTAAGACGAAGTCATAATGGTGCTACATTAGAGAGGTTTACAGTGGTCGTTTTGACTAACCGTATTCTAATTAGTCAATAGCTAGAACATTAATCACTAAACCATTTTTCTTCATAAATGCTATCTGTACAAAAGTGGGTTAGCCACACAGGTTAGGAACTGACTGACCACCTAAATGAGCTCCTGATCTGTGACTTTAATCTGAAAAAGCTTTGCTTATGCTTGATCATGAACAAACAGATTCTCCACTCGACAATTCTCTCAATTTTTTCTCCATTTTCTAACCAATTAAAAGCCTGTAGAGCCTCCAAAAAAAAAGCCAGCATTTCTTATTGAGACTAACAAGGAAAACTAGATTCTGCTTTGTGCCAGCTGTCTGATTGGGATGCTGCAATTCGTTCCGTCTGCTTGTCTCATTAACTGAACAATTCCCCTTTGGTGATTGTCACTGTATTTGTGCCAGTGCTTCAGTTTGTTAATTAACTCAATGTATGTTTCATTGTTGGCCTCGCACTGTTCGGAGACCCTACGGCGCTTGACTCAGCAGTTTGTACCAGAAGTTTGTACTGCGTAACCTTGAAGTATGTTAAATTGAAACACTGCTACATATCAAATGTTTTGCGTCAATAGGAAGTAGGGTTTTTTTTTCTTTCTTTCCATGCTATTGAACTTTCTTGCTCTCCATGCAACAGTGGGCATGAAATCTGTTGCTAGGGCTAGTGATTTTTTTCACGTCACTTGTATATTTTTGGAAGATTCCGGAACATGTTTGACTTTTCACAGTGTTTATGGGTGTCTTGACTCACTCAAATTAATTAAATGTGGGGATCTAATAATATGAGCAAAAATGAAAGAATTTGATATTCCAGAAATGGCATCAGTTTACATAGAAGTAGAAGTATGTACTCAATCACACGCTTTAGATGAAATCCAGACTGTAGAGCAGACCACACTGACCTGTCCTCCCTGCTCTCCCTACAAATTTTGTGCGTGTGTATATATATATATATATATATATATATACACACACACGCATCTCAAGTGTCTGTTTTGTCTAAGCTGTTCCTCCTACCAGGTGCTTATGTGAAAATTTCAAGGCTGGACAACTAGGTCAAAGGATATGTCTCTTTTGAAGAGGACCTTACAAGAGGCTTTGTGTATTAGAGGCTAAATAGTATTTAATTTACGTAGCACTCAAGAGAAAGTAACCGTTCAGCACCCTTCAGTGCACGTCACGTTTGTGTGGCCGAGGAAAGAAACTTACTTCAACCGTGGCGCTTCGGACGCTCTTTTTCCACCATTCTGTTCTTCATAAAGATCGAGTCTTGTTCCTACCGCTTAAATAAAATACTCCAATTAATGGAAGAATTAATTGTAGTGTCACTGTGTGTTATTGGTTTTCAAAACAAATAAAGTTTTAGAAAAAGTTTTAATGTTCACACACGTACTGTAAAGTTGTGCATACATGAAAGTGCTTATAATTTGCAATCTGTTTTTAAACAAATGCAATAATTTCCATTACAAATGACAAACTTGAGGAAAGAAATTAATGTATTAAATGTTTCTGAAATTTTAGAGCTTTAAATGACCGTTTGTGTAAACGCTTACGATCCGTTTTAGATCAAATTCATCAGCGTGTCATCTGCATAAATACTTCAACAGAGGAAAACGTACAAAATGGTCTGACACACAGTCAGAATTAAGCATGATTAAATTTAAATAGGGAGCTAGAAATAGCAAAAACAGTCAACGTTCTTAGTTTTAAATATTTAAAAATCTTTCTGTTAAATGAGAACAGAATTGAACAGTTACAAAAAGTTAAAAATTTTCCTTCCTTTTGATTTTACAATTTTTCCTTTTTACACCCCCCCCCTCCCCCAGAACACACACGCGCACAAAACAGTTGTTAAAATAAAAATGATAGCATCATTATTAGCCCATTATGTATGTACGTTATCTGATACAATATACACCTAAAAAGAGAAGTTTTATCACTTTTATACACAACGTTAGTGTTTGCGTTTCCACGTTCCAGCTTTGTTTAATGTCAGACTAGGATTCTTTTCACTTCCTTTTTTTTTTTTTTTTTTTTTTAAATGTTCAAATGCCTTTTTGCTCAGGCACAAATTGGTATGCGCACACATGAAATAATTACACTGCTCTCGTACGTCTGGAAAGAGTGCAGATACACACAAGTCATCATGCCCGCACGCAAAGTTTCAATGAACTCGTTCAGGTTCCGTTTCGCACAGCTCAACAATGTTGAGACAAGTTTACAATTAATTCTTTAATATATTCGGATTTTCTTACACTACTTAAGTCATTTTTGTATCATCAAACAAGTTACTTACTCCCTGAAGCAAATACTTCTACACACTGTTTCAGTTTTGTTCGTCAGTTCCTGAGCTATGTTTTACAAACTTTTTTTTTTTTTGCCCCGGTGTAATTGACTATTCTGTTCTCGCATATCCGTCACTATCGCCTTCAGCTGAAAGCTGTGATGCTCCTGGGGTGTGAGGTCATTTTCATGCTCTTGCTAAATATCGACGCACACATATGGTACCATTTCGCCACATAATGTCGCAGTGAATGCATTCTGTTCCAAAAAGTGCAAACGAGCCAGATGGCTTGCGAGTGACACTTAAAAAGGAGCTCTGTCTCAACAAGACACGCCAAGCTTTTTTCCATGCACGTTGCCTCCAAACAAACAGGTGGCATGTGGCTAATAGCATGCGGAAATGCCTCTTCCCACACACACAGTCTGCCCCACCCAGACTGCTCAGTGTAACGTGAGAATAGGTTTGACCCTCTGTGCCAACTGCACCCTCCTTTCACTCGCACAAGTAGTACATGTTGTTTGTTTCTATTAGTGACCCCGTACGTCCGATCTGTTATTAGCGCAGTCCTCTCACTTCAAAAGATGGCCAACCAGGACGCATTGCGCAACAGCCGACGCAGACACAATTCGGCTGGGGAGGTTAAGGGTCGGGTTTGGCTTCCTTCTTGGAAGTCTAACGCTCGTCGACTTAACAATATACGACCTACTGATGAAATCTGTCAACATGTCTGCGAGAGGTCAATCCCCATCCAATAACATCCTGATTGCATGGGTGCTGAAAGCTCACTTTTAAAGTGTGCACACAATGTGTGCGATTGTAAAGGCTTTAATTCATGTTTGATTTTGTCCTTCTCTTCACTTCTTCGCGTGTGTCTCTGCACCATTATAAACTTGATCTCGATGTGATTTCCGAGATTTAAGCAAATGTAAGAAATGAAGACATCCCTGAGGGCTGTTTACGCTGGTTAAATGAGCAGAGGTTTTTTTTAGTATTATTATTTTTTTTATTATTTATTTTTTTTGGATGAGTACCCACCCTTAGATTAATAACAGGAAATGATCTTCCCCAGGTGATAAACAAGGGCAAAGTGTTCATGTAATAGCCAGGTATTATTTCCACAGTCTGGCATAGGATAAAACAAATGCTTAAAAAAAAACACACGAGTTTCCCTTCCATGCCAAGCTCAATGCGTTTGTGATAATTTATGCACTTCTCATTAGGAGCCTTCTGGTAAATTTCCAGACTTTTTTTTGTGCCGACGGTGAAGAGTGTTCATTCATTTTTAATCTGTTTGTTTTCCAAAACTGCATTCCGTTCAAGTTGAATTTAACTTCCGCAATTCCCCCCCCCCCCTCTCGTCTGTGGGAATGCCGGTGGGGTGTGTTACACATCTAAGTTGTGTGGAATCATTCATCTGAATGCTGATTAAATTACACCTGGGAAAGGCATGAAAGGTTCCACCTCTATCTGATGGGAATGCTTTACCATCTACGTTCTCATATATTATTTTTTTCGCCCCAGGTCATCGCCACATGCGCAGTCCGATTCCCAATCCGGCGCACATGGGCCTGCGATTGCCATCAGCCTCATGCAGTCGTGCTGCAGCTCCTCCTGCATGTGTGGTGCTCCAGAGCACTCGTCTCAAAGGCAGCTGTATAAACTGTACTTCACTTACTTCGTGGGCAAGGGAGCTATTTACCTGAGTGTCGGGGACGACTGAAGCTCCTCCGTGGGGGGATTCCCACAGCAACTGAGCGTGTCCAAAACACAAAGCTCTTCTGAACTGCAAAACATATGCTTCACCAAATACCTTTTTGATGAGAGACAGGGCATTTTTTAAGAGCAGTATTTTAAAATTTTAAGAGTTGTTGGAAAGTTTAGAACACTAGTGCGTCAGTAAATATTTAGAACGTTAGTTAGTCTCTTGGTAAGGAAAAAGAATGAGGCAAAATTAAGTCGTAAGGCATATTGAACATTCTTTAATTCATGTTCTCCATGGCATACAGAAAGCATAATCGCATACATAATCAGGTACTGTGCCTTCATATATTTTTTTTCGTCAGTGTTGACAATGTTTTGATAAAAGCTTATTAATCAAAAGAAAACTGCTCATGCTGTCAAAATACGGACATGAGTTTGAATCTTAGTGATGGCGCAGGAATCCATAAATGGGATCCAAGGGAGCAAAACTGACTGACTGCATTCTGAATTTGGTGATGGTACTGTATACTCTACCCCCCTGTCAAGCATGAGACGCTGGACAATCGCAGGTTTATATGAACTCATGTACAGTATGAGAAAGAGGGCAAATACACCTTTTCTTTCAAATGTAACTCAGAACTTTTTGTTAAGTTGAGAATAGTATCGCGAGTCGACTTCTGTCAGCTTGCAGTGGGATTTAATGTTACAAAAGCACAGTCTCTTGAAAAAAAGCTGTGTGCAAAAATAATTGACAGCTGTAAAAAAAAAAATAGTGCAAATAATGTTTCTTTATTTATTTTGTAATATCCTTGAAATGTCCCTTATTTAACAGTAGGACTATTGTTTGCATGATTTGCTCTAGACAGCAGGGTTAAAATTATATTTTTTAGTACTTTAGTACTTACTTAGTGTAATAATAGATTAACTAAATTGTGCAATTTTAATTCTATTTGCATTATGTAAGAGTGCATTTGCAAAACCCATCAAGCACTATGATGAGAGACTGGACGAGAGACGGGGCTAGAGACTGGACGAGAGACGGGGCTAGAGACTGGACGAGAGACGGGGCTAGAGACTGGACGAGAGACGGGGCTAGAGACTGGACGAGAGACGGGGCTAGAGACTGGACGAGAGACGGGGCTAGAGACGGGACGAGAGACGGGGCTAGAGACGGGACGAGAGACGGGGCTAGAGACGGGACGAGAGACGGGGCTAGAGACGGGACGAGAGACTGGACGAGAGACGGGGCTAGAGACTGGACGAGAGACGGGGCTAGAGACTGGACGAGAGACTGGACGAGAGACGGGGCTAGAGACGGGGCTAGAGACGGGGCTAGAGACGGGGCTAGAGACGGGCCGAGAGACGGGCCGAGAGACGGGCCGAGAGACGGGCCGAGAGACGGGCCTGGTTAGTGGTTAATGGGATTAGTAGCTACACTGTGTACTGATGTACTGAATGATGACCTAACCTGGTTAGTATCTAATAGGATTAGTGGCTAACCGGGTTCGTGCTGACCCACTTGGGGGACCTGTACACAAAAGGCAAGGCATGCATGAGGCTAATCCAAACTATTGGCTAAACCTACTAGCGACCCAAAACCACTAGCAGTCAATCCCACTAGAGGCTAGCCTACTGGAGGCTAACCCTACTAGCAGTTAAGGCCTACTAGCGGCTAAACCAGCAAGACCAAAAACTAACCTCTGCTGCAGAGAAGTTACCAGACTCAAAAATCACCAGTTAACAAACGGCACCTCGGATTAGAGCCGCTATGAAGAGCTTACAGAGCATAAGCAGCAGATGCATCTCAATATCAAAGGAGATTATTGGATATTTTGGATTGTATTCAGCATCGTTTTACAATGTAAAAAAAGATGCAATCAACTGGTTACAAAAAACATAAGTGTTTAGTTTTATCTGCCCACCACTCAGTGACCTTCAGCATCACAACTTTTATTAGAAGATGAAGTACAAGTGATTGATTGTAGTATAATATTTTGGAAACAGTAGCTAGATCTTCACAAACCTTCACTAGTCTAGACATCCAATAAGAGCTGGACTCTACCTGAGTTCAGGTGCTTTGTTTTCACACATTTTTCCTTCATTTACACTCAAGGTAGCCAACATGCTTCTCCCCTCATCCTTCTCCTGCCCGGCTTCCCCCTTGGTCTCGGTGTGAAAGGGCTCCCATGCGCTTTATTCGCAGAGGTGTCAGAAATATAGACACGCTTTTATGTCATGAACACTTTGCCAGCTTTCCTCCCCCGCTCTTAAGCCTGGCATTCTGTCTGCATACCAGGGATTGTAGGGCCCCGTGAATAGTGTCAAACTTCATAGTTCTCATTTTGCTTCCTGTACATGGCTGGAGAAATGTGCAGTGTTTCCCCTTTTGTGGTTCCTTTTTTTTTTTTTTTTGCACACCAAATTTTCTGTCCCCTTTTTCTCTTTCCTAAGAAGCACCATATTTAAGCCGCCGTCTCCTGCTTTGTGCATGGGCCATTGTGCTCTCGTCTGTTGCGAGGATCACCCTGCTAGTTTTTGTTGCCCTAATGTATGCAGGCATAAACGTCTAGACTCCACTTTTTTTTGTACATTGCAGGGGCAGTGAAGTGTGTTTTCTTTTTCTTTTTTTTTTTTTCTCAATGCACCTTCATCTGAGCCCATATTTGACCATTTAAGAATGGGTTCGTTGTTCTGTACGGTACTCTTCTCATCAGCAGTTTATGCAAATATATAAATGCTTACTGTTGTATTTCCTGTTTAAAGTCCACAGATGTAATTAGACCTTATCTCAATGTTTGGAATGGCCTGTCAACCGTTTGTCAGATTCTGGATGTTTTACTTCTTTTTAGTTTTTCTGCAGAAAATCATTGTAACGTGAGCGCACGATAAATACGAAATTAAGTCACTAAAGACCTTGAATTTAAAAACATAAATGTGTTGTGAAATAATTAAACATTTTAAGCTTATTCACAGGAGTGCACTCTGATTGCACTATAAAGTAATCTTTTTTCTAGGTTACTTTTATGGTTAGTAACTACTGAAATCTGTTTATCGAGAAACTCAATTTTGTTTCTTTTTTTCTTTTTTTTTCTTTATTATATTTACTTTTAATTTTAGAAACCAAAATGCCCCTAGGCTAAAAAAGAAATAAAATTATTTATATATAAAATATTTTGTTTTCTAAGCTGTAAAATTACACTATGTGACACGTCACACCTGCCTGACTGCATGAATGAGGTGCCCATCTATTATTCAGACTGTCTAAATGTTATGCACCATACACCAATTTCCGAGTGTCTCTTTGTCCACAGTTCAAGCTCTTTTACAGTGAACCAACGGGCAGATGATGGCCGCTCATCAAAATTTGATTCTTTGAAGTTGTAATGGCCATTGAAATGTGTGAAGGAGAACTGAAAAGAGAGCTGATTCTAAGGCTTGGAACCTTGGGTGGCTACCGGTAGCATGCTGTGTGTGTGTGTGTGTGTGTGTGTGTGTGTGTGTGTGTGTGTGTGTGTGTGTGTGTGTGTGTGTGTGTGTGTGTGTGTGTGTGTGTGTGTGTTGCTGACTTTCCCCAAAACTCACGGTCTAATTCCTCGATGAAACTCGGCTCACAATCTTTTAGCAGAATCCTGTTACTCATAAACATGGCCAGTTAAAGTCTGCTTTCAGAACAAAGTGTACTTATTAGTGCTTTAATAGGATCTGATTAAGGGTTTTAATTTTTTTGGTTTGACCCCCCCAACCCACACATCGATGACCTGTCAAGGAGTGAAACCACTAGTCATAAAATTGTACTAAATAAAATATATATATATTTTTGGTTACATCTGGAATTTATTATATTTATTACACACACAAATAACGTAATTTGTTTCTTTTCACAATTGATGAGCTGGTTTTGTTTGCTAGGAAGTGTTTTCCCATCACTCTTCACACCTTAAAGCACAGGTTTCTGGCCTGTGACTGAAGCCCTGTGGTGAAAAAGAAAAAAAAAATCACAATAGGCCGTCTCGCAGCATTTCAAGTGTGAGAAATTAGCTTGTCTAGACAACGTGCGCGTCTACATTCAAAAGGAAATATTTGGGCTTTTATGCCCTTTAGGTGTAAGAGTGTGAGGCGTGCCAAGCTCTTTAATGCTGCTGCTTTTTTTCTGCCCTTCTTGGCCGCGTACCATGAGCTCCAAATCTCATTTAACCAAACATAGACTATGGGGTGTTTTCCCAATCATGTTTACCTTCGGAAAAAAAAGAAAAAAAAAGTGTATGAACCTATGATTTATGTCTCTCTCTCTCTCTCTCTCTCTCTCCTTCTGTCTCTCTTTTTATTCAGGACATCACAACCATAACCGGTGTTCCCGAGGAGCACATCAAGTCTCGGAAAGTGCGCATCTTTGTGCCTACTCGCAATGCCATGCAGTCAGGTGTCCAAAACACCAAGAAGTGGAAGATGGATTTCGATACACGTGAACGATGGGAGAATCCTCTGATGGGCTGGTCCTCTACGTAAGTTCATATCACTCCTTTAAAATCAAGTCACTCTTCTCAAGTTTATTTTTTTATTTTCTCAAGATTATTTTTTGTGAGAAACAATGTATAAAACTTTGATTAAAAACACATTTTTGAGGCATTTCTTACACAGGTATAAATATTTGAACAGAATATTGTTTATTCAGTATTACAGATGTCTTTTCATTAGTCATGTTCAAAATTCAGTACCTGCCGTTTTACTTCTATGTGTTTTTGTGCAAAAACAGTAAAAAATCATCTAATTGTAGCAGGTCTTAGTATTAGGCAAATACAACCTCAGATGAACAACAACAAATAACTTTTTTTTATTTTTTATTTTTAAGTGAAGTTAAACAAAAATTAAGCCAAAAGAAAAAAAGACACATGGACGCTACCAAGTACCCCCTTTGTGCTTTAGACAAAAGATTTAAGAGAGTAGGTTGCAGGTTCTGTTAATCATTAGCACTTTATTTACTGATCATCAGCAGGGGTACAGACCTCTATTAAAGCAGTTTTGGCAGTTCAAGGCACATTCAGGTGTGTGTTAACACAATGCCAAAAGGCAAAACATGGTCTTTGAGAAGCACTTGTTGCTGCACATCAAGCTGGAAAGTGATATAAAACCATTTCCAAAAGGAGTTCAATGTTCTACAGTAAGAAGGATTATTCATAAGCGGAAAACATTACAGATAGGTCCCAGAACATTCACCTCAAGGCCAGACCACACAATGCTCAGAGAAATATCAAAAACAAACAAAAGCAGCATCAACCGTACAAGCCTCATTGAGCATGTTAAATGTTAAAGGCTATGACGTCACAATTAGAAGAAGACTGAACAAGTACAGTTTCAAGTTAGTTGCAAGGAGAAACAGAGCACAACTGAGATTTGTAAAACTGCATTTAAACAAACCACAGTATTTCTGGAGCAATATCCTATGGACAGATGAGACCAATTTGGAGTGTTTGTCCTTAATGTCCAGCGCCATATTTTGGGAAATCAGAATTACAGTGGTGATGATTTGGGCTTGTTTTGCAGCCACAGGACCTGGGCTGCTTGCAGTCATTGGTATACAGAGGATACTCAGAGTATTCGAGAGGCAAATTTGAGGCCATCTGTCTGACGGCTAAAACTTGGTCGAAATTGGGTCATGTAACAGGACGATAATCCAAAGAACACCAGTGAATCTACATTAGAATGGCTGAAAGACAAAGGCATCAAGGTATTGAAATAACCTAGTCACAGCCCAGGCCTCAACTCAACTGAAACTCTGTGGCAGGACTTTAAGAGAGCTGTGCGTATGCAAATGGACAAAAATTTTAATGAACTCAAGCAATGTTGTAAAGACAACTGTAAGAGTCTGGCAAAGTCATACAGGAAATACACACGTGGACAAAATTGTTGGTACCCTTCGGTCAATGAAAGAAAAACTCACAATGGTCACAGAAATAACTTGAATCTGACAAAAGTAATAATAAATAAGAATTCTATGAATGTTAACCAATGAAAGTCAGACATTGCTTTTCAACCATGCTTCAATGGAATTATATATAAACAAAAATGAACTCATGGAACAGGCCTGGACAAAAATGATGGTACCCCTAACTTAATAGTTTGTTGCACAACCTTTTGAGGCAATCACTGCAATCAAACGATTCCTGTAACTGTGAATGAGACTTCTGCACCTCTCTGCAGGTATTTTGGCCCACTCCTCATGAGCAAGCTGCTCCAGTTGTTTCCGGTTTGAAGGGTGCCTTTTCCAGACAGCATGTTTCAGCTCCTTCCAAAGATGCTCAATAGGATTGAGGTCACGGCTCATAGAAGGCCACTTTAGAATAGTCCAATGTTTTCCTCTTAGCCATTCTTGGGTGTTTTTAGCTGTGTGTTTTGGGTCATTGTCCTGTTGCAAGACCCATGAGCTGCGACTGAGACCCAGCTTTCTGACACTGGCCAGCACATTTCTCTCTAGAATCCCTTGATAGTCTTGAGATTTCATTGTACCCTGCACAGATTCAAGACACCCTGTGCCAGATGCAGCAAAGCAGCCCCAGAACATAACAGAGCCTCCTCCATGTTTCACAGTAGGGACAGTGTTCTTTTCTTGATATGCTTCATTTGTCCGTCTGTGAACATAGAGCTGACGTGCCTTGGCAAAAAGTTAAATTTTTGTCTCATCTGTCCATAGGACATTCTCCCAGAAGCTTTGTGGCTTGTCAACAAGTAGTTTGGCATATTCCAGTCTGGCTTTTTTCTGATTTGTTTTCAACAATGGTGTCCTCCTTGGTCGTCTCCCATGTAGTCCACTTTGGCTCAAACAACAACGGATGGTGCGATCTGACACTGATGTTCCTTGAGCATGAAGTTCACCTTGGATCTCTTTAGAAGTCTTTCTGGGCTCTTCTGTTACCATTGGGATTATCCGTCTCTTTGATTTGTCATAAATTTTCCTCCTGTGGCCACGTCCAGGGAGGTTGGCTACAGTCCCATGGAGCTTAAATTTCTGAATAATATGTGCAACTGTAGTCACAGGAACATCTAGCTGCTTGGAAATGGTCTTATAGCCTTTACCTTTAACATGCTTGTCTATAATTTTCTTTCGAATCTCCTGAGACAACTCTTTCCTTCGCTTCCTCTGGTCCATGTTGAGTGTGGTACATACCATGTCACCAAACAACACAGTGACTACCTGGAGCCCTATATATAGGCCCACTGACTGATTACAAGATTGTAGACACCTGTGATGCTAATTAGTGGACACACCTTGAATTAACATGTCCCTTTGGTCACATTATTTTCAGTATTTTTTAGGGGTACCATCATTTTTGTCCAGGCCTGTTCCATGAGTTTATTTTTTTAAATAATTCTGTTGAAGCATGGTTGAAAAGCAATGTCTTACTTTCATTGGTTAACATTCATAGAATTTTTATTTATTATTACTTTTGTCAGATTAAAGTTATTTATGTGACCATTGTGAGTTTTTTTTTTTTTTTTTCATTGACTGAAGGGTACCAACAATTTTGCCCACGTGTGTAATTACTTCAAGTCATCAAGTTATTGCTGCTAAAGGTGGATCTGCAAGCTATTGAATAAGTGGGGGTGGCTCTTAGTATTGCCGACATCTTTTTTTGTTGTTTTTCTTTTTGTTTTTGGCTTAATCTTTGTTAAATAAAATAACATGGTGTAGGAAAATGTTGTTGCTCATCTGAGGTTGTACTTGCCTAATTCTAAGACCGACCCACTATGATCAAATGATTGATTTAGCAAAAGAACAATAATAAGAAGAAGAATACTTTAAAAAGGGGGTAATAACTTTTGAACATGAATGTAGATGCAAGTTAAGATATTCTCCACTGCCTGGCAAAAAATTAACTAAAATAAAATCTTCAAAGGGTGCAAATGATAGGCCTGCATCAAGTATCAAAACAACTAAGGAGGTTTGAAATTACTGCAGTGGGTTAAAAACTGTTGTTATTAGACTGTGATAAACGTTCAACCGCAACCTTCAACAAAAAAATAGCTAGGAAGCATAAAGATTGGACTTTGGAGTAGTTGAAAAAGTTCATGGTCTGATGTCATGATGGGTCCGAATTGAGACTGTTCCAGAGTGATGGGCGTGATGGAACAGGCATATTCCATGATTGTCAGTGTAGTTCTGGGAGCATAAGGAATAATTTTCTCACACAAATTTGCTACCACACTGTGCACTGGAGTCAACACTAAAGGAGAAATGTTGGAGAATGCAATTTTCTTTTTCTTTTTTTTTCCCTCAACCAGGCAGTGTATGGGTATTCATGATTAACTTGTATGTCCACACTTTATAACCAAGTCCAATCTTTTTCACAAACTCAGAACAGTTTTTACTGTTTTCTCAGTTGTAGTATCTGTAACCTCAACAGCTGCATCTTATTGTCATATAATTTATTACAGCTAGATGTAGAAGACTGCCTTCTTCCAGTCTGCTCTGGAGACTCCAAGATTCATAGGTTCCTTCAGATTGTCTTTTTGCCTTTTGTTCTGGATTTATTCCTAGCATGTACTCCATATTTCAACTGAAACCATTTTAAGTGTAAATTTAGAGGTGCTATGTTTGCAAGCTTTTAGACTTCACTGCATACATGTGCCTTTTTTGGACACTTTTTGGACATTTTATTTTTTTTATTCAGTTGATTTTATGTTCCTCAGGGCTGACCCACTGTCCAACATGGTCCTTACATTCAGCACTAAAGAGGATGCTATTGCATTCGCTGAGAAGAATGGTATGTGATCTATTTCAGCTGTATCATGAGTTTTAAATTAAGATGAGAACGTACATTCTGAATCAATCTTGAGCAAATGTCCAGTTCTACAGCTTAAAATATGCGTGGTCACTTCTTCACTGTTATGTTTGTTTCTCCAGGATGGAGTTATGATATAACGGAGAAGAGAACGCCCAAACCGAGAGTGAAGTCATATGGCGCAAACTTCTCCTGGGACAAAAGGACTCGAAGGTCCGCCAAATAGACGATCAGTCAGATTGTTTTTGATCTGTTCATGATCTTCGTTTTTTCTGTAACAAATATTATAAAATGTACATTTACAGAATTCTAATAAAGCTTCCTGCAGTAATAAAGACTTGTCTTTTTAGTCATGTCTATTAAAATTTATTACGAAATTTTTCCTCTCTTGGCTTTACAAGGAAACTTGCACATACCGTATATAAAGAGGAAAGTCCTGATTCTGACAGAACTTCTGAACCACGCTGTACACTACACAAGTGCTTTTTTTAATAACTGACTTGTTAACGTGAGTACCGAGTTCCAAACAATTCCAGAGATTTATTACATCCTTCCTTTTGTTAATTTGAAACATCTTTAAACTTGTACACAGTGTACACTTATTGCTAGAAGCTTGGTAGTGAGCGGAAGAGGCTATAAATTGAATCACGTACAAATTACATGTTGAGCTTTAAGATGTATCACTTAATTGATGTTGGGTATTTTTTTGGTTCTTATTTAAACAAAATAGATTTTCCTTGCTCATTCATCTTCAGTTATTGCTCGTTTCGGCCATGGTGGCGGACGATCTGCAGTCTTTCCTAGGAACCCTGTGTGTTGTAAGGGTTCAATATGCACACACACACACACGCACACACACACACCTAAGGGCAATTAAGTGAAGCCAACACACCTGCTGCCTTATTTTTGGAAAGTAGGAGGAAACTGGAGAACCCAGCTATAGAGGATACAGGATTTGAACCGGGGACCCAAAAACTGGGATGGAACACACTTCTTGTGCCACCAGGGAAGTGTTTCCTATCTCAATTATCTTAATAATAAAAAAAAAACTAAACACTGGATTCAAAACTATTGGCACCACCATAAAATAAAATAGTCATGTCCTGTATTAAACACTTGAATCAGCATCGGTAATCCAGGACTATATTTTATAGCAGGTCAAGGGATTTTCTTATATATATGGCTTTTTGTGACAACAGTGTTCCTGGCCAAAAAGTGTTTTATAGTTGATTCTGAAACTGATATTTGGGCTCCTCTGTTTGTCCTTCAGGAAATCACTTGCTGTGCATTTGGACAATATGCTCTTGGACTCGATTGTGCATAATGGAACTTGTAGTATTTTTAAAGAAATATTACTATATATATTTTTTCCAACAACACTCATTTATCTCTTCTGAGTTCTTGCTTTACCTCATAGTGATGAATGATTTAAGGATTTCATGTGTTTGGATATCATTTATAACGATTAAAGTTCTCATGAGAGTGGCACCATAATGCAGTTTATTGCGACTACTATTAATTACATTCAGGTGTGAGTGCGTGCATGTAGGGTGCTCTATATTGCACACCAGGGATAGACACCAGATCAATTTAGGATCTGTAAGTTCTATTGAGGATGTTGTAGAAATTGCTTGAGTAAAATGTGGAAAATGTTATAAATTGAATGTTATCTCTAACATGAAGGGTGCCAATAATTTGATGATCTGCCTACAATGCTCATTAAACTAGTGTAATGTATGTCTAGGAGTTCTTTTATACCACATGTTCAGTGGTTAACATTCATATTAAAATCTTATTAAAGTTATCAATTTACGGAAGAAAAACAAATAAAAAAATAAAATAAAGACATCAACCTCAAAGATAAAATCACATTCATTTTATTTTTTTATTGTTTCACTCTTCATATCTGTACAAATACCATCAAACTTTGTATATACATATGACATTTACATTAAAAAAATACAAAACTATATATTTTAACTATCTTGTGATGTCAGAAAAAAAAATATTTAAAAAATGACAAACAAACACAAGTGGTACTGTTCGATATGTTGGTACAGAGTATCACATCACAGGTTTTACAGAGCAGAACATCGGCCATGAAATCAGAAATGTGTTAGTGGCACTTTTTTTTGTTTTTAATTTTTTTTTTCTTTTTACTTACAATGAAATCAGACAATATTGAATAGCTGAAAACATAAAACTAAGACACAACACCAAAATCTGAAAAGAAAAAAAAAAATCCAAATCTGTTTTTTTTTTCTATTTTTTCGTGAGAACTGGCTCATGAATGAAATCGAAGTGTTTTGCACTGTATAGCGAAATGATGAGGAAAATCCATTTGGTCAAATTGAAGAGCAAACAAAACCAAAAACGTCATTTTACATTAAAGAGTGATAGTTTTTTTTTACTTTTTCTTTTTTTCTTCTTTCCAATAAATAAACACACAGGCTGACATGCAGATACGTGTGAAATAAACATCTATGATAGTAGAACAGATAAGCAATAAGCAGATTTTTACAGCAAGGGGAATGCAATTTACAATTTGCAGAAGACTTGCACACTTTACAGTATATAGCGTTCACAATAAATAACACTGCTTCTCTTTGGACAAATATAGTTCATAATAATAATAATTATTATAATAATAAAACCGAGTGAACACAAAAATAACATGATCGTAACAAGATAGTACGTCAGACATTGTAAAGGTATAAATTATGAAACACTGCATAAATAAACATTTATCAGACTGAACTATATGTATACTTCCTTTTTTTTTTTCCCTCAAAAAATAAATTAGCATACACATTTGTACAGTGTGGACATGGTTTTCCTTGCCACAGGACCTTTTCCCCCAGGGTGATGGCCGTTTATCCGTCAAGGGTTGGTGATAAATGGACGTAAGCCATGTTGTCCTGGTCTTCATCCTCTCCATCATCATCATCATCCTCATCCTCATCATCATGGGTGTCCTCCTCCTGGTCTTCTGTGATGGCTATATGGGAGAATATACGGTAGCTGTTGTATGAATAAAGACCACAACAGCGCAGAATCTAAGTGAATGCTTTGTCTTTTTTGTTTTTTCTTCAGTGATCTAAGCCATCTAAATTGTTTTTGTGTGCATGTGTGTGTTTAAGCCACAATGCAATTCTGCCCTCAAAATTAATTAAGACAACAAGCTTTATGTAATCATTGAAGTTGGGTGTCAGGGGAGTGGCGGGGGGGGGGGGGGGGGGGGAGGTGCCATTGGGGGCCGAGCTCTAATTTTGCAGATTCCTGTAAGAGGACAAAACACAAAAAGTGCTCTTGTGTTATAGGATTGCCTCTTATTTTTCCATTTCTGACACCGTGCATGAAATCCGTCCCGTGCTCTAGACTGACATCTGCAAACCAGTCACACTTTTGAGGTATATCACTCTAAGGAATTCTTTACAATGGGAAATTGAAAGAAAAAAAATACACGGACAAAGCAACGGAAAAATACAACGAAAAACAAATATGCAGTCCATTATAAGGATTTGGAACCTTATGGGATGTTTTAAAACCAAACAAAATGACTTTCTTAATGAACACAGTGGATTATGAGCCAAATGAAATGAATGGTTGATAAATTAGTCGAGTGTTTCTCAGGTTCCAAGCCCTCTGTATAATCCTAGTGAGACAAGACATTGACAAAAAAAAAAGGGACTCAAACACGAACAGTCATTAAGCAGAAATAGCCAGCACTGTTTTATGCTTCATCCTGCAAAACGCTGCAGGTTCCATAAGGTGATTGTAAGTTCGGTAGATTGATTGATTAATTAACTGAATTATTGTCTTTAACTGGAATGTTCCATTAATTCGCTTTGTAACCTTTAAATAGGTAGTCTAGAATTTAGAGAAAAAGGGGGGAAAAAAGAAAGAAATTCACTAAATTTAAGAGTTAAGCACCGGCACCAATGTTACAACCACCTTATGAATGGATGCTACTGTCTCCTGTTTTCTGACCCTCGTACAGATTGGCATAGATGTTATATGTCATGATGACATAGTGCATTTTGATTGATGATTGATTACAGCCAAAAGCAAAAGAAAGAAAGAAACAAAAAAAGACAACAGACAATTATAATAAGAAAAGAGTCACATGATTATCATGAAAATAGCATGATGGCATTTACAAGCTGGTTTGGTTTGGTTTGGTGTGGTGTATAGAACTTTCTCTATTAACTACATTAAAAGCAATTAAATAATTTAATAAAATGAAATAATAATAAAAGAAAATAGGCAGCCGGCTTGGGTAAATGATGGCAAACTTGAATGGGGCTCAAAAGTTACAGTGTGTTATCTTTGCAAAAAACAAAACAAAACAAAAAAAATCAGCTCGTATGTTATTGTTAGTTATACGAATTAGTAGCTACTCTTCAGTGAGTTTACACAATTTTCATCAACTGAATAAAGCCAGTCATGCACTTCCGATGTTGAGTCCTCTCTCAGGTCTGGACACTGGGGTTGGGATGCAATGCATTTTTACACAGGAAGAAAGGAAGGGGATTGATGCTGGAAGGGTGTGATGGTGGCATTAGATTGTCTTTTGTTGTTGTTGTTGTTGATGATGTTGTTGCTGTTGTTGTTGTTGTTGAGTTGTAGTTGTTGTAGCTGGTAGGCGTTACTTACAGTTGCATGATCCCGAATGCTTAACCTCCAGCAGCTTGCCCACGGCGCATGCAGCCTGCTTCATGGCGCACGTGCTCGGGTACGAGGTGTTGTCGCTCGCGCACACGGCCTCGTCCGCGCGACTCTCGGGACACGTCTCGTCGTGGCAGAGCGCGCACCGGCCGCGGCCCAATCGCTCGTCCCACAGACACTTCTTCCCTCCGCTGCACTTGATATCATCGCACGATTTGGCCTCTGCAAGAAGGGGAAAAACAAAAAATAAAAACACCGTTTTTTTTTTTTTTTTACACAGATGACGACTGGACTCGCGGGAACCGCAAAAACAGAAAACAGATGCTTTGTTTTGGATCTACATCACATGAGGCAGAGGAGACGAGCATGCTTGTTGTTTAAGAGCGTTCGGGAGGTAGAGGTTGCACACACACACACACACACACATACACACACACAAAATGAGTTACACTCGATTTGTAATAAGAGAGACAGGCTGATGTGGCCAACATCTGCAAGCAATTAGACACCCACGACTTTTCTTTGCAAAATAATAATCGCGAGCCATTGTCCTGGGAGTAAGTAAGGTCAGGACTGGTTTGGAATGTTGGCGCTAAAATCAGCCCTCGAAACTTTAGTGTTTTTCCACCGTGTCACTCACTGATGCATTTGCCCTCGTAGGCCACGCCGATGGATTTGCCCTGCAGGCACGTGGCTCTCCGTAAGTGGCAGGCGCTGGCGTAGATGATGCCGTCATTGCCGCACAGGTACTGGTCGGGTGACGTCACCTCGGGACACACGCGGATGCAAGTGACGCAGTAGGCGTTGTTGGTCTGGTCTACGACACACGTCGAACTGCCAGGGCAAAGCACATCACGGCATGTCTCTAAACGGAGAGGGGGAGAAAAATCACATGGCAATCTTGGATGGATGCTTTTTTTTTTTTCTTTTTTCTTTTTCTCTCCCAATCCCCCCCTGAGTGGTGCATGAGCTGCCAAAGAATCTGGAGAATCTCCCTTGAATACCAGAACTGCTTTGCATGAACTGTTCTCTATTTGTTTTGTGGCTTTATAGTCCAAAAAAGAAACTGCGACTGGAAGACTGCTAATTGTTAATTCATTCATTTGTTCATTCATCTTAAGTAGGTGTTTTAGACTGGTTTGGGTGGGGGTGAATATGGGGAACTGTACTCTACATCCTACTGTACATGCGACTTTGGTCCATTACAGGGCACACAATTATATCTAAGGATACCCAATTTAGCATCTCCAGTAAATTTACCCACGTTTTAGGAGGTAGAAGGAAACAGGAGATCAGGGACACACAGTGGACCCTGGAGCCATGCATTGGCAATGCTACATTTTATATAACTGCACTTGGTTTTTTTTTTTTTTTTTTCTCCCTTGTGCATTATACAACACTCACTTTTGCATTTGCCCTGGTACTGCACCTCCAGATCGGGGTGTCCTTTACACTTCGATTTCAGGAGTGCGCATTCGTCTCGGTAGGTTTTTCCATCTGAGCCGCACACCGGGCCCTTCCAGGTGATGTTGGAGCAGTCAGGGGCGCAGACGCAGCGGGGCTTACTCCTCCTGTTCATCTTACACTTCTTCCCTGGTCCACAGTCCACATTCTCACACGTCTCTAAAATGTAAGAAGAACTCATGAGAAAAACGAATTTTTGAGGGTAGAGCTAACTGTCTGAGCTGATGGACGTACAGTAAAGCAACAGATTGTTTGACAGAAATAATTCAAGCTTATTGAACCTGTGACTTAATGTATGGTGTTCCGCTCCACCAGGTTGCTGCTGTTGGGGCCTTGAGCAAGGTCCTTAAATCTGTCTGCTCTAGGGGCACAGTATAATGGCTGCGACCCAGTGTTCTAAACACCAGCCCGCTAACATATCTAGGGTATGCGATACATTGTGCAGTAAAATATAAATCTATCCATTCATCTAGGAACCCCCGTAGTCCAACTAGAGACCGTGGAGGCCAGTGGTGATCATTGTGTTTATTCCTATTTCCACAACCGTCCAACTATTAGCCTAATCTGCATGTCTGTGGACTGTGGGAGGAAACCCACCAAGCACAGAGAGAACATGAGCACCGAGTCCTTGGCAGGAATCGAACCCAGACGGCTGGAGATTCAACGCGACAGCTCTAGCCACTACGCCACTATTCCTCGCTGCGGTAACGTATATGTAACAAATAAGGGCTGACCTTAATTGTGAATTAATCAGCATTCAAAATTGAACTGGAAAATATAGAACTGAGAAAAGAAAGAAAGAAAGAAAGAAAAAAAAAAGGGTCCTTCAAAGAGATCAAAGAGATCTCCAGAAAGGCTGTAAGGTACTTTGCTACAATGTTTGATGTGATTTCTATTTATTTATTCATTTTTTTAAACATGAAAGGTTCAACAAGACCTTTCAGGAGAGTGCAGTGGCACTCGCACCTTTGCATGGCATGCAGTTGGGCGCCCCTCCGTTAAAAACCGTCCAGCGGAACAGGGTACTGTTCGGGACGTCCTCCTCGGTCCAGTAGGTTCCCAGTCTCCCGCTCTTGCAGCACTCCTCACGGCTCATGCCTGGCATGTAATAGAGAACCTGGCAGCGGCCATTCTTCCCCTGCTGGAGCCAGCAGTTCCCAGCTGAAAAAAAAAAAAAAAACAGACGGGGTGAAGATGGGAGGAAAAAAAAAAAAAGCCAGTCGCATTAAAGTCTGAAGCCGCTGACCCAGACACAACACGTGCAGTCTGTATCAGCCGCGCCGCCTACCGACTGCTCAGGGTTGCCAGATTGGTGAGACATTACATCCTGCTATCAATTGGTACTACTAATACAATCTTTTTTTTAATTTTATGTATTAGAATGATCCTGATTGTAGTGATTCCAGAAGACTGACTGAAATATGGCGGAATTGAAATCCATCCAACACACACACACACACACACACACACACACACACACACACACACACACACACACACACACACACAAATTTTCATCTATGTAATCTATTTCTTTTTTCAAAAAACGGAAACACACACACACACACACACACAGGAGAAACTCAAAATGCTTTGACTCTTAACGTGCTGATTGAAAGAGAAAAAGCGAGAGAAGCCAACGATTGATGCAAGACGAGTAATTTGTGCTTAATGAGGTTAAACAATGTGACCACCAGTCTAGACTCCAGTTCCTCACGCGCGCTCTGTCTCCCCACCGTCTCACCTCTCCTGCACCCGACACTTTATCCTAAGATCACCAAAGAACAGCCATTTCTCATCGTTCAACACGGACCGACGCGCATGCATCCGAGTTTCTGTTCCTAATACAGCTCAGACACGCTACCCTAATGCCCTATTTATTTATTAATCTAGCAAGATCCTGTGCCTCGGGGAGTCCATGCGCCAGACAGTTCCAATTAAAGCCTTCAGTCCCAGCAGGGTTCATCAAACTTTTCTGTACAGGATCGAGTCACTTAACGAATTGAATTCAAGCTGAGCATCAAAGTGCGAGCAGAAATTCCAGAACCTTTATAAAAAAAAAAAAATAAATAAAAAAAAACACATTTTCAAATTATTTTTCTCAATTGATTTTCTCAATAGTGATCCAATCCACCAGACGTCTGATCAGGATATCTTGCCCTGAAATCTGTGAAATCATCTCTCTCTCTCTCTCTCTCTCTCTCTCTCTCTCTCTCTCTCTCTATAAATAGTCTGATCAAACTCTAACCCATGTTGCATTCACATCTGACACATTCCTCCATACGTCCATATATCCTTGAGGATCCCAAACGGCGCTGCCGATGCGCTTTTTTTTAATTATAACTGCGTCCAAATTCATGCATCGAAATGATAGCTAACAAAACTTCATTTTGCACACAAATATACTACGCACGCATTTATTTGCTTAGTAGTGTATATAAACATCTTTCCCCCCTATGGACACATCAGACGCACCATGAGACGCACCTGTCTCTCTCTCTCTCTCTGAGACCAGAACAGAAATGTAATACAAAAAAAAAAAAAAAACCAGGACAAAAACTTTTGCACAGCATGATTTATGATAGTCATAGTACACTGCACTGTAAAACTAAAAGCCTAACCAAATGACATCTTGAGAGATACGATGCAGAAGTTAGTACTCACCTTGCACTTTTTGCTCTTGAATGAAATGACAGAGCCACAGGAGTAATAAAAGAGAGCCCGGGCGGAGCTGCAGGCGCTTTAGCATCCTCAACATGATCAAAGGGGGGCAAAAAGTATTGGAAGAAATATAGAGTACAATCTTCAGCGCAAAAAGGAAAGCAGAGCTTGAATGAAGGCTTGTGGAGGCTATGGATGTGTGAGTCTGAGTGTGATCCACCTCTTTTTAAGTGTTTAAGGGGGTCTCGGGCCGACTGGCGGAGTGGGCGGAGTTTTCCTCCATGGGGGCGGGGACTGTGAGTGGGTTTTTTTTTTTTTTTTTGAAGTCCTGAAGTTTTTTTTTTTTTCTTCCTTCCTTTAGTGCTCATCAGGTGACGTCTGTCTGAAACTTTTTTCTCTCGCTCTCTCCAAGTCTGACATCAAAGTGGAGGCTACTAGATGGTAAACTTTTGGCGGAAGTGATGCTGATCGTAGGCAGATCTTTTAAATAACTTGGACGAATAAGTTATGAGCCAAGGACGGAGGATGGAGAGACTTGAGAAATGTTTAAAGTAGCTGATTTATCAGTATTTGGCTGATGCTGATCTGGTAATGGATATTGAGGCAGTGATTGAAAAAAAAGAAAAGAAAAAAGTCTTTTTTTTTTTTTTTTTTTTTTTTAAAGCATCGTATTAGTTCGACCTAGTTTCCTATTCTGTAACTGTAACACTAGCCTGGGGTGAATAACATTAAAATCTTATTACAAGTTGTGAACTTTGGGGTTTTTATTAAAAAAGAAGAAGAAGAAGAAAAAAAGCTCAAGATCTGATAAATAATATTGGCCTAAATATTTTTTGTTTAAAAAAATGTCAAAATTGTCATTAACATAATAATAATAATAATAATAATAATAATAATAATAATATAATAATAATAATTATTATTATTATTAAAATTTGCAACAGTCTATTTTTACCTGCTGTAACTCACTCTCATATTGTGGAGTTGGGGAAAAGGGGGACTCAGAAAAAAGGTACTTATAAGTAAAACAAAAACTATGATTTAATTAAATGTAAACATCACGTTTCCTAACAAGAGCAGGACAAAGCTTCTATACATCATTTTTGGATGAGCCATCATAGTTGCAGCTGAGAAGATTGGAAATGACTTTTTCTGGTGAAAGCGCGACCTCTTCTGAAAGATAAGCAGTACTACAACACATAGTAATTCTCTATTAAATAATGCGCCCCCCCCCCCACAAAAGGTGGCGTTCCAGGATCAAATTACTTGGCTGTATGAAGCAAAGAAAGCTAAGGAGATTTGAAATGATTGGAATTTTGTTGAGAACTGTCCAATGCGTGATTGAAAGCTGGAAGGATAGTGCTGAACTGTGAGCAAAAATGTGGTCAAAAAAAAAACAAAAAAAAAAACAAATAATAATAATAAAGGTGACATCACTTAAATATTCGGTGGTGTTATTGTTATATTTAAAAACAAAGACAGTATAAATCACAGCCACAGTTAATATAAGTTCTGCATGCACAATGCAACACAATATTAGTTTAGGAACTTTTGGAGGGCCAAGCAGTGTACAATAATATAGACATATGGTAGAGTATGTTAATACCAGAGACTGTATAATAGGCTATAACAGTGATCTGACTAAAATGTAAACCAACCAGAAGAAAAGAAAAAAGAAATTTCAGTGGTTCTTAAAATAAATTGTTATAGAACTTTAACTCTGGGGGGGGGAAAAAAAACATGTTCCTAAAGCTGTTTGTAGCTCTATACTGCTTTATCATGCATACAGGGTCTCAGGAGACTTAAAGCACAAGGTGTGGTACACCCTGGATGGGGTGCCAATCCATTGCATGGCACATGCAAACACATCCTCACTCACACACTATGGGCAATTTGGAAATTGCAATTAAACTAATCTGCAAATCTTTGGACTGTGGGAGCAAACCCACCAATCACAGGGAGAACATGCACACAACTCCATGCACTCCACTAAGCCAGCGTGCCACCCAAGATGTATTCGAGACACAAAATTAGTTTGTCTGTCTGTGACAAATTTGTGTCAAGTGTTTAAAATAAAGCAATTCCGAAAGTTGAATGAAATGAAATGAATAAATGAATAATGAAAAGAAAAAAAACCCCAGGAAAGTCAGGAATAAGAAAATTTGAAAGGCAGAAAGTGAAAAATCAATGAATGGATTTTTATCATAAAAGTAAACTACCTCTTTTCCAAAACTATCCTAATAGCTATACATACTTTATAAACTAGTTTAGCAAATTATAGTCTGTCTGAAATCACAGCAGAACACATTTAGTGCGCTCTCAAAATCCCACAATGCAATGCAGTGGATTGTGGTCCAAATGAGTTGCTTAGGGCAGGGTTCCCTAGTTCTTGTTCTGTGCCACAGAAAGTTTCCTTTCTGCCCTACATTAATTGCCCTAGATAAACTCGAACAACAGCAGAAACAGTTTACAATAAATGGAACAATAAATTAGATGTAAGGAAAAATGATCTATATTCAGTGCTAAACCTGTATCTAAATATTATATCCAGAATTCTATACCAAAAATATTTAAAAGTTTTAGGGTAAACAATTATGTAAATGTTTATTTAGCAGGAGGTTTTGAATGGCAATTAAAAACAATTAAAAATACCACCAACACATCTCAATCACTTCACTATAGTAACTTTCTCCATGCTGTAGAAAGTGGGTTCTCATCTCTGGCAGGAAGGTCTCCCTGTTAACCACACATACAGTATTCTCTGCTCTCAGAGCATCTAATCTAGCCATGCAGACTTTAAGAACCAGTATGTTTAAAACTAAAATTTAAGTTTTGACTAAAAATCTTGAACTATTCTGAATTGTGGCTGCCCAGAGCATAAAATTGTGCCTTGTGCAGAATAAAATACTGTCTAAATGTTACCTTACATGGCCAGGAGTTAAACTGAGTTAACGTGTGTATCTTGCTGTTTTTTTAATTACACCCAGAACCTGTTAACTATGAAAAACAGTTTGTGAAAATCTTCTCATGTGAGATTATTGGTCTCAGCAAGTATGCAAAGACAATATACGATCAGCCATAACATTAAAACCATTCAAATACATAACACCTAGGTTAACACCCCAGCTTGGCCCACCTCTATCACGTTCATCTGGCCCACATGACATAAGGAATGATGGCCCATGAGCAGCCCACTCAAGGTTGCCAAATGCCAAAGGAATACCTGAACTATTATTGCATATTTATTAACAATTTTTATTAAACACATTAATCCTCGGGCAATTGGCCTTTTTGGAAAAAAAAAAATCTAAAAACAATTTAAAGCAAGCATGTCTTTAAACCTGTCCAGAATTGGTGTTCTATTATTATTATTATTATTATTATTATTATTATTATTATTATTATTATAAATTGCCAGAAGTGGTCCATCTCCAGGTGTTATCTGGGACCAATATTTGGGAGTGGCTCTACAAAACCTGTGGTGATATACCTTGGTGTTTTGCACTGGGACATAAGTGGTGGATCCTTTGGTTGCTGTGGGGTGTGTGGTGGTGCCTCCATAGATCAGGGAAAGTTTGAGGCTGGTTTCATCGCCTTAGACTCTTTGTCTGCATGCACAGTAGGCTGTGGTGCACTGGGTGTTCTGATGCCTTTCTATCATTGACTTCCTATTGTGATTTGTGCTGCTTTGGTTTTTCTGTAAAATTGGACCGGATGTGCTGTCCTTTGAACGATGTTGTTCAGGCTAAATGTCAGTGGCCATAGTACTGTATGATGGCTGAATGGTGTATATCTCAAGATGTATCAAGCTTTGGAAAAAATTTAATGTAAAACATAGAATGTCAGTTTTATTAATTAAGCAACACGAAATGTTAAATGTGATGCTTTAACTCTTCTTGTATATTAACCTTCTCAAAGCTAAACTCCAAATTCTCACAGTGATGATGTTTTTAACTAATTACGGAACCTAATTAATGTCTTCAAACAGGAGTAAATTTAAGAGGAGTAACATTCAATGGCTCATATATGAGGGTCTTACAAGGATATACACGCAATTTAAAAGGTGGGAGAAAATCCGGTGTCCTCAGATGAGGATATTGGGGTCAAGCAGAAGCCTGTACCTAATATCGGTGGGTTAACATCAACAAACAAACAAACAAACAGACAAACAGACAGACAAACAAACAAACAAACAAACAACCAACCAAACAAACAAACAAACAAACAAACAAACAAACAAACAAACAAACAAACAAACTCTAATTACTACATTTATATAAATTTATTACATTTAATTATTTTAAATGAAATGAAATTGATTATTCCCAGCAGTGTCAGAGTGATGATAGACTATTGATAGAAACTTCAAAGCACTTAAACGTAAAATTCATGCAGTCAACGTAAAATTCATGTGATGCAGTGCTGACATCTAGTGGCTATTGTAGGCTGGTACATTTTTTTACTTGTTAATTTTCAGGGTTACTGGGTTAGGGCAGAGAAATCCCCAAACTGTGTGAGTCTGAGCTTAATTCTAGCTTTATAGAACACTTTGAGCACATGCTAAGCTTAAATATTATGATAAACTATTTATCTAACCAAAAATATTATGAAACTGTTTAAGAATATTCTTATTATTATTATTTAGAATTATAGCAAGTCCTGAAGTATTTTCTTTCTCTTATACCACAAATACATAAATACATACATACAAAGGTCATGTGGTCTGATAAATCTAGATTTACTCTGTTTCAGAATTATGAGTGCGTCAGTGTAAGAAGAGAGTCGGATGAAGTGAGGCCTAGTGCTTGCTTTACGAGCCTGTAGGGGGCAGTGTTATGATCTGTGGTTGTTTCTGTAGGTCAGGTCTGGGAACAGCAACGTCATGTGCCCAAAAACTGAATAACCAGATTTTGCCTATTAAAAGATTTTTTCTTTCCTAATGGCACCGGCACATTCCAAGATGACAACATGGATTGGCCACCACATGGTTCAGACCTTGACACCATTGAGAATCATCGGGATAGACTTTAGGCGGTGATATTTGTGTAATTTGCTTATTTAAATCCAAACAGCAACTTATTTTTGTCCATGTATGGACATGTATGGTTAATTATTATTTGAACAAAACAGTAATTATACCTTGTTAAGTAAATAATACAAAATGGGAATACCTCATTTTGTAACTCATATAACACACCCAAAAAGTTATATACAGCATAGCACTAACAGTTTTTGTGTATAAAAGTGTGACATGTTTTACTATTTCATAGTTAGTTTTAACATTATGGAACATCCAGCTTATGTTACTGTGTTATTGTAAAACAGAAAAGAGAAGTCTGTTATTAAGGCAGTGCTGGCACGAAAAAAAAAGAAAAAGAAAAAAAAAACGCTTATAAAAATAAAAAAAATAAAAATCCAAGTCATTTGAATTAATTGATTGTTTGATTTATTCATCCAGATTTACGAATTCCAGGAGTTACATGATACATAATATATTTTATAAAAAAAAAAAAAAAAGTAAATACATAAAAAAAAAAAAAATATATATATATATATATATATATATATATATATATATATATATATATATATATATATATATATTTTTTTTTTTTAAACAGCTTTTGAGTTTTTATTTCATGTGTGTTCATTTCATAATGACCCTTTTCAAATTCCTATATTTCTTCTCAGTAGATGGCAGCATTCAACCACAATTATTATTATTATTTTCACTTCAGCTCTTTAGAAAAATATTATCTGTATTAACTATATTATCAGCCCTGCGATGGATTGGCACCCTGTCCAGGGTGTACCCTGCCTCGTGCCCTAAGTCTCCTGGGATAGGCTCCAGGCTCCCGTGACCCTGAATACAGGATTAAGCGGTAATGATGATGAGTGAGTGAGTGAGTGAACTATATTATCATTTAATTAGTTAAATAAAATTGTAAATACATTTTTAACAGCACCAGTGCCATTTGTGAAAGATTTTATACAAAGAATAATATACAGTACATACAAATATTACACAGCTATGGTAAACTTTAAACAAACAAACAAACAAACAAAAAAATGACAAGAAAATACAGTCAGATACTGGATATGATCTTAAGGCAACATTAAGGTGATCATCTGTACATTAAGGCACTTTCATGAGATAAAATCTGTTGCAAATAAACAAAGAATACAATGATGAATATTTTTAAATAACTGTACATTAAGGTGCATCAGTGAGATATTGATAAGTTGCAATATTAACAAAAAGGATGAATGAACACAATCATATTATTGAAGTTAGGTGGCCAAATTAAAGAAACTAGGCATTATGGTTCCTTCACATGATATTAGCAGGGTTAATGTAGAATGTACATGACCATATGTAAAGTGATGTCAGAGGAGGACAATCCGCTCCTGATGCAAAGGCGTGCTATTGTAGAGCATAATTGCAGCTGGCAGAAAAGACTTCCTGTAGCATTCTTTGTCAATATGAATAGCTTTAAGGTGACCACCAATATTTGTTGAAATTGCTTCTATCTATCTATCTATCTATCTATCTATCTATCTATCTATCTATCTATCTATCTATCTATCTATCTATCTATCTATCTATCTATCTATCTAATGAGATAGATAATAAGAATAATTCTAAGAACCAGACTTATTGACACAAACCCTTCTAGTAGGGTGGATCTGTTTTTCTGGTTGGAATTTGAGCTGAAGCAGGTTGGGGGCTATTTGGACACCGTGTCGACCTGATGCTCTGCGACTAGACTTACCCACAGCATTGATCAGCGAGCCAAAGCATTCCCACAATGCTCCACAAGGATCCCCTTTCACTGGAAACGGCAGCTAAAATCAATCACCGTCAGCTGCTTGCTGGACACGGTCAATACAAGAGGATGTTGCCACTAGAAACAACGTCTTCAGAAGTTTTTTATTCGCTCATTCATTCATTCATGGTATCAACCTTGGTTGGCATTGTTTGTTTATATTGGTTTGATTTTAATTACAAAAAAAAAAAAAAAGTGATTGCAACAAATCCTCAGTTTCTTCTGTTAAATACTGTATTTAAATATTTTTATAGCCCTGTAAATGCTTTTTGTTCTTTAGGTCGTTTTTTAAATAATTATTGGTTTAATAGCAGTAGTGTGAATACAATATGTTTATACTTAATAATACACTGGCTACATGGTGGTGTAGTGGATAGCACTCGCGCCTTGCACCTCCCGGGTCTGTGTTCGATTTCTGCCTCAGGTCGGTGTGTAGACTTTGCGTGTTCCCCCTGCGCTTGGTGGGTATGCAGGACAGGCAATTTTATATACATGCACAGTTATGAAAATATGTCTCCCTGCTAATTGTCATAGCCAGACTTGTATTTTTAATGCAGTATTGAGGAATAGCTTTCCTGGCTTGGAAGGACTTTTTCGGCTCTCATTTTCAGTCTAGCCCCTAAATCTGACCAGATTCAGAGGAATGTTTTTTTGTTTTGTTTTGTTTTTTTTGTTAAGCCACACAGTGACCTATAAATCATTAAATCATGAAAAACATCTCATTTAAATCATGAACTAGTGAGAAACAGGTGCTGATGATGACAGATGATCAGGCAGGTGATTAGTATAGTGCTGATGCTGAATGCTGAGTGGTTGGAACAGATGAGAGGGGAAATGCGGTTGCTGCTGAGGTTGGTACATAAACAGCACATTTTTAACACAATCAAACATGTATTTCCATTTCTTTAACTTAATAGACATGATTTAGTTTATTTAAAGAAATGAGGGGTAGCTCAAGACTTTTGCACAGTACTGTACGTTTATTTGATGAAAAGAGAATATTCTGAAACTGCTTAACTGGACAAAGTCTATAGATTATGGGAGTATTTTGTAATAAAGGGCATTATGTCTTATAGACCATGTGCCTATAATAATGACATTCCTTTTAGCCCTGAGCCATTTTCCTGCCATAAATGCTAGCTATGCTGATCTGTTATACTGTATTATTTAATAATAATATAATAATAATAATAATAATAATAATAATAATAATAATAATAATTCTTATTATTATTATTTGTGGAAATGAAGAAATAATTTAATCTTATAATTGTTAGTACTTGCTTCATTGCAATCTTATTTAAACTGTAAAAACATTAATTTCATATGTGTATATTTACATATATGACAATTTTTCTTTTTATCATTTTATTTATACCACATTGACAAGCATGTCCCAAAATGAGCCAGACTTTATAAAAGGTCATTTTTTTTCTCTTTGACATTTCCTCTGATTTTATTTTAAATGCTTTTGTTTTGGTAATAAAGTAGTTAAAAAATGTAAATACTACAAATACAATTGTACTGTAATAATAGGAATTGCAAAATCAATATAACGTCCATTGCTTATTGTTAAACATTTGTGTTACATGTTCTTCACTTCCACTATAGGCCCTAAATGAAGTGTAACAGAAAGTTGAAAATGAGGCCTAATCTGTTCTGTGTTGTGCTCGGAGGCAAAGCTGCTATTGTGTTGGTCCACCGCTGTCACTCCCCCTCAGGGTGCATTATTGGGTCAAACCAGGCTGAGCATTTTTTGCACTTTGGAAAATATCGACAGGGAGCTTGGGGTTGTACCATTGATTTGAATTTGATGGGAGGGAGTGGGAGGTTGGTGCACTGGACCGCCACTGTATTGCCGTGATTAATTATAAAGCAAATGTTTTTTAGCACAGCTGGCCGACTTGCACTGCAGGCTGGAATGCTGGAGAGAAGAGAGAGAACATAAAAAGGGAGGGGGGAATGAGAGGGGGGGGGGGTGTATGGAACAGGCTCAGCTCTGGCTGGTCGCGTTTAGCTGTGAGGGAAAATGGATGAAAAACATTAGCCATTCGCGCACTGCAGAGTTTTGACAGCTCCTGCTCCGGGGCTCCTGAATTTACGAGCCATTACTCAGGCCCGGTTGTCGGAGTTAGTTGGTGCATTATGTTCTGTGTCATCTCCTATTTGTCTGAACAGAGTTGACGTCCATTGAGAAAGCCTGTTCTGCTCCAGAAGTCTGCTATCTTATGCTCAGCCACTGACAGAAGTATGGATCTGCGACATTGTTGTTTCTCTTTTCTTGTGCATTCAGTTCAGTTGATGCAAAGCGAGACCTTGTGTTACAGACACGCTGTCCAGACGATCCAGACTAAATTATATTTTATAGTCAATGGCCTGATTTGAGGAAACCATGTATCAGGTATCCTATCACTGAAACTAGTGGAACAGCATTGTTGAACTCTAGTAAAATACACCTCACTAAAAATTTGCTGTGTTAAAAATATCCCAATGTGGGTCAATTTGGAAATCCAATATGCACTAACCTAGCATGGGTTGCCCTAAACCAGTGAGTTGGAGATAGCATGTTGACGTGGCAAGTTGGCTTGATTTTTCTATTCGACTCAGCTTGTCTAGGCTGCAGACTCCCAAGTTGTTATGGTTACAGTGCGCACATCATGAGTATTTTTCTCCATATTGGCAAAAAAGAAATGCAATATGTGAAATCAGACTTACTCTACCAAAACATGATAAAATTACAAACTTGTACTGTATATTTGAAAATAAAGAGGGACCAATATCAGGATTAGGATTAACTTGACCGTGATAATCTGAGATAATGTTCCAGAGGAAAGTTGATTCTTAACCATCTAGTATTGTTAAGTAACACTGAGAGTTATGCAACAGCACACACTTACTGTAGGTAATGTCATGTTGATTCTACAATTATGTAATAAATAAAAAAAATCCGTGCAAAAATATAAATTTGCATTTCAAGACGGCCAACTTCTGCCATTTTGATCCTCAAATAATGTTAGCTAGCAGGTAAAACCAACCTGCAGAAGAAAACCAAATATTGCCTTCCAAACGATCACTCGGGACGGTTCCACTAAAGTTCAGGGTGCACAGAGAGCCTAGACTTAATTTTATAACCATAAAATATCACTTATCCTGAGTGTCCTTATTGTTCAAAAAGAAAGATGCTTGAATCTCGCACTTTGCTTCTCAAGTTTTTAAATTTTAGACTTGATTGTGGATCGATAATAAGTGCCAGAAAATAGCTTTCATAACTTTTAAGATAGAATCATGTCCATGAGTGCAATAAGCTGCTGATGTTTACTTATCTCTCAGAAGGTCAATGTATTGAGATCCTATTGATCTCCACCATGTGACAAAAGTGGCGGCTTGATGTTCCATTAAATAATCGATGTGGTAAACAGACTTTCCTCTCTTTTTTGGGGGCTAAACGCCCCACAGACTTCAAAAGGTCAGTGTATGTTAGTTCATCGGCAAAGTGATTAATCAATCAATAAGGGCTTAGCCCTCGGATCTGTGATGAGCAAGGATGAGATGATTCAGCTGTCTATCAGAGAAAAGCTGCTTACTACAGTATTGGATGAGATGTTCGAGTCTTTATTATCACAAACAGAATGGTGGCACCAGACGCTCGCATGAATAAATCATCAGTACTATGGCTTGTGGCAAGATGAATTCTTTATTCCCTTTGCTCATCAGCTAAAACACTGAGATCAGAAAGTATTCCATTCTCAGAGGAAGATGAAGCAGGTGGGGCAGGACATGGTTTTGTGCCGTAACATTTCTGATTCATAATGCATGCAGTCTAATGGCTGGCACAGACCTCTGGAGTGCTATAAAGGGCCATTACACAGGCCAAACTGTTACTAATTAGCGTTTGGAAGCAGGACTGTGATATATCATATGGTAGAGTACACCCTGTCTTAATTAATTTCATTAGGAAAGTTCCTGATGTCACCACAAAGGACAGTTTGTTCGCTTGAAGGTTTTTCTTTCATATTGCACCAAAGGTTATAGAAATTTATAGCACTTCTTTTTTCTTTCTTTCTTTTTTTTTTTTTTTTAAATCTAAGTCACATTTTTGACAAATAGGGAAAATATAAGGAGGCAAAAAAACAAAAAAAACATGGGAGGAGTCAACATTGAGAAAGACATCCATGGAGTTATTAGCAGACTACAGCTGTGGCCAAAAAGAATAATTTTCAAAAAGGTCTGCTGCTTTAGTGTTTTAAAGATGTTACTATGGTATACCGGAGTATAATTACAAGCATTTCATTAATGAATGCTTTACTGTTTATATGACCTATGGTAGCGCTCACCTTCTCTTTTCTTTTCTTTTCTTTTTTTTTTGGCTAAAAACATTATTTACATAAAAGCAGAAGTGGAAACTTTGTTCCAAATACACCATGTATTCTGCACTTAAGGTTATATAAAATTAGAATTTTCTTACATAAAATAAACAGTTTAATGCATACCTTTAAACTTTAGAATACACCTGAGTATCTAGCAGGAAGTAGAGCTGAGGTGGATGCAAGTGCAGAAGTGGTGTGTCTCTAATTCCAGACCCATAATATGTACTTATTCTTACATCCCTTATAATACTTCTGCTAATGAACATAATTAAAAATCAAGTGCATATCAGTGATGTGACATGGGTGTCATGATCGGGTAGTGTGCAGTGGCTGATGGGAGATGTAGTCCTGTGCCATGTCAGACTTGACCCTGATAGTATAGTTATTTTATCAATGTAATTCCATCTAATTATAAGCAATCCTACATATGGGGTAGAGGAGGTGCTGGCAGTTGAATTGCTCAGTGTTGGGTTGGGGTTTGAGTGCCAGCCATTGCTGGGTCACCACTGTTGGGTTCTTGGGCAAGACCCTTAACTCTACACCCCTTACAACTCAGCTTTCCAAGATTCCAACTTTCAGAAGTAAATTTTGGATTAGATGATCAAAACCTGTCTAAATTAAGATTCAGTGTACATATTGAGATTACCATAAACTTCCTTTCAGTTTGAACTAATTAATTGATTGATTGATTGATTGATTGATTGATTAATGAATAAATATTTTTTCTAAACAGCTTGTCCTGTATAAGTTCATGTGGCCCTGGAGCCTAACCCAGGAGAATCTGGGGACCCACTACAAGCAATTTGGGAATGCTTGGGAATTCTCCTCATCTGCATGTCTTTGGACTGCAGGAGGAAACCAGAAGAAAACCCTTCAAGTACGGGAAGAACATGCAAACTCCACGCACACAGACGCTAACCCATCTGATACCAATAACAATGCCATGGTTATAATGTGACAGATCATTTCTTTTCCTCATTCTGTGGTAATTTGGGAATTAGCAGGTTTTCCTAATGGTGGATGGTCAGTGTATTGTTGGGGTGTGGAGAGTGTGTATGTGGAGAATCTGGGGTTGGATTAAAGACCCAAGTAAAATGCAGTTTAAGACCCTAGAAGCTTAAAAAACCCTGGCTTAGAATTTATTCATTGTACCTGTGTAAACTTGACTTGACTTGTCCTGTAGCATGTTGCTACCCAGATTTGGCATGCACATTACTGTGTCTAGAATCTAATTCACTGACAGCATTAAATCTGTTATATCGCATCGCTTTTTGGGAGCACGTCATTGAAATGTATGAGAGCATTCAGGTTATTTGTGTACATGTTGTAGTTCATGGCTTTGTTGACACAGCCAAGCTTCGGTCTACAATTGCTCTCCCCACTGGGAAGCAAGAAACAGGGCACTAATCTATAATTAGCTTGCTGGCTAAAGTAAACAATTAAAGAACAAAACACACACGGCACCCTGCGTGACGCTCCTCATTAAGAACGCCGACTGCTTCGCTGGTTATTATTTAATGGAACTGAAATTTCTCTGATTGAAGTTTGCCATTCTTGACATTTCTGTGCAACAACCCATGGTGGGGCATGTGCTGAAGCAAAGAAAATGAATAAACTGTGTAATTAAAGAAATTAAGTGTTGCTCGGCTAAAGCAGGATGGAGACTTGGCAGTGTTTGTTCATTAGTAAATTGTTTCCTCTTGAGCGAGAAAGAGAGAAAGAGAGAGAGAGACTGGCTGCAATATCCAAGTTGTCCAAAGGGTGGCAAGAGTGACCTATTTCTGAAATACTCTCCAGGTGAACAAAAGCTGGACATCTTCATTGTGCATCATTGGATTTCAAACGTTTCTCTCGCAGGCATGTCCTCTTTTAGTTTTTTTTTTTTTTTAGGTGATACATCCTGCTGCAGAAGAACAGGAAGCTGGAGTCTTTCCTGTTTGGGTCTCAAATGAAAGCCCTCTGGCATGGTATACACAGTGGAGGAGTGAAATGTTCTCTGTGTTCTGTAGAAACAGGAGTGTGATGAAGCTATGCTGCATTTTGACATGTTGATGGACAGGAACATTTACAACATATATGATCATCCATCTATCTATCTATCTATCTATCTATCTATCTATCTATCTATCTATCTATCTATCTATCTATCTATCTATCTATCTATCTATCTATCTATCTATCTATCTATCTATCTATCTATCTATCGCATACACTCTAGTACTGTATGTCTTTTCTATTTGGTTCGAGGGTCTGCAAACCTTTGCACTAAACTTCATCTGACATGCAGGCAATGCTAAGTTTTATACATACTATTTATGTGCTTTGTTCAGCAGTGTTGAAAGTTCTTCTACTTGGAATCCTCTCATAATAAAGTAACACGAAAAGTAAACACTTTATTGCATTACTTTAATGTGTATATGTTTATACAGTAGGATGTTTCTTAAAAAATGAGCATTACTGAGAGCAAATAATTATTGGACACTGGTTTGTTAAGGATCTAGTGTGAAATAAACAATAGTTGCTATTCCACAACACTGTTTTATTTTTACCTGGTTGATTAATTTTCTTGTTCTAATACAAGTCTGTTCAAGTCAAACCGGGACTTTAATTTGTTCAGAATAACAGAGCAGAATTGTGAGAGTAAAAACTTTCTCTTAAAACTTTGTCTTTATTTCTCTATATAATCCCCTGCTCCACTAATGCACTTACCTCAGTCTTTCACTAGTGCTTGGATTGCATTAAGGCAGAAAGTTTTCTCAGTACGCCAGAGCCATGATCGGACTGCCTGCTTCATGTTTGAAACTCTGGCCTCCCGGGAACTCCTTTAATGGCCCAAACATGTGTAAAAGGCCAGGACTGTATAGGGGATGTGGCAATAACTCCCGGCTGAGTTCCTGTAAAGTGCAAGGGGTGTTTAGGAATGATTGTGTTTACAGATCCCACAGTCAGATTCTTCTCTTCCACAAGTTGGCAACAAGTTATCTGTTTTATCTGTTAATTTTCAAGGATCAGATCATGGGAACGACTACAGTGTGTGCTGAGACACCTTGGCTCATGATCGCAGGGCTTCTTTAAAAGCTAAATCTCATCATTGTACTGTACTGTGCTTGAAGTCTCCTGTAAATGTAAATCATTTTTACGCCTTCATTCAGAAGAAATGGTACCACCGGTCCCGGTTTGACTTGAACGGCCTTCATACATAAATTACGTGCATTTCTGTAATGTTGATGATGGATTTTATTTTAATAAAAGGAATCATCAGCCTCAGCACTTTGTATTAACCATTTTTTTTATTACAGTGAACTGTAATAAAACAGTTTTGATGTAATAAAACAGATTTGATTTACAATTCTTTGGTTGCTCAGGAACAGGGAAACTGTTAAGAAAAAGGTTAAAGGAGCAAAAGGAGTTACAACTGAAATAAAATATGTCGAAATAAAATATAGACCTAAATACGTACATTAACACAATTTCCAAACGAAAAAAAACAACAACAACAACACTGAAACCAAAGAAGGGAAACCACTGACAGGAGAGAAACTTCTCACAATCCCTTCCCATTTAACCACAGCTAATTGCCTGCATCCTGTTCTGTACTTAAAGGTATATCTCTGCTTCCTCCCATTTAGCCACACTATTAATGACTCGACACAAATCACAGAAAAGCTCTTCGGTGTGATGTTTCCATCCTGCCGCGCCCTTGACGAGAGGCGCTGAAGGTTGACTCCCGTGCACTTTTACAGGTGTAATGCATACGTGGCCGATCTCACAACAGATCTCCCATCAGCCTCACACAGCCAGTGAGTAATTCATCTGATCTGAAACTAAGTACTAGTCGAGGATTGCGCCTGCCACCAGGTTGATAAGGGTGATCTGTGTGTAATATTAGCTTCAAAGATGTGGCGTGGGTCGCGGTACCTGTTGCCTGAGGGCAGATTTATATTCCTTTTTGGCAAACAGATCCAGATCTATTTGTTTCTTAGAATGATGAAGCAAATGAGGAATGGGAAAGGCGCTTAATTCCATTAGCTTTAATGGAACAGCTACACTGTATGTAGTAAATGCTTAACCAAAGCTGAACAGTATTTAGTGCTACAGAAGTGCTGAAGAGTTCATCACTCACTCGCTGCGGATTGCAGCACAACAGCCAGAATTCTTTGATCTGCAAAGGCTTTGGAAACATATCCTCCTTGTATATGATCAATTAAGCATACTGCGATCGAGATGAAAGACTAGCATGCATCAAGACAAGAGGAGAGAGAGCGGGAGAGAGAGAGTGAGAGAGAGAGAGAGAGAGAGAGAAAAGAGTTTGATACCAGCAGATAGCCGATATCAATCTCTCTCGCCAAGAATTTCATCCAGAGAAGGGCTAATCTTTCATCACATGCTTTTTCTTCCCTTCCCTCTTCACCAGCATGCCTCCATTGTACAGCAGTGAGATAGACAGACAGTGAATATGATGAGAGCCGGTGGGGTCCTGCTGTCACTATGTACAATGGGGAAGTGTGCGTGTGTGTGTTAGAGGGAAGAGAACGAGAGAAAAAAGGAAGAGAGAGGTAGAGAGAGAAAGAGAGAGAGAGAGAGAGCACTTACCACAAGGTCATGGGGAATGCTTTGAGCGGAGACGATGCTCTCCGGGCAGACCTTTACCTCAACCTGCAATCACTCTGAGATTCCATGACCCCTCCTGCACAACCACTGGGGTAGAAATACTATTCATCTAACAATCTCTCTCTCTCTCTCTCTCTCTCTCTCTCTCTCTCTCTCTACCTCTTACTTTCCTTCTTTTTTTTTTTTACTATTATTATTCCTTATTCACCTCATGGCCAGTTGCCAGCTATGTTTCAATAGCAGCCTGGATATCTAAGAAGATTCACCATTGTGTTGTCTTTATGCACTGATAAGAATCAAGAGCAAAGGAAGTCAGATAGGAAATTGTTGTTAACACTGTCGCAATATGGTGGTGCTCTGTGCGAAAAATTATTAAAATGATAATGATATATTTGTTTTGCATTTTTTCCCGGTGAACCTGGATAAGTCAGATACCCTTTCATAATGCAACCCTCCCTAATGTATCCAGGCTTGGAATAGGAGCGCACTAACTTGCTGTATGCAAACCCTCACTAAGTGGTGTTGATTCCCTGGATCGAACCCAGGTCACGGTGGTGAAAGAGCGGCACGCTAGCCCGTAGTACCCTGATGAACCCAGATAAAAGATAACAGGTGATTATTTCCCTATAAAGGAAAAAAGAGGAGAAAAAAAACAGTGTCATGTTAGCATAGTATAAAAACACAGTATAGCACACCATCATTTCAACACCACCATTAATAACAATATTTTTGCCATTATAATGCAGCATTCTTTTTGGTACAAAAAAACAATAACATTATAACGCAAGCTAGAATTGATAACTTGTCGAAATATAACTGAATACATTATTATTGTATATTTTTTTGTATTGTATTTTTGGAAATATATAAATCTCCATTTGAGCTGTAAAGTATTAAAAAAAGTATTAAACATCATTACTTTGGTGCTCCTCAATACACAAAGCCCATCCATGGAGACCCAGGCCACATGGCAGGGTACACTTTGGATAGGGTGCACATACACACACACACTCATTCACACAGTACAGGCAATTTGAACATGCCAGTTAGCCTAACCTGCATGTCTTTGGACTGTGTACACAAAGGAAACGCACCAAACACCAGGAGAACATGTAAACTCCAAGCACACAGACCCCGAGGCGGGAATCGAACCCTGACATGGGAAGTGAAAGGTGACGGTGCTAACCACTCCACCACCTTTCTGCCACTTACAAATACAACATAATGTAATTTCATAAGCATACAACACAGGTTTGTCAAGCATTTTGATCATACAGTGCAAGAGACAGGGGCGCTGAGGGGTATGCAAGATCATGGGATGCCCCCCCCTTTTAATGTCATTTACATATAAAATAGCATCGGTCAATGTCCAAATCCTTAGAATGGCACGCTGCAAAAATAACTTAGATTTTCATATAACCTGCAGTACTCTGACAAGGAAAAGTGCGTACAGTACGTATGCTTAGACCCTGACATGGTGCAAAGCACTTTTCCACATCAAAGGCCATTTTTAAAAATGTGACCGTTGCCATAGATTTTGGCGTACACACAATCTAAGGTTAAATTTGTGCATACACACAATTTATGAATGTGGCCAAGGATCGTGCGAATTACATTACAGATTGGGGCAAAGTTATTGGTCTGTCTCGCAGAAAGTGCAGGGAAAGATGGAGAGCCACATCTTCAGGATGATATCAGAAGAGAGGAGTTGGATGGAGAATGCAGAGATGCAACAGAGGAGAAAGCAGAGGAAAAACCTTACCAGCAGACAACTTTCAGCATGAAACTACTTGCATATTTCAACACATTATGAAAGAGTGCTTAAAAACTACCAGAAATGCAAAAAAAAAAAAAAAAAAAAAAAAAAAAAAAAAAAAATATATATATATATATATATATATATATATATATATATACTAATATATATATATTATATATATATATTTTTTTTTTTTTTTTGCATTTCTGGTAGTTTTTAAGCACTCTTTCATAATGTGTTGAAATATGCAAGTAGTTTCATATTAGCATATTTATTAAAATGCTAAACAAAAATAGTCTCTTAACAAATATAATTTTTTAAATATTTTAAAAGCTTTATTAGACATTTTTTTTCACAATGGCGCCCCCCCTCCGTGTGGCGCCCCCATGCACTGCATATACTGCACACCCCATTTTTGTGCCCCTGGCAAGAGAGCATGCATTGTAACACTGTGTGATATTATGGGTGGTTAGCACTGTCACCTTGTACCTCCAGAGTCCAGGTTCCCGCTGTGTGCATGGAGTTTGCATGTTTTTCTGTACTTGGTACTCCGGTTTCCTCCCACAGTCCAAAGACATGCAGATTAGGTTAATTGGCTCCCAAATTGCCCTTAGTGTGTGAATGAGCCTATGTGTGTGTGTGCCCTGCAATGGATTGGCACCCCGCCATGTGCCTTAAGCCTCCTGGCATAGGCTCCGTGACCTTGTATACAGGATAAAGCGCTATAGACTATTGTGTCTATTTAACCAAAGTTTGTGATGTAATATTTGAAAAAATAAAATGAACTGCTAGCCAATCATCATCCAGGATGAATGTGCATCTAGCCAATAGACTTTGAGCTGTAGATGCTTTAAGTAATAATCATTAAACATTATCAAGATTGATTAGCCACACACAATGTGTTCAATCTAACAAGCTAGCAGACTTTATCAGAGCACAGCACAAAATCTCTTGATGATTAATTCAGATTTAGAAAATTAAAGAGAAGACATATGAGAATGATGTGGTCTTAGTAGGGTTCTGTCTTTTTTATGATGTACCATACAATTTGATTTAGAAGTATATGTAAACACGGGGCATTTTAAAACATAAAACGTTAACATGGAGATACACTCGATCCTGGAAAGCAGCGTGTGTTCTTAATCCAGTAGCCCATGAAGGCCTCCGGCACAGATTAGTGGTGTTAGCCTGCAGCATTTTCAGCCTGAAAGCAGATCCCTTGCACTCTCTCTGTATACTCGCTCCCTGTGTATATATGTGTGTGTGTGTGTGTGTGTTTGTGTGTGTGTGTATGTGTGTGTGTATGTGTGTATGTGAGTGAGTGACCCTGGTGCTGAGATGTGGATGAGTGCCATATGGTCGAAGATGGCTCCCAGAGTGAAATCTGTGGAGTCCAGTTCCTCACAGACAGCTGGCCTCTTCAGCCTATTTGGGTGGCCATTGGGGTCAAAAAACATGTGCCGCTGCTCGTCTGCTAAATCGTGCAGATACAGTATGGATTAGTGTATTCTCACAAAGCTGTGGATACGAGTGAGTAACCAGGAGGAAAAAAAAAAAAAAAAGCATAGGAAATACTTTTTCAAAAAAAAAAAAAAAAGACAGTTTTTTTATTCATGTATACAATTAATGTGCAAAATTATTTAAATTATTTAAAAAAGGAATTTATGTTATTATTGTTTATATTTATATTATATTTTGTACTCTAAAAGAATTTTTCTCTGGGCCTTGCAGTTGTATTTAATATCTCTGCACAGTAATAGCTAACACCTGACACTACAAACTGCCTAAATTCTTCACAGAGCTACTATACAGATAATATAAATGACATCCAACACCAGGGCTAGACTTCAGACATTCATTCGAGCTGCATCTCAGCAGCTTGTTGGAAGGGAAAGCAGACTGGTTGTGTGAACAGTAATACAGACATATGTATGTAATTCCAGTCCTGCGAATGCAAGGCATATTGGGGAACAGGGGATTAAGATGTAACCCAAGAGGTCTCTGAGCATGGCTGAAAGTGCTGCGAAAGGGTGAGATAGCACTCTGGGATTTGCCCTGTAGCACTACCATCAGGGGGAATGTTTGGGGGAACTAAGTCAAACTTTGAAAATGATTTAAATCTATACAGTCACACTTCTATCAAGCCTCTATTTATACTGTAAAAAAAATTACTACTAATGCATCTAATAATGGTGCTGTAAATAATTCCTATATAAATTTATAATAGTTATAATAATAAACAACTTATAATTATGTTGTAATGCAAGTGTCCAAAGTACATTGTCGATACCTTTGACACGTACTCAAAAAAATCCTATATATGTACGTACTTTCTACTCCATTACATTTCAAGAAGAACACAAAATGGATTTACACCAAGGCGTTGCCAATGGGAATGTATACAATAGGAACCAGTGGTCTCCAAGGCGCCTAGTAGGACTACAGAGGTTCCTAGATGGATGAATGGATGGATGGATGGATGGAAAGTGTACCTTCCATTCCTTATGTATTGTAGTTATGCTGATATTCAAGACATCCTGCTCGATGCTTTTTCTCTTTATGTGTCAGGACATTTATTTTCCAATTCCTAAAAATAATAGTAATGTGACAGGAAAAAAAAAACCTGTCCCTTGATATGATTGCGCACAGAATTGCATTGTATTTTAGAAGTAGAGAAGCGCTATAGATTGCTTCCTGGGGAGAGGTAATTTCCTAAAAGCACTCTGGATTATTTTGTTAGCAAAAAAAAAGAAAAAAAGGATAGAAAGCCACGACTCTACTTCCAGACTGTGAAGAAATAGGAAATCAGTGTAAAAGCTCAGATCTCCGGCCAACTGGCTACCAGGCAGGTCAAATGTGCCACAAGGTTGCTCTGCAAAGTTTTACCCAGGGCCATCAGAATGATGAATCTTCACAATAAAAATGAAAAAACGCAATAATCGTAATAAATTCCCAGTTTTAAGAGACGGAAGCGCACAGTGGATATCTGTATATAGTATGACTGGCATCTGCTGGGCAGCTTGATGCTCTTACATAGTGAAAGCAGATTATGTTCCAACATAAATGGACCTTTTACTTTCTTCTCTTTTTTTTTGTAGTTTTAAATCCGGCAGCTTAATCCAATCTTATCCTACTTGAATCCAATTTTTAATGCTGGCTACACATAGGATTAGAGGAGTGGTGTTCTCTTGGTAGGCCATTTGACAGAGATGCAGCATCTGTGCTATTGCCTGAGGGAGAAGGGTGTAAGATCAGCAGAACAGAAGGTGAGCACCAGTCATCCTTTATACCACACACACACACACACACACACACACACACACACACACACACACACACACACACACACACACACACACACACACACACACACACACACAGAGGCACATAGACACTCCATATGTAGAGTCTGATAAATTCTACAGGTTGTACAAAGGATTTGCATCTGCAACCTTACCCTTAACATCAAGTATAAAAAAAGATTATAACCCGTATTAGTGAGACTCGCGCCTCTACACAATTAAACCCACCAAATTATTCGTGAGTATTAAATGCGCGTTAACAAATAAGGACACACATGCAGCCATGGGTAAGACCTTTAAATGACCTGCTCCCAGCAGATTTAATGAAAAAAAAAAAAAAAAAAGCATTGCAGGCTTAAACACTTGCTGAGGAGCTTAAAGGGATGCTTTATCGATGATGTGCTGAATGAATGGTGACATTTCAAAGTGATACTGGATTAAACATTCATTGTGAGCAGATCAAGACAGTCCCTGGAGCGAAATGCATTACAAAACTTAATAAATCTTTTTTTTTTTTTAATCATTTTCACTGGAATGCGTGAATTTTAATTATTTGTGTTAGATCATATAGTAAAAAGCAGATAGATGGATAGATAGATAGTGATCATGAAGGAAGTTCATTAATAAAAAAATGTGTTCAAAATAGCTGAATCAAAATATAAAAGTTATAGAAATTGGTATATTTTATTATGTTATTATTATATTGTTATGCATTTCTGGCGATCAGCTGTATTTAGGATTTATTTCATCCATTCAAATTGTCTGTACCTTATAGTTAAGCAAAAGTCAACCTGAAAATAAATGCAATAAATGTATCTAATTAAAAAAAAAATTACTTGTAAAAATATAAATAAATGCATGACAGGAATGAATGAAATGGAAATGCATTTTCATTTTTCTATGTTCGGTAGCATTTAAATGACGAATATATCACGTTATCATATCAATGTCAAAATTTAGCAGTCACTCGTTGTGTGTTTGATCTAAAACTGGCACACTTTAAATCCTCAGGCTCCTTGACATCATTTATCTGTAAAAGCAAGTAAAGTAAGTCATTCTCGCACTCTGTCACCCAACAGGTCATCCTTAACGTGTTTGTATAAGCTGTTTATATAGCGATAAGCCCAGGTGATGTCAGATTTCCATGCTGAATAAATATTTGCCCACGCACAGGCAGCTGTTTGTCAGGATGCCATTAAGCGAGCGGGTCTCGTAGCACCTTTCCGACACATGCTCGGCATTCCCTCGTCTCACAGCATTTGCAGGCTCTCGCTCTACCATTATGTGTTCAAATACAGACGCGGCCAAGGAAGGGCTTTTTTGAGGCCTGGAAAGAGTGCACAGGTGAATGAAAATGGCTGTTGTTTACAGACACAGGATGAAGCGTTGCATGAATCATTGGTGTAAGGAAACATTTTTAGGCGAGCTGCTTTATATAGCAGGTGTTCATTTCATTGCAGGTACTGTGTATGATTGCTTTAAAAAAAAAAAAAAAGTCACAACTTTTTCCAGCAATGTGTGGAAAAAATAAATAAATAATGTTGATCAAATGATAACTTTGTTTTCAACATAATGCTGATCATGCTTTAAATGCTCAATAACTGTTTATGATTTGTTTTCATTTTTGAGGGTTGGATCACAGACAGATTTTCTAAATATCTACCGTACAGTGATGGCTAAAAGTATTAATAAAAACATATGCCATTGTATTATAGTTCTTCATGTGCACAAAACATGTGATATCACTAAGTACTGTAATTCTATGCCATCTGTCTGAAGAGTTGTGTTAATTAACGGGGGAAAAAAAAAACTTATAATAAACACACTATGTGACAAAGGGATGCAGCATTTGGAGCCGTGGCCTAAATCCCCATAGAGAACTGTTGGACAATGGTGAAGTAGGCAAGAAACTGTCTTCTGTACATGAAGCAATCAAACAGGCATGTATTGATCGAGTGACACCAGAGTACTGCAGACATCTTTTTGACTTTATGCCCAGCTGGATCCAGCAGGTTTTGTACAATAAAGGACATTGGAATCATTGAAACATTGAATATCACTTTTGTCTCAATATTTTGGCCACCACTATACCATCTAACTCCGTATGCAATGATCTCATGCATGAGTACATCATCTCAATTCTTTTATTCCCGTCTGCTATAACCTCCAGTTATCCAAAAGTACATTTCCATCACAGTCAGTTAAAAAAAAAAAAAAACAGGGATTGTCCTTAAAAAAGGGACAAGAGTTTTACTTGTGACTATTTTGTCTTTCTATAAATGGTACATAATGTTATTGGTGTCCTGTAAGCAATGGATCATTAACCAATAGATCATTCCCTCTGGTGCTTGGCGAGGGAAGTATGCCCGCTGCACCGGGTATATCACTAAGCACAGACATCAGAGCCCCGAGTGTAAACATCATTTGGAAACTGCAGTTTTTCTGCTCGAACAAGTTTGATGTTGATGAAGAGAGATCTCCTCGGAAAGCGCAACGATCTGCTCTGCGCGTGATCAATGCTGCTGGGAGCGGCCCGTAATTATTTGTGCCACTGATAGGAAAGCACTGAAAACAAAAAAGAAAAAAGAAAAAAAAAGAAATACGGTACAACATGCTGAGATGACCAAGTCTTGCATCAGACATTAAAAGATGAAGTGTGAGCTTTGGCATGTATTTAGGGTTTGCAGTGAATCTCCCATGTCATGGAGTACTGCATTTTGTAATCGAATTATTTGCTCCTGGTTGACTGCAGATTAAAAATAAAGAGATAATAAATATGCTGTCGAAAATAAAAAAAAATTCACTCTTATGTTTTTGATGAAGGCGTTGATTATTTTTCTATAACAGCAGTTCTGATTAGGCAGCACAGTGGCTTAGTGGTTTGCGTTGTTGTGTTGCACCTTCCGGTTCATAGAGTTTGCATGTTCTACCAGTGCTTGGCGAGTTTCCTCCGGGTACGTGCCGATTTCCTCCGTCAGTCCAAAGACATGCAGAGTAGTCTAATTGGCGTTTCCATGGTGTGTGCTGTGGTGTACTGAACCCATGTCTTAAGTCTCCTGGGATAGCCTCCTGGCCGCCCAACCCTGTATAAAGGATAAAGCAGTGTAGGCAAGTGTGAGTGACCATTTCTGACAAAGGATTCAAAGGGATCAACAGTTTGTCTAAATGTTATACTATAAGTGATAATGTAAACTAACTTGCCCAACAGTCGGTCCATAACTGTTCCATAAGTTTTAAAAAAATACGCTGTGGTAAAAGTCTTAGAATTGCTGTAGTATAAGATAAAAAATAAATCATAGGATGCGCTGTTATTTGAAATTACAGCCGTCCACCACCACCCCATCATTGATCAGCTTCCTACAGGAGCATTCCTGCATACTGATGGTGATGTTTCACCTTTTCTAATTTTTATCGCAGCCCCTAGGTTTGAAGATTTACTTCAGTTGATTTTTCAAAAAAATATATATTTTTGTCGTTTTCTTTCATAAAAACCTAATTCGATTAAATTTTTTAAACTTTGAACCAAGGACACTAGAAAGAAATGTTTCTAAGCACGATGTTTGTAATGTCAACAGTCCAAAGAATTGCTTCTTTACCAGGTTAGCCGTGTCCCTCTTTATCAAATGTATCATTTAGAAAGAAAAGATGAAAACAACTCTAACATGACACGCATAAAAACAACCTGACAACCTTGTCAAAAACCTTATTATTTCTCATTCAAATACCTCCTTCCCCTTCAGCAGAGGAACTGAATGCAGAATGCCCCAGTGGTCAATAACGTAATGGGAAATTGAAAACTTCTGGGGAAAAAAAAAAAATCACTCTTTTCTGGCGAGGTTTTCATGTTCCTGTGCCGAGATGCACATTTGGACATCAGGTACTGTCATCAGTGGGCGACAGAGTGTTTTCTTCTGCATGAAGAGGCACTGCGCTCTGAAGCCTGCAACAAAATACCGATTCTGCCCTGAGAGTGAACATTTATTTTCCAGCAGGTCACTTCAACCATGCATGCATTCACTTTATTATAAAATGTAAAAAAAAATAAAAAAAAAAAAAATCTAGTCAATTTTATTTAATCAGCTGAAAAGGCAAAGCATTTTCCAGCTCATTAATCAAGTGCTCTAACCCAGAGGGGGGTTGTCTGTCGAGCAGACCTATTCTGCTTACGGAGACGTCAAGAGAAAGAGGAAGAAGAGGAAAAACGAATCAGAATTTCACACTGGCCCATTCATTTAAGAATAGGCCAAACATCATTGTTAATGGATGAAGCCAAGCACACTGCAAGACAGGGACAAGGGCACGATGTCTCAGAGGTGGGTTCGGCCCACACTTTTGTCTTACTTTGAAGGTTGCATTGTTCGAAGCATTCATTTATTCAGATCATGTGTTTATCCATGTGTGTATAATGCAGTCAGACCACAAGTCTATATGACAAGTTGCTAAAGTAATATCGCATCGTGCGTAAAGAACCAAAAATACTACGATTATGCAATATTCTATAGTCCATAACAGAAATTTCCCTATTGTCACAAAACTTAAAATGTTTTCCAAACTTGACAATTTGAACTGATCACTTCAGTCTTTATGCAGCAGAAAGAGCAGATAGCTTCCACGCCTGATGCTTATACAGACTTATGCAAAAGTTTCGGCACCCTTTGATAAATAACAGATTTTAGTGATTTTTTAAATTGAAAAGATGTTAACACAGTCTCTCTTGGAAATGGAAAGAAAATGCACAATATTTTCAGCAAACATTGATGCATAGTTACTTTTTACATCATGAATTGAACAAAGATAAAAAATAAAAACATTATTGTGGCACTGTGCAAAAGTTTGGGCACCCTACATAATCAGTACTTAGTAACACCTCCTCTGGCAGATATCACAGCTTGCAAACGTTTTTTTTTATAGCCAGCTAAAAGTCTTTCAATTCTTGTACTTAATCGTCTTGCATGCACAGCTCTTTTAAGATCTACCCACAAATTTTCAATGATGTTTAAATCAGGGGACTGTGATGGCCGTTCCAAAACCTTCAGCTTGCGTCACTTGAGGTATTCCATAGTGGATTTAAAGGTATGTTTAGGATCATTGTCCTGTTGTAGAAGTCCATCCTCTTTTCAGCTTCAGCTTTTTTTTTTTTTACAGATGGTGTGATGTTTGCTACCAGAATTTGCTGGTATTTAGTGGAATCCATTCTTCCCTCCACCTGTGCAATGTTTCCTGTGCCACTGGCTGCAACACAATCCCAAAGCATGATAGATCCACACGCATACTTAATAGTTGGCAAGGTGTTCTTTTCATGAATTGCTGCTCCTTTTTTTCTCCCAACATGCCTTTGTTGATTTTGGCCAAAGAGTTCTATTTTAACTTCATCAGTCCACAGCACTTGTTTCCAAAACGCATCAGGCTTCTGTAGATGTTCTGTTGCATACTTCTGACGTTGGGTTTTATCATGGGATGAAGGTAAGGTTTTCTTCTGCTGACTCCATCGCTGCACAGTGGAACAGTGCACCACCACTCCCGAGTCTGCTAAATCTTCCTGCAGGTTTTTTTTTTTACATTCAAATGGGGGTTTTGCTTTGTCTTTCTGTCCAGCATATGAGCGGTTCTCTCTGAGCGTGTTCTTGGTCTTCCAGATCTCATCATGACCTCCACAGTTCCCCTGAATTACCATCTCTTAATTACATTTCTCACTGTGGAAACTGCAAGCTGACAATGCTTTGCTATCTTCTTGTAGCCTTCTCCTGCATTGTGGGCATCAATAACTTTCATTTTCAAAGTCTTACACAACTGCTTAGAGAAACCCATGGTTCTTGAGTGTCCGCAAGTGTGTGCACAAGGTTTGAAGAAGCAAAGTATTTGTAAAGCTTTGAAATTGGAATTTACTAATGATGGCTGTTGCCATGCATCAGATCTAACGAGCGGATTAAGGTCTGAAACCTTGTAAAAAGAATCTGAGACTCTGGAACTCTTAGGGTGCCCAAACTTTTGCACAGTGCCATAATAATGATTTTATTTCTTTATTTTTGTTCAATTTATGGTATAAGAAGTAACTATGCATCAATGTTTGCTGAAAATATTGTGCATTTTTTCCATTTTCACCAAATGTACCGGACTCTTAGAGAAAATGGTTCTGAGTTTGGGAAAAAAAATAAAAAAATCTGTGATAACGGACTTGAATAAGGGGGCTAAAAAAATCCTACCTGTTGTGGATGAAGCTTATAATATATCTTTTCATCGTAGTCATGAGCATAAAACAGTTGCAGCCATCAACTTATGCATAGAAATGTACATTCTGGCTTACTGATTATTAAGCCATTTTTTTTTTTTTTTTTTGGATTTTTCCCCGATTTTCTCCCTAATTTAGTCGTGTCCAATTCCTCCCCGTCACTAGGGGGCTCCCACATTAAGGCTACTACTACCACTCAGCCGGGATGGCCGAAGACTATCACGTGTTTCCTCCGAACCACGTGACGCCAGCCGACCGCATCTTTTCGAACTGCTCGCTCGCGCACCGTTGGGGGCGGCGTAACACACTCGGAGGACAGCGCTATCCGCTCCTTCACTGCGCGAGCTCACAGACGCCCCTGACTGGCTGTAGAGCCGTGATTAATGTGGGAGCACTATGTACCTCTCATCCCTCCCCTCTGAGAGAGCTCGGCCAATCAGCTCTCTCTAGACCTCCGGCTGCGAGAGGTTACAGCACCACCCGGGATTCGAACTAGCGATCTCCGGATGATAGGGTGAGCGCTTTAACCACTGCGCCACTCGGAGGCCCATAAGCCATTTTTTAAGTCTGAATTCATGCTTAATGTTATCTGATCTAAGTAGTAAAAAACATTAAGCAAAAATGCTGCATTTGCTATTAGCCAACTAAAAAAATACAAAATCTAAGCAAAATGAAGAAAACGTAAATAAGTCAGGAAAACAAATTTATAATCATTATAGTCATTCTATTATGAATGACTTTATTATTTTATAAGTAAAATGCACAAAAACAATGTTCTTACTCTCTCTCTTTTTTTTTTGTCTTGGATTTTTCCCAAATTTTCTCCCTAATTTAGTCGTGTCCAATTCCTCCCCGTCACTAGGGGGGGTAAAAATGTCAACATTATGACAATTCTAAAGCTAAGTGAAGCACAGGATGCACATAATGTTTGCTTCACCCTCATTAAGTAAAATAAGAATTTTTTATATGTAAGAACATTTCGAATAAGGATATATGGTGGTGTAGTGGTTAGCACTGTTAGCACTATGTATCCAGGTTCGATTCCCACCTTGGGGTCTGTGCGCATGGAGTTTGAGAATGTTCTTTGCATGATCATGTTTGGGCTCCGGTTTCCTCCCACGGTCCAAAGACATGCAGATTAAGCTAATTGGCGTTCCTAAATTGCCCTGTAATGTGTTGAAGAGTATGTGTGTATGCCCTGTGATGGATTGGCACCCTGTCCATGGTGTACCCCAGCTACATCTACATCTAGGCATTTGGCAGACGCCCTTATCCAGAGTGACTTACTTTTTTTTTTTTTATCTCATTATACATCTGAGCAGTTGGGGTTAAGGGCCTTGCTCAAGGGCCCAACAGGGACAACTTGGTGGTAGTGGGACTTGAACCTGGGACCTTCCAAACCGTAGTCCAATGCCTTAAACACTGAGCTACGCCATCTTGTGTCCTAAGTCTCCTGGGATAAGATCCAGGCCCCCGCAACCCTGTATATGATGAGGATGATGAGTGAGTGAGTGAGTGAGTGAGTGAATATTAAGAATAAATACTCCAAACATGCGCGGATATGGAACGTACCCCACAATATATTATAGAATAACGCCTATGGCGATTGTGTAAATCTATATTCTGGGCTCAAAAACATCAGCTCCAGCATCAGTAATAGTTCATATCTGTATGTTTTTCCTTTGGCTACTGGAGGTCCTGTTTTTCCCTGGCAAGTAAAAATAAATAACTTCAAGCATTTATCAACTGCAACCAAAATATGCTCTCTGTGTGGACAGCAAACTCGAACCTTATTTGTATTTATGAGCCCTGCTTACATTGAAACCCTACTCACTCCCAATATCCTGTAAATGTTTAATGCAGCCAGTCCTGTTTTCCCATCCTGTGTATAACTGTCTGTATAAATGTGCTGCTATCATTTCTCATGGGTGTGATATCAAAATCCCGCTAGCCGCTATCACCCAGAGAAGAATGGCTTCCCTTTTGAGCCTGACTCCACTCAAGGTTTCTTAAGAGCCGTCTCAGTGAGCTTCTTGGTGAGTTTTTTTTTTTTCCCGCTGTCATTTTTTTGCTTGCTCATTAGAGGTCTAGACCCAGATTTCAGTAAAGCTGCTGACAATATCTGTTGGTAAAAGAGCTATACAAATGAAATTAAATTGAAATTGAATTGAACTAAATAGCTGGCGGATGTTCTGTGCAGAGCCCGAGGACATTCTCTTCCCAGCAGGCACCTATTTGATCTCAGCTATTAAAGGCAAGATGACAGAGATTCTACAAGGCCAACAATAAGAGACAGTTACAGGCACAGGGGTTGCTGCGGAATAATAGCTGTAGCTTTGTGCATCTCTCTCTCTCTCTCTCTCTCTCTCTCTCTCTCTCTCTCTCCCCCTATCTCTCTGTCTGTGTTTCATTTTTCAGGAGCTGGCATGCACTTAAAGTATGGAGGTATTATTGTCATACAATTGGTAATTTTATCGATTGATCATTCACCTTTTACTGTGTGTGTGTGTGTGTGTGTGTGTATGTGTGTGTGTGTGTGTGTGTGCGTGTGTGTGTGTATTCATTCATATGCAAAATGTGATTTCTACCATATTTAGACTTCCACTTAACCTGGCAAATTATTTTTTAATTTTTTTTTTTTTACCCTTTGTGGGGTAGCTTTAATAATTTTTTTTTTTAGCAAAACATGACTGTGAAACTGTGAATGACTGTGAATGACCAGTTTGACCGAATTGTCATTGTGTTTTCTCATTTGGTATTTTGTTTCTGGATATGTTGTTGTGTTTTTTGATTTGTTATTTTGTTTTCAGTTTTGTTATTTTGTTTTTGATTTTGATATTTTGTTTTCAGTTGAGTTATTTCATTTTTAACGTCGTTATTTTGTTTTTGTTATTTTGTTATCTGATTTTTCATTTTGTTTTGTTATTTTGTTTTCAGTTTTGTTATTTTGTTTTTGTTTTTCTTAATTTGTTTTCGGATTTTTCATTTTTTCATTTTTCATTCAGTTTTGTTATTCTTTTTTTAAATTTGTTATTTTGTTTTCGGGTTTAGTTATTTTGTTTTGCACTCCTCAGCCACCGTAAAAATGAGGCATAGCAATTTCAAAAAGTCAACTGCATCGCATTTAGAATCTATTATATATCTATTTTCCCCAACAATCTTGGACTTCTATGATAGGGTGCTGTCTTTAACTGTTTAAATGTGTACATATCATCCTCTTGGAATTATAAGATTCTATCTGCATTCTCAGTGAGTTTCAGATATTGATTATTCAAAGTTTTTGCACTCTATAAAGCGAAACTGTTCTGAGTCCAAAAATACAAAATAACACCACCCATTATGTTAATTCAGTGTCACAGAATTGTGTAGAGGTGAATAGCTGCAAATATCAAATCTGATCTCAGTGACAGCTTTCACACTAGGACCATGGCTAAGTAGGAAGACAGGTAAGATGGTTGCATAGTGCAATGATTGACTCTGTTGTACTCTTCTTATTTATTTTTATGAGCAGATCGCACACCAGCTAGGTTCATACTGTCCATACTGAAGCCAAACAAGTGTACTCAACTAGGAAACGACATGTGAATGTGAAAGCTGACCAGTGGGTGAGTGGGGTAGGGGCAATCGTACTCAGGCCTGGTACAAACCAATAGTGTTTCTTAGTTTTTGCCAGATAGGATGGTCTGAGCATGTTACAGAAAAAAAAGAACCAGTAAGCAGCAGCTCTCCTCTCCATTAACAAGATGGTTCATTAACCATGTTTAAAGCATACAGGATGTTTTACAGGCATTACAGGTATTTTTGCCACATCAACAAAAAATTAAAAAGGTGCTGATGAGAAGAACTGGATGATGGATTTGAAATAAATTTCAACAATTATTTAGTGCTATCTTAAATACAGAGGACAAATTGAAACCTTTTAAAACTGAAAAAAAATAAAATAAAAAATAATAATCAGTAGCCAAAATTCAGTTGTCTCTTTATTGAAGGCTGTATGTCATTCTGGACCAATCTGTGGGTAAATAATATTTACATAGAAAAAAAAATTCACGGATCCCATATTGGAGGCTGCCATGTTCCTGCAGTAATAAACATCTTTAGAAAGCAACCAACAATGTACTGTAACAATTGGAAGATTTCGAATATACAAAAATTGTTATTAAAGTATTGCACAGTGCTCAAGACTTGCATGATAGAAGTGCTTTCTTTTTATTGTACATTTTAAAAAAAATCTTTTCAAATCAATAATCAAAGTGAATCACACTTAACTTGAGGCAGGGTATTTTTAATGCAAAAATTATGACATCATCTCTTAGCGTGGGACATGATTGTAAAATACTATGCACTTGCACTGATCTTTTCCTAGCATTAAAAACAACATGGCATTAACAGGTAAATACCTTTATTAAGCCCTGGCCCTCAAAGCTTTTCCGAATAATGGTGGGGCTCTTCTCTTGCAGCTTTCTAACACTTTTCCAAAATGGCTTGAGGTAACACTGCCCACAAATATTCAGGAATAGATAGGTGGATGGGATAGATGGATGGATGGATGGATAGATAGATAGATAGATAGATAGATAGATAGATAGATAGATAATGAAGCTTGTGTGGCATTATCTCTTGAATTCAGGAAGAAAAAGATGTTTAGTTCCCATTTTGTTAATAGCGGATGGATGGTACGGTTATGTTATCACCCTTTTGTTGCATTGTGCCGAGGAGCGCAGCCACCATGGAAACCTCAGAAAAAGCATTAACATGCCTGGCTAATATTTCTGTTATTGAGGAAGGTTAAGAGCCCAAGTGCCTAATGCATTACAGTTGGCTGAGGTCTACTGCTGTGGCTTATCTGCCTGGGCATTTAGTGCTTTTATGCGCTGCGTAAGCCTGAACCGGATGTTGAGAGAGAACCGAAAGTACACCATCATGTGCAGATTTAATACTGTTCTGCAACATTTGTGGGAAAATATGCAAAAATATTTGCATACAGTATGGAACAAATGTCTGCTACCGAGAAGAATTTTATTCCTGGTGTCAGGACAATTAACAAGGTAATGTTGTGCATGCACGATATTCAGTTACACCTGAATTTCACCATGAATGATCCCAGGATCTATTTCAACAAACTTAATTTTTGTCCAACAGAATAAAAAAATACATAAGATACGATATAATCAGTTCTAACAAACGTTATAAAGCTAAAGCTAATGCTTAAATCTAATCTAATATATTATGATCTGTTTGCATTTTACAATTAAATCTATTGATTTACTTCTACTAATTTTAGTGATAAGACAAGATAAGATAAAATGTATTTTTTCTCCCAAATAGTGAACCAGGCTCCTTAATTTACACACAAAACAAACACAAATAAGAACAATAAAAACATAATACATAATAATAATAAAATAATAATAATAATAATAATAATAATAATTTGAAATAAGAATAAGAAATGCCTAACCACTGCAAATTTTCTGCTGTAAAAAAGCTATGTTTATCACCAAAAACACCCTGTGCATGTGAAACTGAGCCCTGGAGACACTCTGTAGCCGTGTGACACTACCATCAGGTGTACGGTGTTTCATGGCCACACTAACATCACCAGTCTGTTCACCATCACTAAAACCTTCACCACCCCCAAACACACTCCCTCACACTGAGTCCATCCTGAGCCCCTGAGCAAGGTCAGAGCTACTGAGTGCGTAATGAGTGGGAGCTGGCGCAGGAGCCATTATCTTCGCCTACGCCACCGGAGCGGTGCAGTGACCTGGCATTCTAACAAATGGAGGGGAAAACTCCAGGCCCGAGATGTAAACCCCTCCTTTGGCTCCCCTGGCGAATAGTGTGGCTCAGAGGCACTGACCCGAACAGAACGGGTCCACCCAGATCAGAAATGACAGCGATGGGGAAAGGAAAGGTAGGGGCTCTGCCGAGCCAGGGAAAGGTGTGTAAAAAAGAAATCATGATTAGGGAGAATAAATGAGATGTCATGCTGAGCAAAATATGGCCAAATAGACTTCCAAAAGACTTGGTTTGACTGACAGGCAGAGCGGAAAAAATGCAAGATGGCTGTTTCTGTTTGACTGTGTGTGCGTGTGTGTAGGTGTGTATATGTGCATGTGTGTAGTGCTGTCTTATGCATCATCATTGTCCTCATATTTCCATTTCTCCATGTTTGGTGCATATTGATTTAAGTGATGATCCTAAAAGCAAGATTTTTTAGCACTCCTGCGATTTAAAGCCCCTGAAGTAGCTTCTCCACCTAACACTCAATATATCTATTCTTATTGACCTTTTAACACTATTGTGTAGCCACATGCCTTGAGAATTAAAATAAGTGCCAAAGCTCAGCTTGTGTGAAAACTGTACACTCGAGGGACTCCTGAGAGCCTAACAATGTCCTTTTACACCTCCACATGGCAAAGCATATTCCTCAACAGTTTAACTCCTCTGATCCAACATAAAATTGTTTGCTACTTTCATTTCACTGTACAGCTTCATTTTTGGCCTGAAGTGGACAGACAATTATGATATTCATTGTAGGTCATATTTACATTTAGGAACAGATTTTAATAGCAAACTTGCTAGAATACCATATTCAATCGTCTTATTAAGACAATCTCTTGTTTCATAAAAAAAAAAATCATTATAACGTGAAGCAAACCTTATCAGCCAAAACAAGGTATTGGTGCTAAAAAGTTAATTTTCAGATAGGATTATATAACACCATTTTTCATAATACATTAAAGCTTCTTATCTCCTGATACATGCTTTGTATTTTTGTAAATATGCATACACATTTATATTTTTATCAGATAAAAAAAACACATTTGCTAAATACAATTTCATGCCCTTTTAGGTATTTTCCGTAACTTTTTAAAAAATTCAATTCATTCAATGATCTTAATTGTCATTCAAATAAAACTTGTCTAATTTAGATTTTAACATGAAAACGCAAAATTTGTAAAGATATCGCAACATGAATTTGACATGGGAGCAGACACTACATATTTATTTGCTTTTTAAGTTTTTCCCAAAAACCACTTTAAACAATAATTTTTACAGGTCATATGCTTACATAAGCTTACACCAATTTCAGTATCAATACTCAAAGAAATATTAATATTTCTTTGCAAGACAGTTTAACACCTAAAAATTGGTGGCATGTATAAAATCATCTCTCCAAATTTTTAGGGAAGCAAGACTGGTTCCCTGATTGGTCAGAAGTAGCTTCTTTAATACAGACATTTGTGTATATATATAAGAAAACATAAAATCAGCACCAATACTGTGTTTTGGCCATATGGTGTATAATTGGAATATTGTATGCAAAATGTACTGTATATGGTCAGATTTGAACACATCTTATCATATATACTGTGCATCACTGTGCAAAAATCTTGAGCTACCCCTCATTTCTTCCAAATTTGGTTATTTTACCTTAAGGGACTTTTTGGCTCTTGTTTAGTATTTGTCTCTCTTTGTTTTTTTTTTGTTTTTGTTTTTTTTGTTTGTTACACAGTGATCTATGAATAATTTAAAAAGAAACAAACCAGGCAGAAACCAGGGCGAAACAAGTGCAGACGATGACAGATGATACTTAGTATATTTAGTAATAATTAGTAAACTGCTGATGCTGAATGCTGAGTGGTTGGAATAGAACAAGAGGGGAAATGAGGTTGCTGCTAGGGCTGTTACATAAACAAATAATTTTTACTGTATCTTTAGTCACTTTGTTGCTTGTCCCTATTCCTTTAATTTAATCTAAATTATTTTATTATATTTCATAAGAAGAAGTGCAGAAGGATAAGAAGGATGTTCAAGACTATAGCACTGTATTTCTGAATAAAATATTTCTCTTTGATGTTTATTCTCTTTTTCTGAATATACATTTTCCTGCATATGATTTAAAATTTCAGCAGCCTGTATTCTTTATTTTATTTAAAAAACAATGGGTAAATATCGTTTATATGTTGTACTGTAAACCACATACTTCAGTAAGTTAGTCTTGATATGTTGTCATTTTGTTAGAGTTAACCTGATTTGATATAATCCTCATCTGACAGGGTTTAAGCAAATGCCCTACCTACAGTACAAAGATAGGGAAAATCAACATTTGTGACACTTCTATCAAGGTTCTTAGAGTATGTGTACAATGGAAATTGTCCATAACAGTTGGCATCTCAACTGCTAATGTAAACACCATCTGCCTCATTGTTCCTCTTGACTGGATTGATTACTTTTTTGTTATTACTGTACATCAGTGCTGAAATAATCATTGATTTATTCAGTCAATTCCGTTTTATATTCATGGTTAGAATTCGAACATTGTCACAATCACAGATCTTGTACATACTACACATCACAGATAATAGAACAGCTGGTGTTTAGACCATTTATAAGTCTGTTAGGTCTGTTACTGTACTGTAGGTTTGCACCTGTTGCAACTTTTGCACTTAACCAATAACTTGTTCACACTGCATGAGCAAAGCATACTTAGCTAGCACGCTAGCATTTACAACATCTTTAGGAACTGGCACTTTATTTAACCCAACAGCTGCAAAATGTTTGAGCAAGGTTTGCTTTACTTAGAAGTGCCCAAGTCATAAGGAGGGAAAAAAAATGCTTTAATCTGTTTGCCTTAAATCAACCGTAACAACATCTGGTGGGTTTTCCCAGCCTACCACACATAGACATTATTGCATAGCTAATAAGTGTGAACATAAACAGTCACCAAACCAGTCATTACTTGGAACATAACCAGCTTATTGGAGGTTTATTTTTCTTAAATTGCGTATATTCAGTTCAAAACTATATGCAATCATTATCTTTTTCTGAAAATGTAGCTAACATGTACACTTTTACGTGCTGCGGTATGTATGTAATTTTTATTGATAAGAGCCCTTATGCTGGGTTATAGAGAGGGTGAACGAAATAGGAGGCTGTGAGAGTGCTTGTGATACGCACAGGAAGACCTTCCCGTTTGGAGATAGCGTGGGATTATTAATTAAGAAACTTAAAAGGAAACAAATGAAAACTGTAAACACAAAGTAAACAGAGCTCCGCCGTGTACGCGAGAACGGACGGGGCTCTGGAAAATAAAACAAAACTTTTATCCTCTCGGGGCCTTCGCCTTTACTGAGGATTTATAGGAGAGAGAGGGGTTTGTGTCTTTTGCACTTTTAACTTTAGCGTGCAAGCTGAATTGATGCGTGCCGCTTTCTTTCTCTCTCGCGCGCGCTTTCTCCGGCGTCTTAAACAGACAGAGGCTGGGGCTTTGCCTCTGTCTCTGAACAGCACACTGTCTGCCTGTCTGTCTGTCTGTCTGTCTGTCTTTTATTTTCTTTCTTTCTTTCTTTCTTGTCTTTGTCTTTGGCCCTGATACCTTACCGGTGCTACCTAAATGATCGCACAAAGTGTGCCGGTATCAGGACCCTTAAATAGACACGCCTTCAGGTGCGGCTCGTTCAGGCTGATTGCCTGATGGCGGCGTTGCCTGGCAACTGCATGTATATATGGCCATGCCTTTGCCTGTTCAGAACACTTTATGTGCAGCTCTGCCCCTCGCGCAACCCACGTCGTTACACTAACAAAAATTTTACTATTGTTTCATTTTATGATTTAGGATTTATATACAGTATATATTTTTTTCTGATTTTCAAAATACTTTGATATTAAGCTTGTTTGTTTCTTGTTTTAAGATGGTCATTTTATTTAAATAACTAGACTGGAATTTAATTGCACACTTATAAGCGTTTAAAAAAATTTACAACTCCATCTGTTGAATTTTTGTAATAAACAAGTCATGGACAAGCACATGTTTTAACGTCAAATGCTCAGAATGAAGGCGTGAGATCACGTTTATTAAGTAGGTTTGAACTGCACACTCATACGCGCCTATTAACAAATGTACAGCATCACATCTGTTGAATTTTGAGGTAAACTAATGGTTTTTTCAAGGTCGATTTTTAAAATGATTTATAAGAGCGTTTTCTTTTATAATTTCAAAATAGCTTATATTTTCTTCCTGTGGGCTAATTGCAACGAAACTAAGCATATAGTATATGTTACCTCAAACTTGGCCAAATATGAAAACCCCCATAAAATTTGTTCAGTAGTTTTTATGTGATGCATGCACAAACAAACAGACAAACAGATCAACAAAATTCCAAAACCCATCTTGATGTGTTCTATTACTCATTTTACGTTTCCCCAAAAATAATTTTCCCGCAAATATCTTCACATCTTCACAGTTTTATTATATGTACAGTATACATATATTATTATTTTATTGTTCATTAATTAGCTTGTACAGCTATCCAAACATAGTTGGAAATATATAGTGAGAATACGATTTTAAACACACACCTATTAATTGTGTTGCCAGGGTTCCTGTATATAGTACACATGGTTAGCTATATAATTTTAATAAGACCAGGGTTATTGCATTTGCTGAAGCGTTGCTTAGACATGAATGGAAATGAGTCAAAATTTTAGCCAATGGGAAAGTTAATTAAATGACCTCAAACTCTGATCAAGTTGATAGTTCTATGACTAGCAGTGTGTGATCACACACTGAGCAATAATACATTACTTTAGCAATAGCAAAAAATACTTTGATAAATAAAATGAAGGTTATTTTGTTTCTTTTTTTTCTCTCTCAAAACCTCATGCTCAAACAAAATTCAAATTCAGTATATAATTCCTGGCTATAAGAATAATTACATGCAATATTGTGACGCAAAAGTCAGCATAAGCTGCACTAAACAGTATACAGTATATACTGTATTTCATGTAGTAGATTCTATTCTCATCACTTAATGGTCTTAGAGTCCTCTTAAGTATGATGACTATTTCACACAATAAAACATTTCTCTGCAGGATTTGTCTGTGCATTTTATTACTTAGTCAGAGCATGGTGGGGAGGAGTCAAAACAATACAAAAACCTAAAATCTCCAGACTTCCATGAGCTGCAATATGTAGATGGGATTCATTCCAAGAATTACTTTAGCAGCTTGGTGTGCCCTTTCGTCGCACTGCTATTAAATCTCTCCTATAGCTGTTGGGAGAAGTGCATTAGGAGTGCATTAAAGCACTTCATGACACATTTATGGCATTTCACTCACTTATGATTTGTGATGCTTCCGCATTGGCTGAACTTCCCTTAGACTGGATGGAATTGGAGCGAGGCCAAAGGTTGCACTCCTGTAGAACATGGACTACTTGTGCTATGTGATAAAGGACTCCAGTGGTGCAACTTAATGTGTTAGATTATTGATCACACACTGAGCAATACTTCATGAACCATTCGAATTTTTCTAATTTGAACATTTATAGTTCACTCCACAACAAACAAGACACTGAAAGCATTAAACAGGAAGTATTGGTTGTAAAGCATGGCAGCTGTGATCATTTAATCTTTCAATGTAACTGAGATGAAATCCTAAGGCTCAAAAAAAGACACAAAAACAAACAGAACAAATGAATGCTCACTAATTTAGGTAATATAAAATGATCTCTTGTTGTTCAGATGGACGTATAGTCGGTGTCATTTGTTCTTTGCTGATTATTATCGCCTGGCCAGCTTCTGGTGAGCAGTTCAGAGAGCATATCAATTTACACCACAACGCCTGACAATGGATTGTGGTTAAGAAAGACAAGACTTTTGTGAAGTCTTGATGACCTTTGTCACCATGCAGGCCTCAGTTGGGTCTCACACACCGGCTATATCTATCCAAACAGAGAAGAATGGTGTCTCCATCGTGACCTCCAAGATCCACCCACTCAACTGTGAAGGACTGGTTTTGCGGAGACACATGAATACACAACCTCTCGCAAATATACTGGAGATACCCGAGTCTCTCTACGTTTCTAGTTTCTCATAGATTTCATCAAGAAGATTTTACTTCATGGTGTGCAGCCTCCTCTTTCTGCACAAATTGATTTTTTTTTTTTTTAAAGAAAAAGCTGCTTTTTCAGCTATTCATTTGGATATGCACACCTGGATGCATACATGTGGGCTTATTCATTATTGTGTCCTTTTTTGCAGGCTCAGGTCAAGGGTAATATGAAGATAAATGCAAGGGCTTGAAGTGAAGCATTTTTTTGATCTCTCTCAAAGCAATGTCTCTAATCAAGGGACCCATTGGTCTTCCATTCTTTAGACTCCCTATTATTGTGTAGTTTCTATAAAGACTCTTAAGGCTTTTGGGCATAATGAATTCCTCTTGAGTGAGTCAAGATTCTCCTCTATGAATGTATCTTTGGAGCAACATATGACGTATCACAAAATTATACGTTGTGTTTTACATACATTGGGGTTCAAAAGTCTGAAACCACCAGTGAAAATATCAATTTTCATAATTTGTAGTACAAATTACATTATTGTATTATTCTTTTTATATTTGCATGATATTCCGAATTTGTTGGTATTCACCATACCACTTTTTTCTTTAGAGACAGCATGCATTTTGCATGGCCTACACAAGCTTGTGCTAAGCATGAGGAAATACTGTATAGTGCACAGTTAGCATGGTCAATATCACACATTTGATTGCTTACAACAACTAAATGAAATATAGTTGCAAGCAACGATGAGTGGGCCCAAGCACCCTGCGCTATCGCCCCCAGGGCACACCAGAAAGTGAGCGAGCACAGTGAGCACATGCATTTAAAGGGGATATCCCAATACCATTAAGATATAATTTTAGAAAAATGGCAAATGTTATATTTAGACCTTCAATAACCCCTAAAAGATGCTGGAAAAAAGCATGGTGGAAAAAAAAAACCCTTAGGAAAACAATAGGGCTGATGTCATCATGCTTGGGACTTACATATTCCACCCCCAGGATTGCGGTTCGATTTCCATCTTAGGTCTATGTGCATGGAGTTTGCATGTTCTCTCCATTCTTGGTGGGCATTTCTAAATTGCCCACAGTGTGTGAGAGTGGGTGTACTAGTGTGTCCTGTCATGGATTGGCACCCTGTCCAGGGTTGGTACCCTGCCCTGAGTTTTCTGGAATAGGCTTCAGGTCTCTCATGACCCTGAACAGAATAAGTAGTTTAGAGAATGAGAGAGAGAAATTTACCCTATTCCATGGTGTAAAGCCTCAAGGCAGTGTTATGATCTGGGGTTGCATCAGTTGGTGAGGTCTAGCCTCAGCATTGATATGTGGCAATAAAACGAAGTCATGTTTTATTTTCTTGATGCCATGGTTATGTTCAAATTGTGAGAGAGTGATATTAGGTGCAAGAGGCATCATTTTCATACATGAATTGACCATCTCATTGCCAGCAACTGTAATCAAAGTTTAAGGCAGTCAAACTAAATATTAGAGGTATAATCTGTGCAGTAAATATAGTTAGTAAGTTTTACCATGCATCCTTCAGAACAAACCACAGTTCTCCTGAGGACATTGATTTTCACACCTGCTCCTTTTTTTTGCATGCACAGTATACAGTACAGATGTGCAGTATATCCCTTCAACTACATCAAGCTGGTGACCCACCGACATCAACAACCTGTTGCATGATTAATTTTTTGATGATCCCTGGTTTGTGTTGCAGCTTCTTTAGGTTGTTTGTTTTCATGGTTTTCATGGTTTCTCAATTCGCCGATTATGCTGATTGTTGTGTTGAGAGTGTTTGGGTCATTGGTCATTGTCAGGCTGCACGATTAAGTTCCTTCCAATTATATTGGAAATATTTCTCTGTAAATCGACAAGCACAAAAGTTCTGTAGATTTTTTTTATGTATTGCTTTCATCATGAGTAACAACATCAATAAACCATGAAAGAAGCCATGCAAGTCCAAGCCATGACACTACCTCCAATGTTGCTTTGCTTATATAATTTGTATCATGAGTAGATCTCTTGTTTCTCCACACTTTGGTTTTTCCATGACTGTGGTGAATCATGGTTCCAATTTTTTTCTAATTTGTTTATCTTGTGGAATGGCTTCTACTGTATATTTTGGCTCGCAATATCTGTCTCAGTGTTTTTGATGTTTTTACACAGATCTCACATGTTGTTTTGGTAATCAAATGCTGCTATTGTTCTCCTTGGGTTCAGTTTTTGCTGGTTGTAAACACCTCAGTGGATTCTTTTTCTTTTCCAGGACAAGTTGTTGTGTTGGCCATGTCAGGTGCTTGTGCAATATTGCTGATTGAAACTCTCAGCTTTAACAGAACAACAAATGCTTAAACCAAGAGTGAAATTTAGAACTATTCATTATTTAATCTAGGAAATAGGAAACACCTGTCAAGTACATGTTCCAATATTTTTGATCACTTTTGAACATCTCTTCTTCATCTTTCGATTTCAAATGTTTTTAGTGTATCTCAAAGCCAATGTCATTCCATTACTTTTGGAAGGGACTGGATTCTTGCACTGTGTCTGCTATTGCCCTTTTAAATGCATTTCAGGTGGAATCACTCTTGTTCTGAGTTTATTCAGACCTGAATCCTCAAACAGGATTACTGTTATTAGAGTGCTGGATGGGCATGCTGTGATTGAGAGCTAATCTACAGTAGCGCAGCAGGCAGTGGAACAGAGAACAAGAGGAATGATGTTTAATCAGAAACAGGCAGTTGTATCCACAGGGCTTCATGTATCCAACAAGAATATTTTGAATCTGACTGGTCCTCAGTGGTGAACAGTGGGAGGTGTTAAGCATGGCTACATGTGCGTATAAGACTCAAGGTCTTCCTACTGACTGTACTTAAAACCTGGCGCCAGGATTGTAAAGCTTCACAGAGGAAAGCACTCCTGAGACGGATTCTCAATCAGCATTAAGAATAAGATCAGAATCGACATAACCACACAGCACTGTTCTTGATTCTGATTGGTATGATTGGTCAGGGTTGATTATTCTTCCAGAACAGCAGGTCTGACAGCAGGCTGTAATTCAAATCACAGGTTTATATTAATATGCTCTTTTGTATTTTTCCCCAAGATTTTCTTCATAATTTAGTCATGGCCAGTTCCCACCTGTCAGCGAACTGTCCCCTATATTACAACAGCTATTGTACAAACCAAGGAGGGTGAAGGCTATTATGGCACTTGAAGCCATTTCGACTACATCTTTTCAAACTGCTGCCTGTGCAATATCAGGAGCATCAGAAAAAAACACTATCCGCCCACTTCTGCCTGGGTGAGCTCATAGGCAACCATGATTGGCTAGTGGTGCTGTGATTGACAGGACAAGAGCAATTTTTCTCCCTTGGAGTCCGGGCTATAAATGGCTGCAGCATTGTCAAAATACATACCTGCAATCTATGGATAATGGGATGAACACTATTCTGTGGTACTGCTTGAGCATACTGTACGTGGTCTAATATGTCATTGTGCCAATAGTCTACAACTAATATTTGGTATATAAGCCCTTATGACATATTCTAATGCAAATAATGATAATAAAAAAAAAATCAATTAACAAAGAAAATCATGAAATTGTTAAAATAATTTAAAAAGTCCTTAGTGTCAGTGCTTTGTAACAGTCATTAATTTCCCACCACAGGGAAATTGTAGCTGTAGATAGAAAATACACAAGACCATTTTTTTTTTGTCTAATTAACTTCAAAAGAGGAGAAAAAAACCTTGTGAGCGAATGACTACTTATAGTCTAAATGATAACAGGAACTAACAAAACTTGTTGAACAGCACTCCTTGTCCCAATTTTATTCCATGCCCATTAAATAAAATGCAAATATAAGACAATCAAGATACAGAACAATATTGTTATCTTTATTGTATGTGTTAATAAAATTAAACTATAGTATAAAATGTTTCTACTGTAATAATAATAATAATAATAATAATAATAATAATAATAATAATAATAATAATAATAATTTGTAATGTAATACTTTGCAACAGAAGAAGACCAGATTCCTAAAGGCACCCTGCGATCCTTTCTCCTACAGTAGCATCCTATAGCCATCTGCAACACTCTATAGTACAGTATATTGCATGATTCATTAATTCTCAATGTTACATATCACTGACTTCATAAGCAAGTAACCCATTGAAAAAATGTAATTCAGCATAACACTGATTGGATTTGCTGTACACTGTTAACTGTAACACATTTGTTTCCTTCACATTCCCCCTGCCTGCTGGGAAATTCATAGATGTCTTGTATTTCCATGCAGGAGAGCTTTCTGGCTTCTGTGGGAAACGGCAATAGAAAGAAAGCTACTACTGAAAACAGATACAGATGGTGTAGGGGGCTGAAAGACTTCAAAAATACTCTGGCCATAAAAACTGGAAAGTGGTTCATTTGACCACATATGAAACAAATATATTTGAAGGAGGTGTGTTTAGCATCTACATTTATGTTACACATATTCATTTAGCATAATAATAATAATAATAATAATAATAATTATTATTATTATTATTAATATTATTATTTTTAAATTTATTTATTATTATTTTTTATTTTTATTTATTTATTTATTATTTTATTATTATATCATCATTATGGTCCTTGCTCGAGGGTATCTTCCGGTATGTAATATCTGGTGTATCCCCAAAGTGTTTTGATCTTCTACATAAAAGCCTCAGAAAACCCTCATATGTTTCTTGTGAATTTGACACAAATTGTGTTACACAGTGTTGGACCCTGGCCTTCCACTGTTTTTCTTTCTTTCTTTCTTTCTTTTTTTTTTTTACCGAAATCCCTTGACTAATCTTGGATGATAGGAGACCTGCAAGTTACGTGATGGTCAAGTTAGTGTTTTATCCAGTCTTTCCAAACACACTCAACTGGTCTCTACAGCGCTCAGGGGTATACAGCGGTCAAGCATTAGAGGTCTGACGATGACATTTACTTGTCAGAGCACTGACCCAGACCTCACCCTCCATCATTTCGACAAGATCTGGTACATTTGGAGAGGGAGTCTAATGGGAAACCCAGGGCATACACATATAAAGGAATCTTGTCCACTTGTCCATGTGGTTCGATGAAGTGAAGAAGCCTTACAATATGATTTCACAACCGCACCTATACATACAACTAGCAGAAGTCAACATACAACTTTGTCAATATACAAAGTTAGATAAAAAAAAAAAGATCAGTCAAACATTACAATAAAAAAGCTAATTAATTTTAAGTAATTTAGAATTGAAAAAAAAAAGTTTAATTAAAACACCACTAATAATATAACTATACAAATCAACTTAACTTCTGTGACTCTTGCCTCTCTCTCTCTCTCTCTCTCTCTCTCTCTCTCTCTCTCTCTCTCTCTCTCTACGATTACACACCATGGGCTTCCTGAGGATACAGCAGAGGGCAGTCTTACTCTAGGATGTATTCATATTTACAAATGCCGAATTCTAATTTTATATATGTTTGTTTGCTTTAAGAATCAAGATATCCATAATCCACTATGTGTATGTACACTGCTATCAAACAGAGATGGAGGGAGAGATACCAGGATATAGACTCTATAATTTAGTGAAGCTTAAATGAATAATGAAATCAGTGAATGCATTGTCTTTTGTGTATATGAAAATTTTAATTGCAAAAAAACAAACAAACAAACAAACAAACAAAAAAACAACTAAATGTATAAAAGGAAAACAATCTAGTAGCAGCAGGGAACAGCAACAGTTTTTGCAGATCTTCTTAGTTCTTCACTATGTAATACAGTATTTTTTTTGTGTGTGTGAAGATACCGGTCAGAGGTAATTTACACCGATGCAATGTAGTGAAGCTTAAATGAATAATCTTAATCTTGCAAAGCAAAAAAAAAAAAAAACCTATAAACTATTCAGTAACTACAATGGAACTAATAGGAAATATCTGTAGATATGAAAGCGACCCTTGACCTAACTTCAATAGTTGTGGTTCAGGAAAGTGGTAGCTTGGTGGTTCAGGTTTCCAGGCTACTGATCAGCTATGGTCATATCCCAGCACCATCAAGATATCATTGTTGTGACCTTGAGCAAGATAATTAACCCTCGACTGCGCAGTTGTGCCCTGTCGTGCACGTTGTATGACATTTAAAAAAAAATACAAAGATCATGCAGGTCCTGACTCTCTTATTATACAAGTAGAAACTTGTATAATTCCGTCATCCTCATTGTCTTTGGCAACACAGATGTTTGAGAGGTCCTCGAAGAACCCAGGGAACTGGCGTTTTTTTTTTAAACCTCATCTTCAAATTAGAAGACACTTGGTTCTGTTGTGTTTAGGTTCTGTCTGAAGTTAACATCTGGCTTTCCGCCACTTTATTGTAGGAGCTTCACCAAACACAACATAAACGCAGATACTATATTTTCAAAAATGTTCAATATACTGCTTTTATAAACAGAGGCAATATGAATATTGAAATCTAACCTTTCATCCATTTTCATTAAACAACCAATTCAACAGTGGTGACCTACAGACAATTAAAAAGACATATAAAGTACATCACAGCTGAATGGCAGGAAGCTCTACCTGCTTGCAACACCTCAGGAGAGTGCATGATCTCTATGGGCTGAAGCCGTTTCATTGGGTGGATCTGAGCCAGCTTATCTACCCCTTTCCCCTCATGAAAGGAGCCAGGGGAGCAATATGCCAGCTTGTCACTTCAAACCTGTGGCAGAAATACGCATTTACTGTTTGTTATCGTCTCTGCGTAGATAGAGTAATCGGTGCTGCCATGGTGCTGGTCTAAATATTTTACAGCAGTGTGGGCAAACAATTCCCAATTGCCCTTGTGTAAGAGAGTGAGCTTTGATTAGGTATAAAAATTGCTTTTTGATAACCAGATATATGAAGTTGTGTAAAATTGTTTAATACAATAACAGTTTGTAGTATATAGTTTACAGTTAAGTTTAAAGATGTTAACATATAATGTTAATATAAGTGATTATATAAGCATTTACCTCAAACAAAAATTAGTTTGAAATCGGTCAGTTTGTTGCTTGTATTTATGTGCTGGCTGGACCAACTTTTTTGCTGACATGAAAAAAAAAAAGCCTTATGTGACACATTCTGTAACCATAGCAATGCTCTTAGCAACCATAGCTAACTACCTAGCCTAGCAATAATTCATGAAAATTAATGATGAAATTAAAATGTATTGACGTCATACTGCATAATAGAAAAATGTAAAAAAAAAAATTTTTTTAAAAGCCATCAAAATTTTAAAAAAAATTTAAAATTCATCTTGCTGTAAGTCAATTTCTAAGAACCAAAATAGATCAACAACTTTCTCCTCTATGGTGTTTTTCTAGGTTGTCATTAAAGTTACTGTAAATTAATTTTTTTTAAGTCTTACTTTAATCATAATAGAGGTGCATTTATGTACATTGTAATAGTACAAGTAGGACTTAGTCATTGTAAATGTGAAATTTGTCACCCTGAAGACGAGTTCAGTGTAAATAATCAGGGTAAAATTTCACAACCCATGTTCCGTGCCAAACTCCACGCCTATTTCTCTTTTGACATACTGTATGGCTAGTTCTGGTTAGCCATACAGCTAGTTCAGTTAGTAGTTACATAGACTCGATGTAGCTACTATAGACTCGATAATTTAGTGAAGCTTAAATGAATAATGAAATCAGTGAATGTATTGTCTTTTATGTATATAAAACATTTAAATGGCAAAGAAATTAGCAAAAAAAACCAAAAAAACAACAGCAACAAAAAATATAACAGGAAATCAATCTAGTATAGCAGCAGGAAATAGCAACATGTCTTGCAGAGCTTGTATGTAATGCTATGTAATACAGTAATTTTTTGTGTGTGAAGATACCGGTCAGAGGAGCCACCAATGCAATGTAGGTTTAACCCCATAATCTTGCAAAGCATACTACTCAGTAAAAACTATAAATTATTCATTAACTACAATGGAACTAATAGGAAATATCTGTAGATATGAAAGCGACCCTTGACCTAACTTCAATAGTTGTGGTTCAGGAAAGTGGTAGCTCGGTGGTTCAGGTTTCCAGGCTACTGATCAGCTATGGTCATATCCCAGCACCATCAAGATATCATTGTTGTGACCTTGAGCAAGATAATTAACTCTCGACTGCTCGATTGTGCACTGTCGTGCGAGTTTTATGACATAATATAAAATACAAAAAAATACAAAGATCATGCAGGTCCTGACTCTCTGTAGAAACTTGTATAATTCCGTCATCGTCATTGTTTCATAATAACTACGTATAATAAATACACCATACTAAATACGCCATGACTTTGAAAGGCGCCAACTTGATTTAGCTTAATTGGAATAGATTTTTTCATGGTTGTGAAATTGCCCGTGTTGTGTGAATGTGCATGTGAATGTTAACCAGAGGTCCAACCATGGTCGTACAAAATAGGAAGAAATAGATTGGGTCACCATTGGCCTCCACAATCCCTAGCTGGACTACAGAACTTCATGGATAGATGGATGTCCATTGTACTCACATCCAGGGTGACAAACTTTACTCCCTGTTAGCAGAACAGGAAGTTTATAATGAAACAAACACAACCCTAAACTATACCTTTAACTTGTAGTTTGTTTAGTTGATATTTTAGTTTAATTGTAAGATCCACAATGCATTCTCATGAAGACCTTAGAAATTCCCCAGACCATTTAATTAACTCAATCGTTCAGGCTGTGTAACTGATCCCACTGGCACCAATACCGTCATTTTTTAACGCAGCACTAAATGTGTCTCCGGTGCATTTTTCAAGGCCTTCCATAGGAGGCTTTGGCTTTGTAAAATAGAAGTAATACAAAGAAGTAATATTCGCAAAACAAACAAAAATATATATTATTGTTGCATTTTTTTGTGTGTTTTTGCCAATGCAATAGAGCCTAGACAGAATGGCAGTGTCAATAAGGACGGATGTAATTCCCTCACTCTTGATCCAATTACATTTGTGTCTCTGAAATAAAAGAAAAATGCTGCAATTTGCTCATATTTCTGTATATATGAATCTTGGCGCTCTTCAAAGCCCGTGACAAAATACCATCGGATGAAGATCAGGTGCCTCAAAATAAAGCCATTTTTACACAATGAAGTCATTTTGAGACCGAGGCCTTGAGACTGAAAATCAGGACAATTACTTGCACGGAGCGTACAGAGGAAAAGAATATTGTTTCAGGCTCATTTCTTCTTGACTATTCAAGGCTTAGAGAGGCTGGGAGGCAAAACACACACACACACACATACACACACACTGTTGTCCAAGTCAGGTCTGCACTCGATGTAATTATGTTTGATGCATTTGAAGGTGGATGTCTGACAGCTGTCTTCCCAGCCTGTCTTTGATCGTCACTGATGGCAGGGTTCGGGCCTGGCGATGCTTTTTCTCTCTGAAATGTGTGATATAAAGAAAGCTCCTGTGCTCTTTCCTTTGATATATATCCTTTGACAAAGGCTGTGAGAGTCTGTTTGCTAATTGGTGTGATTAGTCAAACTAGCACTCAGTCACTATGTAGTTTTGCATAAGCATATTTTGAAACAACGTGTAGGAAGTGCTAGCGTATTAGCACTCAAGTTCTTTAGGACTGAACAATATTTATTTAATGACTGGAAGCGCAAGCCTTCAAAGAAATACCTCACCCTGAAACACATCAAGTATATTTATACTGTGACTGTATGTGTGCTCTGGTGCTAATTTGTTTGTGCTTTAGTTTAGATATTCCCTTGAGAATTAAGCAGTCACTTGCCATGCTGCCAATTTTAGCATGGTCACAATGGTGTCTAATAGGACAACGCCAGACACTGCAAAACTTCAACTTTCAGATTGTAATGTACAGCGAGCTACAAGATGACGAACATAATGGTTTTGATGGCGGTATTAGCAAAGCTTTGGAAGCTGATTTGCTTGAATGGAGCGTACAGATGAGGACATGAGCGAGTTAGACAGACTCAAATGCTAAAGTGCTTTTCATTTCAAAATAAATCTTGGAATTTTGCCATTCAGGGTAGAATTTTCTAAATGAAGTATCTATTTTACATGAATCACCTGCCTATTTTGTATTAAGAATGAAAACGAAGTGTTTGTTCTTAACTATGTGTAAAATTACAAAATGCCTCAACAGGGCTTTATTAAGGGGTATACAATTCCTCGATTACATCATAACTCACATACAGTGAATTTAGATATATTGAATTCTTGAGATCTTGAGAGTTGAAGTTGCTGAAAAATGCAACCTGCATTGCTTGTGTTCATATTTATGACAAATACATGATAGGTTACATGATAAATTTAGTGGGATGTAACCTTTTAATATACTGCAGCATTATATCATTCAAAGGCAAATCCAAAAGCTTCAATGTTTTTTTTCAGATGACATGTGACTTGTCTGCCAGGTGAAGCTAGGTATTAAGTCAAACAGGTTAATTTTAAACTATGGCCAATAGATTGCAGTAAGTGAAATTTACCACTTACCCAATTATTCATCTTTTATGATACTTTATTCTGTATACAGAATTGTAGGGAGGGCTGGAACCTACCTATTCCAGGAGACTTGGGGAACGAGGCAGGGTACACCCTGGATGGTGTGCCAATCCATCGCAGGGCGCACACACATTCACCCGTGCATTCACACATTATGGGCAATTTGGGAATAACCCTAACCTGCATGTCTTTGGATTGTGGGAGGAAACCGGAAGAAACCCATCAAGCATCGTAGGGAAAACATGCAAGCTCCATGCACACAGACACAAGGCAGGAATCGGACCCTGACCTGGACCTGGGAGGTGCAAGGCGACAATGCTAACCACTAAGCCACCGTGCCGATTTTGGCAAACATCAGTTGATAAATACCTTATCTTGCTGCTCCTACACCAGCCCTGAGAAAGTTTTAACAATGTTTGAATGCTTGAACAATGTTTTAAAGCGTATTAACGAACACCATCCAAGCTGGTTGGTCAGGTTGTGACAGACAAACATTTATTTATTCATAAATTTATTCTAAGTTTTTACGGGTAGCAAGGAAATCCTGGTGTCAAAAAGGTTGAGTCCGAGTGTTCCTTCTTTTTGACTTCCAGAATCCTTATTTAAATATTTTAAAAATATGATTTCAAGTGTTTTCCAATGCTCTTCTCATAAACAAACTCTCACTGGCCATATATGGGCAACTGCATATGATACAGTTTTAAACTTGGTATCAAAACAGAGATTATTCAACAAGGAATCTTGAAAAAGCATTATCACTACATTATCATTATCATGTGACATATAGTAAATGTACTACACTTAACTGAGGCCTTGATTAATAGAACTACATTTTACCTTAAAATAATAATAATAATAATAATAATATAATAATAATAATAATACAATTATATGATCTACTGTAAAACCACCCGTGTCACTAAGGGTCACTAACACATACACTGCTGCCTGGAAGTCAGCCATAGAAAAAAAAATTAATGAAAAGCCATTCGAACAAAGCGTCAATGCATTCAGGAGGAAAATGAGATTTATTAGGAGACGACTGTTTCAGTTATTAACTGAGAGCAACCCCGACAGGAGTCTATCCTGCATCCCTACCCACTAAAAAGGCAGCAGGTGTATTTTCAATTATGCTCTTCAACTGCAGCTAATTAGGCTTACATTAATCAATACCTCTATCAATAGTATGATGAGGTCTTTTATCCTGGCACAGGATTTATTTGAGGGGCGAATTTTAAGACCTGCTGGGGTATTTGACTTCAGTGCACAGGGGTCATCAGAAGGGTCAGGAGAGCAGAAAATAGTTAATCTGCACTGAAAGAGCTATAGATCCTCAGCTTATTACTTTGTCATGAATGAAAAGCTCCTGATGGATGCAGTGTATACAATGGATGAAGTCCTTCTCTTATATAGCTATATTACTACCGGTCAGGTGATACTTGAATAATGCTTTAATAATTTAAATTAAAAGTGCATTCTATTAAAAAAAACAATAATTAACCAAGATTATACAATTGTTACACTACTTAATTCTTTAATCTGATGGTTCTGTAAGCTCTTTTTACTGGCTGTAGTGCAAATTACAGATATTATTTTTTTTTAAATGAGAAGGGCCTTGTATGGTGGATGCTTTGCAAATGCAAAATCTCATATAAATGAAAAAAAATATTGTTGTTGTTTAACAATTAGTTAATATGTTTAGGATTTCTTTAACATAAGGAGATAAGGAGATTCTTATTTAACATTTATGGTCAGTAGGTTTTTTTTCACTATATTAAAGGTGTCAGGATAAACAAATATGTGTATTCCTGCTTCATGGTAAAATGACATCTCATTGGCATAAATCAAAACTCTTAAATATACTTAAAATAATTCAGTTACTAATGAAAAATCACTTTTTCTTTCACATGTATGGTTTGTTGGAATACAAGTTGCAAAGACAAGTTCTAAATGCGTTATGTAAGTGGGTGAAAAGGGGATATTTTTTTTTCTCCAGCTGTTTTCAGTTTCTGTGTTCTGATTGGCTGGGAAATTGCACAACGCCAAAGGGGCCTTTCAGGGTGGTTTATTTAAAACTACACCCAATGACATGGTGCGTTTTAGAGTCAAAAGGAAAGAAAATCAGGATCTGAGCTGTATTTCAGCTGGCGATTTAACAGCCATGTACTGGAGATCTCTACGACAAATATTAACTTGTTTAAAATGTATAATTTTGAAGCTTTAAATGTGCCCCAATATATGTTTATATGTTCTACAGTAAATTTAAAATGAAAGAGAGAAAGAAAAAAAGTGAGATTTTTAAGTGCTATAAGATACAGTATGTGATGACATTCCCCAAAATTGAATGCAACAATACATTTGATTATTTAATAAATCTACAAAGGTTTTCTTTGGCAAATTGCTGTGGTATAAGAAGAATTACACTCTTTGAATGGACTTACTCCTGCTATATTTTATTCCTTTGAAAGCCTTTAGTTACCTACAGTAGATTGTAAAGTGTATTTTTTCTGTTTCCAAGTGCATGGGTTTAATTGTGTCTCTTCCAAAAACTATTTTATTGTTTCATATTCATTTAAATATCGATATAAACTGAAGTGTGACTCCTAACCCAGACTGAACCTTACTATTCCAAGAAACCCAGACTCAAGCTGATACAGCTGTCTGCATCCAATCTTTACCACGTTCAATATCTTTGGTCTAGCCGATACCGACTATTCCCAGCGGCCCGGGAAGGCACAGACACAGTTTTGGCGGTCCTGTCAGCAGAGCTTTAACTTCCTTCATCTCAAGCAGAGAGCTCTTGCAGGTAGAGCTTTCACAGCCACTGTTTGACGGATAGCACCTCGTCTCTGTACTGGAGTCAGGAATCCTGCTCCTGTCTCTCAGGGGAGGCTGAGAACTTGCCATTCACAGCACTGTAACCAGATCGGCGCTAAAAAGCTAACAGTCTGGACTCGGAAGGCGTCTGTGGTCAGGCTCTCCCTCTTCTCTTATCTCAGTTTCCTCCAGCAGGTCAAATGGGAAAGAGCTGCCTTCATTTAAAGTGAAACAAATAAACAGTTATGAGCTGCAGGGAGAGTCCTGTATAGGGTTCTATGGTAAGGGAGGGTATTGTTGATGTTCTTTTTGTTGTCATGGTTGCAGTGTAACACTATAATAACTATAATATGGAATTATGACTGATACATTTATACGTTGTATTAAATTATTACTGATACATTTCTGTGTGCGTTACATGCACATTCATCATCTTTTACCTGGGATTGTGCATGTAACATACCTTTAATTGTCTCTTAGGCAAGAAAATGAACAATTTTCTTGTAAGAGTCTGTGTCCAGAATAAAAAGAAATATTTGATCAGTTGCCCGGCCAAAAAAGTCACCACCTGGATTTATCTAATGAAGTACTTAAGAGCCCTTCATTGGATAATTACTGCAGTGATTAATATGGTTCAGCTGGCAACATCCATAACTGATGCAGTGAGTCGCTTCTCATTTCTACAACAACTATGTCAGAAGACTTTTCCGGTGGTGGTGGCAATGATGTTACCTTTCAGAAGGGTCAAAGAGGACTATAAAAAAGCACTGTGGAGCACTGGAAAACATGTTCTGATGGTCCCAGATTTACGCTGTCCCAGAGTGATGGGAGCATCAGGGTAAGAAGAGAAGTGAATGAAATGATGCACCTACTGTAGGCATGATACTGTAGATTCATTTGCCTCTCTTCTTACCCCATACAAACCTGTGTGGACAGTGTCGTGTTATGTGCCCAAAAATGAGATCAGATGACTACCTGACTATACAAAATGAACAGGTTTCACCCACCAGTAGATTTTTTTTTCTTCCCTGATGGCACAGGCATGTTCCAAGATGACAATGCCAGGATTCATTTGGCCTAAATTGTTAAAAAGTGGTTCAAAGAGCATAATACATCACTTTCACTCATGGATTGGCCACCACAGGGTCCAGACCTTAACCTCATTGGGAATTGTTGGGATGTGCTGGAAAATCCTTTTCGACCTTCCCATCATCAATACAAGATCATTGAGAGAAATTAATGCAATTCTGGAGAGAAATTAACATAGTGACAGTGCTTAAGCTTATCAAAACAATTCCATGGCCATAATCACTGCAAAAGGCGGTCCAATTAAATATAAGTGTGTATGACTTTGGCCAGGCAATGTATATTCGTATAAATTAGGATGATTTCACACTCTACATTTGGCCCACTACATTTGAATCCAAAGTTTTTCTGTACTATGTGACTACTTTCTGTCATGCCCAGGTATGGATCAGGGTGGTGTTATTGAGTCAATTTGAAAAGGTGTTTATCTTGACTATAATACAGCGTACTCAGGCATGGCTCAAATCAAATCAAATCAAATCAAGTCAAGTGAAGTCAAGTCAAGTCAAGTCAAGTCAAATTATTCCAAGAAACTCAGACTCAAACGGATACAGCTGTACGCATCCAACCTTAGGTAAACATGGAAATGGACCGCTGTTTAGAACAAGACATGATTGACGCCATCTGTCTCCTGAACGACATCTCCTCAACTGAATGGCCCTAGTTGATAAAGTAATGATTCAGTTGAGAGGAATGTTTAGGAATAGCATGAAGATCGACTTGCTTGATCTCTTCTTCTGTTTGTGTTTATTGGCGACACAACTAGTTGCATACTGCCGCCTGCTGTTTTGGAGAGTGCAAATACGCAAATGTACTTTGTTATGCAATAATATTACTGTACTATATATTGCTGCCCAGTGAGGAAAGATGGAAAGAGCAATAGTGCTTAATGTGATAGTGGATTTTGACCCACAATGTAGATTTTCATTTGTATAGAAAAATTACAACCGTGTCAGTTTAGGTGATGGAGTGAGGCAATCAGTTATAGATTTTATTTAAGTACAATCCAAAATTAAAGGTTTTCATACACTACAATTTCTTAAAATATTTCATTTTTTAAAATTCACCATCAGCTTATAGCCATAGGTTTTAGAGGGCAGGACAATATTAATAAGAACAAAGCCTCAAGCAAAAATGAGGTACAGTAAGAGGCTATCATTGTCGACTTATGCTATGTGCTATAGACTTACTGTATATACAATAGGTTCTTAAAGCAATCCTGTAGTAGGAAGCTGACCACATGCACTCACCCAGGAAAATTTGAGTGGCTTGTTCTGGTTGGTTTAAGAATGTATCTGTGTTCGCTACATTAGTTGTGTTGGCCAGGTTTCATCAAATACTGTACATTTCTAAACCACCACCAAAGACCTGAATCTAACTCAGTTGATCTTAATACAAAAATGGGCATTGGTAAAAGGGAACACATTTTTATTCTACTTTGCAGGTGCAAGGCCACCGTAGTACACATGCATTTCTAATGTTATGGGCATTGTTCACTCCATAAGATTTTGATAGAAATATTTTTGTACATCATAGACAGGCTGTCTGGAGTTACACATTGCTTTTGTTTGTAGGAATCTATGCTATTAAATTGGGATTATTTCCTATAAAACATTTACACATTATACCAAAGAATGGTGATCAACCATCAGCCTAAAAACCCAAGACATAGATTTCATTTGATAAGAGAAATAATCCAATAATAGAAATGGGAAATTAGTACACCATGTATTTTATATACAGTAAGCTTGACTTCATTTATGATAAGTAAGTACAGTAGGCACTGGAATTACATGTAGGGCTATTTAGTTTTGCACCATTTATTGAGCTCCAAAGGATTAATGTATGTCACAGGAATGTCACTGGGATAAAGCAGATAATGTACATAAGCTATCCTCCATTTATAGAGCAGTTCAGTAGGACCAACAATGTCTGTATGCCTTTCATATATTAACTTTTTTTTTTCCGGTGGTGAAGAGACCTGACTCTTCGCAAAGCCTGGAGGAAAGAAGACGACCCTCTTAGCACAAGGCAGAGCCCAGATTCACAACAATGTATTGATGTTTGCCCCTGCCGTTCTCTTAGTGAGTATATAGTTTCAGTTGCTTCCAAGGTTGGCGCCAAGCTCTGTCTTCTTTGGACCACAAACCAGAATTAATTGCAAATCAATCGAACAAAGTACAACTGATCAGTAAACCAATTAGTAATTTTAGCAGGTCACCCTGGTTTGGCTTACTTATTTTTTTCCGTTCTCCTTTTGATAAAAGAAAATTTTCTGGCTTTTCTTGTTTTTTTTTATTTATTTATTTTTTCAATTTTAGCTATTTTAAAAAAATTATTTATTGCTTCCTGTCATTACGTTTTCAGGAATGCATCATGGATCTCCATATTGATCATATTTAAGCGAAGGAAAAATTATTGGGTTTTCTGTGGACAGAATTTAAAACTTATATTTGAAATAAACATGTAATTTACATTATAAAGCACTTCAATATAATAAAATTTAATTTAAAAAATTTAATTAAATGGATACGATTAAGTAAAAAATAAACAAATATATGTATAGAAACTTGTATCAACTGGTACTCATAAAATATGTATTTATGGGTCATATATAGGGATCATATATACACATGCAAGGAGGAAACATGACTGACCTGGCTAATACCATGATGCACCATCTTGAGGCATAAGATCTTTTAATGTATTCTCTGGCTGTGCCTGAAAGGAGGAAAGAGGGAGTTGAATAGATCCATTAATTTAATTGAAGCACGGCTCTGACAAGAGATAAAACATATCCCACATCTCTCCAGGCTGCTGCTTGCTTTATAGTAAACAACCAATGATCCATAAACAAAAAAAAAAGAAAAAGAAAAAAGAGAAGGAGTGGAAGAGAGAGAGAGAGAGAGAGAGAGAGAGAGAGAGAGAGTGAAAGAGAGAGAGAGGCCCACTCTATACAGACTTCAAGGCCACAAAAACATGACACAGGGAGAAGAGAATGGAGAGTGAAGAGCCCCCTCTTCCCAGCTCTTCCAAGCCCTACATGTGCATTCAGCTTGGATGGGGCTCATTGTAGCCCTGCTTTGGGATTTTGATGTTGATAATTCTGCTCGTGGTCTCGATGCTGGTGGTTGTCAAAGGGAAACCTGCAAGTGCAGAAAATAACCATGACTTTTTTGAAACAGGGAGTGCTTTCTCTTCATTCAGGGCCTACTTAAAGAACCATAAAGTGATGGCAGTCATACAACAGGTTCTTTGACTATAATGTTAATGAGAATTGAGAAAAAGAGAACTTGATGTTCATTCTGGTTTCAATATATATTAGTGAAACTGCAGGCAGTGTCCGTGAGGTTAGACTTGACATTAAATATTTTATTTATTCATTAAAAATAGCAATTATTATTATTATTATTATTATTATTATTATTATTATTATTATTATTATATTATTATTATTATTCACTCACTCTCATTCATTCTTTATGCCGCTTATCCTGTACAGGGTCACAGGAGGTCTGGAGCCTATCCTAGGTGACAAATGCACACTTTCACACATTCACTTCCAATTAGCCTAATCTGCATGTTTTTGGAGAACATGCAAACTCCACGCACACAAACTCCACAGACCCTCAAATCTGGAGGTGTGGACCACAGTTCTGACCAGTGTTATTATTCTTATAGTGCTGACATTGTTTTCTATTATTATTATTATTATTATTATTATTATTATTATTATTATTATTATTATTATTATAGAAGTGAAATGTCTTGTGAACATTTTAGCCATGAACATATGGTTATTTGTAATTTGTCCAGAATGATAAAACATTATGGGAAGCACAGCAGTTCAGTGACTTGCACCACCAGGGTTGGAGATTCGCATCTTACCAGTTTGCAAGGCATGCATTGTAGGTTGATTAATAACCTGTATTGTATAATTAATAATAATAAATAATGGAATAAATCAGTAGAAAGCATTATATGACAGCACATTTGAATTCTCAAGGCAGATTTTTCATTAGATTTGTATTATGTATTTCATTAGCAAGTCTAGGACAGTAATTCTGGCTGTGACAGGGTTGAAAAGTTAATGTCAATACGCTCGTTCTAATACATTATTTTTCTAATGTAAAGTTTAACTGCCGTAATAAAGAGGGAAATGTATGGGAGACAACCCAGTGTTGTTTAAAGACTATGAATGTGTTGTTTAAAAAGTAGATGTGGTGAAGTATTTATAGCAAGAGTCTCAGGTGCCAATACTTTGTAACAGTCATGGGGCTTTATAAAGTTTTCCAGTGCAGGAAAATCTTCCGAACAATTAAATTCTTGCTTTTTGCTTTCTTGGTAATTATGTATTTTTTTTGAGAATGCAAAACAAGTGGTAGCAGGAACTCACTACACTGTTCCTAAATTCTAACACTGCCCCTTCAGGTCTGTACGTTAGACACTGGGCATGATGGGTGCATCACTTTATCCACCTTTCTTCTTACATTGACACGCCCATCACTCTGGAACAAAGTAAATCACACCAGTCCTCAGGTCCTTACACTGGCTTCCTGTAACATTTAGGAGAGATTTTAAAGTACTTTTACTAGTTTATAAATCACTCAATGGCCTAGGACCTAAATATATTGCAGATATGCTCACTGAATATAAGGCTACACAGCTGTTTAGTCCAATTACAGTTGGACTATGAGTTCTCTTTACACTGTTTAGCCGTGGGTTCTACTGTTTTTATTTTTATATTTGATTTCGATAAATGTTTAAGTAATCAATAAATTCCTATCATTTTTTTTTTCTGACCACACCACTATCCTTCCACTATCCTAACAGTTATTACCCCAATTTTTCAACAATCTCCTTAGTTGTTTTCTTTTGCTTGCAGGGCAATGATGTCTACTTTTGAAATAGAGTAATATATTTGCCACAACCAAGAAGTGTGTTTTTTTTCATGGTTGTTTAAGAAATGAAAAGCTACTCACTCATGGTTAAGTTAACTTGTCAGCTGAACCATATTAATCACTGCAGTAATTAGGCAATGGAAGGCTCTTAACTATTTGTTTAATTAAATCCAGGTGGTGACTTTTTTGTACTGTATATTACAGCAGCTTTGACAATCACATTGTTTAACTTGTGTTCATTCTTTTTATCAGGGTTTATCATTTTTAATATATAGGAGAAATAAAATGAAAAGAGGAATAATTCATTGTATAAATATTGCGATTCAAGTCAATTGGTGTAGTATAAGAATAATAAAACACCTTGGGGAAAGTAATCAGTGATGGTGTGGTATGATGCCTATACTGTACTTCCTGTTCTGTTATTTACCTAATGTAACTTTTTAAAAAATGAACATAAAACATACACTTCATTCAAATCTAGAATTCTGTTGCACATTATGGGACACGAAATATAAGTTCTCATGGGGTTTATTTTATATACCAGCTATTCATCTATGCACCTGTAAGTGTAGTACATGCCAATGATAAATTGATCTGAAATATATTTTTTCACTACAAAGTAAAGTAGATCCTGAGAATTCTTGCAATCGTTGCAGTCAAGGCAAAGAGCAGTGAGACAAGTTTAATTTCACATTTAAAAGTTAAACACAAAGTAATGCACAGAGTTCAGCATTATCAGGCAGAGATTGAATTTCGATGGAAGTGCTATCCTAAGGGGAAAGAGTGGTGTGTGAATAGGCACCAATAGCCTCTCTAAAAGAGACAAGTGGAGAAATCTGAGCTACCCGGGGTAAAACAGTGCAACACACAGGTCCACATACTCAGTCTGTTAAATAAGAAGAGCTTGTCTTATTAAGTGAAACGTAGGCATATGTTCGTTATCAGGAGTTGCTAATCCAAAATATGGATTTGTCAAAGCATCTTGAATTGATCAGATCCACTGCAAAGGGTTGTATGGATAAAATGTTGAATTAATGTTCTTGGTAACATATGTATGTGCATTCCAGAATATCATTACACTAGTAAATATCAGGGAATAGAGCTATAATCATCTAGATAAGATAGATAAGATGTACACTGTCAGTACAGTATCAGTCATAACTCTAACACCACCACAAGGTGAATTGTATATCAGTGACTATCGATTATATACCAGTAAACTGGTGACCGACCTTCTGCAGAGACCGAAGGCCTGCTTGCTAGTTGTGATCACAAAGAAAAGCCAATGCAGCAGAAATCACAAAAAAAAAGACAACAGTGACCACGGAAGAAAGGAACAAGAACACCCAGTGCACCACAGCCTGCTGCACATGGCCTCAATCTCAATCCCATTGAGCTTCTATGGGATGTGAGAGACAAATAGGTCCTTACACACCAGAGCACCAAATTGATTTTTGTGCCAGATCCTAGTGCCAGACGCCAGAGAAGACCCAGAGGAGCTACAATCTGAGGGCCAAAGCCATCCAGTGGCACAAGGGGAACCCAAAACCTCCAGTACTGTATGTGGTGTTCATTTTAGTGGTTTTAATATTATGGCTGATTGGTGTTAACATACATTAAAAAATAAAAACAACAAGTTGCTGTTTAACACTGATACATCTCACATCGTTGTATTATTGTTGCTAAAACGTTTATGCTCTCTAGATATGCTAAAATTAATGAGAAAATATTTTGCACTTTCTGAATTTAAATGTTGATAAGAAAGATCCAAAACAGGAGTGTCTTGGTTAGCAGGTGAGCTGACGGGACATAAATGTCATGAGTGGTCCATGAGCAAAAAACAGCATTTCTTGACAAATTATAGGAAGTTTGAGAGAAATAGTAGCAGGTCTTGACAAGTCGGGACAATTTATAGCAAACCATGAATTGTCATACGTACTCCAGAGGTAGATTTTGAGAGGTCATAGACAAGGTTTGACATAAATGTGCCACAGTTCATAGTGGAGAAAAGAAAATAGATAGGCATTATTCTTAATGGTTAATAAAGCTAGACTGTATGAGATTGGGGCATGTGACATAACGTCTGTCGAGTGACCAAGAACTGTCAAGATGTTCAATTCAGAGTGATGGAGTGATGGAAAAAAAGACCAGATACTATTTGATACCAACACATTTTTGAAGATAATGCAAATATATAAATATGTGTTTTGCACAATTTTATATTATACAGTATATATAATCATATTTCAAAAATACATTTAACGCAGTACACTTAATCTACTAAATATTACAGTCTACCTTAAACATGCTCAGAACATTTACAGTTAAGCAAAAACATCTAACACAAGTCCTATTTTAAAATAATGTGTTGAATACCTCATGTAGTTTATTGAATACACAGTAATGAAAGTAGTAAACAGAATGTAAAACCTCAGCTGGTGAAAATGTGGAATAAAACCCAGGAGGCAGGCAGAACATTAGGTGAGCTCAAAGCATGTGTTTATTCACTCTGTTCTTTTCACTGTACCTAAAACACTCAACAGAAACAGAAACCCAAAGGGAAACAGGTACAGTATATCCCAGGCTCACAGCTTTTGCTCTCTCAGGTCCAAGTTTACATCTGGTGTGTATTTGTGTGTGCTTGTCTGTTTGCGTGTCTTCGAAGCTCTGTGAAGTGTTATCACACAAAGCACAAAGACGCACAAATAAGCAAACATGGGTAAAAACACACAACTGTACACATCTGCGGGTTCAATCCGCTTCCTCTCCATCCACAGCTGATTCTCCATGATGGAGATGTTATATGACAATGTCATCAATTTCTCTCTTCTTATGAGACAGAAATTGATGAACACTGGCAACTGAAATGCTGAATTGAAACTTAAAGTGCTTGCAACACAGTTCTGTACACTGTGGAGTATCACTTGTTTCCCTCGTGATTGTGTGGCTGACTGGATGCTGTGGCTCATTGCTGCCACTCAAGAGAGAAAGCAATGCACCGCATAGCGCTAGCCCAGGAAAGATCAATATAAAAATTCAAGTACAGTTTTGAATTGAATGTGTACCGCTTTCACTTCATAAAGTAAAAAAAAAATTATGATAAACCATATTAAGTTGATGTAAGTTGATGTTGTGTATGTCCTCCTTGAAATTGATCAGTGTGAATTTTGTATGATTTGGCAAAATGCTATAAAATGCTATAGTTCCGCCTCCCACAGTTCAGTTTACATTAGAAAAATCAGCTTGCAGTTGTTTTGTGGCAAAGTAAATTTTGAATATTCTTGTCAATAATTACTTGTCTAGGCCTCCGAGTGGCGCAGTGGTAAAGTGGTAAAGAGAGCTGATTGGCCGGGCTCTCTCAGAGGGGAGGATGAGAAGTACTTAGAACTCCCACATTAAGTATGGCTCTACAGCCAATCAGGGGCGTTTGTGAGCTCACGCAAGCAGAAGGAGCGGATAGCATGTTACGATGCACCCAACGTGAGCGAGAAGTTCAAAAAGATGGGGTCGGAGGAAACACATGATAGTCTTCAGCCCCCCCGACTGAGTGGCAGTAGTAGCTTAATGTGGGAGCCCCCTAGTAACTACTACAACATTTACATTCAGGGGCCATATGTAACAGCTTCCTGCACACAGTTTATATACCTTATGTATTTTGTATACATAATGACACATCTAGTGTTATTATTATTATTATTGTTATTATTATTATTATTATCATCAATAATAATAATAACAACAACAAGAACAATTATTATTATTATTATTATTATTATTATTATTATTATTATTATTATTATTACTACTACTACAACACCACATTTTTATAGACAACCTTGTGTAAGCAAAAAATAATAAATGGTGTTTATTACATGTTGCAGTGAAACTGTTATATTCAAAAAGTGTTTGCCAAGAAAACACCCATTAGAGGTAGTACAAAAATGTTGTAACACTGTTCAAAATATGATATGTACCCAGTATGATATGTTCTACTGTTTTTGAAGTAATATGTTAAAATGACACCAAGAAAAAAAATGCTAAAGAAGTTTTCTATTTACATTTGTTAATTCTTTTTTTTCCTGACAAAATTTTACACACTTTTGCTTTTAGCTTTATTGTTGTTTTTTCCATAAAGTCCTCAGGATTTTCCAACTTAAGCTCGCATTGGCCAATTATTTTCCTATAAAGAATAATCTGGTTTATTTTGATTGACTACAGCTGCCTCGGCAAGACATTTGTCCATGATGATGACTGGTTGGCTATAAGAGTGAAATCTACTTTAATGTAGTAAAATTCTGTAAACAGACACAATGCTGTTCTTTGAAGATTACAGTTACTCTTGTGTTAAGATAATAGAAATAAAAGAAAAGATCAATGTTATGGTACAAAAGAAAGATTGGCTATGTCTTGGCTTTGATACTTTACACTTTCCATTGTCATCTTTCTGGTAAGAATTTTCAAAAAATGTGAAAACAAGCCTTTTAAGTGTGCAGTGATATCACCTCTAGGTCATTCGCCTCATCCAGCTGTACTGGTATGCCTAAATGTAACTTTAGAATATAGTACAAAATCAATAACAAAATTATCCATTTCGCCTACCTATTCTTATCTTACATTATCTAAAGCATGGGCTCCAGTTTTAGGTGCAATTTGCAGAATGAATGGCTGTCCTGTGAGGAGATGGAATAGCAGGATTAAAATGTTGCTTTAGAGATGGATGTTAAGTAGTTCATATATCCCTGTTAAGTGGTCTGGAAAAAAAAAAATCAGAGACTGTCTCTTCACCACAGACTGTATCATCCCATGATACCAACCCCTCTACCCACCCCCCACATACACACTTTCTTGGTCTCGTTTCATGCCTACCTCTATATAACATTTTCACTCCCCCACCCCCCTACTTTGGGTTATAACACACATTTTGGAGAAACTAAAACAGCGGCAGATTAGAGTTACAGCCGTAGTGCCTCTGAGGTGACAAAATGCACCATACTCAACCTGAAACCTGCCCTCTCAAGGTCACTTTCCTCACTGATGGTAGGGACAGTGGGAGCCAACTTCACACATAGGCAGAAGTGAAGCTATGCCTCCTATAAATCAACAACAAAAAACATATCATTTCAGTTGAGAATGAAGAAATGACACTGCAACATTGTGGGAGAAAAATGTTGCCTTGTAAGATGATAAAGCAAGAATGTTATCAATCATCAATATTAGTTTAGATAAATACAATACATTCCAGAATTATAATCTCACCTTCCAAAGATAAATAATGGAAATTTCTGATCATGTGAGTTGCCTTTGACTTATAAGCGATTAGACTATTTGTTTGACCACGTATCTCTACGATAACATTCGCTGCTTATCAGACTGTATGCTTAATGTTCATAATAAAACGTGTTACCTTTCTGCTCAGGTTTGCCTTATCATATGTGTATTCTGTTTTTTTTTTTCTTTTGGTATGACGAAGGAATAATGAGTTAGCTTTCCCAGGCTCAGTGCAAAACAGTGCAAACAACTTTTGTTAAAGTTTATATCTATATGTTGTGGAA